>JAWWLV010000183.1:3441738-3536147 GCA_035041135.1 Platyrinchus mystaceus
GGGCTCAGCCTGGAGAAAAGGAGGCTCAGGGGGGACCTTCTTGCTCTCTTTAACCCCCTGACAGGAGGGGAGAGCCGAGGGGGTTCAGGCTCTGCTCCCAGGGAACAAGGGACAGGAGGAGAGGGAACGGCCTCACGTACCAGGGGAGGTTTAAATTGGATATTGGGGAAAACTTTTTCACTGACCAGGTTGTGAAACCTGAACAGGGTGCCCAGGGCAGTGGTGGAGTCCTCATCCCTGGAGGGATTTAAAAGATGTGTGGATGTGGCACTTGGGGACGTGGTTCAGTGGTGGCCATGGCAGTGCTGAGGGAACAGTTGGACTTGACGACTTTAGAGATCTTTTCCAAACTAATGAGTCAGTGATTCTCTGTAGTCATGGTTCTTTTGATACCACTGTCAGAAGAATTGCACTTTGTAAGGTGCTGGATTAAAAAACCCTCTCAGGTGTATGTGGTGTAGTTGAAGGAGAATATAGTGTGTCGCCATGTGTGGCATGACAGGGATATGTACTTGAATTTGACCTGATGTGCCTTTTTCCCTGTGAAACTACTTTTTTTTTTTTTTTTTTTTTTTTTTTTTTTTTTTTACATTTCTAAATCTAGAAGCAGAGAAATTAAAAGGAAAATCAAATATGTTGTGGGAAGTGCATGGAGGAGTCCTCCTAGGCCTGTTCTCATTATGTTTCAGAGCCCTTTGGACAGAGTTCTGAAGAGTGGGATGTCTGGCAGGATCTGGGATGGAGAAGAGTGAGGTGCCTGGCTGCTTTTCCTGGACATAATGGCAGCCTCCTTTGATCAGCTGGAGAATTATACTATCTAATTGTCCTGCAAATGTTCTCTTAAAACCATAAGTTAGTCAGATACACTTTTCAACAGCTTTTATTATTTATTTTTATTTTATTGAAATGGACACACATCACCAAACAGCGTGAAGTAAACTTTGTGTGTCCTGGCCAGTCAGGATCTGCTTTACTGCATTTTCCTGTTACCAAAAAAAGCAGTATTTTTATTATTTGGAAGAGAGGAAGAGCAGAAAATGGTATCTTACATAAAAGCTGCCTTTCTGCATCATGGCCTGTACATGCGTGAGAGCTGATGCTTCCTGCAGTTGCTTTTCTTTAGGTACAGATTTTTCTGTAGCACTTACGTACTCAATTCACTTCCCTGCCTTCAGATTTTACCCGTTCTGACAAAGAGTACACGGATAATTGCTAAATTAGAAGTTAGCACAACATTTGCGTGTCTTTTTTTCTTTCTGAATTCTATAAAATTGTTACATTTCTTTCATATATTCAGGTTTTCTTAGGTAGCGATTTCCTCCTGTGTGTGTAAGTAATGCTCTTAGCAGCAACGGTGCTTTGAACTGTCACTTCATCCCACTTGAAGTTAATTACTGGAAAACTGAGGGGTTTCTTTTTTTTTATTTTTTTTTTTTTTTAAACATTAACCCGTTTCATAGGAAGCGTCTCCCTTTGCTGAGGATGCCACTGTGAGGTAGGAATAACTGCAGTAAACTGGAGAACAGAGCAGTTGAGCCTTTGATCATGTGGAAATGTAAGCATGTGTTGAAGTTTCCACTGGAGCATTCCCACCGGCTGCACGGGGCTTACGCCGCCGTGTTCCGAGGGCCCGAGGCTCGGGAGAGATTTGAGCAGTCCTTAGCAGGCTCGGCAGTAAAACCCACATATCCTCTCAAGCCAAGGTGCTTTAAGTCTTTGCTCAGACTGCTTAGTGGGCACAGAGTGGGGGAGATAATATATTTTTAGGTTTTGAATTCAAGGAAACCTTTCAATTAAAGGAATTCTTGACGATTTTAAATGCCCTGTTCTTTGCGGTGTCTGTACCGGGTGATGAGGAGTTGGGGTGGTTTTGATTTTTGTTTTGGTGTGGAGGAAAACCTATCCCCCATTTAATTTATATTGTGGCAGTTTATCCCATCAAATGACATCCTTTATATTTACTGCTCTTGGTAGTTTCTCCAAAAGGATCAGAAAAACAGGCCTCTTATCCTGTAGTGTTGTGAGTAGTAGGACAATGAACATACCAGAATTTAGATTCCAGGAGGTTGCTTTCAAAATAATTGTAGAGGATAATCTGATTTTTAAAAACTCACTAACTGCAAAGTCATATAGATTTAAGTGAGGCTTTTTGCTGCTGTTGTAGGCAATGAAACAAAAAACTTAAAATAGTTGATTTTGTTTTTTATTAAAGATAATAAGGGTCACAGCTCAATAATGGAGAAGTCTATAGTGTGAAAGAGCCTGGGATCATGGGATAATTGGCCATGAGCCTGTGATACCTATATCCAACAGAGTGTGTAATCATGGAATACTTGAGTATTACATGATCCCTCTGGAGTGTCTGCATTTAATCTAGTGCAACTTTCTAGTTTACATTGAGGGATATGACTCACAAGGCTGTATTTATATTCTTTACATTATAAAATGTGCCCTACAAAGGATTCAGATAATTTTTCTCGAGATTTGGATTCTGTGTGATCAGAAGTCAGGCCAGAGAGTAGCAGGTATCTTCTTGGACTGTGTTCTGAGATTGCATGTAAAAATACAGAAGTATTTATATTTTTCCTTAGTGCTAACAATGCCTTCCTTGCAGGCATTTTTTTTCTGCAAAGATATAGTAAGTTTAATAGATACTATAAAATACTTGCAAGTGTCTCCTTTCTGAGGAGAATTGAAAAAGGTCTTTTTTTTTTCTATTGGCATTTGAAAAGCAGAAAAAAATTGACTACTACAACAGAATTTTATTAATGAATGATTTACACTGGTTCCAGCTGTGACCATGTGATTAGTCCTTCACTGAGCAACAATGGGGTATATTCTTTCTGCTTTTATTTAATTTCCAAGAATGTGTCATCTGTTACGTTAACTGCTGCCAGTATACCCCGTGTAAACTGGTATTTTTATTTCCCTGAAGCATAAGATGAATACCCACCCATATCCTTCTGGAACTACAGTTTAAAATGAATTGGGAATTTTATTGACTATATCTGATTCAGCAAGCCAAAATCATAAAAGTTAAAATATTTATTAAACTCACTAGACTGTGGGATGCCTTGTTCCCTGGTAGTGCAAAAGATAGATATTTTCACTTTTAAAATTCTATCTTAATATTTTATTACAGCAATACAATGTGTTATAGAGGTGGACAAGCCTGCAGATTGAAATGTGGATAGTCCAGATTGTTCCTTTCCCTCGACCATATGGTGTAGTTCTAAAAGCCTTTTGTACGCTGTCTGTTCAGTTAATTGTAAACTCGGTCTTTAACGTACCTTAAAAATGAGATATATGTGAACTAAAAGTCAGTATATCCTCTGGTAACTAAAGTTTGCTAGAATAAATCTAAATTCACAGCCCAAGCCTCTTGGTTGATTTTCTTTCTGGGTGAATTTGAAAGTCTTTCACCGTTTCTTGGTAACGAATGTGAGTCTGTGTGTGTGGAGAGACAGGTTTTTCCATTTCCTCCCAGGGAAGGGGGTGGGGGGGAGATTTGAGGATATAATGAACATTTCATAATATTTTTGCTTGGCAGACAGCTCTGCCAGTGGGTGATGTGCAGGAACATCGAAGATTTCTGACAGATGGATGGTAGGACTGCTAATACACCTACACACGCTTCAGTGTCTGATGTTCCCGGTGTTTCTCTGATGCTCAAGAAGCTCCTGCTCACGCTTTGGTCTGATGTTGCCCAGTAAGGGGCTTCAGAAGAGCAGAACCAAGTTTCACTCGGGAATTTCATATGCCACAGAGAGGATAATTTATTACACTCCTCCCAAAGCATTTATTACAGAGGCAAATGGGTTTTTTTAACGTAATAAGGAGTTAAAAATGAATTGTTAGAGAGTTTCAGAATCAATTCTGTTTTCTGTTGTCTCACCATAAGAAGCTGTTTGGGAAAAGTGACTGTTTTGAATGCTGAGAGGGTTGATATATCTAAAGAGGAAAACACAAAAGAGTAGGAATCTCACTGAAACAAATTTTCTGTGGGTTCCAACCTGGTTTTAAGCATTGGAGAGTGTTTGCTCAGTGGCAGTTTCCATGGTAGGCAAGGCTCACATAATTTGTGGCTTTGGAGATAAGAATCCACTAAAATTAAAAAAAAAAAAAAAGAAAATCCAAAACACTGAGAATCAAGCAAGAAGTAAATGACAGTAGTGGGAGAGTGAGAGCAATGTGCTGGGAGAGGTCCCTCATATTGTAAGTTATTGATCTGTGCTGCATATCTGAAGTTTTCAAAGGATTTCAGATAGTCCTCTCAGTAGCTGTATGCAAAGGGATGGGTAACCTTAGGGGATATTAAAAGGGAAAAAAAAGGCAACTTTTTATGCCTGCAGAGGTTAAATAACTCCTGACCTTTGTGCATGCAGAAGTGGACAGAGCATCAGCACGTCATCTCAAAATGGAAACAAGTAGTAACCAACAGCACATCAATTTCTTTCCAGTAGTTATGATGTTTGTTGTGAAATAATGTAAAAGTTGTGAATTTAAATAATATGATGGTAACTAAACATCAGAAAGCTGTTGGAGAATTTTAATTTTCCTAACGCTGTTTTTTTGTGCTCCCAGACACAGAATCATGGAGTGGTTTGGACTGGAAGGGACTTTAAAGACCATCTCTTTCCACCTCCTGCCATGGGCAGAGACACATTCTACTATCCCAGGTTTCTCCAAGTCCCATCCAACCTGGCCTTGGACACTTCCAGGGATCCAGGGGCAGCCACAGCTTCTCTGGGCAACCTGTGCCAGGGCAGAATTCCTTCCCGTTATCCCATCTAACACTGCCCTCTGTCAGTGTGAAGCCATTCCCCCTTGTCCTGTCACTCCAGGCCCTTGTCCAAAGTCCCTCTCCAGCTCTCCTGGAGCCCAGGAGGGGCTCTGATGTCTCCCCAGAGCCTTCTTCAGGCTGAACACTCCTAGCTCTGTCAGCCTGTTGTGATACAATATTTTGTGTAGTAGGTTCTGAAATTCACCTTTGTGGAGTGATGAAAAAGAAACGGATACAGGTCCTGATCAGCTGAAGTATGACTTGGGGCTTTCTGTATACAATGACCAGTATATTCCATGAAACAAGCAGCATTTTACTTCCATTTGATACTTTTCTGGCTGTAGCCTGAAATCAGTGGGAGCAAAAAAAGTGTCTGTGGGCAGAACTTTTGCGTCTTGCAATTCAAGTAGTTCAGAAGCTTTAAAGTGCAAGAAACCACATGTAATGCTTTAAGAATCCAGCTGTAATTTTGAGAGCTGGAAGAGAAAACAGTGACTGAACATTTATTTCAGCTTCCATATGATAAGAGCAGTTCTCAGAGCCTGTGAGCTGCTGCTTGCAGACAGTATATGAATAACAGAGCTACCTATTTTTACTGTGCACTGGCAAATGTAGGCTTACTTCATTAGAGCAAGCAGTACAAACAAGATGAGCTAACTTGTTTAAAAAAAAAAAAAGGCTTCCTATGCTGATTCTAAAATAAGAGAAATAAAGTCATAGAAAAATCATGAGACTTCGACAAAAAATGTAACAGTCATTTTGTCAAAAAAATGTTGAATCTACTTGTATTTTAGTAATTGTTTCTTTAACCTCGGTGGTCTGCCTGTCCACTGAAAGCATCTTTGAAGCAGTTTTACCTTTCTGGGACAGTCTGGTTTGTCCTGGTACAGATTTGTAGATATGTGTAAGATCTGTTCAGGGTCTCAATTTGTACTTAATAGAAGAGGGCAGGGGTAGAAGGTGAGAGAAGGAGTGTAGAAGACTAAAGGTTGAAACAGAACAGGTGTAGAAGAGTGTTAGTAGATTTAAAGTATTCAGGAGCAGGGGCTGAAAAGAAGAGAAAGAAACAGAAAATTGGGGAGATTGGAAAGAGCACATGGAGTAAAATTGATAAAAGAGTGGATGACTCTTTAGCAACGTGTTAAAAGCGGTTTCCTTTTTCTGGTGGGAAGTTGAGATTTACCAAACAAGTCAAAGGAAAATGAAAAGAATGTGAGGAAATGAGCCTTGAGTCGTACTTGGGGAGGGGGAAAATCAAAGGTGAAGAGGAAAACTTTGTATTTGATGTGGTAAGATGGAGAAGGAAGAAAGAGATTGTTTGTAAAGGTGTATGAAACAATTTGAGTGGGGAAGAATTGACAAAGAGGGAAGTGAGGCTGGAGGCAAAAAAGTAATGCAAGGGAGCCATGAAGCTTTTGCTTCTGGAATAGTGAAGGAATGACTGTATTCAAATTGGAGGTTTCCTAATGAGGAGTGAAGCAGGATGGTGAAATAGAAGACCCTTTAAGGTTGTGAACCTATCAGATAGAAGATATAGAGGATATACAAAGGAAAAGGTTGGAAGTGAGAAGGAAAAGATTGGAAGTGAGAGTAGTTTGAGACAGGAAAAATTGATAGATGGCCTGTCAAGGTAGTAGCTCATAAGCTATATGTAAGTCAATCCTCTCTAGATTTTATTGCATTGTTAATAAAGTTTAAAGAATAAAGAAAAGATGAGGTAGAAGTAAGGAAAGTACAATGTGAAGTAATTAGAAAAGAAGGTAAAAGAATTGGAAAAAATAAACGTTGTTAAGAAACGTAAATGAAAAGAGGAAATCAGGGATTCAGTCATATGAGAAACAATTCATATGTTTTCAAGAAGTGTGGATTTTCCTTTTGAAGATGGAATTCATCAGCTAGCCAGATGAAGAGGATACAATTTGGTCTCATTTTCATAATGAAATAATGAAAGTACAGTCTGGGTAAAAGATGTATTTGTCTGTATTTTCTTAGAAAGGATGATGCTAATGATGAATTAATGCTGCTTTTCAGAATATTTTTCTCATGTGTGGCAAAATGTCAAGTAAAATCCTTCTGGTTTGAAAGAAAATGTGCATTGTGGTGGCTTGGAAGTAGGGACATAGGAGTCACTGCTCCTTTCTTCTGCTCTTGGCTTTACTGTAAAACTGCTGTTGGGAAATGGTGCAAATCACAATTTTTAATTCAAGTTTTCTCATCTGTAAAGTAGAGATAACAATAGCTACCTTCCTCACAGGAGTGTTTCGAGGTTTAATTAATGTTTGTTAAGCTCTTCAGCATTTTTGGATGAAAGCAGATAAATGAAACCTCTTGTTGTTAATAATAGGAAAGCACCAGGCAGAAGATGTAGTATGATTTTGGGGTTGGAGGGAGGAGACAGAACAGTTACAGTTTGTTGTTTAAAGCATATTTAAGAAGAACAATGGAAAATGTTTGGTTAGAAGTTATGTAATTATTAGTTTTATGTAAGAATCCAAACATTTTCTTGCAATATGCTTGTAATTTGAGCTTGTAGATAGATCTAGTGCTTTGTTTCATTTTAGAATCATAGAATGGTTTGGGTTGGAAATGACCTAAAGATTATGCAGTTCCAACCCTTCTACTATCCCAGGTTTCTCCAAGCTCTGTCCAACCTGGCTTTGGACACTTCCAGGGATGGGGCATGTTAATATAAGTTTAAGTCTCCTTTGACTTTGAAAAATTGAATAAATGATCTACATTCCTTTATTGCTTCTATAGTAAGATAAAGTCTTTATAGTGTCCCTACACGTACAAAACCAAACCAAGTATTTCTCTGTCATCAAGCACTGTGTCAAGGTTTCTGGAAGCACTGAAGTGTTGTATTTAGAGGTTGTGGGCTTTGGAATAACAAGTCAGTAGGCAACAATAGTAAGAAATACATGAAATTCTTTGTGTGTGTGTATGTGTGTCTGCAGTGTGATTTAGGCAACCCTGTAATATGATCAGGAGGAAGTTTTTGAGAAAATTGATGACAAAAGCAATCGAGTGAAATAGTGTTGACTGATAAGAAAATCAGTGGGGGATTAGTCTTGCTAAACCTTGTTTCTGAGGCTTTTTTTCCTATTCAGATAGGAAATAGTCAAAGTAACCGTTCTATTTGCAGTCAAAGGAAATTTGCTGTGTATATTCCCCAGCACGTTTCTCAGAATCCACTGTGTGTGTAGACGCCACGTTTACAAACGTAGTGGTGTGTCAGCAACATCCCAGGTGTCATTATAAATGTCAGCAGTATGTAAGTGGTATTTGTAAATAAGCCCAAACATGTGAAATGGTCTGTGATGCTCAACCATTACGCACCTTCAGTACACTGAAGCTTGGTGCTTGGTTGAGTAGCTAAACTAAATATCAAGTGGTGTTACACAGCTTGAAGAGAAAACCAGCTTTGAAGAGAAAAAGCAGACTTTTTTTCTCAGTCGTTTTGTTAATGCCCAAGAAGATGCTTCTGTGAGTGTTAAGAAACCAACGTCTATAGACTAGGAAAAATCATTTATGGGTGTCTCTTGCCCATACTCATTCAGAGCTTCAATGGGAAGGCAGAATGCTGCAGCTCTGAAGAGTAGCTTGAATCATCTTGCATGAATATTGCCCTCTCCAAGGATATTGGCATGCAAAACAGACTTTGTTCATCTCGGAGGATTCTGAATGCACCTCACACATGGCTTCTTAACCATTTTGAGATGAACAGGCAGAGTTGGGATTAGGTTCTTGTCAGCAGAAGCGAACTGGTGCATGATCAGTGCAGATAGGTGGAAATAATTCCCTTTTCCCTTCTCAAAACGTTTGTGTGCTATTGTTTAACTTGGGTACCCTGTCTGTGTTTTTTTAATCACCACATATATTTGCTGCAGGCAACTTATTCTTTCCCTTCCTGCCCTTCTGCCTCCCTCTTAATTATATTTTATCTTCAGTAGTCCAAGTGAGAGAGTGAAGTGTCTTCCAGTTCTATTTCTGCTTTAAATGTGGGGCTAAACCAGTTTCATAAGCACTTTCAAGTATCTACAGCTCACAGAGCTTTGTGGCACCAACCTCTGTTTAATGATGGGAAGATGGCATGTGAAAAGATTCAGAAAGATAGGCATCTTTTGATCTGTAGTAGTATGAGACCCATGTAATACCTCCCTTGGGTTTGGATCTGCTTTATGAAAGGGTTTTGATATAAAAACCTATCTTCAGTTATCTATTTAATGTTATCTGCATAAACAAAGCACTTACCTAACATGTAATCTAACCCTGCCTTCTGGCAGTGGGAAGCCATTCCCCCCCTGTCCTGTCACTCCATGCCTTTGTCAAAAGTCCCTCTCCAGCTCTCTTGGAGCCCCTTAGGCACTGGAAGGGGCTCTCAGGTCTCCCTGGAGCCTTCTCCAGGTGAACACTCCTAGCTCTCCCAGCCTTTCTCCAGAGCAGATGGGCTCCAGCCCTGGGAGCACCTCTTGCCTCCTCTGGACCCACTCAAACATGCTCATGTCCTTTGTATGTGAAAAATAATAACAAAAGTTGTAGCTGTAGCACTGCCATGAGTCTGGCTGCACGTGGAACACTATTGTGAGGGAACCACTGCCTTGATTTCAGAGGTATTTCCAAGCTGTCCATATGCCGTTGTTCTTCAAGCCTCCAAGAGCTGCTTATGGCTGCTGTGAATGCTTAACTGATGGCATTGCCAAAAATTTCCCAATGGCCAGAATAACTGCACAGCTCTGAAGTCTTTAGTAGGAGTCAGAACAGATCTTTAACTTGCTGGCAAAGCTTGTGATCTTTGTGGCTTTGAAATGAAGAAGTGGGAATATTAAGCACAGGCCTTGCGTGCGTGAGGTGTGAGCGGTTTCTCGTGTTGGCTTGTAATGGTATTTCTGGCATTTCATCGTATCAGCAGTGTCAGTAACAGCACCTACTAATAGCCAGCTAAACTTAAACAGTGAGGGTCTTCCAGTAACAACCTTAAAATAGTTTCTCAGCTCTGAGCTCTGCAGTGAAGATGTTTTTCTCTGCACCCGTGTAGTCGTGGCCATTGTAAACCATGCTTGATATTCTTGGGCTCCTGGTCCCTGGAAGTGTCCAAGGCCAGGTTGGATGGGGCTTGGAGCAACCTGGGCTAGTGGAAGGTGTCCCTGCCCATGGCAGAGGGTTGGAACAAGCTGATCTTTCAGATCCCTTCAAACTCAAACCATTCTTCGTGTTGTACCAGTGTGCAGGAGGAGCAGGCTGAGTTCTGCAGGTTATCTGGTGGTACAAATGGAAGTAGCTGATAAGTAACAGCGTAATTTCAGTTTTCTTGAACAGGATGTTTGATTTTGATAGGGATTTTCAGTTTTTGAAGAAAAGCTTCATGAGTGTGGCCAGTTGACTCAGACAGGGTAAATGCTTTTCAGATTCTGTATACTTAAGGTAGGTGGAGAAGTGATTCTCAAGTGACCCTAAAGCTGAAATCCTAAGTGAGTTGTACTGATATCTTCATGATTGTAATAAGTAAAATAAAAAAATCCCTGGTTTTAACTGTTTTTGTTAAAGACTACAGTGCTGATCGTGGGTTATAGCCAGATTCTCTTATGTGCAATAAAAGCCAAGTTTTTAAGGCACAGGCTTTCTGAGGGTGGTGATTTAAATGGCACTTTTCTAATATCAGCCATCTGAGCAACTTCAAGGAAAAAATTTACATCTTGATGTCCTTCATGCATGTCCTTGCCTTGTTTTATCTGTTGCACTGCTAAAAAGGGCCACACTTGTTTCATGTCTGTTAAGGTCTCCCCCAGACATGAGTATTTATTCATTTTGCAGTATCTATTTTGAAAACATCAGCTCAGAACCTAAACTTGTTTACAAAACAACCAAAATAACCTTCCAAAACAGATTGTTTTGAGCTGCTTGTATATCGCTTTTATTCATGGAAAACAAATATTTCCTGCTCTGCTCACCATTTCAATTGGCAGATGATACCAGACATGTTTGTTTAACTCATGTCAGTGTTTTTCAGCTCTCTGCAATGTGTGTATCCATAGATACTTCCCAGCGGAGGAGGTGGACCCCTTAACTTTCTGATACTTGTGAAGTAAAATAAAATGTATGAATATGCCTTTCTTCATTGCTTTAAGCCACTCCTTGAAGTATTTTGCTGGCTCTGCAGACAACAGGATGGAAACAAGTGACTTAAGTCATTAGATTTGCTATTCTTGGGTCAGAAGAGATGCTGGGGAACGCTTGCAGGGAGCTGTCAGAAAGCATTTGGGCCATAATCTGGAGCCTTTCATATTTCTAGAGCCCTTTCAGAGGGCTTAGTCAAAACTTGATAGGAAAATTATTTACAGGAAACAGGATGCTGCAACACTAAATCAAATTGGCAACTCTCATTGCGCTAGATTTATAAATTGATGTGGGTAACACATCTTCTGTATGTCAAGTTGGAAATAGGATGTAAATATTCTTAACATGGAAAAATATGTTTAGTGCTGTATGAAGCCCTTATTCAATGTTGTGGGATGTTTGCTATTGAATCCGAGAGCTTTCGAGGGGTTTCTGAAAGAGATAACGTGGTGCTGACTGCACAGAAGTTAATGAGATGTATTTTTGTTCCCATAACTTTATAGCATGAAGTGTTGGTTCAGCTCTCTCTGGAGATGGCAAGAGTTGGGCAAATGAAAAACCAAAAAATTATTTAATCTGTTGGATTTTAGTACTTAATGTTTAAGACTAAGGACTTCTTTTGTGCAGGTAACATTGCAACCCTGAGGTTACTTAGTGAATCACAAGACCATCCTATCCAAACTGAAGAAGGGATCTAATACTGAAATGTTTTTTCCTGTAAACACAAAAAATCCTGATGATTTATTCTTTTCACTTGGTTAAGGGTTTCATAGCTTGGCAAAATAATCATGATAATAATTTTACGTTGCTTGTGTTGCAGGGCTTTAGATGAGTAACATGGTAGATACATTTGGCACCTCTTTTGAAGTCCATTTTTCATCATGATTGAATTTAATTTTGAAGGAACCTTATTGACATGTGTTGTGAACTGCATATCACAGAATCACAGGCTGGTTTGGGTTGGAAGGGACCTTTAAGCCCATCTTGTTCCACCCCCTGCCATGGGCAGGGACACCTTCCACTATCCCAGGTAGGTCCAAGCCCTGTCCAACCAGGCCTTGGACACTTCCATGGATGGGGCAGCCACAGCTTCTCTGGGCAACCTGTGCCAGGACCTCACCACCCTCCCAGGGATGAATTTTGTCCACATATCCAATCTAGCCCTGCCCTCTGTCAGTTTAAATCCATTCCTCCTTGTCCTCCAGGCTCTTGTCCAAAGTCCCTCTCCAGATCTCTTGGAACCCCTTTAGGTGCTGGAATGTGCTCTAAGGTCTCATCAGAGCCCCCTCTTCTCTGGGCTAAGCAACCCCAACTCTCCCAGCATGTCTCCAGAGCAGAGGGGCTCCAGCCCTGGGAGCATCTTTGTGGCCTTCTCTGAACTCCAGCAGGTCCACATCTTTCCTGTCCTGAGGATCCTAGAGCTGGATGCAGCACAGCAGGTGGGGTTTCACAAGAGCAAAGGGGGACAATCCCCTCCCTCCTCCTGCTGGGGCTGCTCTTGCTGCATCCCAGCATAGAGTTGGCTTTCTGGACATCTGCCCCTCGGTAATAGTCCTCTGTGTGGGACCCATCCCAGATTTCACCACTGAACTCGATTTCACAGTAGGTCTCATTCCATCCTTTTTGTGGACTCAAGGTGTGACTGAACATGCAGATCCTTTCATCACATATTCAAAGGGATACCTTCTGACTGTAAAATAAATCTGGCTTGTGCCCACTCAAAAGTTGCTGCCAAACATCTCAGGCTACCAAGCCTAATGTTTCAGTTAATGTTTAAATTAACTCTTGCAATTCTAGGTTTTGTCCAAGAGGAGTTTAAGTCCTAAATCCCAAATTTTGGTGATACAAGAGTGATTTGCTGTTCATTTAATGTTTTGATGCTTCGAATTTGCTGGAGAGAACAAACCAAGTTTTTGATGGAGGGTGATTTTATTACCTCACGGAGCAACTAGTGATGGCTTCTAACAAGTGTTTTGTAATTTAGTCAATCACTGTGAAGTGTAGACTACATCTTTCAAATAAAATTAGTTAAAATATTTATAAGTGATTTTTTCAAGTGGATGTATTTGTTCTTAAACTGGCTGTGAGTGCACACTGTAATTCTTACCTTTCTGTGCAGAAACTGGTCCGAAGCGCAGAGCGTGTGGAACACATTTCTCATCATATTCCTAATAAATCGGAGGAATTTCAAAATGCCAGCCCATTATTACCAGACTGGGACTTTTTCTATAATAGGGAACTAGCAACTAATATGTCTCCTGTCAGGTTTAAAAATAGCGCTACATCTCCCATTACCACACCTATTAGTTCCCTCTCCTCTCTGAGATCCTCTAAATCAAGTATCCCTCATCTATTTAAACCTAATGTAAGCCTTCAGGATCATCAGTGGTAGCAAATTTACAGCCATAGGTGCAGCACTGGAAATGATGAGTCCTGTAAACTGTCTTGAGCCTTCAAGTGCTGTAAGCACAGTCCAAATAAGTCGGATAAAGCCAACATAGCATTAAACAACATTAGCAGTTTCTGAATATAAGTTATTATTATTCCAGGCTTTTGAATTACGTGGCAAATGGGAGCTTGTAATTAACTGTTAAATCAGAATACCTAATTTTCTCTCAAATAACCTTGTGCTTTTGGGTTATGCTCTCATATTAGATCTGTATTAATTTCTTTTTTTTTTTACTTTACCTTTTTTTTTTTTTTTTCCAAAAAATCCTGTTAGTGGCTGAAGAGCTCCCCAAAATGATGTAGAACTTTTTGTGAAGATAATTGATTATTTCATATCTGCTGCTCTGCAGAATACTTGTGTCAACTTCTGTAAATCTCTTGGGGCCATTAAAGGGAAGAGACAGAGGCACAAACTCTGTGGAAGAGTTAATCTAGTTTGCTGGTGATGGGTGGTTGTGGCTGTAGTTGTTTCCTGGCAGAGCATGACCCTCCGGTTCTCACATCACACCTCTTATATGTGTTTTTCATTCTCTTTTGGCTTAGACATCAAGAAAACTTTCTCCTAATTGAATATTAGCAATACTTAGTTTGCCTTTGTTAATCTGAACTCATGAAAATAGTTTACAGACTCCTTAGTATCCCTCATACCCTGTCCTGAGCAGTACATATCCCATATATATCACTTAGTAGGTCAATTAGACACATGGAAAATTAGTTGTGTTTTGTAATTGCTATTCCCAGTACACTGGGAATCAGGATATCAGTCAGTGAAATCTCCCTGAAAATGTATCATTTGAGTGCTGTGCTCCAAAGGGGGATGGATGCTTCCCCACCGAGGTAGTGTTGGCTGTTGTGGTTTTGAGTTAACCATAAATGTGATGCACAGATGTTTTTCTCTGCTGGAAAAAAAAGAATAAATTGCAATAATTTATTCAATATAGATAAAGATCTTCAAAGATGTTGATTGAGGATGGCTGGAAGTATAGACACAAAGTATTTATGACAGTCTTAGACTGTGTCAGGGAAGAAGGTGAAAAGTGAATTCTAAGGATTAATTTTTTTTTCTTTTTTTTTGTAGTTGGAAATAAACAAATTTAATTTACAGCAAGAAATAATGAAGGTCATTAGTGCCTTTGCCTAGATGAAATAGTAAAACAATTTAAATACTGAGTTTTAAAATGCATACTCTGCATATGCATTAGCAACTTTTTCCTAAGGATTTATAGCAATATTGTTAACTTAACATGCACAGGGTAATGTGCAGATTTTACAGCATGTTACTTTCTAAATGCATAAACTCCGAAAGGAGCCTTTACTGCCTCTTGTGTCAGGGTGTCTCTGGATTGATAGCCATAGGACATCTTTAAACTCTAACTTCCAATTCCTGCTGTTCCATTCCAGGGTTGAAAGCACAGATGTAAGAAACCAAACCTAGTGATCCGCACATTTTGCTTTTTATTTAAGATCAAACTACATCTTTAAACATTATATTGTTTGCAAGATCATGGAATGGTTTGGGTTGGAAGGGCCCTTGGAGCTCACCTTGTTCCACCCCCTGCCATGGGCAGATAACTTCCACTATCCCAGGTTGCTCCAAACCCCCTCCAACCTGGCTTTGGACACTTCCAGGGATGGGGCAGCCACAGCTTTTCTGGGCAACCTGTGCCAGGGCCTCACCACCCTCACAGGGAAGAACTTCCTCCTAATATCCAATCTAAACCTACCCTCCTTCAGCTTAAAGCCACCCTCCCTTGTCCTGTGACTGCATGCCCTTGTAAGCATAGTAAAAACTAGATGTGGTATTTCAGCGAGACAAAAGCAGGCAGTGCAGTCGTGCAGGTTTCAGTGCACACAGTGTGTAGCACCCTTGATACCTGCAGGTAACAGTAGTTTTTGGTATTCTGTAGGTGTTTGCAGCTCTCAGGTTGCGTGCAGAAGGCAGATTGTGGTTTATGGGTGTCACCAGTAAATTAACACTAGTCCTGCTCAGCTGTCCAGATAAAGGTGAACGATTTTGGTTTACCACATTCTCAAAAGGAGGAAAGGATTTCTTGCTTTTTCCAGTTGATTATATAAAAGATAAATTGTCATTCTCACTTATGCAGTTTAGTAATGACAAACCTCAGAGCTGGTACTTTTGGGTGATCTAAATACAGGTTAAATTTTGGTCAAACCTTAAAATGTGATTGTGTTTAAGGTACAGCTCCGAGGTTTCGGTGAGTCACTTGTCATGAGTGGGAGGGTAATGCAGGCTCTTTCAATCTGGGTTTGTGTGTATGTATATACCACATCCCCCCTTGAGGTGGGTGCATGATGTGGGGCTGGGAGGTAGAAGAGACAAAGGACGAAAGGTGAAGACCCCTAATAGTCCTTTGGAGAATCCCATTTTATCACAACGTGGAACATGGAAATTTTTTGCCTGTATTAGGTATTGCAGTGTGTTTATGTGAAATCATCAAAGGTTTTAAGTATGTTTATGTCCACAGTTCATACCTGATGGGTTTTGTAGTTGGTTGAGTTCTGAGATACTGAACCACGTGTGCTCTGGATATGGTGGTGGAATAAATTTCTCATACGTGTGGGACTGTGACCGTTAAAACAATCATTACTGAAACCCTATACCTTATTTCCTGTAACCAATAGCAGCTCTCTACCTATGGAATATATTAACAATTATTCCTTTGGGTTTGGATCGTTGCTTAGCTATTTTGTTGGACAGATATTTAAACATGATCTGTAATTTATGTTGTCTGAATACGTCAATGAACGGAGCTAATTATGGCTTTCTGATGCGAGCTGTGCTGATGTTTGTGAAACCACACTTCTGTTTGTAAGACAGAGGGGACGTGTGTTCTTTAATAAATCATGGAAAATGACGAGTTTTCTCTACCTAGGTTGGTTAACAAAAATACTTGAGTTGGTGTTCACCTCGAGTTTAAAAAGAAGCCGTGGTTACTGTGGCTAATCAAACAATTAATTCGTCTGTGCCTTTAAATTTTTATTTATTACTCTGTATAGTACTCAGATTTTTTTTTAAAGGGAAATTATTGGGTCAAACAGCAGTGGTCCTTTCAGGGACTCCATCACTTGCCATGTTTCTGCAGAGTGCTCACTGTGGGGCAGAGCTGCAGCAAGTCACAAAAGTCCTGGATGAATGTCACCGTGAGGGGCTGGCGTTGAGACAGCACCTAATTACCCACCTACACTTTATGGTACTTCAGTATACCTCTGTATTAGTCATGTCATTTTGACACTGTAACCCCTTGGAAGGATTGTTTAATTTCAGGTAGTTTCTCCTCAATGTATATGCTGAAGAATGTGCTGCTCTCTGTAGTAAAGCCAGAGTAGGAAATATTCAAAGCAAAGAATCCTGCAGGCCTGCGGATTGAGCTGTTTGAGGAACACCCAGGATTGCTGGCTCCAGAGAGGAAACACTGTAATGAGAAAGGGGAAGCAGTTCTGTTTTTCTAATATTTGTTGTTTTCTTTGAAATGGGGAAAAGAATACCTGGAGTGATTTATATTTAATTGAGGATTGCATTCCATCAGATACGGTGAATGTTCTCAGGCCATTTATCAGCTGTGTCTTTTGGAGACCTCTGAGGAGTCTATGGGACGTATTTACCTTAACTTGGCTGGGTCAAGGGAAATAAAGCAAAAATAATAGCTGTTATTTTTGTATGTGAACAAAACTGGAAGTCATGTGGTGAAATATGAGGTAAATGACTGTGTCCTACCTCCTCTGTGCCTTTTTAAATACAAAAAATTATTAGTTATATGTAATATAATTTCCTTTGTATTATCAGTGTATCTTTTTAAAACAGAAGATTTATTGACTTTTTCATTGTTCCATCTTAGTCAAGCCCTGAAGTCGATGCCATTATCCTTTAGTTTCATATTTAGGCATTATCTTGTTAAAAAAAAACCCAAAACAACAAACAACCTAAAAAAGAACAAAATATGCTATATACTGCTTTTTATATAATATGATAACATTTTTTCTAGATCAAGTATGATGTATATTGTGAGTAATACGTAGAGAGATCACACGATGCTAGAATTCTACAAGTGCTAGTGAGGATTTTAGTGAGCAGTTACTTACATTTTTGAGGAGTGAGTTTTGTAAGAAACCTTTTGAGCTTCAGGTCATCTCTGAAAAATGTGTCACTGCTGCTTTTCACCCTCACAGGCTGCTGCCATGGGGTCTGCAAGTGTTATTGTGAAGAATTGCATGGGAAGAGCCATCTAACACCCACTCCATGACACATCCACAATTTTCAGCCCAGTTTCCCAATGTAAACAGCCAAAATGTATGACAGTATTCCTGTAATGTTTGCATGGTGCAGTTTTACTAATAGATCTAAAGGTAGGTAAATGCAGAATAACTGAATGTCAGGGTCTTTAAGCAGGGAGGAAACCTGAGAACTGAGAAAGTCTCTTACCATCAGCACGTACAGTCATTCTCTGTCCTCGTGAGGGATGTACAGTGAAAACCTGGTGCAGAATAAAACCAGAGAGCACAGTGTTGATTCAGCTAAACCTGGTGATAAAGCCAGTTTCAGAACTATGCTGAAGTGTGGTTTGATCAGATACTTCATGAAAAAAATGCTTTATTACTGGTACTGCTAATGACTTTTAAATTAGCTGCAGCCCCTCCCTGAGTGACTGACTCGATGGCATTTACCAACTTTTCACATACCCCTTTTTTAGGGGCTGAATTTATAAAACACTTCCCTCTAGTCCTTTGAATTAAATTTTCGGTGACATTTGATGACAAGCGTAGCATGATTAATTACAAATTGTTCTTTAGGTGAATAGTGCAGATTCTAAACCACAGCTTGTGTTTTTATAGCAGTTATTACCCTGCAGGCTCCAAAAGGGCTTTGGAGGAGAGACTATGATTTTGGTTACATCATTGTAAATTCAGAGAACGTCAGTGATCTCAAAAGTGTGATTTTTTCAAAATTAGGTCAGTGGAAAAGAGATCAGAATCTGTTTTGCTACCTGAAAAGAAGCAAGCTCCAAAATGGGGTGAAGTCTTTGCTTCCAGAAGGCTTTCTTTTTGGTTTTGCAAAGAACATATTTGTTATAAAAACTAATTTATTTGAAATATTGTGGGGGAGTGAATAATAGAGCAAATTGTAACCTGAATCCTGGGTGGATTATGGCTAGAAAGTCTGAGCGTGAAATACTTTTTCTCTTACTGTAATCTGTAATGACCCAGGAGCTCTACATCACCATTTCATCTGGCACCGTGATGGGCCAACAGCTCAAAGCTATCTTAAGTTGTCTTACATTTTGTCTCCCAATTGAGTTGATTCAGTGTTTGGCTTTTTGTTGCTGGCTAGCTGATCTTTTGGTAGCTACAGTGCACTTGTAAGGATTTTTTTTTCAAGATTAGTTTTCTCCCCTCTGATTACAGAATACATAATATTTTTCACCTGATTTTGGGTTGAACTAAATCTCACAGTTGAGATGATACTGAGATTTTCAGGAGTATGTAGCTCTCTGTTGAATTTTCACTTCTAGTCACCAGAGGTTTTGGTAAGATAAGGATTACAGTCTGAAACTACTAGAAATGACAGGTCAGGAAATGGATGTAAGGTCTTGCAGTATGCAGCACCAAACATGAATCCTGAGTAAACAAGTTGAACAGAGTCCTCCCTTGCTAGGGAATGTTGAGGAGGAAACCATCAGAGAGCTGGTCATGGATGGTGAATACCTTTCAGGGTTTTGTTTTCAGCTTTTGTGTGTGATGGTTTTGCTCGAAGCATCTGAGAAGCAGCTTCTCAGTACCCCAGGCCTGTGACTCATGAGGGCGATGAGCAACAGTCACAGGGTATTCATCTGTCCCCTCGCTTTGGGCAGCATGTTTGGCATCCTGTTTGTGAGCAGCTCTGTGGCTTCTCATCTGAGAGCTTCCTTAAGCCTCCTCTGCTGTTCTCTTCCACCCGTTTTGGAGTACTCGGAAAAAGTATCCTGTTTTATCTGCTATTGTTGTTGCTTAGGGAGTGATCCCAGCTCCCAGGGATGCAGGAGAGTCCTGAGGGATGCTCCAACTGTATCTTGCCAGGCTGCTCTCTGGCTTTAAGTTCCTTACCTAAATCACTGTAACTAGCAAGTAAGAAGTGTGTTTGAATCGTTTTTTCAATTTATCTGCCACCAGGAAAAGGGAAAATGATATAAAAATGAATAAACTGCTCTGGAACCTATGGAAGAACCATATGTGTTTGGGAGTGAGTGTATAAAGTAAAGCTGCTTTTAAATATCTGATTGAAAACAAAGCAATAAATTCAAAATGCAGTGTTTTCCTAAGTCCTGCACACTAAGATTCATTTAAAAATTACAAGTGGTATCTTTTAGTGAAACAAATAGGCATGATAATATTGTCCTCGTAATTGCTAAGTAGCCTTTTCTGAAGTAAACTTATTA
The DNA here is from genome assembly GCA_035041135.1 of Platyrinchus mystaceus. Taxonomy (NCBI): domain Eukaryota; kingdom Metazoa; phylum Chordata; class Aves; order Passeriformes; family Tyrannidae; genus Platyrinchus; species Platyrinchus mystaceus. The sequence goes on from JAWWLV010000183.1 coordinate 3,461,515, forward strand.
ATGTATTATGAAGATTTTTTAATGGAAAATCAAGACACTGTGAGGCCTTGCAATATACTTCTGCTTTTTCCAACATAATTTTCTTAAATAATAATAATAAAAAAGCACTTATTTCTAAGGAAAACTATTTCTCTATTTTCATTTTCAGAATCCAGACAGTTCTGAAGGACTTGGAAAATGAGTGTTCTACTCATTGAGCCCTTTTATGGTGGTTCCCACAAACAGCTGATGGATCTTCTTCAGGAAGAGCTACAGGAAGACTCTGTCCTCTGCACACTCCCAGCCAAGAAGTGGCATTGGAAAGCACGGACTTCTGCTCTTTATTTCATGCAAACAGTGCCAACAAGTTCTAATTACAGGTAACACAGGGACTGAGGAATTTCTGAGCTCAAATTACAGAGAAACCTTCAACCAGGTCTCTTGAGCTGAATCCTTATGTGCATGCAAGGGTCTATGTGGAAGCAACTGGAGACTTGCAGTGGACAACACAGGTTTTTCTTCTTGGGGTACGACTGGGAAATTACTGCTGCGTTTTATTTAGAATTTCCTAGACTGTTTTGTCTTGCACTGCCAGTCCTTGGGAGTCTCTGAGTATCTGGAAACATGATGTCTATACATGTATATGTATCTCTTATTTGAAATTTATCCAGTGAGTTCAGTCATACTGAAAGGTTCAAACTGTGCTTCCTGTGTCAGGCTGAAAGGTGGCACAGATATGAAGGCTCCAAGCTTCCCCACATGCCCCCTGATGTATCTTTTAGCAAGTCTGATTTATCAGTGTCCTGCTCAGGCTGACCTGGAGGATTAAGGGAGCAGTTTTATCTTAATGATGGTCTGGTTCCATAACGTGCCAGCAACTGTGGGTGTCAATTATGCATTTATGTAAGTGGCAAATTTTCATCAGGTAGAACCTGGACTGATAAAAGCAGACTATTTAGGTCAACGAGATAGCTATCATGTAGTGAGAATCAGTCACTCCAGAACCAAGGTGTCTTCAAACCCAGCAGTTTTGCTTGGCATGCCTGATCAGTTGAGATGTGGTGAGATGATTGTCTGGAGCAGTGAGATACTGCCCTGCTCAGAACACGCAGCTGAGCATCATGGGGGGACTTTACACCTTCATGGAGAGGCACTGTTCATGCACAGGGTTATTTTAGCACAAGCAGCTGCTTCTCAGCAGCAGAATGAACTTCAGCAGGACTCTGAGCACACCTGAATGATGTGCCAACTACTTACAGTTCAAAACTGGGTCTGGTATTTGTTACCAGGAACAAGTAGATTCTTCCTGAGGAAGGAATATCATTTTTCAAGAGTAGATTTGTGCTACAGGAGGCTGCATTTGAACAGTGTTACTCAACATAGTGTCCAATCCATTTTGGAACACTTACTGTATAAATGTACACCTTTCCTGTGCCTGCTTTTGGCTCCCATTTAAAATAATCTCCCATCCCAAGCCAAAAGTTATAATTAATTCTCCCTGGTTTGTCTTGTGCGAGGCTTTTAGTGTTGGTTTCCTCTTGCTTTCTTTTTGCAACAGTTTTGTTTTGGAGGAGTGTACATGACAAACTGTTATGTAAATTTGTCTTGTATCGCAACCACATCCTCCAACGCATCGCAATGTTATCTGTGTTCCTTCAAGGTCAGCAGCCCAAGCTGTCCAGCACTAACTGTATTAAACTAATCAGACATCACTCATAGACATACACTTCATTAGTTTAACTTACAGTTACATTGACCTAAGATAACTTAACTCCAATTTGTCAAGTAACCCACATCTCGGGGGAAGGGGGAGGGAATGCAGGCAAAAAAAAAGAAAAGGCAAAATCCCACAAAAAAACCCCAACAACCCAACAAAAAACCCTCAACCCAGCAGCCTGAAAACTCACTTGAAGTTAATAAACTTGCAATCTGTCATAGACTTATGTGCAAATATAACCTTTACTGACAGCAAATAAATCTGATCTAACCAATGGAGCATCTTAAAGAGAGGAAAGCGTTTTCTTTGCTGGTGCTGTTTGGGTTGGAGCAGGGAGGATCAAACAGTCAAAGTTGACAAAGATGGAGTGTTTAAAAAAGTTTGTACCTTGTCCTCGAAGGCAGCATAAAATTTTAGGATCAAGGGCTGATGTGACTGGTGAGAGGAAAACTGATGAGAGGTACCTTCTACTTTACTCCTACATTTTTAATGTTTGTTTCATAATTGAATGTTTCAATTATTTTATTAAATTGAAAGTGTAAGTGCATCAGGCTGCAACCTACTAAGGCTAACTACTCTCTCCTGTTAGAAAAAACACTGATTAAAATTAATATTGATTCTTTTATTTCTAGCTTGCTAGTAACCACTAAAGATCTGCTTCCCAGGTAGTAGTTGTAAAGACAAATTCCACTGCAAACTGGGAGGACTGTGTGTTTGGAATTGCATGTTTAAATATTTCAGCCTTCTTGCGAGATCGTGAGAAATACCAAGTTTGCATTATTTATAATATTGACATTATTTACAGGAAAACAAATACTTTCTTGTACAAGTGCTTTTCATAAATGTGCTGTCTCATAAAATACTTTTTTCTGTTTGTATGTTTATTAAAACAGAAAAGTTTCAGGTATCCCAAGTGCAAATGCTTTTGGTAGTGGAGCTGTGTTGCTAAATTTTTATGTTCAAACTGTACTTTATTTCAAGATGCTGATGTGTCTGAGGAATAATACTGGTGGCTGGTAAGTCTGATATTAGATACATTTGTAGAGAAGTAGTGTACATATGTTTTAAAAGACTTAGACTTTTATCCATACATCTGATTATGGGAAGGAAGCATGTTTTTTAGCTTACAAGTGACACTTGGTGAGTTAAGGAATAGTCTTAAAAAGTGCTCTTGAAGCAAAATATTCAGTGCAGAGTCATAGATGTTAAATTCAGGTACTCTGCAGACCACAGAGTTAATGTGGTGAACTTGTTAATAGTTTTATCAGAGAAGAGACGTGTCCTCCCTTGACCAAGAATTAAAGCAGAGTTGGTAACGAGCAGGGTATTCAATGTTACTTGTGTGAGCTGTGTGGGTAATATCTTGGTGCGTGATAACATTATGTTCCCAAGAAGGAGGAGACCTACCCAGAATTGTAACAGGGAGAAGGAATCCTCACCCTCCACGGGGAACACATGTAGTAGCTGTTACAGAAGGTATGGGACACTTAGTATTTGATCTGCAGCACTGCAAAGTTTTATATTAACTCCCTGATGCAAAGTCCAGGCTGTGTTTGTCTAGAAAAGTGTTGCTTTTCTGTTTTCATGGCTTTGTTGAGCAGTGTGTTGTTAAACCAGCTCATGTCTTCATTCATCTCCTGAAAGGAGGACAGGAGCCCTGATGAACGGAAAGCTCAGGCACAGAGAGTCCTTCCAGCTTGGAAGGCCAGAAGGAGAATTTAAAGGTGGATCACTTGGCTAGTGAACTTGAAGGGGTCTAACAGATTGATGTACAGCAGCCACAGAACTGAGCATTTCTAGGAGCTGTCTTAATTGCTGGAGAGTCCCACAAGATTTTTCCTTAATTGGAAAGAAGGTGCTTGTTTGGACGTTGTGTTGCTACAAAGAGTTTCACCCTTGTGGTGGCAATATCCAAAATCTCAGCGTTTGAAATGTACCAAAAAAGGGCAGAGTTTCTGTCTGCTTCCTCTATGCAAGCTTTTCAGCAATCTTAGAGTTTAGTTAGCAGTTGATGGGGTTTTATCATCTCCATTCCATGAATTTGGAAGGTCCAGCAGAGAGCCGTGACCTCCTCAGGCTCCTGGCACTCTGCAGAGTTGCTGTGGTGTCTGCTTTGTCTCCCAACTTTCTTCAGACAGCTTAAACTCCTTGATAAATGGAGATGTCTGATCCCTAGGCTGAAGTTGTTTTCCGTAGCTCATAGTGACTACTATCCTGTAATTCTAGAGAGCATGTAACAAAAAGAATTTTTTTAGCCTTTTTTTTGTTCTCAAGGAAAGTTCTCAAATTTGAAAATACCATTGCACAATTTAATGAAAAAAAAAATCACTCTTCTTTTCCCTGTAATTCTTTTCTTTATTACCATGAACGATCTATTAAATTTCAAACAGTAAAAACACTTGATATGACACAGTAGAGAAAAGCAGTTTATATTTCAAGGGCTGTCCTCTACAGAAAGTAATTCAAACCCCAAAAAGTTAGGACTGTAAGACTTAGATCTGCAAAACAGAGAGACTAAATTCAGTGTAGCTTCCAGTTTGTTGTAATAGCACTGCTAGATTATTTTAAATATATATGTATAAATATTATGTATAACATTCAGTATTGCCCCCCAGGTAGCTGTTCATATGAATAAAGATTTTATTTGTAACAGATTCTAGCCCTGAAATACCCCAAGGGTAAATGTTAGCATATATATACCCCTTGATATTTGACAACTATATTTTAAAGACAAACTCTGCACTTTTTACATTTTACAAAAGAGAAAACAAATCATTGTTTTCAATTAATAGAGCTCTGAAAAAAACCCCAACCTGAGGGTGTGGTGTTCAGCACTGGGGAGTATGTTCAACAGTATATATTGTAGATATGGTTGTTTTTTTTTTTTTTTTTAATATTCTGTTAAGACTACTAGATTTAGCATTGTTTCAGAACTGATGCTTCTGTTCTATTCTGCAAGGAGAAAATACATTATTATAGAGTGAATTCTCTATTAACGGATGGACTGGTGTCACCTAAATATCTTCTTAAAAACACTGATCCTTTAAATTTTTATTCCAGTAAGTAGTTCAGTCCCATTGAAAAAATAACACTGCCTGGATGTGTGAGCATTTGCAAGCTTGAGGATTTAGTGTTTTCTAGATATTTCATTTTCAGAAACATTCCTGTAAGTACTTTGTCCTGGGGAAGGTGTTTGAGGATGTGACTTGAAGCAAGGCAGGGCAAATTTCAGCCATTTCATTAAATCTGAATACATAGATGCCCATTTGTGGTGTAAACATTTCTGCCTTTTTACACCTTTCTGTCAAATACAGGGAGTGTTTATATAATCTTCATAGGAACTGGAATAATTTTTCCTGCATTAGAGGCCTTCCTAGAATTTTGCCCCAATAATGCTCAGGTAAGGACTAAATAAATGATGTGTGTGAGTAGTACATTAGCTAAATAAAAGATAACCATGTACCTAGAAATTAACAAAAAGATTATCTGATAGTTTGGATTTTTTGGGCGTATTTTATGGTGTTTGCTTCTGTATGTAGGTCAATAAAACATCAATCTCATATATGGCATTGACTGCTAAGAGTGTGTGTTTTGGTCTTATGCTCAAATTTGTTGCATTTGAAGACAGGATGAGTCTCATCTTTTTTTTGGAATTACTGAATGATTTTCTGCCCAGAGGTGGTCTTGGTTTCACCCCATTTCTTTGTTACTTGGTGTGAAGTGAAAAAGTGTTTGGGTGTTTTAAGTGCAGTTTTATGTGAGACGCAGAGAGGAAGGGAATGTCCTCCCTAGAGAGGAAGGGAATGTGCTCAGAGAGATCCCTTGTACTTTGATTAGCTGACATAAAGGCATCTAAGGTGACTAAATGTAATATCAAATTTCCTATACGGGCAGGGCTCAGGTGTCCTAGGAACAGAATCACAGACTGGTTTGGGTTGGAGGGGACCTTAATGTTCCAACCTCTTGCTCCATCTTGCTCCAGCCGCCTCATTATGGGCAGGGACACCTTCCACTAGACCAGGTTGCTCCTAGTCCCATCCAACCTGGCCTTGAACCCTTCTTTGATTAAAAATACCATGTGGGTGTAACTCACTTGTTTCTCTAGTCTCACTGGTGGGTACAAATAAGAACATTCTCATCCTGCTGTCGAGGTGCCCCAAGGAGGGTGCAGGAGACGCTGCTTCACTCTGTGCTCTTCTTTTATGCTCCCCGGCTGAATAAAGGGTCATTACTTCTTTAATTTCATTAGTGCTAAACTTGCTTGCTTTTTTTTTTTTTTTTTTTTTTCCCCCTAAGCAAACCCGTGGAGTTCACCCAGGTTAGTTCACACGGGCTGGTGCAAACGCACACACGTTTGTCCTGCCCACGCTCCGGAGGAGCTGGCTGGGAGCTGTCTCCGCTCCGGGGGCCAGATGGCCGTCCTAGCACCATGTTGAGCCTAAAACCAATAAACCCCACCAAGATACGAGACACAGGCACCATGTACTGAGCTAAAACAACTTTGTGACTTTCTGACCAGAGCTGGCTGGTGTCCAGCCAGCTTCGAGTGTAAGCAAAGAGCATATACGTCCATATGGAACGGCACGGAGCTCCACCGCTCAGCACAGATGATGCCCTCCACTGCTGTAGCCCCGGATAATAGAGGGTGTCCCAGCCTGGATAACGGGTGTGAAATTCTCTCTGGTGAGGGAGAACTTGGAGGCCATCTGACGCTGGGAAAACGTAACGCGGGAATGTGCGCGTAAAACTGGGTTTTGTCTGATTTAGGTTAACGTCGCCCAAAACCTGTTCTGGAAGCTTCCTCTGAAAATGTTGACGTTCAGAGAGAACTTGTGAAGAAGAGCATATTGTCAGATGGATTTGAGAATGATTTTTATCAGAACGCTGATATAAACCAAGGTGCTTTATGTGAAGTTGACAAAAAAAAAATGGTTTAAAATCTACTACCAAATTTTTAAATGAGAATTTTAATTGAAAAGTATTATTAAAAGTGATTAAATAATTGGTAAAAAAATTTAATCTGGTAAGAAAACCCTAGTATAGTAAAAAATCGAAATAATCCAGTAAAAAAAATTAAGGAAGGTCATTTGCTGTTGAGGGTAACAGCACTGCTGTGGTTTCTCTGCTCACAACCAGCCTGTTAAAATTTCCTTTTCAGTGGGATGGAGAGAGGCTGCCTGAAAGTTTTTGTGAAGCTGGTGAAGGAGGTGGGATCTCCTTTTTGGGGCAGATGAATTCCGTTGCTCTGCGGTGCTGAGGGGCCAGAGACAACGTTCTGGTGCTCAAAGATTTAAGAACAAATGTTTTTATTCTTAGCTCTGGCTGCCCTAAAAGTTTGGATCGAGGGGAGGGGGGAGGATCCAATAAGAACAACAAAAAAATCCTTTAAGAAACAGGACAAAAAGAATTCCCAAGTAAACTACCTGAAATTTATTCAGGCAGACAGCAACGTGATCTTAAACATTCACTTTGCATTAATCAACTTTGCCTCAGATAAAATGCTGGCAGATGGTAGCTATTCATTTTAAAAGTGACACGTTTTCTTTACGTTTTTGTGTGGAAACCCCCACATGCACTCTTCCCTCCAAAAACTTTGCTTGGTTAATTTGTCCAACATGCTTATTTTTTTTTTCCTTTTTTCCCCTAAATACACTCCCATTATTAGGCAATTTCACAATTTGGATAGTTAAAAGAGGCTTTAGATGAGTTTAAATGCAGGGTCCCTCCTTTGAAGTCTGGGGAAGAATATATAGGAGCTCAAATTTGGCAGAAATAAGATGGGAAGGGTGAAGACGATGCGGGGAGAGGTGCAGGGCCAGGAAGGACCCTGGTTGGGACTGCTGGGTGATCTATCCAAAGTGCTAATGTGAAATGGCAGTTGTCTGTTTGATGTGTAAAAGATTTGCTGAAATTCCAGCAAAATATTCTGATGAGACAAGGAAAGAACAGTCTGGGTTTTCAAACCCTAGCATGTGTTTTCCTTTATGTTCTCAAATGCCGGGTGAAATCCTTATTTTTCTTTCTAAAATGAATTTTATGAATCACCTGGAGAATTGATATTTACATTGCTGGCAGTAAAATGTAATGAAATTGTGCATTATGATTCAGTATTTCTGCACTTAGGATTTTAATGAGGATTTTATCTGTCCTTTTAAATGGTTGCTGTGTATATATTTTATTTCTAGATTAGTTATGGATTACATTTCTATTTCCAAATAACAAACATATACGCTACTATATTATAAAGAATATGATACTTTCCACAATTCATTGTCATTCCAGCCCATAACACTAATTTGATCTTCCAAAGGGAAAGTAAAAAAAAGCTTTGGTTTGCATCTAATAAAGGGAAAAATATTGATTTTTTTTTTTTACTGCTTTGCTGCTTTTTCTCCTAATCTTAATTTTTTTTTTCCCAGTGAAGAAGTAAATAATACAAATTCTGTCAGATACTTGGTTTGCACATGGTTTGGATTTATAGCTTTGTATTCTGGTGTCATAAATAAGTGGTTTTCTTAATGAGTACTCACAGCTTTGCTGGGTTTTATATGTTTATATATATATATATAAATATAATTTTTTTTTTTTGTCAAGCATTAACGTCACCCAAACACATTAAAGTTTGAAAGTCTTCATTCAGATAGTTGTGCCATCTCAGTTTCCAGTCTACAACAGACGAGCTATCCAGTAACCTTTACTTACCTATTTCAGCCCATGTGCCTGTACCTGAGAGACAGGTTGGATGGGGCTTGGAGCAACCTGGTCTAGTGGGAGGTGCCCATGGCAGGGGGTTTGGAGTGAGATGATCTTTAAGGTCCCTTCCAACCCAAGCCATCCTGGGATTCTATTTCCACAATCTGCTTTTTATGTCAGCTGTGGACAGTTGACATCTGTAGATGTCCATGAGTATCAGTGTGGATTTTGAAGGTGCTTTCCAGGTCCATGTTCACTCTAAAAAACGTGCCCAAAGGTGTTTTCTGTTTTTATCTTCTTGATTCCTGTGGGATTACAAATGTGTACAGATTTACAATGTGCATGTGACTGAAGCAACACATCTTGATAGGGCTCTGGATAGGTGGTGGAGGGAAATGATGCTGCTGGGCCCAATTCCACACAGCACATTATTTCAGTGGTTTTTACTGCAGATGAGGTGTAGTCTGGTTTTTTAAGGGCTGAATGCCCATAAGGTGAGGTTGGAGTCCATTAAATGCTCTCCAGGATCATCATGTCCTAGTGTAGTTTCATCCAGAGGACCAGGTTCATAATCTTGGAGACCACTCTGGTGTGAGGGGAGTCCTGCTGAGTGAGGAGGGCTGTGAGGTGGATGGTTGCCTCATAAATGCTATTGTGTATCAAACAGAAATGCTAATCTAAATTGACCCATAAAACACTTAATTCTGTGGGTTATGGCATAATTTCTTCCCTAAACATGCAGCACATACCTAGGCAGGAGTTTGATTACAATCTCTATGTCAAATCACAGTGCAATGGAATATGTTTAAGATGGACTTCCTACTCCCCCAAACCACAGTTTGATCCATTTATTTCCTCCTCCTCTTGCCTTTTATACTACTCAGCCCGAGTATCTTGGGATGATACCTGTAATTGGTAGGCTTTGAGTCGTTATGGTAATGAGTTTAACTTCCCTTCAAAAAAAATGTGAATACATAAATTGTGTCTAATAATTTGAATATCTTTGATGAATACAAAGCAACTAAAAGGAGGAGGGTTTGGTTCATCATTCTGTAATGAAGATTTCTGCAATCTCCTTATTCCCTTGGACAGTATTTTTCCTTTCTTGCCTTTGTCCTTTGTCCCTGTCTTTTCCTCCCTTCCTCCTGCACATCTCCTCTGATGGTCCAGTGGACACAGTCATTTTAAAGAATGCCTTCTATTTCAGAGCACTTACTGGGTTTATTATTCATGTTTTTATAACCTTGCCTACTTATAATTTTTTGTTTGAGCTCTCTTCATTTACATTTTACTTGTTGCACACCTGAACTTCTGTTTCTGTCCAGTTGCAGCTTGAAGAAAGAATGAGGGAAACAGCAGTGGACACAACATCAAAAGCAAATATGTGATTTTCGTTTTGTAGAATTTATTTGGAGGAATTTATTCCTGTTATCAGTGTTATTTCTAATAATTAGATAAGGAGAAATGTATTTAGAATGGGGCAGATGTTTCTCTCACACCATCTTACCTGATAGACCTACTTCAGGGCTTTAAACTAGTGACTTATCAAGTGGTTTAAAAAGAAAAGGTGTAAGTTATTATAGGTAAAGCAATAGAAAATTTATTTAAATTTTAGTTTTTCTTGCAGTTAATGGTATTCCTACTGTCTTTTGTTAATGTGTTTTCTTTTGTGTGCAAATATTTTTTAACATAACATACTCTACATAAAATTATGTGTATCTGTTTGGAAGATGGAAAAATCTTCATGTAATTAAGTATTATTTATTTATTATACATGAAGAAATTTTTGAACACATAATTCTATGTATGCGTGTTATATATGGAAGAATTAAAAAAATTGAAGGGGAGTAATTTGAGAACATCTGCAATTTCTTATTTATGTAAGGGAATATCCCATTTTTAATTAAAGTTGGAATTTAAGAATGATAAATGGGACCATTATCTAGTAACAGTTAGTTTGCAGGCATTTTTTTCCCAGTTATCACACATAACAACATCTCTGTGTTTAAAACTTGAGGAATAGAATTATTTTAAATTATTTTAATGCAGTTATTTCCTGGTAATTTTATCAAAAACATAACAGCTCAAAATTTTATATTTCAAATTAATTTGGAGAAATAGTGCTAAGGATGCTGAAACTGTGAAAGAAGGGGAAATGAATTTTGGTGGACAATTGTAAAAATGGCGTTATCTTTTATTTTGTTTTATTTTATTTAGAGAGTAATGATTCCTAAATTAAGATGAGGAGATTAGATGGAGAATTTCCTTGCTATAGCTATACTGCAATAAACTGTAGAGGAGCCAAAATTAAATGTAAGGACTTGGTTACAGAATTTTTTCCTGCTCTAGACAGTTGTGTTGCCATCCTACTCAGGGTAGAATCTGGTTTGCAGTAGACATGACTCTTGTGAGGTTTAATACTGGCCTTGCAGAGGGTCTTGTGGCTCCAGCCGAGTCTGGAATCAGTTTTCAGTGGTTTCTGTGGCTGTTGAAGCATTCAGGACTGAAGTGCTTTAAACACAGATCTCAGGTCTTGCCCAAAAAGACAGAAGCTCTCTAAGCAGAGGTGGTAGGAAGGAGTGTGAGAAAAGAGAAATTTCCAGAAAAGACTTTGGAAAACCAGAGTCTAAATTACTCAAAATTGCACCATGAGCTAGAAATGATAAAACGTACATTTTCTTCCATTTTTTAAATCATGGAGTAGAGAACCTAGAGAGTGGTCTTGCCTTGAATTAATCCTCATTCTGTTATAAATAGACTGAAAAATACTTTGATATAGTTTTACATATCAATACAGGAAAAAAAATAGTAGATTTTAATCCTAGACTCATAGAATCGCTAAGGTTGGAAAAGACTTCTAAGAACATCAAATCCAGCCATTAACCATGTGATACTGTAATGAGTGGAATATAAATTCAGCATTGAAAGTCAGCATCTGTACTTTTAAAAATACCAATTTCCAATGCTAACAGCTGCATGGAAGGTCGTTGACATTGCGGAGTGCGTGGGGTCTCTGGGGCTCAGCGTGTTTGAAGTCAATATTTATGGTGCCTCTGTACCTCCTGTCATTAGCAGGAGGTTTTCAAGGGACTCTTCTTAGATTATATTTTGCACATGGCTCTTGTTTTCCTAGATACTGATTGGAAAAAAATGAAGGCTATAATAGTTTTCCTGTCCGTTGATGGGTGATGAGACCAACATGTTCAGGCCATGGGTGGAATCGGGGTGAATGAATTGGTGGCAGGGAGGGAGTTTGAGATGCTTGTGTGCTTCCTGCATTTTTAAGGAGTATAAGGGATATTTCAGCTGTTGAGATGAAGCTCAGCAGCTGCTCTGCAAACTCCTAATGGAACAGGGGCCTGGGTTGTCTTTATCTTGAGTGTTTGTCTCTGACCACAGATGCTGCTGGGGCTCTGCATTTCTCTTAATTGGTAGTCCTTGAATTACAGGATTGATATTTAGTAATAAAATAATGGTTTTTATTGGATTTGAAGGAACTTGGAGGTAATATTGTTGCCTCTTAATTGCTAGGTACACACCAAGACTCTGAATGATGAAGAGGAAGGTAGAAAAGCTGTGTGCACCAAGCAAATGCTTTGCTGTGGAGGAAAACAACTTTGCAGCCGTGCTCTGGGTTGTTGCAGCATCACTGTGGTATTGGCCTTCCCATTATCTCTCCAGTTCACTTTTCCACGGTGTGTCTTGATCCATCCATGTTTTATTTTAATTTTATTTAAATCTTATTTTATATATTTATTTCGCCTCCCATAATGTGGCTTAAAACTGTAACTTCATGAACTCTTGCGTATAACATCTTTAATTTTGTCTTGAAAATACAGAGGGGTGTTTAGTGTGAGCGGTAGAGTATTTAAGGTAGAATATTTCATGTTTTTGCAGATTGCCAGTATTACATGCCAGAGCAGCCTTCTGACCATGAAGCCCAACCACACTTGTTCTATTAGCTGCACTTCAGAAGTATTTGTTTAGTTTTTTCCTCAGATGGATAACCAATATGGAACATTCTGTCCACAGAAGTCTTATTAAAGAGGTTAGAGCATCCTGCTAATTAGGAAAAACTAATTAGGCAGATTGTTGAGCCTGTAACCAGAATTTTATATTTTAATGGATTTTGAAATGCAGTGTACTCCCTTTTCCTATTGTAAAACACACTTTTTTCTTTCAAATGTCTGGAAACAGTCTTTTTGAGGAAATCATGCACTCAGAATAAGAAAGCAGTAACATTTTAATTTATGAATGTATTAAATAAACTGTAGAAGAATATATGCTGTAAAATTGGTGAAACCATTAATTCATACCAGCCTCTTATTGTGGCAGACAAAATTGTTTGGTTACCTTCCTGTTGGTAGGTTTCAAGTTTAACTGCCCCAAAGAGGACTTGGATTAAGTTCATATGAAGAAACAATGTAATTTGTGGCTGCGTTAAAATTAGACATAGATGGTACAGAACTCACAAATTACTCCTGGCTACTTCAAGCTAAAATTCATTGACCGCTGTTTCCCTGAGTCTTGGGAAGTTTATCATGTTTAAAGCTGGATCCAACCCATTTTTAAGTGTTCTTGTAGTGCTGTGAGAGACTTTTGGTCTGGAGGCTGAAAAATAAGCCCATTCTCAGCTCTGGAGTGACCTGGGAGCAAAACCATTGGGATTGGTTGGGTTTTCATGGTTCACATCTTAATTCCTGGTTTACAAGGTGCCATGTGGAAAGCAAGGGATGTTTGTGGCTGGGGAGAAAAAGTCAGATTTGAGATACACTTAAAATATATGTATTTAAATGGGTTTCCACTTAACATCTACTTTTGAACTCTTTTTCAACTATGCCCTGCTACAAACTTTAATTAGTCTTAACCTTTTTTCAGGCTTGTCATTCTGCATTTTGCAAAATGCTTTGGCTTGTGGAGAAGCTGTGTAGCCGGGGGGGGCCCTGGGCAGTGACCTGCAGTCTGTCTCAGGACCATCCTCTGAGATGTAATTCAAGGTACAGATGCTGGAATTGGTGAGACGAGGTTGGCGGCCATCTGGAAGGTGGCCATCTGCTCCTTCCTGCAGGAGCAGAGTGCCGTGCTTTTGGGGGGTCCCTGCCCCTTCCTGTCACATCCTGAGTCAAGACGATTCAGAATTGAGCCTTTGAAGCCTGATTTGGGAATATTGGCCGGCCAAGTGCTTGGCACTTAGGGATCTAAGGGGCTAGAAAGGGAAAAAACAAGTACTGGTTGACGAGTAACATTTAGAAATGAGCTGTGTGAAAGGACTTCAGCAAAGCGCTGAAGGTTTAAGGTCATGTAGCTCAGGTCTAGAAATGTGGAAAAAGAAACCAGGGAGCAAAGGGAAGTGGAGCTTGCTGTGCTGATAGAAAACTGGTGGAAATGTCCTACTGGAGCATGGGGCTTGCTGATTATTTTGATAATTCATCAGGAAATACGAAGAGTCAGTACAACATGAAAGCAGAACTGTGAGTACGGAGACTGGAGGATGGAGCAATTGTGTCCCCTTAAAGGAAAGCTGTCCTCCTTCCAGTCCAAGGAGGCTGAAAAGAAGACAAAAATATTGCAAGACTTGTTTTTGTGGTGTCACCCTCTGCCACCACCAGACCTCCTATATTTGCCGGAGTGTCAGCTCTGGCTTTGGTGAGTCAGATTTGTGTTCAGCATCTGTGGTGACCTGTAGATTCACACCCTTCCAACGCTCCTGCAGTTTAGTCTTCAGTCTGAAATCTGTGGCTATTATCCACCAGACGGGTCTAGGTAGTCAGCATGATGTCATGTCTCTTCAGCAGTTTATGGAACAGGGCTGAAATTTATGCCAATAAATATTTTAAATTGTTTTTGTTTGGCTTCTTGAGGAGAAGAATTTCCATAGGTGAGAGGTTATTTTGCAAGCGGCTCCACTGTATGATAGATCACATGGATGGTTTCAGTACATGGGAAGCTTGTATCCCTTCAGTGTCATAGGTTGGAATTGTTACAGGCACTTAACAGCTTTACAGGTTCTTGTTTAATTACTGGTCATTATTCTGAAGTGGATGACTCATTTAGCCTGAAGCAATGGGAGGTGTTCTGTCCCTCTGTATAATTCTACACATACATGTTTTTGCTCCTTAGAACCACAAAAATGTCTGTTTTCCTTTTGTGTGTCTCATTTGCTGTGGTAATATGGGGTAAATGGATTGGAGAGGGGGTATGGAATGAGAGAAGGCATGTTGGGAACAAATTGGCATCGATCTGAGTGGGTCTTGGTGCACACCTGAACTCTGCCCATTCAGTTCTCACCTGGAAGGGCCTGCTTGGTCCATCTTATGGCTCATTCTTAATGTCATTCCTGCTGTTATTAATACTGTAATAAATTAGTTATCTATTAGCCTATACTTCTATAATGGTGTTTCAGTTTAGGAAGCTGTTTAATGGCAGGAAAACATGAAATTTCTGTGCTATACCATGTTCTGTCATGGTAAAATGTTAAAGTTAACATTAAAACTAGTTCTGGTTTCCCTGTCACCGGCTTTTCTTCCCTCAGTTCAGGCTGTGTGTCCTTTGTTGTGACATTCCATGTGTCCTGGTAGAGACCCACTGCAGAAATAGAGGCTTTGAATTTGCCAGTCTGTATCAAGAGACAGCACTTGGTCTCGTTGTATTGAGATCTAAATAAATTTGCATTGATCTCAATAAATGGGGATATTTTGAACCTTGACTTTCTAATGCTTCACAGTTGGGTGTTTTTTTCCCTGCTTTGTCAAGGAGGATGACTGTAGTAAGACCATGAGCTGATTACTCCCTGTATTAGATAATAATTTCTTAATGTGGGAGGGATATTAAGAAGAATAGATGTGAGTGCTCTTGGAAAACTCTTTATGGAATAAGGTTTAAGCACTGCTGTTAATAGGATGCACGTTGCCTTTCATGCTGAGTCAGATAGAGCTTGGCTGTATACCCAGGACAGAAATCAAGGAGGCCTTAGAGACACTTGCAAAACATATGGTGACTCTGCTGTCTTTAAAATTTATCATTATTGCTGTGGTGCATTGGTGCCCCTGGATTTTAGGTGGGCAGTAGTTGGAGTTAATTAAAGGCCAGCCCTGTTTCCATCTAAGACACGTCTCTGTGAAGCACCTCGTTGTTTCCCCACATCATGTGTTTGTCTTATGATGTGCCAGTGGCAAATAATTATGAGTTTGACCTAAAATTTAAAAACCTGCCTGTGTTTGAGTGTCCATGTGCAGTGGTAGAGGCTGCTGGGCAGAGGGGCTGCCTGGAGGACAAGTGGTGGTACTGGAGGGATGTTGGGTGCCCTCATGGGAAGCCAGGTCATCAGTGACCTACTAATCCTTGCTTTTCTTTGGGGAAGCCTGAATCATCATTACACATGAAATACCTGTTTTAATTGAAAAGCTGATTTGATGGATGGATGTTTTTTTTCCCCCACCAGTGACATTTTAAAAAGAATGTAAAGGTTTTTTGGGGTGGCTGTTGAAGTTTGTTGAAGTCTCATCAAGGTGGCAAAATAGGGATTAGGAATTGGAGTCGACTTTTTGCAAGATAAGATCTTGCAAAAGTAGTTTTTTGTTTGGTTGGTGTTTTTTGGTTGCAGAAGCTTTCCTGGATTATGTAACTAAAGGCTGGACAAGATACTTGCAAGTCTAGTTTATATTTTATGGAACGCTCTAAAGGATAATTTGGAGGATGGCTGTGATAGGGGTCATGATAGTAGAAAGGATAGAAATAAGGATTTTTTTTTTAGGGTTCTGAATTTTATTTTTTGTCAACTTCTTAAAATATTAAAGTTGATTTGTGATAGTCTATTATCAACAGTTTTGTTCTTCTGATGTTGGTTGGTCAACTCTAGAACAACTCTCCTGTTGTTCCCAGCAGCTCTTCATAGAAACTTTCCCCCCAATGAAATATTCTTAAGATTCTTCCATTATTAAAGTCCTTAAAATTAAGAAAAAATTTATTTATTTATTTATTTATTGTATTTTCCCCTGTGTTGGCATATGAATGTCGTTTTGCCCTACTGGCATTTCCCCATTTCGGATTATTTTCTACCTCTGCATATTATGTGATTTCTTGTTCAAGTGAATGGCAAGATGATGTATGACACACTTGAGATGGTATTGAGCAGAGTATAGTTGGAAAATTGCAGTGATAATTTTCTTTTTACATCTCAAACTTACATACCATTGAGGGGAAAATAAAAAAAAGTAGTGTCACAGCAACTCAAGAAAAAGCATAAGGGGAAACCTCGAAAAATTACAGGGAAATTTCCATAACAGATACACAAGTAGTGCTGCTTTAATAATGATTTCCTGTCATGAACTATTTTTATCATTTGCCTGCTCTCTGACGTGGCATTCTATTAAACATTTTTGAGAGCCATGTTTTAATCAGATTAAGCTCAAGGAAACCGATAGGTATCTGTTTGGCTCATGACTTGTGCTTCTGTTTCTGATTTAGTCACAAGACTATTGTTGCTGGAATCTTTTAAACCCCGTTTTGCTTCCACTTGCAGCCGGTGTGGGAGCCTGGAGGTTGTGTGCCAGGGATTTTCATGATATACACACAGGGCACGTTATGGAATTATTCTGTAAATTAAAGAAGACTGATACAAACTGTGTCTTTTCCTCATGTGATTAAATAGCTAAAAATAACCATCTATTTTTAGTTTCAAGCGTTGTAATGTTTCTTAGGAACAAACTCACCCAACGCACTGTGCTAGGAAAGGCTGACCATGAATAATGCTGGATTCTGGGGTACTTCTGGAAAACAAAAGTACTTAATAAAAGTGGAAAATCTTGTGTTATTTTTTATAGTGTGCAGCGTAATAATGCTTCCCATACAAGAAGTATAATGAGAATAAAATATAAACACATATATTCTTAACTTTGATATTTCCACGTTGTTCAGTCATTTTATTAAGTGAAAGCAGAAAACTTTCTAAGCAAAATTCTTATGGTCTCCCGTATTGTGCACGTCCTGCAAATTTAGGAAATTACAAAAAAACCCCCTGTGCAACATAACATTTGGGATCATGGTTGTGCTTGGATATTAGTGGATTCAGCACCTCATTCGGTGGCCTCAGCATCTTGGAGCATGGGGGAGGACCAGCAGCCTGGCTTTTAAAAAGCTCTGTCTATCCATATTTTCCTAATTTTCAGAGCAAAAAAAACCCCCATGTATTAAATTTCTAATGACCTCTTTTGTCTGTTGCAAACACAGAGAGATTGTATTCAACAGCTTGGTTTGTATCATATCTTCCTGCAGTGTATTATTTATTTGGTTGACGGGCTCAAGAACTGCGAGCCTAAGAATTAATAAAGGTTATTAGTTACTTTCCATAATAAAATTAGCTGACCTTTAAATAAGAGCATTATACAGGGGCTCTCTAAGTGGAAAAATGACAGAATGCATTTTTATCCTGGTAGCCATTTCGATTACTAAATCTTACAGTCACAGTATAGAAACTGCATGTTGTGATTAAATGTTTCTCTTGACTGTGTATTTGCAGACAACAATGAAATAAATGGAATTTTTGTATTCAGGGCAGAATTTAACCCCTTGGTAACAGTTTCGCCCACATCTGATATTCGGTTACATTTGAACAATACAGAAGGGAGGGGGAAAAAAAAAAAGAAAGAAAGAAGATGCAACTTAATTTTCTGAAAATGAGTGTCCTTTGGAAGTGACAGCCCTGGGAGTTTGCTGTGGTTTTTGGGGAGTGTGATGATATGCAGATTCCTCGAGCAGCCTGTCTTGGGTCTCTACCAGGCAGACGTGATGTACGCCCTGTAGCTGGTCACATGCAGCCCACTCTATCAGCCTGCTATTCTTCAGTCATCTGAATTTATCTATTTTTAAAGAGAGATTTGCCGTAAAAGCCAATATTGAAAGATGAAGTGTGTGCTCCCACCTTTACTTTTAAGTTTGGAACAGGATACACCTCATCTCCAAAGTAGCTGTTAAAGCCAACTACCTTAATTTTATTTTCTTTGTACTGAATAATGACATCACTGATTGTGCCATTATCTAGAATACATTTCATAAAGGCTTTAAGGATACTCTTTATTGTTATTTTTGAAACGTTGATAATCTATATGATGGTGATATTATGGCTCGGATTTCAGGTGAGCTTCAGGTTTGCTTGTGCTGCTGCACTGTACTTTTTCAGATTTTGACTGGGTCTTATAACATTTGTTGAAATCCTTACAAGATATTCATCTATTTGTAGCATCATATAGGTCTGGCTCCCCATCTGTCTCTGTTTTTCATGACAACGAGGCTCTGGTACATTTTTTTTTTTTTTTACTTTAGTTTTTATTCATTGAAGCCCACTGTAATGCTGTTTCTGTCATAGCTATTTGTCCAACAGCTTTTATTGATCATTTGGGATAGAATGAAAGATTTCTTCATAGGGAGAAGTTTTAACCAGCAATCAGTGAATTCAGTTTGATTAGGTTAGTTGTCCTACCTTATAAAGCTGAATGCAATCAGTATCCATTTTATGTGCTATTAAATAATGAAATAATATGACGTGGTGCCAAAAGCTTTAGAGATTTTGAGGGGAAAAAACTTCTTGCTGAATGAATTCAGGCAACTTTTCTATTTTAAAAGTAAGGTTATGAATGTAAAGTTCAGATTCCCTCCAAATAAATCCTTATTCAACAGGATATCCCCGAGACTTCCCCCCCCCCTTCTTTTTTTTTCTTTTTCCTTATTTTTTTTTTCTTTTTCAGTATTGGCAGCCTGACTAAAATAGTTCTCATCTGGTTTAACTAAAATCTTTGCATTACTTGGCGGTGGTTTCTTTTGTACGTGGTGCTTTTAGAGCTCATTGAAGCCGGAGCGCACAGGAAATGCAAATCATGCAAATCATCCTCGCGCTGACGATGTACAGTGGCGTGATTGAGCAGCAGTACGTATGGCTCGTGGGCTGACCACATGAAAGGAGTCATTTAAAGACCAGATGAGCCCAAGCTGGCTTAAGTTAGACTATGTGTGAGCTTCAAAGCTTATAGAATAGCATCCTTTTTAAAAATAAATTTATTTTATTAATAACACCTGCGCCGAGTTCTCAAACAGTGAGAACATGGGTAGATGGACGTTAACGTTAAATACGTGCCGGGCTTAAATCAGAAGGGCAAAATTGTTTTAGTTTTTTGGTTTTTTTTTTTTTGTGGAAATTCAGGTATGCATCCATTCAGATCGAAGGGGAAGTCGACCGCAATCTAATACGCTGCAAAAAAAGTCCAGTTTGTGTTTGGTGTACATAAAAGCCCAACTCTTTCCTGCCTTTCAGGTAAAAATGAAAATAAATGGAAGATAAAAGGGAATTTTTTCCTGGGCAGCAGGGTTAAGAACAGGCTTTCTCTAAGTGCTTTTGAGTGCTGAGAAGAGGGAGGTTGAGTGCTCACTGCTTCAGATTTCTTGGTAACTGAGAAAAAAGTCCTGCATATTATTTTTCTACTTCTGAAGAGCTTTTTTTTTTTTGATGGAGTTTTGAGGCTGTATCCTTCCAATATAGTGGAGTCCTTGTGTTCTGTGACTCTGAACATTGAGGGTGCTGTGGTGGAAACACTGGGCTTCAGCCAGCAACTCCTGTGAGAAGGACCTGAGCGAAGTCACAGGGGAAAAAAATCCTGATGGAATAATGTGCATTTTTTATGTTAATCTGGCAATAAAAAGAGAGTGGATAGGATAGGATAGGTAACAGTGTCCTTAAGAATATTCTTACCTTTGGTAGACCTCACCATGGGTGGCTGATTTGCTTCTAGTGGGAGTCTTATTTCTTCCACGTCTTTCTTTTTTTATACAGCCCTCACTCACTTTTCTTTGGATGTTTTCAAAAGTTGAGATTCATTCAAATAATGTAACATGACACAAAGCTGGAAAATGTCAATCTCGAACTGTTTCTGTGTCATCTTGTTTAATTTTTACTTGAAACAGTAGCCCTGAGGAGGTCTGCGGTGGGACCGGGCAGGACACTGCACTCCATCACCCTGACGGATGTAATTTTGGCTTGATTTTTTTTTTCTTTCACTAGTTCCTTGCTCCTTGATTTTGTTCTTTCTACTGTTACACAGGAATAGGAGAGAAGGAAAATACTAATTTTTTATCTTTTATGTACCATATTGCTGCTTTCCCATCAAGTTAATCCACAGATCCTGGAAAAGGAGAGAGGGACATTTCCCATATTTTTTTTTTCTTTAAAACATTAACTGTATTTCTGTCTTTAATTTCATATATGAAGTCAAGAGGAGAATGTCACCTTTTCTGTTTCCTGCAGGTTGGGCAGCTCCCACCATGCTGAGCACATACAAGTGGTGGTCACAGGGCTTAGCAGGGACTTTTGGGTCCAGTTGGGGCTGGAATGGTCAAGTTCCTTCCTTCTATGGGGTTTGTTTATTTATTCATTTATTTAAAGTAAAAAAAAAAAAAAGAGTGGATGAAGGGTTGGCCCCCTGAAATCACTGGGGAGAGGAATATTGTGAATAAATACTGTTTTCCTGAACCAGTTTGTAGAGTGATCCCTTACAGGGAAAATTCATGAGGCTTCTGGGCAGGTGTTTATACATCCAGCACAGACTTAGTGTTTTAACAGAAGCAGGAATTTAAATCACAGTTAATATTAAAATAACTTTTATACTCGGTGTAAGAAATACAAAGATGCAGAAGATAACAGAGAAAGCAGCAAAGAAATTTTACTACTTGTATCTATAATAATTTAATATAATTTAATATCCATTTCAGTGTTTGACAGGAAGTAAAGATTACTTAAATATTTGTACCTAAGAGCACAGGGCTGTATAAAGATCTTTGAAATTTCAGTTAATTTGTTTCTTCCAGAAATATATAGAGATAAACACAGAAAATTAATCCCATATGATTGTACAGCTACCAGCGCTCCAGAACTTTTTTGGAAATACGTTCCAAAGAACATCTTCAGTTGTCTTGACAAACAGCTTGAGTCAAGTTTCCTTTTCAGGAGCTCCTGAAGGGTTTTATGTGTAGTTCAAAGGCACTGCTGGAAAAGTGGTTTTATTTGGAGACCTTGACCAAAACTACTTTGCTGTGCTCAGGTTTTGCAGATATGAAAGCTCGTTGCCCAGCCATCTTGAACAGATTTTTAGCTTTCTGTGATGGAGAGATGAACAGTCTTTTCTCAGTAACAAATTAGCTGTTGTCAACAGTTTTCCTGGCCACAGTTTGCATAGCTCAATTCAGAATGGTTCTTGGGTTTATGGTGGATTTTGCTAGAAAATATGTATATAGTATGTATATATATCATGTATCTGCGTGTGCATGCACACAAAAACATAGAGCATCTGTCTGTCACTGAAAGTATGATATCTGGAAATACTGAATCATCCTGTATGGTCTCACAAAGATAATATTTTGGGACATCTGTCAGGTACTGTGGTGAGCAGGGTCCATAAGATACAAGTGACGTGGTCATATATGAGTTGATTAAATCACTAGATCGTGACACTCACTTATCTTCAAGTCTGGCTCAGGCTCCTGAGTTCTCACTGTGGCCCTGGTTCTCCTGGTGGCCTTTGATAAGCAAGCCTTGGCCTCAGTTTCTTAATCTTGAAGATTAAAAAGCATCTGGTGTGTTCTTCTGACTTGGTTACGTAAGATTTCAACCCCAGAGGCGTGTGTTTCTCTTTCATGTTCCTGGGGAATAATGGGCATTCAGCACTGGATGCTTTATTTAATGATAAAAGGAATTCAGAACTAAGAAATGGTGATGAGATGTGTTGGAAAAACATAATTTGTAAAGTATATGGAAGCCTAAAAGTATTTTTATTAAAGTATTATTTTATTATTGGATTTTTCTGTGTGAGGAAATCTCAACATTTTGCAGTGTGGAGATATGGGTTACTTACTCAAGGAATACATCCATGTTGTATAAGTTGACCAGACATGAGTGTAAATGCCTATTGTAGTTTTTAACCCTCAGCCAGGAGCTGGAGGAGAAAAATGGGCATAAGACTTTTTTTTTGTCTTCCAGAACTGGTTGGTCCCTTATGTCCCATGTCAGGAGTTCCAAGATGCAGAGCTGAGACCCTTTTATTGCTTCTCTTTCCCTGGCTGTGTTATAAATAAAACCCAGTTATGATAACACATGAAATAAAATGGTAGGACATCAGTACAGATTACCCTTAAAATCATGTTATGGAAATGGAAATAAACCAGCTTATGTTATATGCCAGGCATGATGCAAGTGATATTAAATAAATACATGACTGAAGGGTTCCATTCATTCCAAATGCTCCCCTTTGTGATCTTTAGCCATGTTTGTAGAGAAACCTTTCTTAAAGCACTTAAAGCTTAATTCAGAACAGACAAAACAATTATCTTTTGAAAGTCTGATGAAATATGTTTGGCAGCTTTTGAGTTTAGGAGAGTGTTTGTCTCACTTCTTTGAAATCTCACTTCAGTCGGTCGCTCAGCCATTTCGGTGGAATCATTCAAATCTGGTAGCGAGTGTGGGCTTTGCTCAGTTAAGAAATGTTCTTATCAGAAAGTGCAGGGGCTGAAAATAGTGTGTAAGACACAAAAACTGACATTTTCCGTATTGATGTGCTTTTAAATATCAGTCTACCTGCTGTCCCTGTGTTTTTTGATGAGATGGATAGATCCATGAAGGTGGGGGTTTGCTCCTCCAAATACAGGTCTGGAGACCCTTAAGCATTAAATTACCTTATTTTAATTTCTTAGGGAACAGAAGTGTCACTTTATCTTCTCTAAGTATAAATGATGAATGTTTATGCACCAATGTGTGACTGTTTCTTATAGGCAGAAGTGGCAGAAGACTGACACTGCGCAATGTAGTTTTATAGTTGAACTATGTCATGAACATGGAGCAGAAATATTTAAGCTGTGGATCTGATTGCCATTTCACTGAGCACATGAAATAGTTTGCCTGGCTTATATTAAGACAGGAAAGTTGCAACAAATATTAGAGCAGTGTGAAGGGCATTTGGGAGAAATACATAATTTCATTTCATATTTCTTGTAAAAAAATATTCCTTTTTTTTTTTTTGTATGTGTATACTAGGACTTTGTGAATTCACTTTGTGAATATATATTAAAATCACTAAGTTATTCCTAATGTTCTGTGGTGCTGCCTGCTCCTGACAAACATCTGATACGGATCATATGCCTCTAAAAAGAGAAGTTCCTCGAGCAAAATATCCTCATGAAAACAGGTTGGAGATACTCACATTCTCTCGCTCGCTCTCACTCACATGTTACATTTTGGCACGTTGTAGGAGCAGGTAGCATATCTACTACCTGCTGTTGAAAGTGTTGAAGATACTGAATTATTTATTCCATCTTCTGCACTATCCAAACTCGTTTTGGGTAGTTTGACACATCTCGGTCTTCCATATGGATACTTCATGGTGACAGAGTTGCCAGCTGCTCAGGTTTTATGACAGTCTGAGCTTTTTCGAGGACTGTATTAGTTTTCTGGGAAGAATCCTGCTTTTCCCGAGGTCCCCATTCTTAGGCAGTAGTTATGCCGTGGATTGATCCTCTGGAGTGGGAGTTTTTTGGGAAAATTAGCTGAGACCTTCCATAAAAATATTTTTTAAAAGACTGGCTGTTCATGGATCGTGTGAGATGAAATCAGAGCTGTGGGATATTAGAAAAATGTGAAAAAGCCACTTGCTAAGAAAACTAAGTCCCTTTTTAGTGACAGTCTTCAAATTTCTAAAAAAAAAAAAAAAGTGTTTAGATATCAAGGTGCATAAAGCAACATAAAAAACAGTCTGAAATACTTTGGAGAACAGGGTTTTCAGGGCACTTGAAATATAACACTAAACAGTCTGTAAACCTTCCGCACAGGAGGGTATTGGAACTGGATGATATTTAAGGTCCCTTCCAACCCAAACCATCCTATGATTCCATGATCTTCTCTTCAATTGTGCAGAGTGAGTGGGTGTTCTGTTGTTTTAAGATACAAAATGTGTAAACCTGAAAATTGGGGGAGATTTGAATTTTCGGTTTGCCAGAACTTATTAAAATAATGGAAAATCAGCCGTTGGTTACTTCATTCGAGCATCTCTTGGTACAAACCTTTGTAAGGGAAACTCAGTATTTTGGTGGATCTGTGCTGCACTGAGTTTGATTCCCTTTCGGTGGGATAAACCAGTCTCACTTGCAGTGAAATCCATATATCCATGAGGTAGACTGTTTCTTCTGTGTCATCCTGGATCCGAACTGACACCAGGTGACGTGAAGTAATGATCCTCAAAATTTGTACTTCAGATTTGCTATTGAATAATAGTGTTATGTGTAGCCTTAGGACTTCTCCATGTAGCTACAACATCTTGACCATATTGCATTGTTCATGCCAGTCATTTGACATGTTTGGCTCCTCTCCAGAGTTGGACAGATAAAATACCCAGTGAAATGGATTTGCAGCCTTTAAACAATAAAGGATGCTGTTTAAATGTTGCCTAATTGAGTAGAACATCAGTTTTACATGGATTTTTCTTTCAAAAAAGTCTTTTCACTATACATCACTATATCCTGTATGTTTACCTTTGGTGAATTAGTTACCTTCAGCCACTATATCCTGTGTTTTTCGTTCCTCCTGCTTTTTCCTTGCTCCATCCATTTGAGCAGTGTTAGTCTGGCCATCTTATAGAAACCATCCAGCATCGGCTACTTTTCACTAGTGGGTGTAAATTATTCTGATTTGCTTATGCTCTGCTCTAATAACATTCCTTTGCTTCATTATTTGTTGCTGACGAAATCTGAGTGAGGAAGATGATGTGGATTCATGGCTTTCTCCTTCCCCCCATCACCACAGCTATAACTGCTTGGTCCTGACCTCTCCCTTCGTGGGAACAGAGAGGCCAATGTAGCCCATGGTGAACAATCTGGCCACTAAAGTAAAAATGTGCATCTGTCAGTAATTAATTGAAGCCAAATTTAATTACAATTCAGGGAAAAAAATAGTGCCACACATTTAATAAAATTCAAGAAGCCTCAGTGTCATTGCCTAAAAAGCAAAGCAGTCCACACAAAATACACCCCTCCCCTCAGAAGTCTGCTCTGTGAGAGTCTCTTTCAAGCTTCCTTTGTGATGTTAAATATAAATGTATTTTTGATTAACTGTTTTCACATAGTTTTCAATATCTTTTAGAGTTAAAAGTCATTAAAAATAGTGATAAGTGCTTAAGGCTGATTCTTAACCAGTTGTGTTGGATAGGAATCTGGCCCTAAAATTGGATTCTGAGATTTGATTGTATGTAAATCCTCTGATAGCTGGTTGAAATAAAGATTCAAATGGATGGGAAGGAATTGAGAGAGAACCCAAATAATTTACAAATGAAAAAAATGCATTTATGTAACTTCTCGAGTATTGTAAATTGTGTATTTTTAAACAGAAAGACATACAAAAAAAGGAATGGCAGTATGGAGACAAACCAAGCTCTTCATTCCTACTGTATTTCAGCATACAAGGCAACCCCCAAACCCAAACCTATTGAACTGGTAGCACCTATGAATATTTATCACTGTGTGCTGTATGTACATATAGCAATTACAGCTAGAGAAAAAAATATTTTTCTTTACAATTAATATTTGTAAACGTTTATGAAAGTACATAGAAATAAATAAGACAAACACATGGCCTAATTAAGATGAAAGGCATGACAACCCTTGTGATTTGTTCTGAAAAATAAAGAACGTTAAAATAGTAAGACTTAATTATTTCTGTAAACATTTCAAATTATGCTCGATCTAGAAAACCTTAATTTAGGAGGTATAATATCTATAAGCATTTTCTGACATTTGTATATTCCATGTCAAAAAATTATTGCTAATTTATTATTTATTATACTGTATACTGTCATATATTATCACTTATTAGTATTTATTGTTCAGAAATTCAGTGCCATCTATTGTGTAATGGGAAAGGGAAAAGCGTTTTATATGGGATTGTAATTTGTGTATTCTTGGGCTAGTGATAAAAATGCAACTTCTGAAAGTTGGTCATGTAAAATTGTGTGTAATAGTAAACAAAAATAACTGGTCTGTTTAACATTCCAGGCACTAAAAGTGATATTTGATATACAGTTTACATTTGAAAGATAACTTAAAGCCAAATCCATGGACTTGTTTAGTTGCTGGGTTGAAATCAAGGAAACTGTATGATGGAGGAACTAAAGCCACGAGGTTTGATCTTGAGGAGCTTGAAGCCTCCATCACCTTTGAAGCCCCTGTTTCTCGAGGTGGTTCTGTTTAGGATCAAACCTCTTGGCTTTGCCTTGGCCTTTAAGGAAGCAACATAGAGCAGAATGGTTTGGATAAACTAATGCAATCCAGAAACAGAACCACAGAATGGTTTGGGTGGAAAGGGACCCTCAAGCTCATCTTGTTCCACCCCCTGCCATGGGCAGGGACACCTTCCACTATCCCAGATTGCTCCAAGCCCTGTTCAGCCTGGCCTTGAACACTTCCAGGGATGGAGCAGTCACAGCTTCTTTGGGCAACCTGTGCCAGCATCTGACTGGTTCAGTCAGTGCCATCTAATGAACAGTGTTTAGTACCCATTTCCCCTAAGAGGCTCATATTTGTACTCCTACCCAAATCTTAAGTCTGTTTTATTGTAATACCGCACCTGGCAGGCAAAGAGTGCTCATACCTCTTTTTTTGGACTGCCAGGTCTTCAATCATAAACTCATTTTACTGGGGCTGTAGTTGTTTTGCAGCAGAGAATTATGGTTTAGTGTTTCATTTGCAAAGAATCAGGGTCCCTACTGCCGCTGTGGGATTGTATCCTGTAGCAGTTCTCCTTTCCAGGGAGCACTGGTTTACCTCTGCTGCCATGTGGTGTCCATGTC
Source organism: Platyrinchus mystaceus (assembly GCA_035041135.1). NCBI lineage: Eukaryota > Metazoa > Chordata > Aves > Passeriformes > Tyrannidae > Platyrinchus > Platyrinchus mystaceus. Next base: position 3,488,773 of record JAWWLV010000183.1, read on the forward strand.
CACCTGTCCTTCGTGCTGGCAGAGCTTTTGCCAGACAGGGGGAACATTCCAGTACAACTCAGGTGCTGTTTTAAACATGCTTTGTGCTCTAAGCCTGGTGGAGTTCAGCCTCCATATCCATAGATACATAAATATGCCCTGTGTGGTCTCCCAAGGGGAAGGCAAAATGTGTTTTTAGTTAAGTTGCATGGGAATTTAATTGAAAGATTTAGGGCAATGCCATAAAAGAGTAAATCACGGCTGCATGACACAAAGAAGATTTATAAAGCCAAATAAAAATACTTTAGCACCTTCACTATTATAATTTGCTTGATATAAGTGGAAACCTGTATCAGGCATTTTGTCTGCTGGTAATTAAAAAAGAAAGTAAAGGCTATCATATTTTACTGATTTTCAGTCCTTTGGAGTGAAATAATGGGGAAGACAGTAGCAAAGGGCAGAGCATTCTCTGGACATGCCAGAGCTCTAAACCTGCAGGAATGCTCAGCTTCCTTCCCAGGAATATTTGAATTAGTTAAGCACATGCTTAACTGATTTCACACAAGTAGTTACTCAGAAGGACTGTGAACTGATTCAGATGATGCACAAGCTTGGTGTTAGACTGCAGCTTGTGTGATGGTGGCCCTGGAATTTGGCCAGTTTCCAAGGCAGTGGGGCTACTGCTTTGTGCAAGAAGGTCATTTGTCCCACAGCAAAATACTCAGGGATATTTTGGAGGGGAGAGCTAAGGCAGTGTGTTAGGAATGTGACCTTCAGCGCAGGTTTAGTGAGGATTCACACACTGTATTTATTGAAGAGTACTGTATGTATTAAATGCTGTAGTGTTGATAGGTCTCGATAAGGATACCATAATAGCGGTTGAATTGTAGGGGGTTTTGTGAGATGGTAAGTTAATGATGTAGCTGTTAATTTGAATTTAGCAGACGTTTTAAATATAGGTTTCTTTTACAGAGACAAAAGTTGCAATTTAAAGCTCTTTGGTGGTCTAAAAACAGCTTAATTCTCTAGTAGCATGGTAATAAGTACTAATCCAGCTTATACAGTGATTGTAGTATGTCATGTTTGTGAAAGATTGCCTAACTCTGCTTTCTCTGGGTTTTATGTTAATTTTTTTAAATTAAACATAAAACCTTATAACATCTTTATGCTGAGATAAACTGTTCAATTTAACTTGTGCTCAAGCAGCAGCTGTCAGGAATTATCATGTTTCGAGCGTTCTTGCCATCACCTTGTGTCTCTACCTCCCGGATACACTCCGTGGGATGATAAAGCTCACCTTGTTAGGATTTATTACTTAAATAATAACCCGAGGTAAAATGAAAGTTGATGTCACACGGAATGACAACTGACATATATTTATGTCGCACGTTCCATTATAATAAACTTTCCTTTCTTCCCCTTGTAATAGGTGTTAAATGGAAATACACTCCAGCATATCCTCCAGTGCCCTGCGTGAGTCCATTAGCCACGTACGTGGCTGCTCTGTGGGCATGTTCACGGGGACTTGTGCTGTCAGGTGTTATTTAAGCTTATAAACCCAGGGAAATTGGTTAGTGCTGGTAGTTAACAGCTTTTATGCCGGTAAAGAAGCAAGTGTAAGAGTGTCTCATAGTTGGGATAAATTCTGGAAGTGCTGTGAAGTGACGCAAGTGAATCAAGGAGGGTGTTTTCTAATAAATGGGTTTATTTTTATTTTTCTTTCTTGCTGTAAGAAACGTAAGCAGTGTCATTTCAGGCTCTAAATCTGAATCTGCTTGTCATTGCAACAGTTTTCTCTTGACACCAGTTTATTGTGCTGAGCTGGGCAGTGATAAGTGATCTGCTTGTTAGTTGAGTCTTATCACTTTCTATTTACAGTGAAGAAAATTTAGGTCTACTTCTTGCAAGCTTTCCAAGTTTTTAGTCCTTCTTGCCATAGCCAGCCTCCAGCACACTCTAATTATGCTATTGAATTCCTCCAGTTTGCCTAAGCCAGTACTGCAAACACTATTTTCCTTTCCTGTGGCTATAACCATCTTTTTTTCATATTCTCCTCCTAATTATCCCATTGTTAATCTGAACAAGTTCAGATGTTTCAGAGCTACGTGGTTTTGTCCAGGCTTAAATTGAATCTCTTCTCTCGTCGGCTCCCCATTGCCCTTTTCTCTCCAGTCAGCATGTCAGCCTGGGCACCTCCACTGCTTCCACTTCCACCCTTGCTCTGTGCTGCTTCCCAAGTTTTTCATTCCCAATGTGCCATCTCTTTTTTCCACTCTCTTCCTTCAAACTCAGCCAAGTTCATCAATGCTATCCTGCATCAGTTTTCTTCCTAACTCGTCACGGAAAAGGATTGGAAGGGACCTTATAACTCAGCAAGTTCCACCCACTGACACAGGAAGGGACACCTTCCACCATCCCAGGTTGCTCCAAGCCCCGTCCAACCTGGCCTTGGACACTTCCAGGGATGGGGCGGCCACAGCTTTTCTGGGCAACCTGTGCCAGGGCCTCACTGCCCTTCCAGCCAAGAATTCTTTCCTGTGTCTAATGTAAACCCACCCTTTTTCAGTGGGAAACCATTTTCCCTTGTCCCATCAATAGCCTGATTTTTTCCAAGCAACCATTTCATCTCATTTCTGTGATTTTTGGGGTATGTTTTCTCCAGTTTGCATTTTTCTTTGTCACTCCAGTGCTAAACTCACAGCAGTGTTTGAGCAGGGATATTGCTTTGCCCCCAGGAAGCTTTCCTGCCTCTGCTTTGAGCCTGGCACCCAGGTCATTACAAGGTCCACAGGTCATTACTCATGGTGACAAATAAGTAATGACTTACGTAAAACTATTTTTTCCTCCTAGTGTAGCTTGTAATCAACCTGAGCTCATATCTTAATTGTCATTCTCTTTGACAGGCCCTCTAGAACCATCAAATATTTGATGAACAAGGCAATAACATTCATCTCTTACTTTTGTAAGCCTTTCAGATCAGCATTGACTCAGGTTGATGAAGATGGATACAGGATCTGTTCTCTAGGAACTGCTTGTTCTGCAGATACAGATTATCTAAGAAGGGTGGAAGTTAGCATAGGATATGATACGATGTGATATATATGAGATGCTATGATATATATGAGTGTTTGGGGAAGTTCATGAGTTTTGAGGTTGACAGCTAGAATCAGAAGTTTATGATATTAGTGATGTGGGTTTGGCAGTAACCCTGAACACAAAATTCATATAAAAAGAGGAAGAATGGGAATGAAAATAGGGAAAAAATAGAAAAACCAGGAAATATTTTAAAATAATAAAACATTGCATAAGTCAGTTCTGAATCTGAACCACTAAAATGACGCATAGCAAAAAAAAAAGCAATTCAGAAATAGGCTGTATTGGAAAGTAGTTTATTAAAGCTTAATGTTCTGTGTGCAATAAATACCAGATCTCAATTTTTTTTTTTAATCCTTTGTGATAAGAAACACAGAACACAAATGTCTGAGGCTCTGCAGCCCTCTGAAGGTTCAGGATTCAGTTTGCTTGGGAGCAATGTGAGCCAGGGGCCAGGAGATGCTCCCAAACTTCTGGTGAAATGCAGGGAAATCTACCACTGCTTACAGTAGGGTCACGATTTCGTATTGCACATTTAAATACATTCATTTTCTGATGGCCTGGGAAGTTATACAAGGCTAAGATAGCAGCTTGTTAGTGCTGTTTGTGCCTGCTTTATCTAATTGAAGGATGCGTGCAGTGGTGTGCACTGTGGAATAGCAGGAGTGCTGCGGCAGGACTGGGGCGCAAGGGGAGGAACAACATTTCATTACAGAGGATACCTAATAAAAATGTGAAAGTAAAACAGAAAAAGGGGGGGGGGGGGGAAGAAAAGCAGACCATACTAGATAAATGCACTGCATAAATCAAAAGGGTTTATGTCATAACATGAACATGTGCCATTCCTGCTCATATATTGAATTTCAGTAGTTGGTTGCATAAAGAAGTAAAGTGTAATGAAACTGGCAAGCAAAGTATTCCCTAGTCAGCCTTATCTTTGTTCCATTTGTCCTTCAGATACAGCTTTTCTTGCCTTTTTCAATAAAATCCATCCAGCTTTTTTTTTTTTTTTTTTTTTATTTTGCATCTCTCTGTAACCGAGCTGGGAAGACCAATGAGATTCGGTGCTTTTCTAGTTGGGTTCTTAGCAGCTGCTTTTTAAGAGATCAAAACTTCGAATGCTGCTACATGGTATTAAGGCTTAGCTATTGATGTGTCCCTATAGGGGTTATGTTTTTCTTGGGGGTGGGGGGGAGTGGAGGGAAGGGGAAGGGGTGACCCCTGCGAGCACACTCACTGACAGGAAACACTGCTCTCCTTGTTTTCCAGGATCCTCTTTGCAAGCTCGGTGCTTAACCTGGCTGAACTCGCTGCCCTCCGCCCTGACCTTGGCAAATTGAAAAAGGTCCTCTACTTCCATGAGAACCAATTGGCATATCCTGTCCAGAAATGCCAGGAAAGCGATTTTCAGTATGGATACAACCAGGTTCTTTCATGGTAGGTGTTGCTTGTGCTGCTCCATGTTATTTAAGGTGGCCTCCTGTCCACAGCATCATAACCCTGAGGAGTCCTTCTCTGTATAATTTTTTTTAAATTAATTATTCTGTATTAATGCTTTACAAGAGCGTGTAGTGTCAGGACAAGGGGGATTGGCTTCAAACTGAAAGAAAGTGACTTTAAATTAGATATTAGGAAGAAATTTTTCCCTGTGAGGGTGGTGAGGCACTGGAACAAGTTGCCCAGAAAAGCTGCAGCTGCCCCATCCCTGGAAGTGTTCAAGGCCAGGTTGGACAGGGCTTGGAGCAACCTGGGATAGTGGAAGGTGTCCCTGCCTTATGTTTCAGGGGGTTGGAACGAGATGAGCTTGAGGGTCCCTTCCAACCCAGGCCATTCTATGATTCTGTAAACAATGACCCTCTAGCAAACTGAGATACCAGCAGAGTCCCAAGGAGAGGTTGATAAAAATGCTGTGACAGAAGCAATCTGCTCTAAAAAGTCGTCTCTGTTGTATAAAGTCACCGATGCTGCCGTGGTGTGCCCACTGTTGGTGGGGACTTTGACCTGTGCCTTGGCTGCAAGTGATGCTTTGTTTCACGGATGCTTCACAAAGCTGCAGCTACTCAGCTCTTGCTTGGCCATTGCTTTTACTGCATCCAGCTGAAATTACAGAGAGGGTTTTAGGGAAATAAACAGAAATTAAAACATACTGCGGCACTTTTCATGTGAAGAGAGGGCAGTAAACATACCAGATAAATCCTTATATTTCTTTCATCTAGTATTCAGAAATTGTGCAGTGCTAAAATACCCAGACGTTTTAAAGGCTGCAGTCCTTTATTGTTGCTAAAAACAAATGTATTTCTCGAATCTGAGTTAATGAAAGAAGTTAATAACAGCATCACTGAAAAGCTTTGTGGTTAGGCACTGCACAGACCTAAGTGAAACAGCAAAACTCACTTGTTTTAAACTGAAATAAATTCATTTCCATGATCTGTCTCACCTCTCTGTTGGGAGGAGAATTATTAAGAATAGGGATTGAGCATTTTAAGTTAAAGTTAAGCTTTTGCATCTTTATAATCTAAGGTGGTTGATGTTGAAATTTCTCAAATAATGATTTGTGTGTGCTCTGGCCATTCTGCAGCTGCTTCTGCCACAGCATTTGTAACATTTCACTTACTGAGCTGCAAAGTAAGAAAGTGGAGTGAAAGATCCTTTGAAAACAGTAGCAGCCATTTTCAGATGTTCTAACAAAAAGAATTGGTTTTTGGCACCAGGCAAAGAATATTTTTTTGTATATACATTTTGCTTTATTATGACAGTTATTTTTCATGCACCTGTTGTAAACTGACAAGCATTTATCCTCAAAATATGCAGTTTTAAGTATCTTCTCTTATTAGGAAAAAAAAAAAGATGACTTTTACAGCTCATAGAATCGTGGAATGGTTGGGGTTGGAAGGAACTCTCAGGCTCATCTCGTTCCAAGCCCCCATCATGGGCAGGGACACCTTCCACTAGCCCAGGTTGCTCCAAGCCCTGTCCAACCTGGACTTGAACACTTCCAGGGATGGGGCAATAGATTCTCCATTGTATGTCCTGCAGCCTCCAATAGCTTCTCAATAAAATGATATAAGATTGACCTCTCATTTCTGCTGCTGCAGAAACCCCAGCTTAAGAGAAGATAGAATCCACCTCCTCTGTGCTGTTCCTTACTCCACATCTGCAAAGAGATGGCATCTTCCCATCTTCCATATCTGGTAGAAAGGGAAAATGTATCTTTCCAGTGTTGTGCAGAGGTTTTGGAGACAATTAAAATTGCAGGACTTTGAATCTTCAGGTTGCTGATCGTTAAGATCACCAGGCTTTGGATCATTAAGAAGGAGGATTCTTTTTTTTGTCCCTGATGTTTTTAGAGAGTTAGTCTGTCTAATTTGCCACTGATTTGCAGAGCCTGAAGGAAAAAGTTATGGCAGATAAGATTTGATGCACAAGAGAAGCTGAGATGATGGTGCTGGAGCCTTTGCTACGTGTCAGAGAGCAGCAAAGAAACGTGCCAGGCTCCTGCACTGCCTCCTGTCATCCGTAAATCAGTGCAGAAAAGATGACTTTTGTGCCAAACTGAGGCACTAACGGGTTAAAAACCATAGGTGGGAAAGAGGATGGGATGCCAGAAAGCATTTCAGCTCCCACAGCCTCCTTGAAAAGGATTATTTCTCTCTCTAATGTTGGGGTTTTTTTGCTTTTCTTGCTGACTCCTGCTGCTTCGGTGAGCAGTGTCAGTTCTCTTTCTTGACCAGACAGCAGGGAGATGCAGTGAGGATGAATGACAGCCTCTCACCTCAAATATACTTCTCACCAGCCTGGTGACTTATGAACACATGTCCTCCATGTATCTTATGACCCACAGGTCTGTATTACAATATATAACATATTGAGAAAACCAACTGGCCATAAAGCATTTCTTACCTCCGTTAGTGTTGCCTGTATGTTGGGGTAGCTCAGACTGTGGCAGCACTGCCAGGATAAACTTCCAGATATTTCAGGTCTTTGGTAGCTTCTTGTTTTCTTTAGGCTCATTCTAAGTGGAGAAGTAAGCCCTGTGTTGTCATTAAACTGCATCTTAAAATGATTGGTCTGGTTGATTTTAAAGCACAGCAGTAAAAACAAATCATTACATTAATATGCCAAATTGAGCATATTAACATAAAGTTTTTTAGAACTTTTTTTTGATACTGTATGCTGTATATTTTTTATTTTTACATATATATATATAATAAATATACTTTTAATCAGGATTGTATCCACAGAAGTAAAAATAACACTCCATTTCTCTAGTATCCTGCTACCTGACACACGTGGGCTGTTGAAGGTAGGTTAACCAAACGTAAGTTGTCCTTCAGCACACAGGAATATTTCTAAGGAATTTTCATTTTCTTCCAAGTTTAATTCTACAAAATTCAGGTTACAATGGTCTTAACCTGTGTATAATGCTTTTAAGAGATATGACAGTAATACTATGCTTCCCATTTTATGACTAAAAATCCACAGCAAGAATAGGGTGTTCTTCTTTACATTAAAAATAGTAATTTATTATTAGTTAAAAAAGGTTGAACATTTTTTCAAAGTCTGAATAGACAGAAATCAAGATATTTCTGATTAAGGTACATGTGCTGCCCCTAATTCATATGCAAAGGCTGATTTTGATTAGTATTCACTTGCACTTTTTGCTTGTTTATAAGAAAATATATTGTATTTTCACTGCATGTAAAATAATTCCGTTCCTTTTGTGGCAGCAGTATGTTCATTAATCTTCACCACTTTTTGCAGTTTGGTTGCTGATGTTGTGGTGTTCAACTCTGCTTTTAATATGGAATCATTTCTTACATCCATTGGAAAATTTATGAAGCTGATTCCTGACCACAGACCTAAGGATTTGGAAAAAATAATCACACCGAAGTGCCAAGTTCTTTATTTTCCAGTCAGGTTTCCTGATGTGAGCAGGTCAGTACATTTTCCACGTCATAAATTGCCTCCAGCCTGTCAAAACTCTGTATTTATGGTGACGTTCTGACTAATCAGCTAAAGCATCGTTAATGAAAGAGTTTGATAATATGCAAAACCCCCTAATTGATAAATGTATTTCAATAATCAGGGGCTATCCAGGCAGCCAAGCCTGTCCTCAGTGCCTGTCGTGCAAACTTGCATCGTTCAGGATGGGTGATTTCTCACTTGTTTTAGTGATTTCCCACTTGTTTCAGCCTTTGAGGAGTTCCTGCTCCTCGGCTCTGTGTACGTTTGTGCAGGGGAGGTCAAGGAGGAGAGAGAAATGCCGGAGAACAGTAAAAATGATAAGCCTGGAGCCAAGGAGAGATATTTCCCTCGGTGTTGTTGCGGTGGGATTTTATTCCCTCCTCCCTCCCCTACCTCTTTTATGGCTTTCCAGGTAGGCAGAAAGCATTCCTGTGGCAGGGAGCAGACTTGCAGATGTTGGCATTAGCTGCAGCCGGAGTTGCTCTTCACTCCTCCTCGGTTACTCTGAAGGACGTTTTTTATTACCCTCGTTTCAGAGCCCGTCTTGAAATTAGCGGTGGGTTATGTGGCTCAAAGGGAACATTCTCTGGATCCTTTTCACTTTTGATTAAACCTGGCACAATTGTTTTTCCTCTTATAAGGGACTCTCCTCCCACCGAACAGGAACTTTGCTTCAGTGGGACCGGCACTAAATAGAGTATGATTCTGCAGTTTGATTATACTCCTACAGCCAACTCCAAGCTGGGTACATTTTTTTACTGAAATAAAGATGGAGAGCACTGTAATGATTTTGCAAGAGCCTGGCTTTTGATCTGATAGTAAGTTATGGCCACACTTGAGATCTTTGTCCCTGACCAGCCTGTACTTATAGTTATTTCAAAGGCTAAATATACATCTGTGGTAGTTTGAGGTAGAGAAATTTTTAGTGCAGGAGCTGAGGTCGTGCACTCGCTGAGGTTCACACTGCAAGGTTTGAGTTTCAGTGTCTTGGAAGACTTTGTATTCTAAAATACCGATGCAAATCATTTAGAAATCAACGTCTAAGGTTAAATCTTTAAACCTCTACTTTTGAGAAGTGGGTTAAAATCCTCCAGTGTTCCTTTGGGACTTGGCTGGCAGCGAAGGGCAGTACCTGTGTATCTTTGAGGATCTGCTATTCCTTCTCAGAGACCAGATTTTTCAGGCACGAGGGAATGCTGTGGGTGCTCAGCATATTTGATATCGAGCCAATTTCAGAGGGTCTCGTGGTTTTGGCATACCTTAGGAAGTCATGTGGCCAAAGCCTGGTTTTGGAGATGAAGTTATGATAACCCTGTCTCATATATTAAATCAGCTTTTTTGGACTTGTCAGCCCTGGCAGATGGGGTCAGACGAGATCTGACAAATTAGGCTGAAGTCATACACACAACAATCATTTGTCCAAAGCAGGAGGTGATTAGGTGGGTAAAATCATTAGCCTGCTACCCAAACTGCTACAGTGGGAAGATCTCACATCTTCCTGTGTGCTTTTTGAGTGTCCTGCCCTCGGATTAAATCCCATCTCACAAAGCAGGACACCTTTCCTGCTTTTATTTTGGTCGCTGGACTTACATCAAAAACCCCTTTTCAACAGGATGGACAAAATTAAGGTTTTCATAAACAACTGCGTGACTGTAAAATTTTCACAGCAGAGTAATTGGAAATACAGATTAATTACAGCCCTATTATTTCTCATATGTATTTTATTCAACAGCTAATTCTGTATGTAAGATCTGAGGTGTTTAGACAAAGCCCAATATCATCCCAGGGAAAAAAAAAAAAAGGAGAAGAAAGGGCTGTTTCTGCTTAACTCTGAAGTTCTTCAGGTTTTGACCTTCAGCTGCAGCCACTATTTACTATTTTTTTACATGTTTTGCATAAAGTTGAATGCACCTGTGGCAATTCAATGCTGTTTTTTTAATTTAGATTGTATTAGTATAGTGACTGAATGGAGATGGAGGAGAAAAAGGTTAAGAAAAATTGTGGCCAAGCTAAAATTTATAAAGCAAGCTCTTAGCCCAGAGTGTTTTTCAAGTTATTTTCAAATGGTAATTTGCTTTATCCAAACCAAACTCATACAGTGTAAGTAAGTGATTATTTGCATGACTGACAATCATTTCAGTGCCTGCAGTCTTTTTAAAATGCATAATTTTGCCGAGATGTTGGGAAAATATTTAAAAATTCTGAAGGCAAAATAACCAGGGTGCAGTTTTTTTTATTTTTTTATTTTGACCTCTTTTATTTTGCGTGTGAATGTCTCAGGGTGTGTTTGTGTCTGAAACATAATCTACATTTTGATTTGGGAGGTGATCTAAGAAATCACCCTCATGCATGCGATGGTGATCTTTTTTAGATTATTTTAGATTAATATTGCAGTTGTAGGGCAAAATAAAATATATCTGACCCTTGATCAAAGCCAGTGTAATAAAGGATCATGTCACAGGAGGTAATCCTGTAAAATATCTACCTTTTAATATAATTACTGTAGGTGATGGGCACGCAAACAGCACAAGCAGCATAGTCAATGATCACTTAAGAGGGGAGGTATAATGATGGATACCATAGCAAACACTTGTGAATACCCTTAGAAGTAACACTATACATGTGTAATGTGTATTTAAATATTTCAGAGGGACATCTAACCACTGCTTTTCTATTTCTGAGAGGAAGTTATTGATGTTTTTTTATAAAGAATCCTCTTTTCAATAAATACTTGTCATAAGAGCATGTGCTGGTGTTTCCCAGAGCAAACCACCAGACTGTGGTCCTTATCTGACAATGAGAAGAGATGAAAGGATTTCAGGATTTAGCAGAATAAGATATTTACTGACTTAATCCTCCTGTTTTCTGGTTCTGACAACAACCAGCTTCCATAATGCATCCTGTGGTGCCACAATTACTCTGTATATACTCACCCCATATAATTTCTGATTCAAATTCTGCTCTTTGTGCCTTCTGGTGAAGTATATTATGTAGAAATACATATCAAGGTATTTCTAAGCTCAGAGACAAAAGACCTCTCCAAGTTAAGGCTGTCCCTCCACAGTGCACTGGTATTGCAAGGGATGGAGACCAGTGGCTGATCTTCTGTGCCATATGTGCTGTGTATCAGACTGGGGTTTTATAGCACAGTGAGTTAAAGGCATCATAATTCACACTTATGTTGACATTGGCTTAATTTTAGTATATTTTCAATTGTAACATAAATAAAACCCTATTCTTTTTTTTATTGTACAATCAGTAGAGTCTATTTTGATATAATCGGTTTCCACTTTTGCAGTAAGACAATTCCCTTTTGACTGATGTTATCTTTGGTACTCACTTTTCCATATGCCAGCAGAGCCCTCTGGAATACTTCTGCAAGGTCTTTGTTGGTATTTGGATATCCACTATCCTGGTCTAGTGAAAGATGTCCCTGTCCATGGCAGGGAGTTGGAACTCGATGACCTTTAAGGTCCCTTCCAACCCAAACCATTCTGTGATTTTATATGAATACTCTCATCCCATCTGTATCCATACTGTCTGTGGCAGTCAGCAAAGTGGGGTCAAATTATGTACTCTTTGGAATTCATTCCAATGAAAATTGTAATTTAGATTTTGGTTATTATTACTGTTCCTCTGACTGTAGTATATCTTTATTATTATCATCAAGTTGTGGTAGAAAAGGAAGATGTTTTTATAAGCAAGAATGAAGTAATGTTCCTCAGAGCTCAAAATTCACATTGTACTAAGGTGGAATAATATAAAAGAAACATGAGAGGATGAGGATTACAGCAGAAAATAAAAATAGCACTTTTTTAAGTGAAACTTGTTGGTGGGTATCTTGTACTATCGGCATTACACATTTTGAAAGAGAATTATAGATTTCAGACTTGCTTCTTCATTTGCTTTTTATAACTTAGTAAACTCAACAGGACATTTTGAACAATTTGGATTTATATTCTTTTAGTTATAGTGTGAGAGAGGCAGAATTTTCCAAATTAGAGACTATTCTAGGGCCAGTCAAGGGAGTTCATGACTAAAGTAGAAGCTTTTAAAAGATGCTGACAGTATTTCTTGAACAGAAACGTGACTGTCACGTGTGGGTGAGTCTGTTTTGGGGAAACAAAAAAAAAGAAAAAAAATAATTGCACCACTTGGGCCAGGTTTGCAGGACTGAACTTAGCTTTGCTGTGCTGGAAAAATGCAGATGCCAATAAGCAAGGAGAGACTGGAATCCGTAAGAGCCCAAAGCTATGGGTGGGCACTGGGAACACGTCTACGTTGCACAGAGAGATGTTCACATGAGCTGTGATGAACTGTCTTGCATCTGGGAAGCCGTGCACCTTAGAAGAGCAGTTTTTGGCTAATTAGCCTTCCAGTGAAATTGCATACATAAGCTTAGGTGGAGTGCTCTGCTGATGAGAGTGATTGTGGTTCCGGGGGTCGCTGCTGCCTCTGGTGGTGGCTCAGGCACCTCTGTGGAGTGCCGTGCCCTCTCTGCTGGGCACAGCCTCCCTGCCACCACGGTTTATGGGTCATTAGCATAATTAGATAATGCCAATAGGCTGCTCCTACCTTGGGGCTTGCTCATGAAGAACTGGCTGATGGAAATTACTCCCCTGAATGTCTTTCCTCCTCACCTGCCGCAAGCGGGGTCTGAGGGCCGGTGTTGGCACACTATGAGTTACACAACAAGAATGAGGGATGCTCTGAGGATCTGGGACACGGCACCTACTGGGAGGAAAGTGCAGTGTGGGGGCATAAAATGGAGTCTTTCCGTTCTGGAGCCTTTGGCAGCAGGTTGGTTGCCTCCTGCACCTCTGGGATAGGTGCTACCTGCAGGAAGCTGTACCTGTAGCGAGGCTTTAGGTGGTCGAATGAAGGATGCCTTGAACATCCATATTCAGAGGTGCTTTCTTATGTGGTGCTTCTTCCACATGTGCCCTTGAAGGTCATGTAGGACTTTCTTTTCTCCCTCTGGATGATGGAAGAGTAGCTGTTGCCTCAGCTTGGTCTTCCAGGCAGAACATGCCAGTTTAACCCCCAAAATATGTATCCCCAGACATATATCTCCGTATCTCTCCAGCAGCAGCAGACTGAGCCCTCCTAGAGAAGGGCCTGGCTGAAGGGTCTGCTGGGATGTATTCATTCTGCAAAACTTGCTAAAAAGTAATTTCTTTTTATCTATTCAGGGACAAAAATAGTTTTACTGACTCTCTTTTATCTGTCGTATAGGTATTCCACTAAACACTATCATAATAACCATTTAGTCTCACAATAGCTCACAAGGATACTTAAGCAGAATTCTCTGTGCAACCTAGTTTTTTATTATGTTGGGTACTGCTCATGTTGCATACAACACATTCCCATAAAACTTGCTTTTTGTATTTACAGAGAAATTTCTCTGGAGAGTTAAGGTCTTGTAAAACATTCTTGTTCTACAGCGTGAACGAATTATCATACTCTGGGGAATTAAAAGTGAAGTGTACTGAAGAAAAGAATTTTTTCATTAAAATGCAGTTTATATTGATAAAACAGATTACTAGCATTTGATGAAATGTGAAACTTGGATCTACCCATATCGCTAAATCACCAGTAGGTTTATTTTGGCAAGAAGAATAGTATGTAATGTATATCAGGACCAATCATTATACAGTACCTGTTAGTTTTGTATTAGATTAAATTGTCTTTCACTAAAGTACTTGAAAAAAAAACCCCTACTATATCTGTATCTTGAAGTAGCAGAATGTGGTAACCAAGAATATTAGAAAATAAAAGCTGTCGTGTTATCAGTTTTGGCACAGTCATTTATCAATCAGTATTTTAAACATTGACAAGTGGTAATTTAATAGGGAATGACCCTGTTGGCAGGAAGTTCTAATGACAGATGATGCAAACTCATTTATCACTATGGGACTGTGCTGGCTTCTTACCTTTCTCAGTATCACAGCTCATATTTTCCAAGTCTGGGATGTGAGAAGCCACAAAGGGCAAAACCTGTGGCACTGAGCCTATAACCACTCCCATCTAATCTGATTAACCCCTTAGCTGCAAATTTCCCTGCAGCAGAGCTGGTAAGAGCGAAAAGTTCTCATACTGATTTAAATACCATTTGCTTTTTAAGGAAGATTCTCCATAATACTTTCCCATAGGCAGTTTTTTTAGAAAATATTCAAGTTGTGTCACTTTGAATACAAACTTGGACGTGCTGGTAACTTGGCTTTCAAAAACAAACCACATCCTAATAATTAATAGCACATTTCATTAGCAGGCATTAAAAATATTACATGCAGTGCCCTATACAATGGGCAGCTATTATTATTATTATCATTACTACTCGAGAAGGAAATTGATGCATTCAGAGGTTTAATTGATTCGTGCATATTCATGTGGGAAGTCAGTGGTAGAGTCACGAATGGACTGGATTATTATGCACTTCCATGCATAGTAATTCCTTTGCAACTTGGGAAGAGAATAGCCTACCTTGCTGTAATAAGTGTGGGCATTTGGAGTTGAGGGATGTCATGGGAGAAGAGATGAAAATGACACCTTCATCAGCAACTGGTGTGGATGGCGCTCTTCAGTCTCCTGGGATTTGATCTGCAATACAGTCATTCAACTGTACTTACTCTGAATTAAAACAATAATATATTTTTACTTTAATTTCCAGAGTAGTAAAATTGTTGATCAGTTTAATATGATTTTATGTCACTTTTTTAAAAGCACATCAAAGGCCTTTTTGGGGCTTTCTCCACCTTCCCACCTCAGTTCTCCTCTCTTCCTTCTCTTCTTTCACAACAGAAGAGGGCTGGGATCAGGTTAAATATCAACCCTGTACAGGATGGTTCAGACATGAAATACGTTCAGAGTTTGTATCAAGTTGCTGTAATAAGAGTCATGAATTTTAAATTTAATTGGTTAAAATTGTCACAGCAGACTTAAAGCTTAAAGGTTTTTTGTTGTTGTTTTTTTGGGGTTTTTTCTTCTGTTCAAAGTGAATAAAGGTTATTGATTAATAGCAGGATCCTGCAAAGTGCTAAATACTCTCATTTTCACTGCAGTCAGTGGGAGCTGAGGGCACTTGGCACTTGGTGGGAGTACAGTGTTAGCAGGGGTGGAAAGAGGTGGCACAAAATTCCCTTCCAATTCCCTTCCAATGCATACAAAGGTACAGACTTAAATCCTTTGCATGTGTGAAAGATGGTTTTTATAGACAAGGCTGTCCCTGCTGGATTTTGCATTTCAAAATACTGCCCTTCAAAGATTGAACAATTCCATATTTTTTTATTATGGAATTCATGAATATTGCATAGAAGTGAAGGTGGATTTCTTTGTTTTTTTTCTTTAAAGGGATTTCATGCTTACAGAATTGTAACAGAGAGGGGGGCAGTTGTGTTGGGCATATTATTTCTTAGTTGCTACATGAGGCAGTGACAGAACCTTATTGTTTAAATATTCTGTGTACTTGTAATACAATGGAAAAGAAAGTAGGTAATGTGCTAAAAATTGCAAAAAAATGTAAAGAGTAGGAAGTGATATCTGAGTTTTTAGAGATTCTTCAGTAAGCATACAAAATGTTCTCAGAAATCATTTTTAGGAGAATGAAGGAATCTGTTGCTATTCATGGGGGAATGGCAATACCTTTAGAAAAAGCCACACTTCTTGTATGCAGTATTAGTTTGGAGGGAAAAAAACCCCAAAACAACCAAAACCCAAACAAGCAGGACCTTTTAAAAGAATAGTGGAGGAAGTTCCTTTGAAAATTGTTATTAAATAGGAAACTAGAACTGTAAGTGGGTTGGATGTGCTTCGAGCACTGTTGTGTGCTAGACTGCAGACAACCCATTCCAGTTACAGTCAGAGGTACTGTCAGATGGAAGTGCCAGTGGAGAAGATATAAACATGTTCTATAGGAATTTTAGAGAATAGAGACTAAGAGAACAAAATTACATGATGGAATACATAAAATCACAGTTTGAAGAGGAAACTTGAAGCGTAGCTCTCCAGTCCTATGGAGATGACCTTTATGTAATGTGTGAGAACAGCTTAACACAGATGTTTTATTTATACATAACCAAATGGGATGAAGTTAAATGATTTTTAATTTTGCCAAATCACAGATAATTTCTTTGTTGTGCAAGGAATGTTTTTATCCAGTTAGGTTTTTTTTTTTTTCTTTTTTTTTCTTTGCATTTGCAAATACTTAATATTTTATATTTTGGACATTCCCCCTGCCCAGTTGTGACTCCCAGATGAAATAATCCTCCTCTTCTTCCCTTTAAATAATTCAGATAGCATACATTTAAAAATATGAAAATCGCAACATAAACGTGCCAGAAGTGCTTTTAAGGTAGAGGCTGTTCTGCTTTACTGTGGAAAAGATGTGTGTCCAAATGGTAACGAGGGTTCATCCGAGTTTTGGGCTTGCAAACAGCAAGTAGTAGGGATGATTGTTGAAGACCTATGGGAGATCCAAGTCTAGTACTGCTTTCCCTGCATTTTTTCATAGAATCCTGGAATGGTTTGAATTAGAAGGACCTTAAAGACCATCTCGTTCCAAACCCTTGCCATGGGCAGGGACACCTTCCATTAGCCCAGGTTGCTCCAAGCCCCATCCAACCTGGCCTTGGACACTTCCAGGGATGGGGCAGCCACAGCTTCTCTGGGCAACCTGTGCCAGTGTTTTGCCACCCTCACCTTGTCCTGTCACCTCAGGCCCTTGTACAAAGTCCCTCTCCAGCTCTCCTGGAGCCCCTTTAAGCTTTGTAAGGGACTCTGAGGTCTCCCCAGAGCCTTTTCTTCTCCAAGGTGAGCACCCCCAGCTCTCCCAGCCTGTCCATACCACAGCAGAGGGATTTCAGCCCTCTGAGCATCTTTGTGGCTCCCTCTGGACTCACTCCAGCAGGTCCGTGTTTTCCTCAAGTGTGTAGGAGAAAAGATCTTGGGATTGCATTGCCTTTTTTTAGTGATGGAGGATTTTGTGTTGAGAAAACCGTATTTGCAGCACAGTAGTTTTGGATATTATGAAAGAAGATATCGTTATGTTCAGTCTGTTTTTCAAGCAATGTTATGGACACTAACAGCAGCCAGAAAGAATAAATTAGATATCAAGTTAAATCATCCAGTCTGTGGGTAAATTTTACAGTGGATTCCTCATAAAACTACAAGTTTCCTATAAGATGACTCCTGCTCAGGTCAGGCTTGCAGATAACTAGACTTTGTCCAGCTTTGACCTGCTGAATGGATTTCTTGCCCCCCGCCCCCAACCCTGGGACTTATCAGCAGACCACATCGTTCCTGTTTTCCTTAGTGCCCAACCAGCAATGGAACTAAGGCTTGGGTTGGAAGGGACCTGAAAGATCATCTGGTTAATGGAGTGTGATGTCTCACCATCATGCCAGAACCCTCATCTTTCCAATCCTTCCTCATCAGCTCTTTTTGTCTAGAAATCACAGGTCTCTTTGTGTTGGTTCTGCACCATTTGAAGAGCCTCTTGATTTAATTTGTCCGGGATGGCTTTGATTTTAGGTATATTCCCCTCTCCGTGGCAGAGCATCCCTCATGGATGCTCTGTGACAGGGTTACATGTCTTCAATTCTATGACTTCTCTTCTCAAAAAAAACCCCAAACTATTTGCAGCCAGGTTCTCCTTTAGACCTTCAAGCATTTTTTATCTCCAGCTGATGGTTCTCATAGATGTGAAACAGAGCAGAAAGCAAGGAGCTCTTCCTTCCCTTGGTCACTTTTGTGTGCTAAGTGGTAGCCCAGTCTGTATGGCTGTGCAGGTAATGTCACAAATATGGCAGAGATTTAGCCTAGCTAAATAGCTGCACCGTACCAAATATGTACAAAAAAAGCATATGTGAGTCTCATACACAATAGAAAAGATATTTTAAAATATACAGATTGACTTCTCTATGTAAAACACTGAAAAAATTGTATGTTGGTCTGGTCACCCGTGTTCAAGAAAGATTAATTTAAACTGTGAAACAGGTGTAGAGAATTGCTGCTAGGATGATTAGGAGAATCTGTATTATGAGAGCAGATTAAAAGAGTATGGTTCACTTGTCCTAGCAAAATAAAGGTTGAGAAGGGGATATATGTTAATCTTTATAAATACAGTCAGAGGATAAATGCCATGAAAGAGGAGGAATTATTTAAGTTCCAGGATAATCCTTGCAACATCCACTAGGTATAAATTGGTCATTATTAAATGGCTGAGGCTCGAAAAGAAAAAAAGGGTGTGTAGGGTGGTTGCTTGGTTTGGTTTTTTTGATTTTCCAGAGAGGCATTTCGTTGTGAAATGACTGTCAAAACACTACTGAAATGTAAGAGGAGTTTGATAAATTCATAGACTGGTTGGTTAAACAATACAGGAGTAGTGCCAGGCAGCTGCAGACATTTGCTGTGATGTTATCCCCAAAATGAAGGTGAAAAAGGATGGACTGTGAATTGGTGAATGCTGACTTCAGTCTTGAGACCTGAACTGGTCCATGAGGATTATGTTTTTCCAACTTCTATAAAAGACACAGCAGACCAGTCTGTTCTGTGTTCTGCACAGTGTTTGTCTTGTATTTCATTAATCAGGTGTTTCATAAACGAGCAGTGTCCTGCAAGGTATGTCCAGCTCATCTGCTCAACCTTTGACTGCATTTGGGATCAGGATGAATTTTTTATTAGCCAGGTTCATAATGACCTGGGTGGGAAGGGAAAAAAATCAGAGGAATATTTTTGCCTGACTGCATGTACAGGGTTCATCTGAACATTTTAGTGCTTTTGAAGAAAACCACGTCACAGCCAATGCTTTTTGTCCCTCCCCTCCTCTCCCTTTGACACACTGGAGTTTTTGAGGGATCGATTTTCAAATCATAGAATCCTAAAATGGCTTGGGTTGGAAGGGACTTTAAAGACCAGCTCCTTCCAACCCCCTGCCATGAGCCAGGGACACCTTCCACTAGACCAGGTTGCTCCAAGCCCCATCCAGCCTGGCCTTGAACACTTCCAGGGATGAGACGTGAACAACTTCCTGGATGCTGTTGTTTTGTGGTAGCCCGAGCATCCCTCAGAAAACAGCCCAAACTGAAGTGGTACCAAAGGGTTCACAACCACGGGGATTTGGGAAAGCATTAGGTGAGATGTGTTTCAAACAAAAACTGTCTTCAGGCAGAATGTTTGAGTCTTGTGGCTCCCTAAGCATCCTTCTCCATTTTGCCTCAGTTTACTTTTGCTCACTGAAGCATTTGGATAAAATTATTCCATTGAGCTCATTGGAGTCAGAATGAGTTTATTTTAAGTTTCTTATTTTGATGAATCTGTAGGGCTCTTTTGTTTTCATCTTGGTGTAGTTTTAATACTAAAACCGCCTCAGTCTCTGCTAGAAGCAAACAGAGCACAGAAAGAAGAATTTGTTGTGCAGTAATCCCTTTCAGTGGCTGAAATTTCATCTGTCCTTCCTCAAACTTCATCACACATCTTTGGGATTCGGAGTTCACTTGTGTTATCTGCCATCTGAGTTTGAATTGCCCATCTTGAATGATGTGACTATATATGGAAAAGAGAAGTTTTGACCCTTTTCGGGTGCCTAGAGTGTTGTCTTTTTGTTGCCAATAAAAGGAGGGATTAGCTGTCAGAATTCCTAGCAACTTAGTCACAAAAAAATTTTTAAAATTAATAAAAAATATTTTAAAATGTTAAAAATTTTTAAAAAGGCGATAGCAGGCAAAAAGAAAAATATAATTTTTTGTTTTGTTTTCTGGTGAAACGTTGTATTAGATCCATAAAGTTGCCTGATATTATGACATTAAACCAGTGTATCTTTGGTTCTGGAAGCAGCTGAGCCCTTTTCAGCGGTACCCGGTGCTGAACTCGTCGGCACATCTATACGTTAGCAACTTATTATTCCACGAGCATCACTTCATTTGGGCTGGCAATAAGTCCTGTTCAGTCATTGTGCTGCAGAGGAATGTTTAGAGCTGCGATGTGCATTGGAGTCTGTTTGTTTGCAGCAGCTGATTTGCCTAAGCTTTGATGCGCAGTCACTTTCTGACATTTGTGTATTTCAGCAGTGAACAATGTAAACTCATTTTCTGAGCACTTTGATTACTTGCACATAGCAGTGCCCATGGCATGTGACAGAGAAGAGCACTCTATCCACTAATCAGATAGATATGCTTCAAGCGTATTTACACAAAATAATGAAAACAGCTGTTAGATACCTTTAAACTTGAGTGTGTTTTGTTATTAATCTACTAGCCCGTACACATGACACTATAATTCTTCGCTCACTCAAGTTGCCTTTAATGACACAGTAATAAAACGGAGAGGGATGAAAGTAATGGAATTGTAGAATGTAATGCCTCAATTGTTCTACAGTGTCTTCCTTTTTGCCAAAATAAACCACAATTAGGTCCATATGGTGTTTTGAAGTTTTCAAGCAATGACCCTAATAAAAAGTAATGAATTTCTGACAAAGGAAAGCATGGTGCTCTTTTAAGCAGATATCTTCGCTATTGATCTAGTTATGATTGCAGACTGATATGCTAATAGAAGAAGAAAGGTTCAACGTGCCTGGTACAAGCACTTTCATTTGTGGTTTATTTTATTCTTATGAAATTCAGATTGAAAAGGTAGAAACATGTTGTAATCCATCAGTTATGACTCCCTTTTAAAAGACCTACTATAAAGAAAACAAATGGATTTTCCTTGAGGAAAAAATGGAGTTTGGAAAGCATTTGTTAACTTGAAATTCCCAAAGTGAATGTTAACTATGAGGATGCCTTGTGATGATGAAGATGCTTTGTTTAGATATATGAAATTTGACTTGAGCACTTCATTGTCTTCAGAGGTGCAAGCTCTGGTCTTCACTTTTCTAGCTTTTAACCATTTCATGGGGGAATTGGAATGATATTCCTCTTCATCTGGAAAGTCTGACTATCCATGGAGCAGTTGTTAAGTGGAGATACTCAAACACAGTGACTAGGGAGGAGGATGTGCAGCTCATCCCTCTCCTTAATTATGGGCTGCCATTAAAAAAGGTGGTGTGCCAGCATTATTCCAGTGCAATAATAACGATGCCTGAAGTGTAGGTAATGTAGTCTTAAAAAGAGAGGAGAAGGCAGGTTCTAGAGTCAGATATGAAGGGAAGGGGAAGATATATGGCTTATTTGATGAACCTTCACTGTTAGCAATTGTTGAATGAATGTTCATCCACATACACACAGTCCTAAATGACTCACTTGAAAAGCATCTCTGGATAATGTGTATTATTGGCATTATTTTACTCCAGGAAGAGTAGTTGAGGCTTGTAGTGTTGCAACATGAAACTATTCAGAGCCTCCTTTCAAGACAATCAACCTTCTCTACCTTTAATCCCTCAAGAAACTCTCTTGGAGTGGCTCCTCCACTGGTGAATTAGGAGTCCAGTTATTTAATGGGCTGTTTTCTCTACTGCATGTCCTCTGACTGAAAACTGAGCTGCCTTTCAGGCTTCTCACTCCAGTCTCTACTGCTGCACCTTTGGCAAATAAATTTGGCCTCAACAATCTGTACCATTTTCCATTTATGTTTTTCTGCTTTCTACTTTGGTAGTTGCTCCATCTCATTGCATATCATATAATTGTATGTAGCTACTTTATTAATTTTAATAGAAGAGGGCCTTGTTCATGGGTAGAACTTCATTCTTTTCAATGTGTTTTACTTCTATAAGCAATGTAAGTGAATTCATAGAATCACAGAATGGTTTGGTTGAAAGGAACCTTAAACATCATCCTATTTCAACCCCCTGCCATGGTCAGGCACACCTTCCACTAGACCACATTGCTCATTTGCTATTTATTCCATCACTTTTCTGTCTGAAAATATTCTCTCCTAATTTCTCACCTTCTTGTACCGGATGCCTAAATGAGATGTGAATGATTAATTTGTTTTATTAGAGTTATGTTTAATAGCCTTTGACTGGTGCTTAGGAACTGGGTCTTACCTTCTGGAGGAGAAAGTGTACTGCAGGAGAAATAATCTTGCTTCAGATTATAAAATCTGGATTATTTCTGTTACTTTGAATTCTAATAATAGGAACATAAAAGTGAAAATCCTCACCTTCCTTCCTGTAATTAAAATATTTCTGAATTTTTTTTCCTTGCCTCTGTTGTCAGTGTTAAAAGCTTTAAGAAATAGTCCTATGTTGTGCAATAGTGTCAAATTTTAGATTGGTTTTAAATTGTATTTTTAAAACATCCATAAAGCAAATATAGGCCAGGCAGTGTTTAAAATGTGCTGGTTTCCATAGGCAGTTGTGGATGAGAAATGTTGGGTTTTTCACCCTCACTGAGCACATTCTTCACAGAAGCTGGATAGAAGCAGCAGTGTTTGGTGTGGCTCCTCATGCACCATTCATGACTTGGTGCTTGCATTAAACTTCCCCCAATATCATAAATATAATAAATAATAAAAAAAATTGTTGAAATATTCTTAATACTGGAAAAGGCTCCGAAAATGAGCTTCCAAATGCTTAACTAAGTCCTTTATTCATTAAAATATAAGAACCTACTTCTGCAAGGTTGTCCTCCCTGGAGAAACCTAAATACCATCAGGTGACTTTAGAAATTCTGGCTTATTTTTTACGCAACTCAGTTGAAATTATTTGAGATTTTGAGGTACTTTGAAGTTCTTGCTATAGCTGCAAAGGCTTCTATAAATTTACCACAGTATCTTTTGAAATCTGAAGTTTTAGCTGTTTGTAGTGTCCCAGGTTTTACATATTAGTTTGGGAAAGCAATCGCTCAGGCCACTGCTGATTGTGTTTTTAATTACTGGATGAAAGTGCCCAAAACATTCTTAGTCCTGTAACATTTATACTTCCACTTGCATTATAATAACACCTGGTACATCCTGTGATCTACCAACACAAGAAAATAATGCAGCCAGTGTTTAGGAAGCATTAGCACCCCAAAAAGATAATAAACCAAGGTTGCTGATGTTTAATATAACTGTGCTTGAGCACCTGTGGATAATTCTGTGGGTAACTAACTACAGCCATGTAGATTTTCTCAGTCTGCATGTGTGTTTGCAACACCAGCTCCTTAATGAACTCTTAGTAATAGGTCAAATTATTGCAAATTATAGATCTGGTGTAAAACTTTCAATCCTTTGTGCAAAACCCAAATGTTTTTTTACTTTTCAACCTTCTGATAAATCATTATTTTTTCTAGAGATGTAGCATGACTTTTATTTAATTTCTTATGGGTTTTTTGATACTTTCAAACTCCTTTAAGAACAACGTCCATTAGTGATCAGAGATGGTGATTTTTACCAGTAGATTGAAGGGCCAAGTTTAAGGAAACATTTCTTGTACTGTGTTTTGGAAACATAAGCTGGTTGTAGAGGTTATCTTCAGGGACTAGTAAGGCAGCATTTGGGTAAATTGGGATATAAACAAACATCTGTTGCAGGAATGTAGAAATGACATCATAAAGAATGTATGCAAAAACTTAATTGAAAAAGAATGATGCAGAATTGCAGCATGACTTTAAGTCTGAATTGATTTTTGCCTTCAGAGTGAAAGTGGGATTTTTGTGCAACATTCCAGTACTATAAAGTATTTAAAATGTAATGTCCTATTAATGTACCTAAAATGTAGACTCTGGGTCACCCAATAAGAATAGTAGTTACAGTAATACAGTATATGTAATATGCAATTATCTTGACAATAGTTTTATTTTTTCGACAATTTTGTCATAAAAGAGCAGTAAGATACAATGAATTTGATTCATTTTGTGTGTGTGAATCATTTAATAGGCCATTACATCTACTATATTAGACTCCATTCTCCTTTCAGAGCTTTTCATTATAAGCCTGTCTTTAATGGAAAGAAGTTTAACCTTCCCTCCCAGATAGATTGAACCCCATAACAGTGTAAACATTCTCATTATAAAATAAAATCCCCTTCCCCAAGGGCAGCACTATAATTATGTTGCAGAGTGTTGTACAAATGTTTCTCTTAAAAAATGTTGTCTCATTCTTGTCCTCAAGTTTTTATCATTTTCATTTATGAAGAGAATCAATAATGCTTTAAAATCGTAATTTAATAAAATAAATATGATCTGATTATTTTTTAATTTTTTTGAAGTTATTTTAATCAAGTTTGAGAAGAAGTCATCAGTAAAATTGCTGTTGATTTATAAATAGGATAATTAGAGGCTTTCCTCCTAAGTACTGTTCACTGGCATTGTGGCTGTTTTTATTGCCTAGTCAAACCTCTTCATTCAATTTTAAAATTGCCTTTTGAATGAACTGCGCTATGAGCTTGCCAAATAGTGTCACCATTAATACCTTACCTCCTCTATTTCATTGTCCAGTCTGTAAATGCACAATAAATTGTTTGATAAGGAGGTCAATGAGGTTGTACTAGTTTTTAAGTGAATTACGGCCGAACGTTTCAGATTATGTCACACTCTCATTGTAGCGCCGGGTGCGAAAGCTGGTGATGCAGCACGTGGGAGATCATTTGGTGGGCTTGCTCCAGGACTAGACACAAATCAAAAAGAGCAGGTTCTCTACTGATCTTTATGTAGAGGATAGATTAAAAAAAATCACCTGGTTAATCCAATCTACAATTCTGTAGCGTGTCCCTTGGTCTAATTAAGAAAGCCCTCAGTAGCAGGCACGCACCACGTGCTCCACAGAGATGGGTTAGGACAAAGATGTTTGCAGGCAGGAGAGTATTTCACTGCTTTGGTTATTGAGAAGCTGCTGTAGTATTACTGGAAGGTCCTAAAGCAGCTCTAAGCAGTGTGCTGGATGTTTATATTGTGCATCACATTGGACAGTTGGTGGAAATTGGGTTTTTCTGAATGTATTAGGAGTGGCTGAGGGAGCTGAGGGTGTTCAGCCTTGAGAAAAGGAGGCTCAGGGGAGATCTCACTCTCTACAACTCCCTGAAAGGAGGTTGGAGCCAGGTGGGGGTCAATCTCTTTTCCCAGGTAACAAGGGATAGGATGAGAGGAAATGGCCTCAAGTTGCATTAGGGGAGGTTTAGGTTGGATATTAGGAAAAATTTCTTCACAGAAAGGGTTGCAAAGCACTTTCACAGGCTGTTCAGGGCTGTGATGGAGTCCCCACCCCTGGGGGGATTTAAAAGATGTAGATGTGGCACCTGGGGACACGGGTTAGTGGTGGACTTGGCAGTGCTGGGGGAATAGTTGGACTCGATGATCTTAGAGGGCTTTTCCAGCCTAAACAATTCTATATTCCACAATCGGAGACTCGTGCCAGATGGGTGTCACCATTCCAGCAGTTTCCTGTCCCAGTGCATCCCCTTCACCCAACCCTCCCCTGCCTCGAGAGCTGCTCCTTGGCCTGGGGCTCCCACCCAGGCACGTGTTCCCCGCGCCCACAGCGCGAGCGGTGCCGAAATAGAAATGTAAAAGGCGAAAGTAAGAAACTTTGTGCTTGTTGAGTCTAAAAGAAAGTCTGTTTGTGTGTGTCTCTCCCTTTGTAACAGAAGGAATGTTTCTTATGTTTCTGTCTTCAGACAGTTGGCACACATTTCATCTCAGCAGCTGCTTTCTCTTAAAGTGCAGTAGAGTGTAGGACTGTAGTGACACTAGCATTAATACTTCACATTCTGCTATCATATGCTGTCACTGTGAAATATGGATCTAGGTTACATGTGTTTGCAGACTTTGTACTGCTGAATTATGAAAGCTGACTCCGTTGGAGGATTGTGTTGTATTCAGAGACTGTGAACTGAACAATAAATGAATGCAGGCAGAGACTTGCAGTCACAAGCAGTATCCTCCTTTTTGGCCTAATTGAGACAATAGCTTTAAAATGTAGAATTGCCAAATAAAACTTCGTTGTTGACTTAGGTAAATATATTTAGCAGGCATTTAAATATGTCTCTTGTGGGCACCTTTTAGTTGTTATCCTCAACCTTGTTTAAATATTATTTTTAAATCCCATTCTTCTGAATGGGATGAATTACTGCAAATGAATAAAATGGATTACAAGAAGTACTACTGCTGCATGCCAGAAGAAATTATTGGGAACAATTAGTTATTTTGTTATCAAGAATTAAGTGTGTAGCCATAAATGTAACTTGGCAATTTTTTTTTGTATGTCTGGATGTCTGTAAGGGAAGTGAGGAGCTGCACTTTACTAATTTCTAAAGGTATAAAGTTAATACAGATGTAAATATCAGTTGACAGCAGGAATCATTCCATGTGGATGTGTAGGGGATCCAGTCCTGACCCTGCTGAAGTCACCTGGGAATGTGGCAGTAACTAAAGGGTAAGCAAAACTGCTGAAAAGGAGTATTTGGAAATACTTTGAAATAAAGGCTCAGCATAAGGAGATACTGGGATGTCTGCAAGCAGATCTCTCAGTACAGGTTCATGTCCACAATTGTGTTGTGCTGAAAATGTTAATCAGTGTATTGGTTAAACTCAGATTTGTTTGGTGCCTGAAATTCTGCCGGTAAATGATTTTATTTCTTAAATATTTCTTAAAATCAGGTGTCCATAATTCCAGTGATAGTGTCGCTGCTATGACTGAACACCAACAACTGATTTTCTGTGTGCAACCACTGACAGTCAGGAAACAAACCCAGGTGCAGAAATCTGGCATCCAGTGTAACACCCCCCATTTATTTTCAGTTTTTACCTTTGAATATCAGCATGTATGAAAGGAGAGGGAGTGAATAAACAAAACATACATTTTGTAGCGTTAGGTTACGTTCCTGATAAATGGCCTTTAAATCACACCTCTTTAGGAGCTTCTAAATGTCAAAAAACCATAATCAGCACCTTCACCATGAATGATCTAATGTTCAGAATAGTGTAAGAGTGGCTGTGGACAGTGTGAAGGAACAATCTGTTCTTACTGAACTTGCCTGTGTATTTCAGTGCTTTGCATGTGTGGAGTTTGTATCATCTACCTACGGAATTTGGTGTGAAGTGGTTGCTGTCACGGCTCTTCCCGTGTTGATTTTGATGATTCTTTTGTATCTCATACTCGAGTGGGAAGGTGGGGTTGTATCCTCTCTCAGCAGTGCTGTTCCTGTGCTTCCCATAACAACCTTTCTATTGTCATCTCATTCCCTGACTTCTTTTAAATTGCCTCCAGGTTCATGTGAAGTTTAAATATGCTCGTCAAGGATCATGCTGGACTTCTAATTTTGTACTGTGACAGTACATTGTTCAGTTGATTGGAAAGAGGTGAAACACATAAACAATTCTAACAACAGAATTTAACCTATTAATGAGTCATGCTGGAGGTAATATCTCCGTGCTCTCTGAGAGCCCCATTTATGTGCATAATAAATCATGGTGGTTTTTAGGTGCTCACTCATTTTCAGTGCAACAAGCAGCTGTATCATCAGTCTTCTTTTTTTGCCTGTCTTTTCACAGCCATCGAGGGTTTTTTTTTTATTCTGTAGAAACTTTGCTGTAGTCAGGTTTATTTTTTAATATGTGGAAAATAAAATGCTAATAAATTTCAAATTTTCAATCTTCTACATCTATTTTCCTGTCAATGTGAAGATAATTTTCTTAACCTTGACAGATCATTGGCTTTTTCTCATTCAAAAGAATGAGGCTAATGTGTTGATGTTCTCATAAACAAGACCATCTTGTAGTTCATTTACCAGAAAAGCAAAATTTTATGTGGGGACCAGGTACAACAATTGAACCTAAGTTACACCTACAAGGGAAAATGGCCTTAAGGTGAAGAAGGACAGATGTAGGTTAGATATTGGGAAGAAATTCTTCCCTGTGAGGGTGCTGAGGCCCTGGCACAGGTTGCCCAGAGAAGCTGTGGCTCCCTCATCCCTGGAAGTGTCCAAGGCCACGTTGGACAGGGCTTGGAGCAACCTGGTCCTAGTGGAAGGTGTCCCTGCCCATGGCAGGGGGTTGGAATGAGATGAGCTTTATGGTCCTTTCCAACCCAAACCATTCTAGCATTCACAGTTACATTATTTATTGGAACTTCTCGGCAGGGAGCAGTGAGGGGATAAATGAGGAACTGAGTGAGATTGCAGTCTCTGAACTGTGGATATTGATGGGGGTGTGTTCTCAGAGCTGCCCATGTGCTGCAAACAAAACTTGGGACATAGGAAATAGGAGCTTACCTTGTGATGGAAACCAAGAGGACCATATGAACCTGACTGTAGAAAGATGTGATTGTGGATTTGTCTACCTTAGAGATAACCTGGCAGTTGAAGATTTACACTGCTGCTCTCTGCTTTCTGTCCCTGACTCCTTGCAGGGTGCTGGACCTGCTGTGTCCAACTGGGAGGTGCTGGTCTTCATCAAGTCAGATAAATGTAAAGAACCTCAGTGCCTTTTATCATCAGAAATATCCTCAGAGCTAATCTAGCATGCAGTTTTTCAGAGATTACTGTGCAATGCCCCAGAGACACGATGAGCAAAGTTCTCAAGCCCCAAAGGACTGAACTATGAAACCACATTTCCAAATAGATTAAAAGTATTTGTCATCAGCTGGTTTGCTGTGAAGGGCTGAACAGAAGTCCTTTACATGTGTGTGCTCATGCATGTCTGTGTGTGCACACACACACACACCTGAGCTTGTAGGAACCCAGTGTGCTCAGTTTTTTTATTTACTAATAATCAAGATTTTAACTTTTCAACTGGGAACTATTTCTAGGGCTGTCTAAGCCAAAGACTGAATTTTTGAGACAGTCTTATAGTTTACAGTGTCCTTTCTCCCCACATTAGGGTCTTGTTGTGGTGGGAGAAAGTCCAAAATGACCTCAAATGCATAAATTTTGAGATAGTTCAAAAGAATTGAGCCATACTGTCTGAGTTGGTACCAAAGTCAATTATTTAGGCAGGTTTGTCAGGAAAGTGTGTAAAAAGAAAGGAACCCCTGTGTTATTCCCCAGTTTCTCTGTTACATCAATTCATAAGGCATCAATACATGGTATTTTGTGCCTTCCATAAGAATCCTAGTCTAAAATTTTATTAAAAATGAAACCACACACAGGGACCCCCACACAGACATTTTTGAAGCCATGTTGGTGCTCCTACAGCAGGATCCTGTTAGGTCAGTCTCAGAAAGGCAGTTTTGTTCAGCTGGCACATGTTCTGGTCCTATTCCAGATTATACCTGAGATGGCAGAACAAAATGGTGTTCACAAAGTGAGGCAGAGTTGCATTTTCTTATTTAAAGCCAGCAGGATATTCCATCATGCCTACATTTTAATTAGATGATATTCTGGTCACATTTCCCATTCATTAATGATCAATAGTCTGCCCACAGAAGCTGTGGCTGCCCCATCCCTGGAAGTGTCCAAGGCCAGGTTGGTCAGGGCTTGGAGCAACCTGGGATAGTGGAAGGTGTCCCTGCCCATGACAGGGTGCTGGAATGAGGTGGTCTTTAAGATCCCTTCCAACCCAAACCATTCTAGGATTCTGTGAATCTCTTGTGTCAAGTCATGGATGTCTTTAGCCTTCAAGTAGAGGTCTGTGTTGTGAGCACTGCTGTGCCCAGCAAGCATTAATTTTTTTAAACTTTTTAAAACATAACCAGAAAACGGGCCATTTATAATGCAGACCTAAAGGCCCTTTCTAGCACAACTGCAGTAAGTCCATTAAGCATATGAAAGTGTTTTAACTGTGACATGAATTCTTTAATCCTGAGTAATAAGCATCTGATTCTGATAGAGGATCCATTTTATTGACGAAGCCAAACAGCCGAGGAGATGCTGCCTTTGTGAGTTGCAATAGTTGGGTAACAAGTATGTCATAAATCTGGTAACCAAAATAACAGTGTAATATTGGGCTGAATACAGAGGTTTTTCTGCCTCATTTTTTATACAGCTCATGTCTGTAATCTGTCTCCTGTAACGTGCAGGAGGCAGAGATGAAGGTTTCTGAATGGTTTGTTTGAGCAACCATGGTTTGTGCACCAGATCTTCATCTGACTTAAAGATCTGCAGTTCCATGTAAGCCAATTATAGCAATTTATATCATCTGATAATCTGATTTCTTCTTCCAGCCATAGGTTTAAAAATTTTAAATTTATTTCTCAGTTTTTCCAATGCCGTGTATTGGTGTCATCAATATCATAGGAATAATCAAAGACTATTTTTTCCCCTCTGTAATTTGAAATAAAAGCTGGTGCTGGATAGTTCCAGAAGGATGTTGAAACTTAACTTTGGGGAATGGCAAGTAGGACAAATGTGTAGTTATTATCTGTTTAATTAAATGGTTCATAAGAGTCAAAGTGTTTTAAATACATCATAAAATACAGGAGGTCAGAAACTTAAGAAACCCAGTAATTTAAATCAGTATTGAATAATAGGTAAATGAGGGTCATCTTCTAAGGCACTTAGTCAAAAATTCCTCCTTACAGAAGGATTGTACCTCAAACACGAAAGGAGACTTGAAAAAGAGCCAGCAGAAAAAATACGTTTTTTTTTCCCCACAAGGGCTGTGATTTCTGTTTCCCCGTTGTGCACAAAGGAACCTTGGAAAAAAGTTTTTGGTTTTACAATCCTTGTCAATATTTTCACTGCTTTTTTAATCTTAAAGACTGCAAAATGTTTAGGCACTTCCCACCCAAGCACACACATGGAAGACCAGCATGTGTTGAAAACATGTTCATTTTCATCTTTTGCACTATACTCTCAAGGATTATTGAGACAAAGAGCAAAATCTGTCATCTGATTGTTCTTATTTAGTAGCTGGTCAGGATCAACATTGGTTAATAAACCAAGCCCAGTGCAAAGCTCACCCAAAGAGCAGTTCTGCACTCAGTTACTCACTTTTCACATTCTTTTTCCTTGTGATAACGTGATCATTTCACTTCAGTTCCCCAGTCTCCATGCAGTCTCCTAGGACAGACAAGACCTGAATTTCTAATATGAAGAAGCATGATCCAAGTGTGCTGTACATTAGAGACAATAAAAAGAAGGAAAAAAAAACCCCTTTAAATTTTCTATGTACCTTTAACTTTTAAAAGAAAGCTTTGACCATTTGCAGAGTAGAGTGTTAAAGATAAGCTTTGTGGAGGTGTTGCCTTTAGAGATTTAGATTATTTTCTTTTCTTTGTAGCATTCCTGTTCCTCATTGAGAATGTTGCTGCATTTCTTTTGATTTTCTTACACGCTGATGTGTGATTTAACTCTGAATCTACATATGGAGGTGGAATGCCACTCTGTTGTAGTAAGATGGTGTCTGAGTTTTCAAATATGTGTGTAAACTATCTGCATCATCACAAGAAGAATGTTTTATAACTGGGTGTATCAAAACTGGTTATAGAAAATTTCAGTGGTTTAATGCTCAGAGAATGACCAAGATAATGACTTATTTACAGATCCATTTTAAATCAGTGCTCCATTTAAATAAATACAAATAATAAAAAGAATGAGAAGAGCAGCTAAAGAGAAAAGTATTCTCAAATGCACAGTAGTAAGATGTTTTTCAATGGTGTAGGTTTGAAACTTAAAAGGGACTCGTGTGCCTTCAAAGGGATTAAGTTTCAATACGTGTCGGCAGTGCTATTGTATTAGTGCAGTCGGCTACAACAAATTTATCCTGTGATGATACGTAATACAGAGAATCACCTTTTATCTCCCACTGAAAAATAAGCTATAGCCGAAGCATCAGCAGCTCTGTGAACTCTGCTGGTGTATTTGATACCTTTATGTTTGATTTCAGGCTCAGAGAATAGATGGAGGTGTCTCTGGCAGCTAATGCGAACCCTTCTTGTGTGTTCAACTGAGTGTGTGTCTGGGCATCCGTGTTACTGCATTTTCCTATATTTAAGTACATGGCAATGGTTTTATTCACTTTGCTCCACAAGAACCAGCCAGGAGCGTGAACACACAATCGTTAGACCCCATGGAAGCCCATCAGAGGTCAGTGGTCTCTCTGCTGTCAAGAGGCAGCTTGAGGAGCTGGCTGGATCGACACTCCTGTGATCGTTATGTGGATTTACATCCAGGCAGGACAAGCAGTATTCATCTGATTTAAGAAATGGCCCTTCCCAAGCCAGAGAGCCATGCAGCTGTGTGAGGAGGTGGCCACAAAGGCAGGACACACAGTCATTGGGTGATTTGCCCTTTGGCTCAGACCCTGCTCAGTGGTCCCCGTGTCCGTCAATTCCAGAGCACCGGGCTGTAATTGCAGTTATGGACATGTGGTTAAATGTTGGAGCATGCAAAGGCTGATGGTTGTTCTGGGCGCTTGTCCTTTCCTTGAGAACTTCAGCTTTGCAACTTCCATTGGCTCTCCACCGAAAGCCATCCACAATTTCCAAATTCATTCTTTTTTGTTGGAGCCAGGTCCAGCTGCACCACTGGCTCTGCTGGCTGTGCCATCCTCATATTTCTGCTGCTCTGTGGAAATCAGTATGCTTTCCTCTTGGAAAAACACATCCAGAAATGATGGAAATTAGACACAGGTCCTTCATGGTAGAGAGCTGGTGGAGGTAGAACAGGATATCACAAGACTTTGGCTACTTCTAGTTCCTAAAGCAAATCTTTGCCCTTTTTGGTGGAAGCAACTCTTTCTTGAGAATCCAGTTAAAGGGAGAAGGAACAGGTTGTCTGGGGGTTTTTTTAAGCCAGAAACCACATGTTAAAAGATCTTTTTAGAATCCCTGACAGGTGAATTTTATGGTGTTTTGTTAGTCTCTGTTAAATCAAGAAACACATAAATATGTCAGTCCTGCTTTTTACAGGAACCAAATGATAGGTATGGCTGTGTGTATTCCGAGATTTGCATCCCAAGTGCAAGTTTATAAGGTTTGTTGTTGCAAAAAAATCTGATGCCCATAGTCCTTGTTAAAAATGCTGAAATATTTTAGATAATTTCCAAGTATTTTGTGTTTTTTAAGTGACTCATACAGTCAAGCAAGAATGTGGCTTTTAAAAACAGCTTTACTGAGTGGAGCTGAATTTCCTATTCTCATGTCTTGTGGTGACAATAATGATGCAAAAGCACAAAGTATTGGGAGTAAGAGTATTTTAATAATATCTAATCTCAGCCTTATGGACTATTCTGGACAATCTTAAAAAAAAAGAGAAATGAAGCACAGTTGTGAAGACAAAATTGAAAAAGTTTTTTGAACTCTATTCTGACATAAAGGATTGTTGTGTTTGATGGAAATCTAATCAATCATGAATAAAGCTGTATGGAGAGAGGGATTCTGTGGGGTTTATACTCAAATATAACAAGTATGACATGAGGTGAGTGCTGTCCTTTTGCACTAAGTGTATTTCCAAACTGATTTGGCTGCTCCTGAGAATATGTAGCAAAGGGAAGGCTGTGCTCTTTTATGAACTCAAATAAGCTGTAAAATTAAATGTTACCTCTACCAATATCATTATTTTCTTGACAGAGAAAACCAGTAGCCTCAGTCCAAGGGTGTCTAAATGGAGGAATTCACATCTGTTCCTACAAAGAGCAACAGATAGGCTTAACTTTGGGCAGATGGGCTTAACTTAAAATGGGAAGGAGCATCAACCTCTCCAAGTCAGCAGTGGGGGGAAGGAAGGGGTGAAAAGTGGTTGCAAAAATGGGTTCATTGGCAACACTTGGTGAATATTGTGCATATCTGCAGAGAAACCCTCACTGCTAGATGAACCCCTGGCTGCAGATTGAAAAATTGGAACTTGTGGAGGAAAAAGGGTTAAAAAGGATGAATATCTTTGCACCTTAATGGGAGAACTATTTCTGTAATAGTATCAAAGATAAACCAGTTTATTATGAACACTAAATGATAAAGGGTGATAATATGCCATTCTTGAGACTTCTTGGCTCTTACCTAACACATCAGAAAGTGATTGTTGAATTTTAAATAGCCATACAAATGGATGACATAGAAATTTAACTTTGCTTTGACCTTATTCTAATTCACAAGATGACTGCAAAATGACTTTGTTACATCTGAATGTATGCTGGATGCTAAATCACTCCAGAGTATAAAATCTTTGTTTTGGCATAATGTTGATGCATAAACATTTGTACCCCATACTAACCCTATAAACATCACAATCCATCAGTACAATTACAAAAAAGATTGTTTGTTTTCACACTTAAAGCAGACATGAAATAGAGTGTCCTTAACTTAATCACCACCTTGATTTACCACATTTGCATATATTTGCATATTAATTGGACTACAGATTAAAATTGGTTTTGTAATTTTAATTAAGTGTCCACAAAGGTAAATGATTAGAACTGTTTAAAATACATTCTGACATAAATAGCAGTAAAAGCTTTTGTGATGATGTTTTTGTGGAATTACATTCAGAAAGTGGCCTTTTTATGATAGTAATTTTAATCTTAAATAGAATTATACAGTCAAACAGAACTGTGGATTCATAATCATTTTTTCAAGATTCATTTAATATTTTGCTGATTTGCAGCACTTGATGAAAATGTACTGTAGGTTTAGTTGATTGCAAAATTGGGCCTGTAGAGCTGATAAACTGAGGGTTTAAACCCTCAGTCTTTATATTCGCCTTACACATTTCAAATGTATTATGTCTACATATGTAGACAAGGGCTTGGGTTTGTTTGTTTTTTTTTTCAAGTTGAGAAATATAAAAGCTGTCAGTAATGGATGATCTGTCGTGTGAAGATGTAATCACCTCCATTGACCATCTTCCTTCAGTCGGGATGGTGGAGCACGGGACGTTTTAAAGCCTTTCCAATATATCATTGCAGGTAATAGAAGGAATCATTCTTGGGGTTGTCAGGGGAGAATGAGTCTTAGAGGTAAAGATGTGCTGTCAGGATTGCTGTGCTGGAGTCGGTGGATGTTGATATCTGACCAGTAATGTCTGCTGGACCAAATTGTCAGGCTAAACTTAATAAACCCATAGTATTTGTGGTTAGAAGGGCTGTAGGAACAGGGTTCTTAATGCACCTCTGAGTCTGCCTCTTCCTTTGTGGACCAATTCATGCTTTCTCTGAGCACTTAAAGTACCAGTAAGGACAAGTTTTTATCCTGGGTTGTAAAGGGAAGTTTTGCCTGCCTGATGAATTGGTGAAAGGCTTTTTATTATATTCCATAACTTTTGAGTTGGTGAGCTGCAGGCATTCATTGGGCATTAGACCATCTTTTAGCTGGAAATAAAATATCAAACTTATGGTTTACAATATTAGTTTATTGCTTTACTTGTGAGAGAAAATAATAAAGTAGCTGTTGGTTTTGGTTTGGGAGCAGATTTGGCGAGCGTAGCTTTAAAAGAAACAGTATTTAACTTTAAAGTTAGTAGAATTTAACATATGATAGCAGCTTTACCTACTGTGAAGAAAAGGTTGGTGTGGATTCAGTAAGGAATTCAAATTAGGCCCTTTACTAATTTTCTTTCCAAGTTTTGAGCTGTTCTAAAGATCTAAACTGTTCCTAATTTCATGTATTTTATGTCCTGTGTTTGAACCTTGGCCATTTACTACCTTCAGTGTACATTAGGAAAAAAGTAATTGACAGTGTACTTGGGGTCTTGTTGTGCTTCACTGATTTGAAATAATTTTCCTGTTAATGGTGTATTTAATATTTATTTTTCCTCCTATCCATAGTAAGGCTTTCAAGTGAGAGTAATAAAACTTTTGGAATGTTCCTGTCTAGCAGACTTTGCATTGTTTTTTTGTGTTGCATTTAAACTCCAGCCTAAGCAGGCAGAGTAAATTGCAGGTTAGATTCACTGGGTAGTAATATATCAGAAAACAGGTTTCTTATCATGCTCTTACATGAAGTACAAACTGTTTCTCAAACTGATATTATTTAGTGCCTATTAAATATTATTCCTGATATGTGCTTTTAGATTCCTGTTTATGCAGTGACTGATTTCAGTGTCAAACTGGTTTAGGTTCCCCATCTTAGGAGCATTGCAAAACTACTTCTAAAAGCCAGATCCAAAGGTCTCAGTCAATGCATGAATTCCCTGTGTTAAGACTCAAATTGGGTATTAATTGAAGTTGTGTCTTGGGTGAGAATTGCTGGTAGATTTAATCTGGAAAAAGACCTGTGATAATATTAGTGAAAAAAAAAAAGCAAAAGAATTGAATAGTCACTGAATGAAGCATCGAGGAACAAACCTGCCAGACAAGTGCCATTATGATTTTTCAAATGGGCATGTAAGCTCGATGTCTCGTTAGATTAAATTGTTATGGATGTCCATCCATCTGTGGAAAAGATGGTTATTTCTAGTTAGGGTATTGCCTTCCCTTTCTAATGTGTATCTCACTAATATCGTTCATCCTTGTGTCACCTGAGGATCAGAAAGCTAAAATGCACATCATCTGCAACTATTTTGGGGATGTTGTTTGAAAGCTGAACCTTGCTTTCAATCCAGCTCCCTTACAACTGTAATTGTATTATGGAAACTCAATCATCCCCGAGTTTGGGGAGCCAGCTTTGAAGTGACTGGTATCAAATTTTTTTGAGATGTGTTTAAATTTTAAAAAAAATAAAATTAAGGGCTTAAGCACCGTTGGTTTTTAATGAGACTTGAACTTCTAAGTGATTAAGTCAGTTGTGAACTTGGAAATCAGGTTCTAAAGATACATGGTTCTTTGGAGGTATGCATTGACCTTGCTTCTGTTTAGACAGCTGATCCCACATCATCTTTCTCTGAGAATAAAAGCATTGGAAAATTTGTTTTCTGAAGAAGGTGATTTTAAAGTAGATTCATTCTTAAAAACAACCTACAAAAACCCAAACAAAAAACAGACTGTCTGCTTGCTTCAAAAGTCATCTTCCTCTGTCCCTCAGCCCACTAAAAACCAGATAGTTTGAAAACTTCTATTTAAGGGCCAGCAGACCTTTCCCATTCAGGGAAGGAGCTTCTACCATATTAAACTATTTCCTTCTCATTGCAGGCCAACATATGCAGCTCACCATGTGTCTTCTCTCAGTTATTTGAGAGTATAATGTCAATTTGCCTTTGTTTCACCAAATGCCTCACTGAAACCCTCGCTGCAGGGAAGTACAAGGGAATGGTGAATACAAGTTGAAGTTCTACTTTAGTCCTTGTGGGGTTTATTTATTCATTTCTTTAGTTACACAAAGGTTTTCTTCACCTGTTATTGCCAAGGAACAGGCAACAAATGTGTTTCACTTAGTGAAAAATTCTTGGAGAATAAGGAAACAGTAATATTGGACGTCTGACATTGCTGAATTAAGTACTGCATTCAATTTTCTTGGACTAAATCTAGCAATATTATAGTTTATTTTTTAGAAATCTTAATTTCAAAATTTATACAAATATGTAAGTATAGTGTTTGTGATATATGGATGTCTGTAGGTATATTTAACGTATCAGGAGTAACTTGAACACTTAAGAATAGTTACCAAGGTAAATGCAAATGAAACAATAGCAAAGTTTCTCCTCCGTGAGCATATAGATTTAAATCATAGAATCATAGAATATGCTGAGTTGGAAGGGACTCATCAGGATCATTGAGTCCAACTCCTGGCCCTGCACAGAACCCCCTCAAGAGTCCCACCAAGTGTCTGAGAGTGTCTGCCTGGTTGCATGAGGCACTGCAGACCTCCCTGCCACTTATTTAAATTACCTTTCCAGCAGAAGGTTTTGCATTTTGTGTGGGGTGTGTGTGTGTGTGTCCTACCCACAGTGGTCCATCAGGAAATGTCATTAAAAGAGTTATAGAAACATTTAGGTTGGAAAAGCCCTCTAAGATCATCAGTCCAACCATTAACCTGAGAAGATGGGAGATACTTCAGTTCTCTTTGCACTGAAGAACTACATGACTTTGGGCAAAACTCTTCCCCTTCTTCACTTACCCTACGGCTCAAATGGGGCTAATAAGGCTTATAATTTGTATGCTTAAGTATGCAAATTGGCAAAGTAAAGCATGCTTTAAAAATGGCCAATGAACTTGGAAAGCTACTTTTCCTAATAAATCTGAAAAAGAAGAAAATACCAGAACGTGGTCATCTAATTGCATCTTCACAAACAGAGTGGTCTAAGTGTAAATGTGACTCCAATGTCTAATCCCTTTAGAAAGTCTTTTTGCCCCAAGAAGAATGGGAGCACACTCAGCAGGCTGCAGGAGGATGGGATAGCCTGCTTGCAGCATTTCTTTGCAGCATAATTGCAGCCTCAATGAACCATGAATCCAGCCTAATTAACATAACTGGAACCACAGCAATCATGCTGCCATTCAATTTAGGTTTGGAACATTCCCATGAAGTGCCACAGTTCTGCTGTTTATTGCTGAGATGCTGTGGAGAAGTGTCCACTTGCTTTCTTGCCACTGTCTTGGTGTATTTTTAGTGTTTTAGGATAACTAGGGAACTTCAGAGGTGGAAGGCCATTGGCTTACTGGTTCTATTACAAATAATTCTGTAGTGCTTCCTGTAAAAAGGTAATAAAAGCTTTTAATATACTGTAAAACTTTGAGTAAACATGCCAAACTTCCAAGTTAGACCTGGGTTCTGAATTGTAATGGATAGCTAATGGCAAATAATTCTGGGATTATTTGGAGCTAAGGACTTCGTTCCCAGAGTTCTAAAAATAGTTTCTATTACTCTTTGTAAACACTTTACCTAGGAGAAGCCTTTTTTATAAAGCCTGGATTTTTTTTTAAAGTGTTACTCTGTAAAAAATGTGTTTTATTGTTGCTGTTGGTTGTGCTACAGTAAGATCAGGAAGCCGCAGAAGTAGCTCAGATATCAGGCTTTGGCATCAGAGCAACATAACCATCTATTTGGGACAGAGAAGTCAAGGGACTGCTGAAAATAGCAGTAGCTGATAAATTGGGTCTGGAGATGGAGGGGCTATGAGGCTTCCTGCACCTTCCTTGGCCATTAGATGATGGTCCGTAGTGGGGTCACCAAAGCCACTTCAAACTAATACACAACCAGGAGTTTATTCTACCATTTGTGACAGAACTGAGCCTGGTAGTTGGAATCAACAGATGAGTTGTTTGTCTTTTTTAGTGAACTGTTGGCTTGCTGGTCTAGTTTTTTGCAAGTTGTACCTTAAAATTAACTGTGAAGTATAATGAAGAGTACCTGATGGAGACTGTACCCCCTAGTTTTTGCATTAATCTGTGATATATATAAGTCCCATATATAACTCAGAGTACTCTACAGACAACACAGTGTATTATTATTGAGTAAGAAAGTGAGGAAATCTGACCTGCAGTGGTGGCTTTCCCTCACTCCAGCCTGTGAACAAGCCCCACTGGCTGCAGGAGGCTCTGGGAAGTTTGCTGGCTCATAATTCTGGCTTTTAGGTGTTGATTAATCATTCTCTTCTCAGAAGGCTTAATACCCATTTTAGCTGAGACTCTCCAGTTGAGCACTGATTAAAGGTGGGGTCAATCAAAGGGCTGGCTGCGGTCGGGGAGCAGTTGAAGGAAGT
Source organism: Platyrinchus mystaceus (assembly GCA_035041135.1). Lineage (NCBI taxonomy): Eukaryota > Metazoa > Chordata > Aves > Passeriformes > Tyrannidae > Platyrinchus > Platyrinchus mystaceus. The sequence goes on from JAWWLV010000183.1 coordinate 3,528,170, forward strand.
GCAGAGAATAGCTCAAGTGGTTGGTTCCTGGAGGACTCAGTCTGTGATTCATTGCTCTGGAAATGAAGGAGCAGAAAGCAGTGCCAGTTAAATATCACAGAGGGTTGTGATAAACATCGAAACGATGGGGAGAGATCGCGGTCTTTCAGCATCTTTATTCCCTGCAGCTGGGACGTGTAAGCTCAGGAAGATGACTGAACATTGATACTTTCAGAGTTCAATAGTCACGCTTGTTATTGAATGCAGTTACTGAGAATTGACAGAAGAAACTGTTTTTGAGGGGTGTTTCCAAGTAGAGATCATATTTCTAGTTTAGTGTGCAGCAAACCCAGGGCATTTGAATAGCTGTCAGATCTGGGAGAAAGAGAGAATAACTTCTCTGTGGTAAAATATTGCAAAGGAAATAATCAGTCTCCTTCAGAACCAGTATTTTTTATTGTTTGTAGGTGCAAATTCAAAAGCGACTCAGATCAAATGTGTCAGAAGTAATTTGAGTGTTTGGCATTTTAAATCTAATGGCACTGTTTCCACAAAAACTCTTGCTCATATTCCTGGCTGCTTTTAAAACATTTATATATACTTTTCTGCCTTTTATACAAATTCATGAAATAAGGTCCTTGAAGACACTGAAAAATTTAAGTTGACCATTCTTGCTGAAATAAATCGACGAAAAAAAGTGTTAAGAAAATACATCTGTAGACAAATACAGACCTTTCCTCTTTGCTGTTTGAAGATGTTTTCAGGCTCTTTGAGTGCAAAATAATGGCAAATTTTCACCTTTGATATCTATCACTTTGCTACTAGTATGAAATTATTTTTTTAATGAGTCATTACTAGGCACTGAAGGCACTTTGTTCCTCCAGCACTGCCAAGCCCACGTCCCCAAGTGTCACAACCACATGTCTTTTAAATCCCTCCAGGGATGGGGACTCCACCACTGCTCTGGGCAGCCTGTCCCAATGCCTGACCACGCTTTCAGTGGAGAAATTTACCCTATATAAAATCTAAACCTCCCCTGGCACAACTTGAGGCCATTTCCTTTTGTCACTTGTTCCCTGGGAGCAGAGCCCGACCCCCACCTGGCTACAGCCTCCTGTCAGGGAGTTGTACAGAGCAATAATAACCCCCTGAGCCTCCTTTTCTCCAGGCTCATCCCCCGTGGGAAAGATGGACTCTCAGACATGAACTCCAGAGCTTCTGGCTCCAGTCTCTGCTCCAAGCAATTTTCCAAGCATCCAAAGGAGCACAAACCCCATTAAAAAAACAACAACGAAACAGGACTTTGATTAATTTTAAGGTGATTGCCTCTTAAGAGACTCTGAAAATGGGTTTTCAATTAACAATCTAGTTTACATAAAAGGCACATATTGATGAACATAGTCCATGACTTTTTGCTCAGTCCCATTATTCTCCTCTAATTCATATGCAGAAGCTAAGATTTCCAGTGATCTCACTGTTTACCAAAATCCAAGGGACTTAGAGGTTAATGTTTTTCTTATTTTCTGGTGAGAGTTCCATTTTCTGGTTTGGTTTTTTTTTTCAAAAGGAAAATAAAGGAAAAGGAGGAATGTGCTTCCAGTAAGCACCCAAAGGTGTGGATGATTCATCAGGAATTAGCTGAATGCTCTTGTGAGAGCTGGAAATTTCCCTAGCAATGTTTTGGCATAGGATTCTTCTGAGTATCTGACAGCCAGATATTTTCCTATTCATATTCAGAACTATTTTCAATGCCAGATATTGCTGATTGACAAATTTGAGTTGCCTATCCTGCTATGAGCCCTTCTCCTACAAAATTCAGAACTGTGTAGGTATAAGCAGGTTACTGAGAATGAAAGGTGATACAGCAGCATGACAAAAGTAAAACAATGTTGTTTATGCTTATTCATGTGAATACTGGTGGGACACCTCTTAAATTAATCATGCATCTCTCCTTAAATATGTCTGATCATAACCTTACCTCCAAATCAGAGCCAGTGATATTAGAATAGCTGATTGCACTCAAATTGTGGAGAGGATTTTTTTTTCCCCTGCAGAAATTGGTTCTATAAAAAAAGGGCATATTTTAAGAATTCTGACTTCAGACAAATAATCCAAAATTGATGCTTGATTGAAGCTAAAGAACCAAACACAATTTATTGCTTAGTGAGAGTACTACCCTTCTGTTTGAAGGACCTCCTAAAAATATCTTGGTAGTTATTAATGGTGACTTGAGTCAGTTGGAGGTAAATACATATTTGGTATCAGGAAAAAAAAAGGAAACACTCAGTGATTTTATACCCCTGAGGCTTAAAGATCACACAGTGGTGTTATATTTGATGTGGAACATCCAACTATTTATCCAAACTTCTTCTAAAAGTTATAGCTCTATCTTGTGTGTTCTACTATAAGTATATATTAAATATATTTATTAAATTATTCATTAGTGTACTTTTAAGCCATCTCTTCTTGGTGAAACATTTTTTCCATAATGCACTAGCATGAATAAATGCCTACAAAAGGCTGAAGTTAAAATTTGTGTCTTGAGTCCACTTTGCCCACAGTGTCAGAGTGGGTTGGGTTTTCTCTTAGTGAAGGACCACAGAACATGAAAGTCCAGCTCTGTGAAGGGGCTGAGATTAGATCTGAATGCAAGGAAAAGCAACAAAGGTCCACAGAATATCTGGAATCTGCAAATACTTCCTGTACTTAACCTACACTTTCGTTGCGTGACTGTAAAGAACAGCAAATCTTTGTTCTTTTCCCTCTCAGTTCCCATTCAGTCAGTTCAGAGACACAGGAGAAAGGTTTGGGGGAGCAAAGCTGTTATCAGTCTTCCTACAGTTCCCATCTGATTCTGTCAACAGTGAGTACATCAAACCCATAAGCTTGCAGCCACTTTTAAACATCAAAAAGTTTTGGAAAAACATATATATATATTTACTTATATATAACTATAAATATATATATAAGTATATATACTTATATATATAACATATAAATTAATATGAACATAGATTATGAATGTGATGTTCCTTTATGCCTTTAAAGTTTAGCTGATATTTGATATTTAGCTGATAAGTAAGAACCAGAGCTCTGTTTTTGGATTCAGGAGTGAATTGCATCTGCCTCAGGTGGAGCAGAGAAAGAGCAAGTGTGCATCTTGCTAAGATCCCAAAATGTTCAGAAAGGGTAATTAGACTTCTAGGAAGCTGAAGAATCTTAGGATATCCTGAGTTGGAAGGCACTCACGAGCATCACTGAAGTCCAGCTCCTGGTCCTGCACAGGTCAACCCCAAGTTGTTCAGGTTCATCCATTTATGAAAACCTCGTAGGGCATTTCTTGGGTCTAGAATCCAGAAGGTTTTTCTAGTCAGCTTTATTTACTAAAAAGTGAAAAAAGTCTCAGAAATGCCTCTCTCATCCTGTGTGCCTGCCAGGAAGGTGTTGGTTTAGCAGCCTCAGGCTGGTCTGGTGGATCTGTGCCTGGGTTGGATTGTTGGCCTTGGGATCAGTGATGCAAATGTATAGAGTAGAGAAGGCTGTAGCTTACCTTACTTGGAGCTGCAAGTGTGGAAAGACAAATAATCCATGGCTTCTTGCAGCTCAGCTCGTGGTAATTTGAATCTGAAATAAATTAACAGAGTAATCCAGTTTATGGATCATCAGCTGCAGAGGTGTTATTAAGGAACTCGTGTCCCTATTTACTGGAACACCTGCATGTAAAGCCGTGTGATAATTGTTCAGACACGCTGAATCAGACTTCTCTGTCTCAAAACAAAATAGAAAATATAAATATATGGAATGTCCCAATCATCAGACTTATTCTTTTTTTCCTCTCAACAAGGTTGCTCTTCTGGCAAACCCTCGTGAAAGCAATCCACTCTTTTCAGTTAAAAGCCATTCATATGGGGACAAACCACTGTTCTTCCATCTATATCTGTATTCATCCATTTAAACTCTAAAGCTTTCCAGCTTACTTCTTGGATTTATAGCCAGCTGGCTGCTGTGTGTAACATGAACATATTCTGACTGTGCATGAGATGTTTTTCCCTCATTTTAACCCATAATTGTCATGTACACTCTAGGCCACAGCTCACTTGTGTGAGTTCCCAAAGTCATGACTTGCCACCTCCTCACCTCTCCTCACCTCTGACAATCTACTGATATTAAGACGAAAATAAAACTCAACCCCAAAACTACCACCCAAAACCCCCTCCTTGGAACAGATTTGTATAAAATGAATATGTTCAAGGTGGTGGGCCGTAGCTGAGCCAGCTCCTGTGGGATCAGTGCCCACTTTTTGGCGTTTACAATAAACTTTGGAACGACTTTTTAACTCAAATGCTTTAATAGCAAGTGAGGAGGGGGCGGCAAGGAAGAGAAGGACATATGCACTCTTTTTTTTTTTTTCTTATGAATGCTTGATAGCTGATTTTTCCAAAGGTAGTCTGATAAGTGATACCTATTTATTAGCAGCTTTCTGCAGCCCGAGAAATCAAAGTCAAAGAAATTCAGTGGAAGTGCAATTCTAAAATATCTACCCTTACTGAAATTACTGAATCATCAATGAGAAGCTTCCATTCAAAGAAAGCATGAATATTAAAATTAGTTAGGCATAGTTTGGCGTTGTAAGAAATACAATATGTTATTATTTTTTCTTCATGCAAAACCGCTGGGTGCTAAGAGAGGCAATAGAACCATTAATTAATAGTAGTAGTCCTGGGTAATGTCATAATAAGCAATACAACATATTAAAGCACATTTATTCTTGCCAGCTATCAGGAGGAACTTTTAGATATTTGAAAGGCCCATTAGGTTTGTTTACATTCTGAGTGGAAGCTGGTATGCTTTGGCAGGGGCTGAGCCACACTTTAGTACTTGACTCCAATGGTATTGAATTTCCCAGTCAGTAATATATTGTCACCACTTCAGGGCAGCCTGGCTCTCCAGGGCAGCGGGTACAACCCAAATCAGTGCACTTCCCAGAGCCAGGGTGTCTTTGCTGTCATAAAAATGAAAATAACTGAAATTATGTATAACAGAGGCAATTTTCCACAATGGAAAAGGTGGTCAAGGAATCAAACCCGTGCCTCCAGGTATATTAACCTAACAGAACAACAAAAATGTGCTGGGCTTTAAATTGCACTGGCAATCTGGAAAGGATTTTCCGACTGGAGTTATGTTAAGTGTTAATAGTGAAACCTGGGTGCTTTTTCCTTTGATCTCTCCTCGAGCTCATATAGAATAATAGGATCAAAATAAAATGCCATTTATATGAACACCTTGTTCTTTTGATCTTGGCACCAAAAATTCTGTCTGCAGCTACAACTTACCAAACAGAGCGTCTGCTCCTTTTAGTTGGACCTTCTCCTTTATCATAACTTTTAATAAGTGGTGTCACAGCCAATTTTTTCGAGGCAGTTCATGAACTTAGTCGTCATTTTTGCCCTAAGAATCTTTAACTACATTTTCAGACGACCTGAATATAAGGTAGGCAGGACTTGTAAACTGGTGGCTTCTGGTTGGTTCTGCATAAGCATGTTGAATACGATTTAAACATCTGTATCCTGTGATGTTTCAAAATATGACATCAGTTGTTCTTTGAGCACTTGGGCAAAACTGTTGAATTAGCATACACTGAGTAAGAGAAAGTGTTCGAGGGAGTAGAGCAGTTGGGGTAATTGTGGTTATCATTGGTGCTAGGTTTTGGATCCCTACGTTTTCCCATAGGGAAGGTGATGCACCCTGTGATGTCTGGGTGGCAGCCAAGCCTTTCTCTTTATCGCCCACCTCTGCATGAAAGACCACAGAAGTTATTACAGCTGGTTGTTATAGATCCCATTGCTTTTATGTAGAAGTGAGATAGTTCAGGGATGAACATGAGTATCCTTCAGCTCTTTATTCCCCAGGGTTGATGGTCAAGAGTGTTCCTTTGGAAGTCATTACTGCGAGCACTTTGAGTAAAACCGCTTCTTCATGTTTTTTCAAATCTCTTACTAAGAGTCTTCTCCTCCAAAGCCTCTGGCTCCATGGAAGCAGCTGAACTGTATTTATGATGATGATTGACTGTGTCTTGTTATGATCCCTGCTTCAGTTGTTGTAGCCTCCAAGAATAGAAGAGATGGGCACGAAGCACTGTGCCAAATGAAAGCAAACAAACCCAAGTCCTGCAGCTCACCAGTGTCACAATCGCTGCTGTCCAGGAAGAGGGATTAGTGGGTGAAGAAACACTAGCTAGGAGAGATCCAGTGGCCAGGCCGAGTCTTGGGTGTCAAATGTCTCTCTCAAGCTCTGCATCCCACTGTAATTTATATTTAGCCATTAAGCTGGTGTGATAGGAGCAGTCAGCTCGTTGTGCACCACATGCAGGGAACGCCGCTGGGTAAGTGCTGGGTAAGTGTTCAGGCTCTTGCTGAAATGGCTGCACTTGAGGTTGTGGCACATGAGCTGTCCTCCAGCAAGTTTTCTTGCAGACTTAGTTGAATCTCTGCACTCTGTCACGAGGTGGGAGTATTCCAGAGAGCTATAACCGTGGCTATAACCTATAACCCTCTTCTTATTAAGTAGTACAGTGTAATTCATTATGTGTAATGAAGATACCGAGCTGGTCTGAGCACCAGAAGCAGTGTGGATGTATTTGTGCAGCACTGCACTAGGATTGACTCATCCTGCTGGGATCAGGTCTCTGTGCTAATGCAGCCACTCTGCCTCCAGTCCTTCCCTAAGTAGTACAGAACTGCTGTAGGAAAGTTTGCTGCTGTAGTTGTCTAAAAGGCAGTATCTGCCCAACTCTTAATTGTAGCAGGTTATATGTCCTTGTTCATCTTCCAGCAGTTCTCACTTCCTATCCCAAATTCAGACCTGCTTTTTGCATCAACTAAAGGAAGGTTGTGGGACTCTTTGGACAAGGAGTTAATGTGAAAGAGCTGCAAAGATTGGTATTTTTCCTCCTTACAATAGGAATGTGATTGCCCTAGTTCTGTGGTTAGCATGAAACAAGTCGCTCTGTCATGAAGTCAGTGGGGTACAAGTTAATACAAGGTAGTAAAGGAATAAAACAGCAAAGTCCACAGTCTTTTATGACAAAACCAGTATGATCCTGTTGCAACATAAGGCCCTGCTGTGAATGGTATTTTCTGATGCTTGGATAAGTACAATTTACATATATACAAAGTGTATGAATAAAGTTATAAAAGTATACTTGGTATTTTACTTTTTTTTTCCTTGAAAGTAATTTGCTATTGTTCAAAACTTTCAGCTTTCACTGGTTTTGTTTCCAAAAACCCCAAAAGGAAAAGAAAATAACAAAAGTCCATAAAGGCAAAAGGGATATGTTCTCATTTGAGTTCACAGAATTTCCTGCCTTTAAACAATACAAATATATGCCCTTAGGTTTCTAACGTGCTGGAAGGATACCGAATCCATGAAACAGATCAAATTAAAAGCAAGTCCACTACAGCAACAGCGAGTTGTACCAGCATGGCCAATAGATCTCAACAAGAATTTCTTGAGGGGGTTTTAACCATGTTGCCAAGCCTTACAAAATCCTAAACTGCCAGCTCCATGAATGAATAAATGCTCAAAACCAGCAAGCAAGTTCTAGGCTGAATTGGGCACGAGTAAAATCTCATGCTTAATTAATTGTTCCCTATTCATTACGGGCCCTATTCAAAGCAATTATTTAATATAATTCTGAGATATATCCACAAACAGAGCAGAATGGACATTGGCCTTGTTAAACCTTTTGAAGTATATTGCTTCCCCTAATCACAGATATGTGTTCCAGAGGCTGAATGTGTGATCCCAACATGTGGAGTGAAAGGCATGAGGAGCACGGGGGCAACTGGTGATAATTATCACCAGAAGATGCTCCGAGGGCTGGAGCCCCTCTGCTTTGGAGACAGGCTGGGAGAGCTGGGGGTGTTCACCTGGAGAAGAGAAGGCTCCAGGGAGACCTGAGAGCCCCTTCCAGGGTCTAAAGGGATTCCAGGAGAGCTGG
>JAWWLV010000183.1:3536247-3546247 GCA_035041135.1 Platyrinchus mystaceus
AGAGCTGGAGAGGGACTGGGGACAAGGGATGGAGGGACAGGACACAGGGAATGGCTTCTCACTGCCAGAGGGCAGGGTTAGATGGGATATTAGAAAGAAATTCTTTGCTGTGAGGGTAGGGAGGTCCTGGCACAGATTGCCCAGAGAAGCTGTGGCTGCCCCATCCCCTGAGGTGTCCAAGGCCAGGTTGGACGGGGCTTGGAGCAACATAGGATAATGGAAGGTGTCCCTTCCCATGGCAGGGGATTTGGAACCAGATCAGCTTTAAGGTCCATTCCAACCCAAACCATGGCCATGTCCTGCTCAAGCTGCTCATAAACTAGTGTCTCCTTACAGAGTAGGCACCATCCTTGCTGTTGTCCATCATGCAGATCTGTCCCCAGACTGGTAACTCAACGTGTAAGGGTAGCAGTGCTGTTTGTATTGATGCTCTTTTTTTCCTTTTGCTAGCACAAAGCTGCATCTCTCTCTTTTTTTTTGCTGACTTTAATATCATAGGTAGCTCAGGGATGGACCACAAGTGTTTTACAGAATTCAGAGGTACAGGCTCCCCAAGGATTCTTCTGGCACCCAGATGCTGAAAGGCAGATGATCAGGGATCTTACATCAGCATCACAGTCAAACTGATTTATACCAGAAAAAGGGTGTTTTTGAGGGTGTTTTTCTCCTATAATGACATTGCTGTTAGTAGTATTAATACTTTTAGAGCTTTTTGACAAAGACTTGATCTTTTTTGGTGGCAGAGTTACTGCCATTCGAGTTCTAGAGGTGGAAAGAGACTTCTGGAGTTTGAACAATGAATGAGACACTGACAAAAGTGGGATTAAAACTTGGAATTTCCTCTAGGCCATAGTGCCTAGTAGACATACAAATTTAAACTCTTTGGTTGTACTGCAAAAACAAGGTACAAATTAATCTAATGACACATTTTGAAATGGAGGTCAAAATCTGTACATTATGTGATCCTGAGGGCCAGAACCAGTTGACTGGACCATCCAATTTGAATGCCCTGTGGCTGCAATAGCTCCACAATAGCCCAAAAATGAGTGTGTGTTACTGTTTGAATGTTGCATTACTGACAAGTGTGTTTTACATTTTGCTGTGCATAGGAGTATTATTTTTAATTAATTTGCCTAGATTTTTCAGATAAAACTTTCTTCAGTTAAGCCTCCAAATGAAAGCAGGCTTCATTGCTTATTTATTGGGGTACCTGAGAAAACATTAAATAATTCAGGTGAAATATGTGCTTTCCTGAGAAACACACAGAAGTTTGCATTTGCGCAGGCGAGCGAATTATCAAAACCAGATGTAAGCAAGTGGAACATTTTACATAAATTTATTAAAATCATTATTTACCTGTAAGTTATAAGAAGGGCTTAGCTGCACTAGTTTGTTGCCAATATGTACTGCCAATAATCTGCCAAAAAAGCAGCTTGCTGGCAAAATCCCTGAAATGGTTGGGGTATGATTGCGCAGAACGTTACAACCCCCAGTCAAATGAAAACCTACTATAAACGAACTCTTTGATGGTGGATTCTCTGGAATATGGTATTGATATATGGTGTACAGTTTATATGGATTATGTATACTGCACAAGAAATATGGATATCTATTAAGGGTAACTTGATATGTAATCGGTCAGGACAGTTATTGTTCTCAGTGTTTGCGAGGAATAAGATCACACAGTGACTGCTCGGTTTTAAAACACAGATTATTCCCGTGCAGCCCAAAGCACTGCCATGCCATTTCTTCAATTAATACAGAAAGGCTATTGAAAATGTAAAATATCTGACATCTATACGGAGCTATTTTAAAGGCAGCTTTACTTCTAGGAACAATTTATACATTGCATAAACTTATATTTTTCATCCAAGTATCATTTCGAGAATAGCAAGCTTAAATATTGGAGGCCATGGGGAAACATAATATTACGATAATGTTCTTTGGTGCGGTTTGGAAGGTTTTAGGAAACATTTGGAAGTATTTTTCTCATAAAGTCACTTAACTATTGAAGTGTTATGATAGCACTCCCTTCTGCATTGCGTATGTTGCAAAGCAGCCCGTTTAAAGGGGACATCCATCCTATATATCCTGATTAGAAGTAGTTCCACAAAACAGGAAATTATATGTTACAGGATCCTGGTATTAGTTTAATTAAAAAAAAAAAGATGATCAGTTTTCAAACACCCATTTCCAGTTGTGTTTTAGCAAGAGGAGATTCTGCATTGTGTGTAGCTCTATGTGAAATTTGCATTTTCTAAATAAGAACTCGAGAGCTGAGTTGTTTTTTTTTCTGTTTCAGGAAGCACTAATGAACATGACCAATCCTTTAGAATCCTAAAGAACCTTAAAAACCTTGCAATTCTCAGAAGCCTAACTTTTTCCCCATAGTGTAATTCATTCTTTTGAACTTCTGCAGAAGCAGAACTTAAGTCAACAATTTCTGAATTTCTGGCAGTTGTTATCAAGAGGACTCTTAGAGCTCCCAAAGTTACTTTGTGGTGTTGGTGCAGCAGATCTACACAGTCAGTGTTTAATTATAGAGAAAATTACTTTTTTTCTGAACTATCAATTAATCCATGTTTTCGTATCTTGCACAAAATAATGCATAAGTTATTTTCACCTGCGTTATAAAATATGTATTGTAGTTCATTACCATCTTTCTGAGGAGTTTTTAAATTATCACCGTTTCATTTGCGGAGAATGATGGTCTTAGAAATTATAACTGCACAGATTCTTATAGTTAGTGTTAAAGGATCTCAGGGAATTGAAGATGTGAACTCAGAAATAATATATTTAGGATCTAACTCAGTCTCACTTGGTGTCAAAGACAAGTTTGCCTTTGACTTCTGTGGGTCCAGGATCTCCCTTCTGGAATTAAAATGCAGACTGATCACTCCCTGATATTTTTTTTGCTGACCCAGAGTGCTTAAGATGTTGTTGAAATAATTTGTGAGGAGTAAATATATAACAAAATGGACTAATCCCACGAGTACTGGATTAGGCTAGACATGCTTTTGGCTGAAATGATGTTCTACAAGAGCATCAGCACACAAGACTGAATGCCAGGGAAGCTTAGACTTCCATGGATAGTTTCACCTGCCTTTATTCCTGTTTTGCACAGTTTCACTTCAGCCTTGTGCTTTGGAAGGTAGTACCTTTGCATGGATTTTGGGGAATAATTTCTGACACACTGGGACAGGTTGCCCAGAGAAGCTGTGGCTGCCCCATCCCTGGGAGTGTTCAAGGCCAGGTTGGATGGGTCTTGGAGCAACCTGGGCTAGTGGAAGGTGTCCCTGCCCATGGCAGGGGGTTTGGAACTGGGTGGTCTTTAAGATCCCTTCTAACCCATCCTGTGATTCTGTGAATAAGGGTTGAAGAAGGCTTTTTTTAAAGTCCTGGTCCTCTAGGGTGTGGGTTTTAGAGTGCACCTGAAACAGTGATCTTAATGCTAGGAATTAAAATTTAATATTTGAGGGTAGGTTAAGAAATCGATTTGACCCTCCTCCGGAGGTTGAGCTACAGGTTTGGCATCTTAGAGAATAAACAAATAGAAGTGTCATTGAATCAGAGCGAAACTAAATTGGAAAGAAAAGTGTAAATGTTAATTAAAAGTGGAAACTTTTGACAGTGTCAAATATGTATTCTGGGTATTGAGGGATTTCACTCAGAAATTATTTGGAAAAACAGGTGGAAGTTATTGTTTGAGGACAGTGAGAATTAACCTGTTTCTCTTCTACTGTGTTTACTGACGGCCTCTCTCCTGCCTGTCTCATCTTCCTTCTCCACTCTCATGGACCAAGTTGGGTCAAAGCCACCTGCCCATGGCTGATCTGAATCCAGCCTGTTTCCTACAGGAGCGTTTGTGGATCCTGCCTGCTATTCAGACACACCACTGAAGTGACAGGATTGTTGCATTCAACTAATTTCTTGATAAAACAACATTATTTTGGCTGATTGGTCAAAAGTAAGTCAGACCTCGTGGTACCCTTCCCCTGGTTTATCTGTGGTATAGGTTACATAGCAGTTCTTCTCTCTGGCCAGGAAGGAGGATGTCCTGATCAGCTTTAGTTCTCTCCCATGTTGTTGTTCACCTCATAATCCCTGCTGGCAGCAACACCTCTCCCGTATTTAACGCCTGCTTATTAAATCTCCATTCTTGGCCTTTGGTGAGAGTTAAAATTTGACTGGATGATGCTCTGAGCAACCTGGTGCAGCTTGATGGGCTTTGAGCACAAGGTTGGACAAGAGACCTTCTGGCCTCAGTGGTTCCCCGAGTTTCTCCTCTGTCATAGAAAAGAGAAGATAATGATCATGTCTCACATAATATTTCATATTTCTACATCTTGCAGTTTGCAAGCAGGGAAATCAGTTTAAACTGTACTTATTCTACCCAGGAAAAGATATATTCTGCTGTGGGAAGACAAGCTGAGCCACAGACCTTGGATTTTCTTTTGCCATGCCCTTCCCAGTGCTTAATCTTGGCTCTGTTCAGTTTTCTTTCTGTTCTCTCTCTTTGCTCCTAATCCTTGTCCATGCTTATAAGCCCCTAATATTTATATGGCATTATCTGTGTTAGAGATTACTGCTGACAAGTAATCTCTTCCCTCTTCTGAATGAAGAATTACAGCCATTGCTGAAGATCAGAAAGTGAAATTAGATCCCCGAAAGTATGTGACAACTTCAGTAAACCCTAATATCAAATTCCCTGAATATTGGGGAATCTTCTTTCGAGCTTTTTGGTTTGAACTGTAGTACAACTTCAAGACACCTGACCACACTCAGGAGCACTTTTTTTTTTTTCTTTTTGCTGTAGAGCAAAATGTGACAGCAGTTGTAGAGAAAAAAAATTGAAGAAAAGGTTTGCTGAATTGGGACTCTACTCCCAGTTGTGTAATTTTTTGCAATCTTTTGAGAAGTAGATAAATACAAATGCATAAGTTTTACTGTTATCAGCTGATTCATAACATTAAAAATAAAAGTATAAATGTATATTTTTATATATAAATATAAAAAGTAAGTATATACTAATGGATTTGCTATCTGTTCCAGTTTGACCGCCAAAGACCTGCTTTCATGATTTTTTTTTTTTTTATTTCTTAGAATAGAGTGGACAAAATTCTGAGTTTTGAAAAAACTTTTATGTTTTTACAGTGTTTGGCCAGTAATATGCCTGCATGGTTGTATAGTTTTGCATATATTTGTAGTAATTTAAGGAACAAATTCAGGCTGGGAACAGGATAAATTCAAGGAAGCAGAAAGAAAGTGCAAAAGTGAAATTTTTTACTTATTGCAAATGACAGTCGATCACAGCCATTATAAGAGAAAGAGACACCAGGAGTCACAGCAACTCTCCATGAACCTCTGTAGTGGATTAGGTCACATAAATTCTGCTAAATATATCAGCAGTTAGCAAACAGACATTCGTGATCGTGATTGAAGAAAAACAAAGGGAATTCTCAGACAGTGAAATTGTAAGTTATGCTGTTTTGGTGCATCAGTGATGGAGGAAACACAGCAGCTCTGAAATGCCTGTGCTCCAGCTCTGAGGCCTGGGGAAGGTTTCTAATATAACTGATTATGACTGTCTTATTTTACATTTGAACCTTTTAATGGCAATAACATAAACAAAAAAAAAAAAAAAAATCCACTACCCTTTTTGAACTATAACATTGCTTTCAAATGTAACTACATGTACAGAAAGGCCAATTTTTATCAATAGGAAGAATAAGAAGAAATTCTTCCCTGAGAGGGTGGTGAAGGACTGAAATAAGTTGCCCTGAGAAGCTGTGGCTGCCCCATCCCTGGAAGTGTCCAAGGCCAGGTTGGACAGTGCTTGGAGCAACCTGGGATAGTGGAAAGTGTCCATGCAGGGGATAGAACTAGATGATACTTAAGGTCCCTTCCAACCCTAACCATTCCATGAATCTCTGATCTTATTTTATTTTATTATTTTTAAAATTTTAATGGCAATATAAATAAATAAATAAATCCATTGCATTTTCAGAACTATAACTTTGCTTCCAAATGTATGTTTTCAGAATGGCAAATTTTTATTAATTAAATTCTTCTCTTTTTTTAATATTACATCCATTCTTAAAAATTGTAGGGAACAGTTGTATAATCTGGTCTAACCTAAACCATCACTCCAGTTTGTCTTTCTAATGTGTTCTGTGTTCGTTCAGCAGTGACATCATGGCCCTTCCATCCCTTTGTTGTTTTTAACAAAATGGTGCACAGAGTGACTCTTGGTGCCATGGAAAAGAAACCAATCCCCATAAATAACTTTTCATAAAGTGCTGTGAGTAAACACGTACAATGGAACATGACAACATATTACAAAAGAGCTGGGGAAAAACACACATCTGCTTCAAGGAAAAGTACATGGATTTCCTCAGAGCAGGGTTTCATGGCATAAACTAAAAGAAAATACATAATATATAGGTTAGGAGTTAAAGTCTGTTACTCAAAGTAGCAAGTAGTTAGATTGAAACTCTGATTTTTAGGCTATCAAATTTTTATTATATATGAACTTAGTTTAATTTTTAACCTGTCTTTTTAACTAAACATCTAGACCCAGTATGCAAAAAGGGAAAGTTTTCAAGACTTACTCTCTGTAGAGTCCTCATAAAGTTTTAAAATTGACCGTTCAATGTGTTGGAGAGACTCAAAAATCTGAATAAATAAAAGAAAAACAGTTTTGAACACAAGTTGTGAGACTAAAATTAGATATCTAAGTGTCTCACTGTTTGTTCTGAACTTTCAGTGTTTAAGTATATGTGAGTTATGCATAAAAGTAAAACATTTTCCATGTTTTTTTTAACTTGAAGGGACAGTACCTTGTAGAATTTGTTGAAAGTGTTAATATTTGCATGCTTTGATGATAATTTTTTTTCTGGAAAGTTTCACTTGTGCAAGATTTCGCTACCACAAGTTAATAATAACAATGAAATCCTTCTCCCATATTAAAAATAGAATGCTATGACATTTTTCTTATGTGACTGGTGTGTTTTGTAACTGAGGTTGAGAAAAATGATGCATCTTTCTCATCACTAAATCCTACCTCTCTGCTGTGGTAACTCTCTAGCTTGTTTTTTAGAATCATTGAATGGTTTGGGTTGGAAGAGACCTTAAAGATCATCTCATTTCACTCCCCTGCCATGGGCAGGGACACCTGCCCCTAGCCCAGGTTGCTCATAGCCCTGGATCCAACCTGGCCTTGGACACTTCCAGGGATGGGGCAGCCACAGCTTCACCATCTTCATCGTAAAAAACCCCCACATAAAATATAAAATATTCTTCCTTATATCTAGTCTTTCAAGCCTGTGTCTGCTCCTGCCCCAACTCTGCTACTCCATAACCATCATGGTGATGTAAAAGTCCTGAAAGCTCTTGATGTTTTAAATGACTGTGATCTGGGCAGGTACTGGATGGAAGTTGTCAGAAAAGAAGAATTAATTTGAGCCCGGAAGAGGAAAAATAGATTAGCTGGAGCAAAAATATTCTGGAGAAAATGTAAACACAAAAAATATGCTAACTAGACATTGTCGTTCTCCAGCCTGCTTTTGGGAAATACACATGAACAGGTTTAGAAGATTTCATGTTGTTATTAGTTTATTTTCAGGTCATTTATTTAAGTGTCATAAAGAACATTAGCTAGTGGTTAGGGACTCCAGTATCCATTATATCATTCCAATCATGTGGACAAGTTTATACCACACATGATTTACAACGCTCTCTCCGCCGTTGAAATTGTTCTATTCAGGTACAAGGTTTTATAGGGGGTTGTATTTAGGAAAATCCAAGTGGCTGAGCACAGAGACGTCTTCCAATCAAAGTCCAAAAATTAATGCCTTTACACGAACACCGTGGGTTGCAGCGAGAGCTGTTTATGGCTCTCTGCCTACATCCTTTATCATGTCTCCACTGTTGTTAGTAAAATATACAGAACTACTTTATGCCAAAACAATGGAAGTTAATGCAGATAACTTGTTCCAAAGTTAACCATCAAATAAATCTCCTATTTTTTTTTCTTTCCTTCAAACTGTTAAGTGAAATGGTGTTCTAAAACTTTTAAAAATTGTCAAGATGATGAATACTGTGTGTGTAATACAAGTAAATACCATGGAATTGATTGCACACACATGTCTTAAATAAAAGATATTAAAGAGTCTATTCCAGAGAGAAATCGGTGGAGTTTTATCTAATATTATTGGGAATTCTGCAGTGACGGATCAGATTTATAAGGGTTGAAAACTAAGAAGGAAACCTCTTTAGAAACAGAAATGGTGCATTGAGTGGATGATTGGCTGGGAGATTAAAGACAGGCAGGGGGATACAGCCTCCCTAGGTAGCCCGACCTCTCACACCTCAAGCAGTTCTTCATAACAGCAATGATCTTTCAAAATCTGTTAGTTAAATTTAGTTTGGGAAGTCAGCACTTTCAGTGCAGTCACAGACTTGCATGTTTAGGGCAAATCCCTGTTTCTCCTTCAGCTTTTCCCATGCTTAAATATATAAAAATATATCCTGATGGGTCTGTGTCTGTACTTCAGAGGAGCCACCAACAGCCAGTTTTAGGTCTGTGACCAAAGGCTGAGAGAATTTGGATTGTTCAGCCTGGAGAAGGCTTCAGGGAGATCTTAGAGCCCCTTCCAGTGCCTTAAGGGGTCCAAGAGAACTGGAGAGAGACTTGGACAAGGGCCTGGAGTGACAGGACAAGAGGGAATGGCTTCCCACTGCCAGAGGGCAGGGTTAGATGGGATATTAGGAAGAAATTCTTAGCTGTGAGGATGGGGAGGCCCTGGCACAGGTTGCCCAGAGAAGCTGTGACTGCCCCTGGATCCCTGGAAGTGTTCAAGGCCAGGTTGGACAGGGCTTGGAGCAACCTGGGATAGTGGAAGGCAGGTGTTGGAACTAGAGGAACTCCAAAGTCCCTTTCAACTCAAACCATTTCCTGATTTTATGATTCTCTGTGTGGAATTCAGCCATACCAAATTTATACTGCTAAACTCACAGCAGATTGAACTTTTTGTGGTTGTGTTCCAGACCAGCTCCAATAAGTGATGGTGAGCTGTAGAAAAAAGGTGGATCTCACGGGTGATTTAGTCACTGTCTTGAAAATGCAACTTGTTGTAGATAAACATGAAAATAATATGCCAAGGAACATCAAGCCAAATCTAAGAATACACATTACATGCAATAGTTACACCTTGCACTGACTTGGGAAAGGGAATTTAAGGGTTTGAAGAAAAGTCCTCAAAGCAAGTAGTCAAGAGTACAACTGTAGTAAAGCTCACATAGTGTGTGTATGTTTGTATTTTGGTAGCGATTTTGAAGAAAAAGGGTCTATTTGCATTTAAAGGTGCTTCCTTGCAGGGTGAGGTGAATGGTTCTGGTGTTCAGGAATATTTGTTTTGACAGAGAGGTAAGGGAGTGGTTTGTTCTCAGCCCAGGGATGAGCTGTGATGGAGTAAAACTCCGAAGAACTGTGGAGGAGGTTGATAAAGCGGAGCAAGTGTTGGCTTTAGTAAACAGTTTAATGAACAGGCTATAGTCTGTAAACATTTGGAAATTAAAAGGAAACGGAAAATTTAAATGTCTCTACTTATCTGGGAGAACCATAATCACACTGAAAGGCATGTAAGTAAATAATATGTGGGTAAATTAACTGGAGGTACAGGCAGGCATTTAGACTGAGGAGCCCATGGTGGCCATGCTTGGGAGTTCTATCCATGTTAATTTAGAAGAGTCATGGTTGGATGAAGGAGCTTCACTCAAGTGTTTCCCGGGGAAGGATCGTAATTCATTACTACTTTAATTCAAATAGTAAAACTGGATCTGCATAAAATGTTACGTTTCATATATTACAAAAAATTACTTCAGTGGCCTCCATATAACTCTGCAAATGCATCCTGCTGTTGGGAAGGGTTTTCTGCAGCATGGTCATCAGATGGAAGAGCCAGTGGTGTCTAATCCTGCCTGTGGCCCCTCAGGAAGG
>JAWWLV010000183.1:3551247-3568747 GCA_035041135.1 Platyrinchus mystaceus
TGGGCTTTGCTGGAAACAGAGGGCAAAATTTTGGTGATCAATGGACAAACTTCCCACATTTGATCAGAACTTTAGGGTGTCCCACAGGTTTCCATAGTAAGGTGATAAAATGCCTATTTGGAATCATAGAATCCATTAGGTTGGAAAAGACCTTTAAGATCATTGAATCCAACCATAAGTCATCATGTACAACCATATAGGACATGTTGGACTGAGTCCAGAGAAGGCCACAAAGATGATTAGAGGGATTGAACATGTCTCCTGTGAGGAAGGACTAGCTGAGAGAATTGGGATTCTTCAGCCTGGAGAAGAGAAGGCTTCACGAAGAACTTAAGAGTCTCTTCCAAGTACTCCAAGAGAACTGGAGAGTGACTTTGGACAAGCGCATGGAGTGACAGGACAAGAGGGAATGGCTTCACACTGACAGAGGCGAGGGCTGGGTTGGATGTTAGGAAGAAATTCTTGGCTGTGAGGGTGGGGAGGCCCTGGCACAGGTTGCCCAGAGAAGCTGTGGCTGTCCCTGGATCCCTGGAAGTGTCCAAGGCCAGGTTGGACAGGGCTTGGATCAATCTGGGCTAGTGGAAGGTGTCCCTGCCCATGACAGGGCGTGAAAAAAGGTGGTCTTCAAGGTCCCTTTCAACCCAAACCATTCCATGGTTCTATGATACTTGAAGGATGAGTATATTAGGAAGATGACAGTGACAGGAGTGGCATGATCCTCCTCTCCCCCTCAAAAACTAGCCTACCAGCATTTATACATCCATTATTCCCTCACTGTCCCCAGTGAGGCCACAGACATTTGCCAAACCTATTTTTTGCTGTAATTGAAGTACACCAGCATGTTCCTCAGCTCCCTTTGCATGTGAGTGTGACAGTGGATGTCTGAAGCTGCAAACCTGCTGCACCCCTGGCCACAGACATGTCATCCATGTGGCACGTATGTAATTTTATTATAAGATTGGTGGCTCTTTACTTTGTTCTTTCATAGAGAAGACCTGCAGTGCTGCTTTGAACTCAAGTCATTCACCCAAACCTTATGTTTTTTCTTTTTCCCTGTGTGCTCTATATCATCTCAGCAGTTAAATGCTTGATAGGAGAAAGTTGTCAGAAATCAATTCTTCTTCCCCTAATTGCATGGGTGTGATAAAAAAAAAAAAAATCACATGGGGAATCTAACAAGAATTTACACACACATGCAAACAAATAGCTGCTGTCAATTCACGTGGAAGATCTGATAAGGCTGTTATCTCATGTCCTACCTACCAGTGTGTGACAAGAGCGTGGGGAAGGACAGGGGGCAGGAGATATGGGAGCAGGAGGAACGGTGGTGGAAGTCACAATGAGTAAATTCAGAAGAGAAAAAGGCAAATCTAGATGGCAACAATTATCTGAAGATGTCTGGTGTAAGGGAAACTGGTGTGTGCAGAGATAGTGCTGTGCCTAGTTGTCTGGTTTTAATGTAGGGTATCACAAAGAAATGAGTGCATGGAGGAAAGGTGGTGTTGTTGTCATCATGTGCTGTACCAACATGTGAGTCCTCTTCACTCTGGAGAGAGTCCTTGGAAAGGGATTTTTAATAATATTTTTATTTATTATATATATATAAAAATATTTTTAATGATACATAATATATAACATATTATATAATATATAATATTTTATATATATATACAAAGTACAAGTATTAAATAGTAACTTGTTCCTCTTTATCTTGGCAGCACAACACAGAATTTGTGTAGTTACTGTTTGAATTCACAATTCACAACTATTGCATATAGAGACACTTGAGAATATACAGTGACTCGTATTTTCCTCATGCTGTCGAATATTTTGGACCAAAGCTTATCCCATCAAGTTGAAGGTGTGGCAGGACAACAGAAGAGGAAAGAATAGGTGGTCCACCTAGAAATCACTTTTGAGAGCCCAGAAGTTCCATTAGGCTCAACAGGCATCCTCTACTTTATGGACAGCCTGCAGAGAACAAGTAGATGTGGTGAATAGATAAGACAGACTGAAAAAATAGTCTTAAAATGCAAGGCTTTATACAGCTTTAACTAGAAGGTACCAGGTAGGATAAAAAGCCCAAAGGATGTAAATTAACAATTTCAAAATGAGAACTTTTTAGCAGTGCCTAAGAAAATACTCCCAAAGAAAACAGTGGTCACCGGGGCTGACATACAGATGACACGTGGTGAATGAACCTGTTTCATGAATGTGTACATGGATACATTTGTGTAGAAGCTGACACCCATCCTTCTTGAACACCTAAAAATGGTCTAACTTCACCTTCATGCAAGCTGGGGTTAAGTCTGAGGGCAGATACCAGTTCTTTAGAGTCACAGAATCGTTTAGGGTGGAAAAGACCTCTCAAGGATCATCGAATCCAACCACTAACCCAGCGCTGCCAAGTTCACCACTAACTGATGTCCCCAAGTGCCACATCCACACGGCTTTTAAATCCCTCCAGGGATGGTGAGTCAACCAAATAACAAATAAGAAAGTTAATGCAATAATCTGAGAAGTTCAGCCTTAGCTGGAAGGCCAATTTGGAAGTGTCCGTTCTTTGGTTGTTCATTCGGTGAAGTCTAACCTTGAAATGTCTTCCTGCAGCAGAGGGATTTGAGACACTGAACCTTTCCAGTGGAAGATGTGCTGTTCCTTGATCACTGTTTTTAAGAGCTTGTGGAAATGTTCAGCATGTAATGAAGGTGTGAAAGTTCTGCTGTAGTGAACACCTCAGCATCAATTCTTCCTTACAGCACATTTCCTTGAAGGGCTATAGGCAGTTGATTGTCCACAGGAGAAAACAAATGATGATAATGGGGAAAAAAGATGATTTATATTGCTTTTGCATTCTTCAGCTGAAAAGCCAGATAGAATTTTGAGTATTTTGTTGTGTTTATATTATAGGCAGAGCCTAAAGTAACTGTTCCAAAAGCAATAATTGGCCTTGTGAGCCTCTCTTCTGTTTCTTTCCTACCTGCTTTCTGATTGAGATGTGGGTAGTTAGAGATTCAGAAGAACAATCCTAACTAAATTAAAACCTATAAGTTTTGAGAATTTTAAGACAAACACTTCATCCTGTAATAGAATGGCAGGAATTAAGTGAGGGCTGTGACATTGATCTGTGAGGGGCTGAGAGACCTGAGCCAAACAGAGAGTACCAAGATCTTCCCTCACAAACCTTATGGAACAAAAATATTTGTACTACCTGCACTTGTGTACTCTTTGCCGTTCTATAAAACCTTGAATCTGTTAGTATTTCAACATGAATAGTTGGGATCTGACCTTAGAAGTAGAGAAACTGAGGCAGGAAGTGAGTTACAACAAGAGGAAATGGCCTCAAGTTGTACAGAGGTTTAGATTGGATATTAGGGAAAATCTATTCATAGAAAGGCTTGTCAAGCTCTGTCACAGACTGCCCAGGGCAATGGTGGAGTCACCATCCCTGGAGGTATTTACAAGATGTGTAGATGTGGGGACATGGGTTAGTGGTGGCCTTGGCAGTGCAGGGGTAATGGTTGGACTTGATGACGGTTGAGGGCTTTTCTGACCTGAATTACTCTGTGATTGTCTGATCTTTTAGCTTTCCAAAAAACTGCATGTTTGCCAATCATATCAAAAGATCCACAGAGGGCAGTGAAGGTGTTTGGGTTTGAGTGGTGTTTTTTCTCCTCTGGTTTCAATGGCCTGAGCTCCTGATTAATCGTCGAAGGAGTTCGCTCCGTTGGCATCGGCAGCGTGCGAAAGGAGAGAGGAACTATCTGAGAAATACAAAGAGCTGAAATATTTTGTGATCTCTCCCCACTCAGATGTATCCTTCAAATCGCATTCCCTCAGTCGAGGGAAATAATTTCAGTTACCCTGGTCACAGCAGAAAGCAGCCTTCTTTTTGAATGCCTTTTTTCATTAATGTAGATATGTTTCTGAGATGAGAGACGACGTTTCTTCTAATTACGGTTACATGTAGCTAATTTCCTTTTTTTAAAAGCTCAGTGTGAAAGGCAGTTTCCTTTAAAAGGGGGGGGGGGAAGAAAAAAGTGATACAGCTGATGTTCCTGTTGCCTTAGCAACAGATTTATTTATTAGGGTCTGAAATGACATGAGTTAATATACCACATACCTGCTGATCGGCAAACTCTCCTATTTCAGCTCCAGTTGACAATTAAGTCCTGGACAGCTACAGCCAGGGGTTAATGTTACTCATTAGGAGAACTAGGTCATTATTGGGATATCAAGGCACTTAAGGCAGCATGGATAAAATACAAAATTCAACATCTCAAGGAGTGAGGGGTTTTATGTTAATTAACCTTATTTTCCTTTCATTAAAAAAAATCTTTCATATATGCATATGACAGTGGATCTATTAATTGGGAAAGGGAAAAAAAAAATAAGTAAGCTGTAGTTTACTTTCCTCTCCTGGTTGTCTTCATTTCCTTTGGAAGGGTTTCATTATTTTATGGAAAATTCTTATGTCTATATGATGAGTAAAAAGGGTATTAAAATTAAGAAGGGAATCATCATGGAAATCAGCTTTACCACAAGGGAATGAGCAAATAAAAGCCTTGGAAATGAAAATAAATAAGCTTTGCTAATACCTCACCTAAGGAGCAGAATGTAAGCCCATCAGAGCTTGGAGATATTTAGAGGTACTTCTTTGCTTCTTTATTAAGCAGTTACATAGTTATTTGACCTTCAGAAACTGAAACTTTAGAGAACTAATTCAAGTTGTTGGCAAATATTCTATTTACAGGAAGCTGATCGGTAGCCAACAGTAACTCCTGTAGTTAGTAACTGGCTTCTGATTTCCAGGAAAATTAAATATATTCTCTGAAAGTTTTATTAAGATATCTGAGTGGGAGTTTTAACTTGATAAGTCATAAGTGATTTAATAAAGCTCTCCTAAAAGCCTTTATTTACTAACTTTTAGCAGTCATCATTCTGATACTGGAGAACTTAATAGGCTGAAAAAGAATCGCATTAAAATGAAACTTATTTTTTTACTCACTGTTTCCCCAAATACACTTGGTTCTTTCACTTCTACCAGGCAGTCTACTTTCTTTTCTATATTTAAACTCTGTGGCCCAATTCTGCTTCTTATTGTGTTTAGACCAGTTTGGTATAAAACCTTTCTCCATTCCTGTCAAGGTTGAAGCAGTGTCTTACCTGGGCTGCACTTAATGAACCATTGTATCAGGTTGAAAGAACACTGTTGCCTGCAACAAAAGCAAAATTCAGGCCCTTTGAGAGGTTTTTGACCCCTTGGGATGGTTTTACATATAATAAAAAAGTTAAATAATAACAAGATTCTGCCTGAAATATCACACACAAAAACCTTCCTTCAGGGCCAGGTTAGGTTGGGTTTGGAGTAACCTCATCTAGCTGGAGCTGTCCCTGCACGTGACAAGGGAGTTGAAATGAGATGAGCTTTAAGATCCCTTCCCACCCAAGCCATTCCATGATTCTATGATGCTGTGATTCCCTGTGCTATTCAGATGCTCACTTTAATGCCATCCTCTGAAGCCTGTTACAATAATTCTTGAGCTATGATTGAGAAACTGATTTTGAGTTAATATAAGACTACAACTGCATCACCTGGACATTTGAAGATTATTTAAGTTTGGAACAAATACATCACAGTTTGCCCTAACAGCTCCAGTAAGCTTGGCTCTCCCTCTTCCCATGGCAGAAAACTCATTTTATGTTGTCTTTTCTCCTCTTGTACAGCTGTGAAACCCAAGTCTTAGAGCAGAAACACATGTGAGCCAGTGGGATTAGAGTTCTCTCAAGGCTCTTTCACCTATGTCTATCAAAGCAGTCCTTTTTTACTCCATTCACCTAATCTGGTTTTGGCCTTTCAAACCTCTTCCTTCTGTCTTTGCCAGGCTCAGTTCCCTGAGCATCTCCTCATACATAGTCATGTGCAACAGATTTGCATCTCATTCTTCTCTAGTTCCTCAGCCTTTCTCTGTCCCCATCATTTCACTCCCTGTCTCTGCAAGGGACCTTCTACAATGCCCTGTTCCCTGTTTTCTCCTAAGGCCCCCTTGTCCAATCCATGTTGTCCTCTTGGTCTCTTACACTGATTTCCCATTTTCCCCCATATGAACTGGCCTTGTGTTGTATCTCTTCTCCATCTCCTTTACTTCTTCACTCAGTGCCCTATTTCTTTGCCACGCTATTCTTTCATAGCTGGTCATATTGATCAGATCTTACTTGTCCCCTTTGCTTTTTTTCTGGTTCACATCTAAGAGTTTTAATCAAACTAGAAAAGTTTACTGCTTGCATATTCCTTGTTTATTTCCTTATTTTCAGTGCATATGAACCAGTTCTTTAATCTGCAAAGTCCAGTCATTTTATTCTGAGTGCAGCAGATGAGTCATTGAAAGCGAAGACAGGATTCATGTTTTTAGTTCAGATATTAGATCCTGTCTGGGTTTTGGCAGCCTGACCTGCAGCAGTAGGACTGTCCTGCTCAGCTTTAGCCTAAGGTGTGCCCAAGACATGGGCATTGCTCAGTGACCAGGCACAAAAAGACATTTTCCAAAGGCCTGGCTACGCTTTTAGGAAGATTTCCAACACATGCAACAAAAAGCATATCTTGGGCTGAAAACCAAATACATCCAAATATTCAGTTCTTACTTGAAAACAAAAAGACTTTCAAGTACCTAAAACAGAGACTTATTTAAAATTTAATACATCCAAGATATGCTTTGCAGTTTTACTAGGTAGTGTTGTGTTTTGTTTTGTTTTGTTTTTTTTTCATCTTGTTCTTGGATGTTCTAGAAAACTTTGGGCAGAACTTTTCTAGAAGATTATAGTCCAAGATAAACCTTAGTTTTGGGAAACATCATAAGCAAGGACAGAAGAGGTTTTGTAATACAAAGTCCCAGGCAAACTTAGCAGATGGTGCCACCAGCCCCCATTGTAATTCACAGCACCCTGGACCAAAGTATGGGAATAGCCTTCAGGAGACAAAAATCATAAGCAAGTGATCTAATATTCCTCCTTATTTTCACCAGTAATAGGAGGGTTATGTTTCTTCCTTTAAAGCTCATTTTAATTAGTTTCCTGTTCTTGTAACACTGTTTGACTTTTGTCTTCTGTCCCTTCTCTTCCATGTTCTCCATAGCTGCCTGTTTTCCCCTTTCTCCCCCCGCTTTGTCCTCTCATCACTGCTTTTTCTCAGCTGTTTGTGCAAAACCTGACTCAATTCAGTGAGTTGATTCCTCGTTCTGAAAGCAGTGAGATTTGGAGTTACTTTTATCTTGTTGAATAATGAGTTTCAAGCCTTGGTCTTGGTGCCAGGAAAGTTCCTGTTTGGGAGCTGTTATAAGGATGAGTTGTCTCAGGTACCTGAGCTAATTCTTGGGGTATTAATCTGTAAAGACCAGGACTTAATGTTTGACCCAGGCAAGTGGTGGAGTATTAAGTAGTTGTAGCTTGGTGATGTGAATCTACCATGGAGCCACTTGTAAGGTGGGATCACCATTCCCAGGCAAATCACTAGTAATGTAGTTTTTATGTAGTCATTTATATAAAAAGTTACTTTAATATGCAACTTCTTCTGTTCTTTAAAGGAACCACTTGAGTACATGGTTATCTACTTATTATCCTATTCATAGCCATTTATTGTTACCATTACATGACTTTTTTATAGTATTTTATAGTTGAATTACAGTTGGATATGTTGTATATGGTTATCAGGGCTGTCAGAGTCACTCAGGTATTTCATCTCATCCCAACAACAGGAAACCTTTTTCCTATGTTACCTTTGGAACACTAAAGGTAGTTATTTTATTTTTTTTTTAAATAAACTATTTGGGGTTAGTCCATAGCAGTTGCTGGGGTTTGCTGCAAATTCAAATAAAATGGTGGGTTTTTTTATTTGAATCCTCTACTTTGGAACAGCCAGGCTGGCCGAGTTGGAGTAAAAGAAATGAAAGGCATCATTGATTTTTACACCAAGGTAACTGAACACCAGTCTTTGTCTTCAAAGGTTAATCTCCCTTTAGGAAATAAGCAGGAGGCTCCATGACTGATGCTGATCCGGAGGTTTCTTTGGTTAGAGAACGTGCAATATTTTATTTTGAGTTTTTCCATCATGAGTTGTGAGGGGAGAAGAAGAATCTAAACAATAAACTCCCAAGGTTCTCTTTTTTTTTTTTTCCCCTTTTTTATGAATCTCTTGTAGATAACACGAGATAGGAGAAAATGCTTTTCCAGCGTAAAGCAAAAGGCCACCCATTTTTCTCAGGCCTGTGATTTGAACAAATCAGAGGGTAAAATACACACTCCTCACTGTAAATACGTCACGGGCTCTAATAGAAAATAAAACACTGTCTTTGCCAGTACTGTTTGGCTGCTTTTTGCCTCTCCAGTGCCATTTTTTAATTCCTGGCTTGCAGAGGTGTTCTGCAAGCACAGGCAAGGATTAGGACCTTTTTTGCTTGTAGGACCTCCAGTTGCCAGCTGAAATTTATTCTGTAGGGTCCTTTTTTTTTTTTCCACGCAAAAGCATTTTCTTCTACTTGACTCCATTTTCTGTGAACTGAGGGGGTATTAGATATTGTGGTAACTTTTGATGCTGATGATGCCAGACAATGTTTAGAGGCACAATTACAGCAAAGACATTTTATAAAGCAGATCAGCTGAAAAATAAAACTCACTGGACTTAACTACATATTTGCAGTCTACCTCTACCTCATCTTGGAAATGTAAAAAGAGGGGAAAATACTGTGATAAATTGAATAAACGGAAAGCAATTAACATTTTCTTCATGTTTGCATTTCATAGTTATTTCTTTTTCCCCTGTTTCTTTTCTAATAGCTCTTTCCTGGCAGTAATATTTTCTCTTTTGCAGTTATCATGAGCATTGTTACCAGAAATTTGGTATTAGAATTTTAATTTTTTTTTGTCACTTCCCCCCCCCCCAATCTTAACATAGAAAATGTATATTAAAGTCATTTGATTTAGGAAAGTCTTCTGTGAAAATAATTACTAGAATGTATTTCATTTGATATATTGAATAGGCTTGTAACACGAGTCCTCTTACTTGAAGAAGAATATTATTCTCCTGAAGTATTTACTGATTCTGATTCTCACCATGTGAAAGCTCCTCTAAGACCATATCTTGCAGAGGGAGAAACCTGGGCAGAGCTGCCTCATGGGAAATCAGTGCCAGGAAAAGACCAGAATTCTGCAATTCTCTGCTTTGAAGGCCAGGTTTATTTTTTGTGACTACACTTCTACTTTCTAACATTGTTGGATTACAGTAAACCTATATTCAGATTTCTCTGACCTCAAGATTAAATGTGAAATATTGAAGTGTAATACAGCAAGTAGTATCATGCAATGAAAAAATCCCTGATATTGTTCTTTAGTTTGGGGTTGGCCTGAAGTGGAGCCTTGTTTTTAGTTCTGTAGGGTGTGCAGGCAAAGACTGCACCATTTATTGATGTGCTGCTGTTGACTTCTTGAGAATGCCCTGGAAGATACAGGGAATAGGGGACTGATGTCATAGGACCCCCTTATCAGCCTCTGGCCTTCTCATCGCCCTTCCCATGGCAGTACCAGGTCAGGCCAAACAGGAAAGATCCTCAAGTTCCTGCTGTTATCACCCCAACCAAGAATGTTCCTGGGGTAAAGGCACCTTCCAGCTCCTGGCAGAGACTGTCCTTGCTTTTCTTCACGTTCTTTCTTTCCCATATGTGAACTCTGATAAGGGTTTTTGCAGATTTTCTGCCTGTTGCTCCACGGTGCTTTTGCTCTCTGTCCTCTCTGTGCTGTGATTCCCTGTTCCTGCCAGCATGTGCCTTTGCTCTCTTTATTCTCTTCCTCTTGGTTCTCCTCTTCTGCTTCCTATTTTATATCTTTACTATTTTTTCTGACCTTTTCTCTAGCACTGTCAAATACTTTCTACAGCTTCTTCCTATCTCCAAGTTTGCTTTTTCTGTATTCTTTCATTTTCCTAATCCTATGCCTTTTCCTTTTTCTCTTCTGTTTACCCTGTATTTATGTTTTTCTTCCCTGGATTTAGATATGCCATAATTATTTAGTTTTCACCAGGAATATTTATATTTTGTATGATTTTGTTTCTCTTTCAGTGGTTCTCTTCCCCTTTACATTGCTTTGCCCATGTCCTCTGCCCTGTTGCTGCCAAACTCACACCTCACTATTTCACTTTCCCAAAAGTAAAGGACCTCTGTCATCCATGTCAATGTCTGTGTCTTTGAAACATCATTTCCCTAATTTTTAATTCTTGATTCTGTGCTCATGGCCTTCCCCAGCCCCCCATCCCTGCCCCTCACACCTTCCCTGTTCTCCAATGCAGCCATGCCTTTTGCTGGTTGATGTCCTCTGTCCCCTTCTCTTCTCCCTGGAGGTCTCTTGGCTCTTGTCTTTGATCTCCACAACTGCTGCCCAGCCTCCTCAATAATGAGTGGTATTTCAGTGGCCTATTTTACCAGCTATTTTCTAGCAATCATTGTAGGCAGAAATCAATCTTTTAGCTCTCGCTGCATGTCCTCAAAAATTTTAAAATTTAAAAAATTCAAATGCTACTTCAACTTCTGAAGTTTTTATGCCATTTCCCACCTTTGCTCATCTGACATTCAGGTAATTTTGTGAAATAGGGAGGCAGAAGGAGATGCACTCAGTGTGAACTGCTTGTATTTAAGGCACTGTACAACGTGAAATATTACTGCGTGCCCTCACAGTTTGGGATTCTCTCCTGCTGAAAATCTCCCATGCCAAATGTCCTAAGAAGATTAAGATCAACCCTTTTAATATTGCTTTTAGCTGAGCTTATTTGTAACCCTTTCAGAATATGTAGCACCTTAATGGTTGGACTCAATGGTCTTAAAGGTCTTTTCCAACCTAAATGATTCTGTGATTCTAAGGGATGTCACGACAGGGCTTTTGCTTTCACAAGCATTACATACTATATGTAGTACATAGTATTTTCTCAAATATTAAGACTTTCTCCCCTGGTTTTGCACTTTTATGTTACTGATTAAATTCGTTAACCCCAGGTTTAAATATTTTTCTTTAATATACTGCATTTATTTTACCCTTAGAGCAAGTCCTGCCTCCTTTCCCCAACTCTTCTACTTTCTAATTGCATTGCTAGATGTGCCTTCTTCCAAATCCTAAATAACTATGATTATCACCATGTAGGATAAGTTTACATATACTTAAAAATTAAACTAAAATCAGAGAAGACCATATGGGTCTCTTACTGAATTCAGGAGATGAATATGCATTGAATAATGTAAAGGACCAAATTCTGCTAATTTTTTCTGTATTTTTTCAATGTTTTTCTCCATCACTGGGTATCTTACATCCCCAGGGAATAACTCCACTGTAGCTGGTCTCCATGTACTCTCCTTCCAGTCCCAGCAATGGGTAAGGCTCAAGGGCTCAGGCTGAATTCCCAAAATCCCTGAAGAGCATAAGGGTGTTTTGGAGCCTGTTGCCATTAATTGTATAGAGGAGCATCATCATAGTGCTATGAAGTTGCTTTTTTAAATCATTTTAGGCTGAAAAGAGGGATGTCAAGTCATCAATTAATCCTGACAGCATCCTTCTGTGGTGAAGAAATAATATTGTCACGCCCATATTATGAACAGAGAATCGCAGGCAGAGATAATGGAGGCTCAGCACTGGTGCTGCTGCTCCCACCACCTTCCCATTCCCCATTCAAGGACACTCTTCAAAGTTTTCAGGTTACAAAGGAAAGTCACTAAATCAGACTGAACCCTGAGCCATGTCCCCCTGCCCAGATCACTAAACCTCAGCCAGTTCTTAAGAGAGATTTCAGATCTCTCTTAAAATGGGTGTTAGACTCAAAAATAGAAAAACCTGGGTAAAAAAATGTAATGTGCAGTATCTGAACAAGGAGATGGAATGTTTCCAAGGCAGGGCTCTCAAATCTGAATGTAGGTATGGTGTCTGTGTCTGTTTTGGGGCATTTACAGCTGGAGTTTGGTCATTCTGGTGTTTTCATGTTCTTACAATGAAATTTAGAGCATCTTCATCCCATGCCCAGTTCTTATTTTTCCTTTACCAGATGCATATCAAATCAAGTGAAAATACAAAAGCATTTCAAATACCTCAACTGAACAACAAAGCCAGACCCTGGAGTCACATTAGCTTGATTTTTCCCTAAACATAATATCTTAAAAAAAAAAAGTTTGCATTTTAATACCAGGCTTTTATACTGTTTTGCAGTTCTTCTTCGGGAAATGGAGTATATATAATTAATACTGTTTAATAAAGCTCAAAAATGCAACAGATGCAGCCAAAAGTGCACATCATTTTGAGCAGATCTTTACAGAACAGACATTCCATATTGTGTTCATCTTTTTCCACGATCACTGCTATGGCAATCTGGTGTGTTTAGCAGTTGTTGCTGAGTAAGGCAGACTGGATTGTATATGATTTTCTCCATGTCAGCCAAGAAACAGAGCTCTCTTCTTTTTGATGCAGCAAAGAGGTGGTCTTGTACTATTTATTGCTTTCTACCAGGAGCAGCTAATACCTGTAGTAACCTGCAAGAATAATAATACACTGCAGTCTGTAGCTGCAAGGACTAGAAGCTTTCTGGAGGTCTTTACTGAAAATAAATGGGTTGTGGGGTGGAGAAGTCACAGGAACTAATAAATCAAATCAGATGAGCTCCCAAATAGAAAAGCTATACAATTCACAAAATATATAATTAAAATCTGTGATTATCACCTAAAAGTGAAATATGTTAAACGGGGAGATGGAAGGAGGTTCACCTACAGCAGAAAACCCATAAGAGAGGCTCCAGTGCAGAGGAAACGTTTCCCCTTTCAGCATTCCTTCTGGGTGCCAAATTTTCCTTCTGTTCTTCCCCACCTATTAAACAAAGCTGCAACTTCCAATTCCTATCAGTTTTCCTAAATATGTGCAGCTTATGTGGCTTCGCTGAGCTGTAAGGCTCCGTGTTCTCCTGCCAGCTCCTTGACAATGTGGCTCCAACAGCATCCTCCACTTTTGGCTGCCTCTGGGACCCCTGGTCTCTTCTGGAAAGCGAGAGGGAAAGCATATCCTTTGCTGGAAGGACTTTTTGTGACTGTGAAGCTGATAGCGGGGCTGTGAAGAGCTTGGAAAGATCTCTGTCGGCATCGTGGCTGTGGAGTCTGCCGGCTCAGGGATGCGTCGGTCCATCGGGATGAGCGGATCCAGGGTGGGCTCACAGCATCGCATATAAAGCACCCACAAAGCCTGTCTTTGGGAAGCTGAGGCTAAGGGGGAAACTTTGTGATGAATTTCACTGACTCCCCAGCATCAAGACCATTTTCCTTGCAAGCATTTATGATAGGGATGTTCCTTTCCAGCCAAATCCAAATCCTGTATTGCGATCCCGTGTCCCACGAGCTGGGCATTTGGAGGGAACTGAATACTGGCAGCATGTTTCTGCACAGAAGTTACCTACCAGAAACAGGAGGCTCTTTTAGGAGAGAGGATGCAGTAAACTAACAGACAAAGATTTGGGATCTTTGCAACTGGGAGAAACCCACTCTCCAAGCCAGTGCTCATATCCACTTCAGTTACTGGAACTGCCATGAAAACTCCTGGTTCACAGATGTGAAACAAATTACAGAGCTTATGCAGTTGCATTCCTCCTTATTATTGGGAACAAAACAAATCTGGGGGATGGAGGACTTCTTAAAGTGATTATTGTCTGGCTTTATTTTAAGAAAATGCTACTAATTCTGAAAGCTCCCCAATTCCTGAAGGTTTCTCAGCCTAGGGAAGTCACATTAATTATAAGATTAATTTATTTTAATTCCCTAAACCAAAAATATTGACTGAATGAGAAATTAACACGTGTAGAGCTGCAGATGTCATTCGGCTTCAGATTTCCTGAATGATATAATTATTAATCTTTCCTATAGCAGAGTCACAGACCTACAGATTCATTCTGCAAAATTACTCTGCGAGGAAAGACACCGGGACAGCTGAGCTATAGATTTGCCCTTAATACAGGAAGGAAAAAGGTGGAATTTTCTAAATAATTAATAAAACCAAAATATTTTAAAAGCATATGGTGCACATCTGTCTGAAATACAATAATTTAAAGCAGAGCAATTAAATGCAAGATATAATATTCACCTTAGAGTGAGGAAATTATCTCTTTTATTTTTTAATATAAATTATGGAATTTGAAAATTTAGATTATTTGTGGTACCTTTTGAACCTTTCATTTTGTGCCAGTAAAGGAGATAGATTAGAAAATTGGGGGGCTACTTTATTTTTACATAAACCTGAATTGTGTTTCATGTAATTGAGTGTCATACCCATACAAACCTTTAATATTATCGTCAGCTGAAATTATAAATAAGTGCAAGTTTCTTATGTTCTGTTTTAACTTCCAGTTAACTTCTTAAAAATCTAAAGGTAGAAAATGCTTTGTGGTAGGTAGTTTATTCCTTTCTTTACCTAAAGCACTGAATGGATTGGAAGCTTTTCATGGGTATAGCATGGATTCCTAAAATTCCAGTTTGGGAAATCCTGTGCGTTTAGGGAAAGTTTTTTGATTGACCTGTTTCTCCTGAAAAAAAGGGTGAACTGCAATGGAAGCATATACATATTTTTGACAGATAAAAAAATAGTTTTCTTCCTACACAATTTTTTAAAATGCTTTTGCCTTCAGTTAAGTGAGATGTTACTCAGTCCTTCTCACTTGGTAATTTGAAGAGTGAAGGAATCAGTTTAAGACAGGCAAGAGAGGAGAATCTGATGAAAATGTGATCCTGTGTTGAGGAAAATGTTCAACCATGCAGTGTAAGCAAAGAGGGGAAATTATGCTGAGGACATTTAGTCCCCAAAAGTACAATTTAAAAGAAATATTGTTCTGATGAAAAATACCCAAACAATTCCACAAGCAAATGATACTAAGTTCTGTTTGTTTTAAGGGAACATGACAAAGACCCTGAAACTTTCTTTAAAGTCCTGATGAAGCTGAAAGAGGAAGGTCTGCCTTTCCATGTGTCCGTCCTCGGAGAGACTTTCAGTGAAATTCCAGGTACCTTTCCATTTTTTCCTTATTATAAAGTTAACATAAAATAGATACTTCTGTAAGTAGCTTTCAAAGTGTATGTATTTTCTTATCTTAGTGGAAAGAACGTGTTTAAAATCTTCCTAATTGTAAACCTAAATAATATTGATATGTTGTAAAATTAAAATTATTAAACATGGTAAGCATTTTTTTTATTTTACTTGTCAGACCAAGACCTTACTTATGACTTCTGGTTCTGTAACACTTCTATATTTATTTACATAGAGAGATAGGTGTGAGTGATTGGATGGTTCAGATAGGAAACAAAATCTTTCAGGTCAGGGTCACTCATCTGAAATCCAGACTGAGATTTTAGCAGGTGAAAACACTTAGTTCCCTTTCAGACGTGAGGTTAAGGACTGCTGTGGAGAGCTTCTGGTTTTTATCTGGCATGAAAGTGGTCATTAATCTGTAATATTTTTATACCACTGCTTTGCACACTCCTTCCGTTTCTTGGCTTCTGAGAACCACCACTCTGTGAACGGTTTCACCTATCTGGAAAAGAAATAGATTTTATTCAGGCACACACAGCTTTGTGCCTGAGATGCTGTGGCAGTAAAGAGAATAATCAAATCCTGTACTGGGTGCATTTGTAATAAATTAAACCTTTTAAAAATGTACATTAATGACAAGCGAGTGTCAAAATATCCGGTGTTTTAGCTCATACATGTTTTCCAAAGTGTAGACTTGCATCCCTCCGCCTCATCCATCTGTAAAAATAGACTGGGGATTAGTTTATTTGTCAGGTCTGTCATATCTATTGCCTGCTGGATGGGTGATATTTCAATTGGTTTAGTTTTGATTTTGCCGTTTTTAAGACGCCAAGGGATTGATCTGATCCAAATAACTTTCGGGTCCCCAACTGTGGCACAGCTGGATCGGAAAAAGAGGTAATCATTCGGTAGCAGGAAATTCTTCGTGTTTTCTGTCCACTTCCTCTTTAGACAGTTTTCTGAAAGCCTGTTCTTCCAGGCAAGTCTTATCACAGATCCCAAGGCAACGTTGCTTTCCAGACTGAGCACACCAGATTTCTTAGAAGGAGAAATTTCTAAGGAATATGTGACAGATAGGAATATACGATGGTGCGCTGCGGGAACAGATTCTATTGACACTCATTTTGGATGTTGTTACATATCTCATTTGTGGCTTCAGTACTTATGAATAATGTAGATCATCCTAAATTTATGCCAGTATATCAAATCTATATGCCGCACCTCTTGTCTTGTCAATTCATTCATCCTCGTGTATAAATAGAGTCTATAGAAGGGGCAACGTGGTGAAATGTGTCTCATCACCATGTATCTCATAGGGCCATATTCATACAAATGACATATGCAGGTCATTGCTAACAAGCACCAATAAAACCTGTTGCACACACTTTATTGAAAATCTATTTGGGAGGTTTTTGCAGGCTTTTTTTTGTTTAATGAATTGTTGGCACCGTGTTTCCTCTCCCTCCAATTACGGGACCAAATTCTCTCAGTGTTATAAATGTCACGTTTACAGTCGTTGGTAACAGAAAAAGTGCATGACGTATTTCTTAATTCGGTAATCATTCATTTATTTGAAACACTCATTTTTCAGTAGCTTGCTGGTTCGAAATATGCAGCAAATATCCAGTAGGAAGTTAAGAAATCTCAACTTCTCAGTGGAGCTAAAGCTTGGGTTTAGGCTCTAAAGGAATCTAGAGGTACGACTTAAGGCTTCATACAAGTGTGCTTTGAAAGGGGCAGTTCCTCCCTTGGGGAAGGGAGCAAACAGTCCATGACTGGTCCTTGTTTGGGATTTGTCAGTGGTGAGGAGTTAAGGCTGGCAGTATCCCAACAATAACCAGAAGTTGCTCCTCATGAGTAGAGTTGTTGTGTCTGTCTCATCTTTGATCATCACGCACGTAGTACGAGCATCATTTTCAATTAGAGATTTCAGTCAGTTTTCTGTCATTGGTGCTCCTCTGTCCTATGGAACGAGCTGCACTTCCAGTGTGGTTTTATGGTCCATCAAGTTTTGGCTAGATAACGATAGCAGTGGAGCAGTGTGCATGTTGGAGAGGCTGGCAGAGATATCTGAGCCCTGTACTGAGAACCAGCATCTCTACATCCTTACCCTAATGCTGCCCCAAACAACCTGCCATCCTCTGGCCATCCCAAATCTCCTCATTCCCCTGTCACCTCCACCCCTGAGCTCTAAAACACTCAGACCTTCCTCAGAACCCTGACTGTACTCGCTCCAGCTTTTTCACTGTTCCTCCATCCAGTCTGCTTGTTTCCACCCTGCCTGCCAGCACATCTTTGGTCTTTCCCTACTCTCCATCTGGTTCCTTTTCGTGTTGCTTCTTCCTTTCCCAGCCCGGTGCTCTCCTCCTTTTTTCCAGACATCCCCTCCTGAAAGAACCAGCCTGGAGACTGCTGGGTT
>JAWWLV010000183.1:3573747-3595852 GCA_035041135.1 Platyrinchus mystaceus
GAAACGTGTGTCTTTGGGGTTTGTGGATATATGCATAGTTTTCTAGCATGAAAGCTGAGTATGTTATTCTTTATTTTCTTTTTTTCCTGTTTAAAATTGACCTAAAGGAAATACAGTTCTTTCAGGGCACCTGTAATAAAGTACCAAACCCAATATGCACATGAAGGTATCAAAACCCTTTTGGATTGTCACTGAAAATAGAAAAGGTGAACGTTGACAAGATTTCAGATTTTTTATTCTGGGTGGGTGAGGGAAACTGAAGTTAAAAATAAAGTCCTCGTATGGTCAACATGTTGGAGGAAATTCAAAGCCTCTCATAAAATAAACATATTTTAAGAAGTGTTTTGAATTTCAGTGTGTAATTTCTGGCCAACAGAAATTACAGTTGTATCTTTGGAGGGACGTTATGTCAGATCAATGGTCATTATGCGAAAAAAAATAAACTGAAACCTGGCTGCCTTAACCCATTCAGTTATTAAAATGTGAGCACCAGGAGGGACCAACTCTGCTTTAGATTCGCTACTGGAAAACTTTGTGCCATGGTGGTGCAATTCTAAAATATTTGGGTTTGATGTTACAGGAGATATGTAAATTGTTCCTTGGAAAAAAAAAAAAAAAAAAAAGGGCACAAGTACAAAGTTCCTCACACTCTTTGGCAAAGGGATTTCATCAGTGGTTGTTAAAAAAATACAACAGTTTATGCCCTGAAAAAAATAAAGGAAATTATCCAAAGCATGTGAATAAGCTCAAATATCCCAGCCTGGAGCACGCTGCAAGTTGTTCCTGGGCTATATTTAGCTGTAACCTTTGGAGTCTGGAAGTCTAAGGAGAGACTCTGCCGTGCCAGGTGAGGGTGATGTGTGTGTCTGTGGGGGCACCCTGGTGTAGCCAACATGCCCCCGTTTTCCGGCAGCGTTATTAAGCAAAGCCGTCCATACTTCACCATGTTGTTACATGTGTCTGTCTGCTGATTATAAAATGTGTTAAACAGTATTTAAAAAACAAAAAAATGCAGAGCTGCGCTTTGATTTATTCAGCGAACAAAACATATGCTCGCTGTTCTGTTCTATGTAATTCATATGATCAATAAAATTTTCTTTAAAAAGAGCAACTTTGGCATTTAGAAGGATTGTGCTGCTGAAGGGAAAAAAAAAAAAAGTTTCCCTCTTGCTGCATGTAGGCAACCTCAAGGCTCTTGCACCGAAATAAGTTTTTGGCTGACTAACATCTATTTTTGTGTTTTTATGGTTTTTTTAATCCTCAGGATCGAAGCTGTGCATTGTGGCTGTTACCCGCTGTGTCCCAAAGCCTTGGTGTACCCAGAGATATTCCCAGGTAGCTGCTCTGTTCCATATTCCTTTTGCTGAAGCATAATGACGTGATTCCTGCTAAAATCCGAAGTTTCAGGATAAACTTGAGCGAAAGCAATTGTTTATTTGGCAAGCCAGCATGTTAGTGTTAAGGAAAATTTTATGTGTTTTAATACATTAGACGAAGTTTATATTTGCCATCTGTTCTTTTAAGATAACACAAAAGCAAGTTTTGAAATAGCATTCTTCATTGTTAGCATACACAACCCGTAATGATAGATTTTTGTTAAAAGGTCAGTGATGCTGCAATGGTTTGCAGATTTTTTTTTTTCGATACACAGAAGGGAAAAAAAAAAAAAAAGAAAAAAACCCAAGGCCTGAAAATCACACCAAATTATTTAAACAATTTAATACTTAATAGTATGCAACTGCAGTACAGGATACACACTAATGTAATACCAGTTCTTTGAAAAATCTCATCACTAAATGTATCACATATGCATTGTGTTACATTAGAATAATGTATTTTAATCACCCAAAGGAGATGTCTAAACAGCACAACTACACAGTCTTATTTAGCATTAAACATCCTTGTGAGCTGAGGTAACCTTATAAAATCATGCTTAAATAATGTAAAACACGAGGCGGCACAGAGCAATATGCATTTTTAATTAGTAAAGTGACTAATATCGAGTGTGTGCTTTGAGGTTTTTGTTTCATTAAAAATGTATCTGTTTTTCCTGCAGCTGAATATCTGTATTCTACACCTGAACAGCTTTTTAAAAGGCTTCAGAATTTCTGCAAGAGACCAGATACTGTAAGGAAACATCTCTATAAGGTAGTTGTTCGGAATAGTTTTAGATGATATAATGCCATATTGAAGTACAAAGGGAAAAAAAAAAAAGCCCTTAAAAAAACAACATTTAATTAACATACTAATGTTTAAAGGAAACATGCTAGGGAGGGATATTAGTCGTTACACTAACAAGGATTAATTAAACTAGATGCCAGTTGTATTAACCTAGGTCTTATGAAATACGTGCACTTAATGCATGCTACATGCTTTTTTTTAATTTATTGTTTTCTAAAATGACTGTCCTTTACGTTTGGACCCAAGAGGCTTATAAAAATGAACCTGGATTAATGCAACTCATTAGTTTAAAAGGAAAATAAAAGAAAGATGCTACAATTATACTAATGAGGATAAGCCTACCTTTCTATCCTAATTTAATCTTAAAAAAAATGCAGGTGACAGGTATCAGGTTGGATTTCTTTGGCTTTTGGAGTGACTTGAACGATTTGAACGAATAATCATAATTATGATTATTTTATTTTTTCATAAGGTGTGTTGAGCATAAAAGTTTATCAGGAGTATAATTTACTGGTATTTATCGTGTCCTCTCCTTTCCAGTTATTTCTGTAGAGAAAGTCCTGTTTCAGTGACAGACCCTTCATTCAGGTTTTGCTTGAGCGTCCAATGCTAGACCGACTTTCATGGATTTAAGTGGTGTGTTTATGCTGCTGGGAGTCACACTTTTCTTTTTTTTTTAAATTTGATTGTAGATGAAGCACTAAATATATTATTCCAGTGAAGAGCTGTTATTACATGATGTTGCTTTTAGGAGAATAACTGCTATTTTCTGCGTGCTGATATGTACATTCACAGCGGTTTATGACTTTTACTGTCCTGGCTCTGCCGTGGGTAGGTTGGATACACGTCACCCCTGCATGACAGAGGTTTTTCAGTTGTGAAAAAACCTGAATTCAGCTCGAAGTCCTTAAAGGGATGCATGGAAACACTCCCTGTGTTAACCCATGCAATACAAACGTGGTTCCTTGAGCGTTCCCTGGCTCTTGCTGTCCAGGCACATTTTTAATGAGTAAGGCGAGTAATCTCCTCCTTAATTTTGGAGTCTCATGCTGCCAGCAAACCCAACCTCACCCCTCCACCTCCCTCCCTCTGGGCACCAGAAAGTGTTGGGTCCTGCTGTGTCTCGTCCGCCTTCGACCCCTGGCAGGAGCAGCGAGGGTTCAGCCCACGCCTTGACTTTTTTTGTGACCTAAAAATAGACATTTACATAATGACACATCAAAGATGATGTTGTTTCTGCAGGAAACAGTTAAACCCCAAGAAAAAAGGAGAGAACCAAAAATGCAATTTAACACCCAATTTCAAGCTCATTATCTTTCATTGTCTATTAACTTGGCAATGGTTCAGAAGGTAGCTCATAATAGTTTAAAATGCTGACTGAACACTTCCAGTGTTCAGCATTACTTCTTGAGTCAATAGTATCGTAGAGTTGTACATGGGGGCTTCAAAGGGAAAACAGTCCTTAAATGTTTACCTTGACATTTCCCAATGCTTCAAGCTCAGCTAATAGTTCTGTTCATGTGGATCTTCACCCCACGTGTGGATCCCCAGCTCCTAAACAGAGCAAAGGCATGCAAAAAATGGAAATAACAGTGGGCAAAATACTGATATAAAATAGAACAGGGTGAAAATGTGTATGGAAGCCCCGTAGGCAAAATGCTAATTTGCTTGAGGGATTCTTCTTTTTTTTAAAGAATTCCTTGAGCTGATTTGCAGGCAGAAGCTGGAGGTGTTTATCCTACCCCTCATACATGGGCTTGTGCAGCCCCGTTCAGATCTTCTGAGAGTTCAAACTGAATGTCTGCAACAGGTAGAACGGAGCTGAATGGGGGATCGTTTTAAAATGAGTAAAGCAGAGCCTAATCCAGCACCTGTGAGCACCAGAAGAAAGATCCCTGTTGTCTTTAATAGGCTTTGGATCAGCTCGGAGAATGCTGTTAGAGTTGTCTTTTTGTACCTACACCCACGTACGCCAAGTCCTCTTTCACAGTGGAACCATCCGTAAAACCTCCTAGAAAATGCTGACTTAGAGCTGTGCTGATAATGTCATTATAGGTGGAACGATGCTGCTTTTTTAGGAAGCTGAAAAGAGTGAAATCAGTAAGGGTAAATAGCACTTGCACCATACTATCACTTCTTTTTCAGATCACTATAATATTATCTCTGTTATAGTGGAATAGAAAAGGGACCCCAGCACAGGAGTCCATACTAACCAGCTCCTTTTCCTTCAGAGACCTTCCTGCTACACTCTCTGCCTCAAGTTTATAAAGTATCTGTGAAATTTTGAAAGTAAAAGTGCTTTAAAAGCAAACAGTGCTTTTGCTGGTTGGGGATTTGGCTCCATAGGTTGGGAAGTAATCGCAATCAGAAGTACCTTGGCTTATCCTTTTACATATTGTTGGAGTTTTATTACTAAGGATATCTACAGTAATTAGACAGTGGACTAATTAAACAGGCAGTTTATTCCTTCAGTTGTCCTCAGTGCTTGTGCTGACAAAATTAGGGGCAGAAAGAAGACGGATGGCAGTGGGGCAGCCAGCTCAGGAACGGGACACAGGGAGTATCCCTGTGAAAATGCACAGACCAAGGCATTAAGCTGTAATAGCTTAACTGCACAGAGCAGATTCATGCTGGCAGACTTTTAGAAATGTCCATAATGTAAGCACCTATGAAAACCTTTCCAGATGATGTATTGCTCACCCTGGGCATTCTCACAGCACCGAGGGCTGGCTCATCTGCATTTCAGCCTTGCCTTCTACTGGTTATTAGCAGAAGATTGAGATGAGAGGGAAGCAAATCTCATTTGTTATCAATTATTTGTTCTGTTCCAGTTTTATGGAACCAAACTCTAGTTCTGGGTGGTTTTAGCTGCCAAAGTAAGCACTGGAGTGAAGCAAGTAACAACAGGGCATTGGTTGGAGTGCACCACAGAACCTGTCAGTGCTTCAAGCACCCTATCTAGCAGATTTAAAGTTAAAAAAAATAAAATAAAATGGGTCAAAGCATTTGTTTCTGCATTATTTTCTTTAAGTTTACCTTTCAGTTCCCTCACTTGAGTTTCTTAATTTGAAACAGCATGTATAAAGAGTATGCAGTGGAGAGGGACAAGAAGAGTTGCCAAAAGCCAGGCATGGAAGGAGCTGACAACTTTAAATAATCTCTCCCAGCCCTCCCAGCTGAATGAGTGCTGGTTGACATGCTGTCAGCTTCAGTTCCTACAGAAAATCCTACTCTCACTCATGCTTGTTTAACAGAGAAAAGAATTTGGCCCACTTTCTGACATTCATCTTCTCATTTCCATCACACTACAGAAGCTCACCTGCCTAGGAAAAGACACATGGCGTGATTTTTTTTTTTCTTTCTTGCACCACTGTCGAAGGAAGTCTGCTGAATTCAAAGGGATTAAACTGCTGTAAAATCAAATTAAGATCCCAGTAAGACCGTAGACATCTGAATTGTTTCCAGTCTCAGGATTTGGCTGTATAGGCCAGTTCTAACAAAACTTTCTTTTTTCTTTTTGTTTTTCCTTTCCTTTTTTCCTCTGATTTGAGATAAAGCAGTATCTTGGGTATTTCAGGGAAACGTGTAGAAGGGGAAACTGCTCCTGATCCAGCTTTCATACTTAGGCAGCAGGAGACATTCTGAGCCTAAGGATACGGGCACTGGACATGTGAGGATGCTGGGGAGCCTCACACCAGATGTCCCATCAGCCACTCAGCCCTGCTCCAGGGAGCAGTAGCTGTTCGTAGTTCTTGTACAGGCCATGCAAGAGCTGGGGACGATGCCTCTGCCTTTATCCTTATCCAATCTCCAGCAAAACTCCATGAGAAATCAATTTTTCCATAAGCAGCGTGGTCTAGTGGAAGGTGTCCCTGTGCATGGTAGAGCAAGATGGTCTTTAAGGTCCCTTCCAACCCAAACCATTCCATGATTCTATGATATATTTACAGATGTTGTTAAAAGCATTTCCTTCAGTTGGCTCAGGTTTTCCCCACCTTTAGTTGCATTGACTCTTGTTCTGGAATTGGTCTCCTGGAAGCAGGAGCTCCCCATCAATCTTTTGTATATCATTCATTATTTTGTAAACATTTGTCAAACATTTTCAGTATCCCAGTCTTTTAAGTCTCTCCTTGTGAATGTTATTCCATGTTTATATTCTAATCCCTCATCATTCAAGCCCTTTTGATGCTTGAGAGCTGTTTTTGTGCTGGTGTGATCATTGCTTTACAGAGTATTCTAGGCCGTGCCATTGGTTTATGTGATGTGTAGTACTCTGATAATTTTCAACCTGTTCCTTATGGAGCAAATCCTACTGTTTACTTTTTAATGGTGAATGTATATTGAGCAGATGTTTGCTTACAGTGTGCTCCAGATCTTTTGTCCTGAATTGATAAAGTTAATTCAGAGCTTTATAGGGTATGCAAATAGTACAAGTATTTCCATCCATCCTGCTGGCTTTCTGTTCAGCAGCAGAACATGTTTACAGAGATAAAAAAGAAGGAATTGTGTTGAATTTGTGCTTTTACCTAGTTAGCATTAGGTGCAGGTCAGAAGGAGGTTAGAAACACAAGTGAGAAACTTGTATTTTCCTCCTGAGATTCTCGGTTTCCATTTAATTTAAAATGGTTTCAGAGATGGTTTAAACCTGCTTCTCAGGATCTGTGTGGGAAGGTTGTCTCAGCCTGGGAGCTCTGGAGTGCAGCGTGCTGTGTCCATGTTCTCCCAGTTTCAGTGCTTAGGCATGGGATCCTAAGTAAAATGTGTGTAATGTTAGGATTTCGTAGGTGACAGAAAACTTTGGTTACTTATTTAGAACATGGAATCACGGTGTGGTTAAGGAGGGTGTCTCTGGAGGTCACTTGGGCAGCCTCTGATCAAAGCAGGGCCGTCTTCGAAGCAGGATCTGACTTCAGAGCTGGATTAAGTTGCTCATGGTTAGACTGAACTCTTGACACTTTTCTTTCCCATGTGTTTGGCTGATCTAGGTGAAATATACCTCTAGCTTAGGAGCTTTGCTCAGGTGGGAAGGTCTGCTGAACAGCGAGACACAGTTTAAGCATTTTGGTTCAACCTAGGTCTGCAAGCAGTGTGTGGGCCTAGAAGCAGCTGTGAGATCTGCTAGCTGATGTGAATCCTCACTGTGGAAGAAATGAGCTGGCAGGAAGGCTGTTGAAGTTGCCTGATAGCTCATTTTGGGGTCCAGCCATAGATGTATAGACATAATATATGTGTACATATATGTATGTGTAGGTGGCCTGTACCTGAATTTCTCCCAGGGCTTGCCTTGCTCTTGACTCTCAGAGATATATATCCAGGAGACTTCAGCTCTTTGAAAGTCATAGAATCATACAAACATTTAGGTTGGGAAAGACCCTTAAGATCATTGAGTCTAACCATTAAGCCAACACTGATGCCATGATCACCACTAACCCTCGTCCCCAAGTGTTGGTCCGTAGCTCGTAGCAGTTGGCTGTACTTGTGGAGCAGGATTAAAGCATTCATTAGAAAAGCAGTTATGGGTGCAACTTT
Source organism: Platyrinchus mystaceus (assembly GCA_035041135.1). Lineage (NCBI taxonomy): Eukaryota > Metazoa > Chordata > Aves > Passeriformes > Tyrannidae > Platyrinchus > Platyrinchus mystaceus. The sequence goes on from JAWWLV010000183.1 coordinate 3,581,458, forward strand.
CAGCAGAAACACCAGGACTTGGAACTTTTTTATTCTGACAGTGTTAGATAGCTTCCAGGGTAGTTTTAGAAAGTAAATGAAAACTGGCAGATGAGCCACAGCCACTGAAAAACAGTAGAAGGAGAAATGGGTCAGAGAAATAGGATTGACTTTGGAAGAAAAGTTGCAAAAAGCATAAAAACTCTTCTTTTTCAGTAATGCTTATTCAAAAGTACCTCGAGAAAGGAAGCCTGAAACTGTTTTCCTTTTGTTGTAGTTGGTCGGTTTGTTCTGAACCATCCTCTGCAAGGTACCCACCAGTGTGTCCTGCGTAGATTCACATCCAAAATTTGAGGGGTTTTTGTTTAAAGACATCAAGAATGAAATAAGTTTTAAAAAGGCCAATATAAGAAACAGTTTGGTCAGGGAGATAGTGTTACTCTACTGAGGAGTATTATGTAGCTCTGCCTTGGGCCTTACAGTGCACCCAATTAATGTAAAAGCAGAGGTGACTTTGGGTGGTGGTTTCCAAAGGTGATTGGAGTTTGAAAACTAAGCTCCAAAAATAATTGCTAAAAACTGTTTTCCACCTTGTTTCTCCCCCCTTACTCACTTGCAGAGGGAAGGAGCTGGATCACAGAGTAAATCTGACCTGATACAAACTGGCTCTGTAAATCACTTTGCTGCCTTGCCTGCAAAATCTCAGGTTTTGTGTTGAATAATAGTCTCTAAAGCTTATTTTTTTTAAAGATGATTTTTTAAAAAGTGCATAAAATGTGTGCCAAATCAGTACTGTCTGCTTGAACTCCCAACTGTCCTGAATCAGCCAGTCTGAATGGATGAACACTCCTTATTAAATTCTAAAGGTTAATTCTGGGTTTAATGATGGCAGAGTAGATATTAAGTGTTTCAGTTCTGATCTTAGGATGCCAGAAACAAGTAAGTTGATTATTTCATGAAAGATATTGTATTGCTACTGACATTATGCTGCCAGTTCTTTATGGGGAGATCTTACTTTATGTGAAGACTTTGCTTCTCTTCATCTCTGCGTATTTGGTAGCTGTTGATGAAATGACTGTTCCTTGAAAAACTTCATGTCCAGACCTTTGCATATTTATCACCCTCCAAAAAAAGTAGATTACTCTCAAATAAAGCCCAGACTGATGATGTCTAAACAGGAGAACTAGGCCCTTGCTCCTGCTGCCTCGTGGTTCTGCCATGTCTGAGGGTGAGAGGGGCAGGCTGGTCCCCATGAGTGTTCCATCTGTGGTGTGTCTGCTGAGACCAACCAGTAAAGCAAAGGGATATTTGATGGTGCTCATCCAGGAGCAAATAACCTGGGCCTGATGACCAGCTTACCTGCCTTTAAAAAAACCCCACTGAATTCACCCCGTTTTTAGATAATGCCATGTAAGTGGTCCCTGACCAACTGGCTTCCACCCCTCCAGAAGCCCTTCCAGTGTGAGAGACGTCCCCTTTGTGTCCCAGCTTCTAACACGGCTCCGTGTGCTTCTCTCTTGTGCTTCCTCGCAGGGCGAGACGGACGGGTTTTCTTGGGCAGCGCTCGGCAGTAAATTCAGGTCTCTGCTCGCAGCAGAACCGAGGGAAGATTTGTGACAGATGGGGCTAAGTCACAAACTTGCAGCCTCAGGCAGAATTGTGGAAGTTTCCAGAGTGTGCCCATATTTACCTGATCAGAGAGAAAAGAAAATCTGCAGAGGAAGCCGAGCCTGGCTGCTTGTCATAGCTGACACAGAGCCATCTGCCACAAACCTGTGGCGGCTTCAGATCTCCAATCCCTGCCACCACCCCAGCTCAAATTAAATACAGATTCTTAGAGACGTTATGATGGTTACACATGTCCTCGGCATCACATGCAGGAGACTGTTCAAAAAAAATATGTGGCCTGTTGTGTAACCGCACTCATGTATCCCATATGTGGTGCCACATTGAATTTCCGGTTGAATCTGTTTTTATCCTTTGTACTGGATGACATGGTGCCTGAATTCTTTCTTTTCGCCGACACGATGGCAGCCAAGCTGCAGCTTCAAACGCTCACACTTGGCTGAGTTTCTACCTAGGTTGCCAGGTTATCATTGGAGCCTTATTGTGTCCTCAAAGGGCCACAGGGCCTGAAAGGAGGATCCGAACACTGCCGGACTAATTGGGCAGCCATCTCCGGGTTGTTGGGAGGCAAAGGGCTGCTTGAGCACTTCTCTCTCTCTCTTTTTTCTTTTTTTTTTCTTTTTTTTTTTTTTTTTTTTATTTCAAATTAATGACTCTCTGGCACAGGGGTTTTTAAGTGAAGGTATTAATAAGGGGTCTGGCAGGTAATCCCATGATTCGTGGAGTTACATTTGCATTTAATTAATCTTAAAGAAAGCTGAAAGATAAACAGCTGTAATTCAAACTAGCATGGGAAATATGCTACATGGTGCCATCTATCCGATAAAATGAAAGCCGAGACACTTGTTTTATTTCTCTCAAGGATGGAGAACAAACAGATAACAATCAAAATACTTCCAATAAAAACCAGTAGTTTAAATGTAATGGCAGTTCATCAAGAATCTTTGCATCCAGTTGCAAATACAGTCTTTTAAAGATAAATCACTTATGATTCCAGCAGTCAAGCCGCTATATTTGTTGATGTAAAATGTTTTGAAGATGTAGATTGTACAATAAATTTTTAATAAAGTGCCCACTGCAATTTTTAATTAGCATATCTCATTCATGTATAAGTGTGTACATCTATCTGTATGTTTATCACCATGCATATCCTTGTGTCAGAGTCAATGAATGCAATTGTGTCTTTATCTGATGAAGTAGGATCTGGTTTGCAAGCGATAATAAAACCTTATGGCAATTCCAAGATTTTCAACTCTGCTCTGGCAAGAAGGAAGAAGAGGACTGTGGGTAAGATGTGAAGCCTGGTAAGACTTCTCCTTTTGGACAGGTATGGTCTCAGTTTCCCTTGGATCAGGCAGCTCCTCTTCTTGTCATGGCAGGTTAAGGATGCAAGCTGGTCCCCTTCCACACATGTGCCTTTGTCCCTTCTGACGCCATCCAGATGCTGAGATGTCTTTTTTCATGTGCAAGAGAGAGCATGTGGTACCTTTCCTTAAAATTGCTCCATTAAGCAATCAAAAAAACCCAGGGAGGCCCAGTGGTAAGTGCTGGGCATTTTCCTAGCACTGCAGAGTTGTAAATTTGGAGTAATCATCTCTTGTATGTGGATTCCTCCTTCTTTGTGTTCAGCAGAGCCCAGCTTGGCTCTAGTTGTGGTTGAGTAGACATGGTCTTCTCAAGGTAGGTCTGGTAGTCATTCTTGGAAGAGCCAAGGAGCAGGAGTCACCATGCAGTTCCTACCAGAGTGTATCATTAATGTGCACCAGTGTTACCACACCTTGCACCAGCAAGAACAAATTGGAGTATTTTTGGTCTTTACTGCGGGGGAAACTGAGGCATGGTACAGTTAAAGCAAATTGCTTCAAGTATCACAGTGAGTCATTCTCCAAACCAATAAAAGGGAAAGAGGAGATGCTGTAAAGCTGCACAAGGGCTTGTGGTGAGCAGACTCAGTACATCAAAGCTGTGTGGTTTCCAGTGTAAAACTCCTGCTGTCCTCAGGGCACACCCTGAGCAGCCCCACAGCCAGAAGAGGTCTCTCACCCAACCCTTGGTGAGCTGATGCTCTGTCTTGCTTTATTACTGATCAGTGATACTTCAACCATGCCCAGCTCTGTCTGGTAAATGAGGCATCATCTTGGTGGAAAAATTCCCCTCCCCAAGTTACAAACCTTTGCAAGTAATGTTTTATAATAGAAACACTGTGAGGACTCTAATTGCAGGGTAATAAATAGCAATGCTGCCTTATCTTCTGGTATTTCTTTACATTCTTAGCAAAGATGCACAGTTGCTTTAGAGCAGGGATGAAAATTCCCCATCCCTAGATGTGTTCAAGGACAGGTTGGATGGGGCTTTGAGCAGCCTGGTCTAGTGGAAGGTTTCCCATGGCAGGGGGGAAACAAGATGAGCTTTAAGGTCCTTTCCAGCCCAAACTATTCTGTGATTCAATGATTCCATGTCCTTACCACATCTCCTAGAACCTACAGAGTGGCCTTGTGTTGGGGGCCATGCTGGCCTGTGTTGAGTTCCTCATTCAAGAGAGACATGTGGGACTTCCAGGTAGTCAGAGGTGATTCTTCCCCCAGACAGTTTCCCCCAGCAACCTGCTGCAGACTGAAACAACCTGCAGGGTTTTGCCTGGCAGTTTTCAGCAGAGGAAAGGAGACTGTCGCCCTGCACTGCTTCATTTAAACCCTTCACTTCAAAAGGTCAGAGAGACAAATTGGGATCTCAGTCCCATTGTTCCTACACACATGAGTAAGTGGTAAATGCAGAGACCTAATCCTGTGAGTAAAGCAGCAGAATTAGACCTTGACTTACTTTCATATTTATTGATGTTTTACCTGCATTGACAGAGCAATGCTGAGCGCTTTGATACAAGTTTCAGTGCAGAGTCAAAGCCAGGTTTTCCTGACTCGTGCCAGCCTTGCCAGGCAGTGCCCTGACCAGACAGCTCCTCCTGCATCAGTGACAGGCCAGGCACCTAATCCTACAATCCTTTTGTCTTAGCATTTGAGATCACAGGAAACACAGGTTTATTCCACTTGAGAATTGCCTTTTCCCGGATAATGGAAAAGAAAACCCTGAAACAACTAGGGAATTCTGTGGCAAACCGTTTCCAGCATTCCTACCCCGCTCTGGTGCTGCAGGCATGGCACAGACCGGCTTCCATCCCTGTTTGCAGCAACGAGACCTCTGCCTCAGCTCAAAGCTGTTCTGAATTAGGAGGTTAGATTTTTCTAATTGCGTTTTTAAAGACTGAGCCAGCAGTTCATTAGAAATCACGGAGCAAATTCTGCTTCTCTATTACACCAATATAAATCTTGAATGAATTTATATCAGGATAACTGGGAGGGTAGAATGTACCTCCCATCTTGTTCCTCAGATTATTAAAAGTTAAAGGGCCTTGAAAATTAAATTCACCTTTCTCTGTTCGAGCTGTTTACTCTGGTTTTTATTCCAGAAAGGACAGTTGAAAATAATTAACCAACCTCCTTTCTGCTCATGGGCACTTTTAAGTTGGGTTCTCATGTACTAGCCCAAGACTAGTTTGTGTGGAAAAGACCAGAGGGCATCTTCTTTCAAACAAATTGTTTTCATGGGAATAATTTCCTAGAGAATTATATTAAAACCTTTCCATGAATCCTTGATTTTTTTGGTGGAAAAAAAAAATTGAAAAAATTAAAATGTTTTCCTCTTATATATCTTTGATTTGGAGGACTTGGCAATTTATTTGTGGATATGAATGAGCACCTTAATGAAAGTCCTTGAGGATTTTGCCTTCTAACAGGCTAACCTTATTTAACTGAAACACTTCTCAGCGAGGCTTCATCTTGCAGGAAAATTTTGCCTCTGAGTTACCAACCCTTGCAAATCAGGCTTTATAATAGAAACACTGATAGAACTTTAATTATAGGGTAATAAATAGCATCGCTGCCTGATCTTCTGATATTTCTTTAGATTCTTAGCGGAGATACACAGCTGTTGCTGGAAACTGATAATCAAGTGCTGTAGGGGCTGGGAGTTATCCCCCCGCTCTCCGTGGAAGCAGCAGCGGGAGCGGAGCGGGAGGAGGCGGCGGGACCCGGGAGCGGCGGCGGCTGCGGGGGAGGCCGGGAGGGGACACGGCGGGGATGGGAATTGGGGTGGGGTGGGGGAATCGGGACCCTGGCACCGAATATCCCCACCCGGGGAAAAAAGGTTCTTCCATCCCGATGAGCGGCCGAGCGCGTGGAGGTGTGGGCAGAGCAGGTTAAACGGGGCCAGCGGCAGCTAATAAAGATAAAAATTACAAATAGTAAAAAACCTAGCAATAATAATGCGATGGGAGTGATGCGGGGAAGATCGCTGCGGGGAGGCCCCGCGGAGCGCTCCGTGCATCCCGGCGCATCCCCGCACAGCGCTGCGGGCGGAGCGGAGCGGAGCGTCCCCGGGAAGGAGGGGACGGACAGGCTGCCCGCCACTTCTTATCACCGATATTACCGACAGTAAAAATACTGCTTTGCGAATAAGATGCTTTTGTAGCATTTCTGTGCGCAGACGGCAAAGGGAAGGAGCCTCCCCCGTCCCCGCAGTGGTTTTCCGCGGGTGCGGAGCGGCTGCTCGGATGCGCAGCTTTCCCCCAGCCCTGCGCGCCTCCGTATGACCGGCTCCATCTCTCTCCGGCGGTTCCTCCAATAAAAACTCAAACCCAAAAAACACCAAACGAACAACAAAAAAAAATACCCCCAAACCCCGCAAGAAATCCCGGGCAAGGAGCGCGGCGCTGGGGAGGGATGGGAGGGAGGGATGCGTGCGAGGGGCTTAACCCTTGGAGCTTTGAAGGCAAAACAAGGAAATACGTCGGAAAGGCATGTCTGTAAACAATGATAATTAGCCTTTTCAAAAATCATAACACTGATTAAAATCTCGGATTCATTATTTATTCATCACAGAACCTCTTTGCAGACCTGGGAATAGTGATTAAAACCTAAGTGCTTCTCAATTTTGCACAGCTCGAGAGGAGCCTAAAAACGGGTTAAAATGGAGAGGAAAGAGGAAACCAAGCAAACAGAATTCTTCTTTTAAGAACCAATACTTTCTTCTTCCCTTCCTGGCAGGAATACTCTTATTCCCCCAAATTTTGGTATTATGAAAATGTTTCTCATACTAAGTACAAGTGTTAGACTGAATCCAGTTGGTACTAAAATTGCAAACACACTTTCACTCCTAGAAAAGCCAACAGAAAGGAACTTCTTTTAACTCCATAATAGCAGGTTACGGAGTAAATGAACAACTGATGGTCAACTGGCCAATTATGGTATAAATATCCGTTGTTTACAGCGAGGTGTTAAATGAGCCTTTCGAGCACAAAGGATCAGACTGTCTAAGCTACAATTTGTGCTTCATCCCATTATGTCTCCCCGAAAAAGGCCCGTGCCGTTGTAGGTAATGTGCGGCAGAACATATTTCTCTCTGTTGATTTTAGTTTGCTTTAATTCAATACACACTCTTGTTTACTTTTTAAAATTTAAATAAATGTCAGCATTGTATAATTTCTATGTTAACAAAGCAGTGAGCAAAATCCCTTGTATGTTTATAAAATATTATTGTTTAATTCACATAGTTTAGGAATTCCAAATGTTGAGAATAGGAAGGAGGCCAAATACCATCTGTTTATAACTATGATGCATCATCATATGTGTACTTTAAAAAAGAAGAAGAAGGAAAAAAAAGCTTGGTCAATCATGCCACTGTTCTATCTGTGAGGAATATGGTGAGGATTTAAAATTGCTCTGTGCAGTTCTCAGGAAATTTTAGCGTGGTTTAATTCCAAGCAGGGATGTTACAGGAGTTGCTCGTGTCTGTGTTCCTGTCAGAGGAGCTGCAGGAAACACTCACGTGCCCCAACCACTGCAGGCACGAATTCAATCACTTTCTCCCAGCCTCAATATTCCCCACTTCCAGAGACTGAGAAACAAAACCTGAAAGATTTATTTAAACTCCTTATAGATTTAAAGGGGCGGGGGGAGGAAGGGAGAAGGAGGGGTGCATTTGGGGCTTCATTTTCAAGTGCTTCAGACATTCGTGGATTTTTAAGGACAGAAGGAAAGCATGAGGATTTTGTAGCCTGTCTTGCAAAACACAGGCTATAGACTATCATTCAGCTGATTCTGCAAATAGCTTTTTTTTTTAAGAAGAAAAAAAAAAAAAGCAACCCTCTGTCAAATCTTAGTACTTTTAGGTCCAAGTTAAAATAGGTCCTCGTTAAAAATAATACATTCCATACTCCAGAGTGGTATGTAACGTGCATTTTAAAGAGAAGGTAGTCTGCAAGCTTAAAAACAAAGAGAGTGTCTCCAAGTTAAGCAGATAAGAAGATCTTTTTTTCCAAACCCAAGTTAATTAGCTAGTACGTCAAGCCTCATAGATGTCTTCCTACCTTTCAAGGGCTGAAGAATCCCCAGTAAATGTACTTAAACTTCCTAGCGAGGGCCAGTGAGATGAATGCAGAGATTAGGGCGAGTATTACCGTGCCTTCTCAGTGCATCCCAGCTGCAGTTCATCCTACTATTGATAATGATGCTTGGAGTTACTGAGGTGGTTTCTGAAACTCACATATGGGGTCCTTTCCCCAAGGATGAGGAATAATAGCGGCACTCAGGTGGTATGGGGAGGGTAAGAGCAGATTTGCAGTTATCTTTGCCTGGTGTGTGGTGACTTTTCAGTTGTGCTGATTTAATAAATGGAGAGGTACATTCAGGACAAGGGCTGTAATTCTCTGCAGATTTTGGTTTGTGTTAACAAACAGGAAGGGGGGAAAAAAAGCACAGGTGAAAGGCAAAAACTGTCTGGGCTTGCTGGAACCCAGCCCTGGCAGAATGCTGGTGCAGTATGAAATGTTTTGTGGCCAAACTCTCAGCAATTTCTGTAATACCACAATTTAGCACACTGTGCACTACACTGAAGTGTCTGGGACTTTGTTTTTTGAAGTTCTTCCTTTCTACTGTTACATTTAACTTGCAGCATGTTGAATTACTTAGCTACACCCAGATAGAAAGTTAACGTTTCTTTAGCAATAGACACTGCACTGGGCAGTTACTGCAGCCCTTTCCTGTATGTTTTCCAGTCTTTTAGGTAACCCTCTGAGACAGTTTATTACCTTGAAAGACTTTAATATTTTTAATTCGAAAAAGGAAATGCCTTACACACCTTTCTTAAGTAATCTTTGTGGAGCTGGCTCCATCAACAGGGATAATTCGCTACCGTACGATGAGATTAATCTGCTCACACTGACATTACAGGAGCGAAAAACAGGACAAAAGGCACCTTCTGTCACTGCAATTTGGAAAAAAAAAAAATTCATAAATGTAAAATGTATACAATCCCAGATTGAAAAAAAACCTGGTGCCAGCTTCAGACAGCCGGGCACGTATCCCTGCATATTACTTCCTATTTTCCATGCCTATGTGGTCCTGGGTCTCCCAAGCTGAGATCGCAATCAAGGGGGCACATTGTCTGGTTGTGATGTGCATACCTGTCCAGGAGGAATTATATGGAACCCTCATGCTCGTTCATCACTTTGTTTTTACACGCTGGAGTAGTTTTATGAGATACACTGATAGGGGCTGTTTCGAAGGTTGCTAAAGACCATGTTCATTGCATGCTTGGTTTCATGCGGCTCCTGGGCACTTGGGGTCGGTGCAGGGGGGGTGGGGGTGTTTCAAATCTCACCCAAGCACAGGTATAAATCCTATATAAAGAGTTTTGGTTGAGGTTATATATCTGGGACATCGAGGTGGGCAGCCATCGGTACCTGTTTTGGGGCCAACAACTGCACATCCTGCACCCGTGTGTGAAGGGTGCCTGTGCTGCTGCCAGAACTGCAAACAAAACATGCACCAGGCATGAAATACATATTAACTCACAGGGACAATATATTCATTCCCTCATCATCACACTAACTTCTAATACCCTTTTGGGGTCTGAACACCTTGTGTTCCCCCTAGCAGCAGTAGCCGAGGGCATTGATCATGTCACGAGCTCCAGGGCATTGACATTTAACCATCCTATAATTTGGTTTTTAAGTGAAAGCAGGGAGATTAATAAACTTAATCTAGCATTCACACAGATTTGAGGACAGCTGACCTCTGCCCTCTAGAGACCCAGGCTCATTTAAGAATCTGCATCTGAGAGAGCCCCTACAGTTGTCATGTTGCAGCGAGTCCTGTCTCTGATGGTCTGTGGCATATCACCCTTGCTGTCTGCGGCAGGAGCAGTGGTGACAAGGAATTTGCTGCTTTTATTTATGTCTCCCTACTCTAAAAGGGTCAGTGTTAGCAAACACAGCTCCTTCCTGCAAGATAACAGGCTCGAGCAGCTCTCCTGTGGGGCAAGCACAGCAAAAGTAAAATCTTGGTCAAAAAATAGTCAATCTCCCAACTTGGAAGGAAAGAGAAAAAAAAAATCCAACAACAAAACCAAAATCAAACCAAAACAGAAAAAGTAAAAGGAATCTGTAATGCCAGGTCTTTGTTTTGGGGCACAGGTTTGCAAGTTTTGGTATTACCTTATAAAAATCCCCAAATCAGCAAAGCCTTTCATGTTGGAACATTCAACCACGGAAATGCTGCCCTGAACTGCAAAGCATTATCATAGATTTCTTTGCACATTTCACATCATGCAATTCTTTGGGAAAAAAAAAATCTGGATAGGAGTAGTTTGTCAATGCTATTAATAGATATGTTTAATGCAGAAGTGTGCAATGTGATGAACAGCCTTGGCAGGAACCATATCCAGCCTGATTGTATTGTAATACTGTTTGATGCAGCAGTGTGTTTGATCAGTTACAAGTGATGAGTATCATATCACATCAAACAATTTAATACAGTCTCATTGTATGGAATTATGGCTGCTGTCAATCAGCATGTGGCCTATTCCTCACAGATCTGTCTTTGGGAGCTGGAATACAGTGGTAGCTTCATATGCATTAATAAATAAAGTGCTGCTGAAATTCCATACAGACCTGTTGAGATTTTTGTTTCTCTTTCATGGCCTTTTTATTTTTGTATTTTATTTTCCCAATTATTTTTCACTCTCTTCTTTTTGAATGCAGCGTGGAGGTGAGTGCACCTGGTCAATAGGACCACCAAGGGTGGGGCTGGCATGCTTTGAAGAATATTTGGAAAACACCTAGCAAAGATATAGATATATGAGAGCTGTGAATTTTGATTTTCTGTGAATAGCAGCCTGAGTATAAATCCACTGAACTTGTTTTCAGCTGAAGCTTCACAGAGTCTCTTTTCTTGGCTTCCTCAGGGGAAGGAGAGGCTATCTATTAAAAATGCATATGTTTTGTCTTACTGCTTGGCGCACCTCACTTGATAACCCCCTACTTTGGTTTGGGGATGGCACTCTTTGAACTTAAAGTCTCTTCCTTAGGACTGATATATTCAAGGTGCTGGAGGGGAAGCCTATGTCAGATGAAAGATTCGTATGTAAATAACAGTGTAGAGGTGGGGTTTAAGGCATCACCCATTTTACTATCAGTTTCAGACATGTGCTGTTCTGATGCTGGCTTGCCCTGCTTCCAGTCCCTAAGACAGGGGATGGTTTTTAATGAAGTCATACTCTGCTGCCTACAAATATGGGGTCATGCTACACTTGTATGGGAGCGGTGATTCCAGTAATGTTGCTTATTGTGGTCAAAGAGGGCAGAAGATTGCCTTTTTGCATCGTGTGGCTCTGGGGTTTTGGAGCCTGCACAGACAAATTGATTGCATTGCAGTAGGGCCACACATTCAGAGAATGGAGGTGTCACGCTGGAAAGCCAAATTTCAGCAGCTGATTAATCAATGTAATGACTGCAAGTTTTTTTCACCTTTTGCTACAGTCTCAGCCTGCAGATCTGAATAAGATCAGTACTTGAAAGGGAAACCTCAGAAGAAATTTTTGTAGATGCTCAAGGAAGTGGTTGTTGACTTAATAAATGACACATTTCCTTCTACATCAAAAATTATCCTTGGTGGTAAAACGAGGCCTGGTGAGAGACAGGGACAGGAATAGGGATATCTGCATTTAAGAGACATTTCTAGATGAGTTTGGAGTGGTGACTGAGTTTGAGCTCACCTCTGGTTTGGGGGAATGCAGCCTGGCTTTCCGTGGCCCGGATTTCCCAGCAAAACTGCGCTGATGGATCACAACAAAGGACTGGGAGCAATCAGGGCTGTGGAGCGGTCAGGAGGAAGCTTAGCATTATGTAAGTCCAACAACCTGAACTCAGAGGCATCCATATAAAGCAAATAAATAAAGACCCGGCTTGCTCCTGTAATATCATCCACCTGATAATTCCTGAGCACTGCTCAGCCAGGTATTTCCTCTGCCTCATAATCCAAGCAAGATAGACAAGACCCCATATGCTCTGTTTTCCATAACAGGTTGTCCTGTTACACATATCATTCGGGAATCTTATTATATTTATGGATTACAGAATGGCCACATTTATACCCTGCTCTTGTAGATGAAGCTGATTGATTCAGAACCAAAGAGCTCCGTGGTGTCTGACAGTCTGGGCCCTACAGTGCAAGGTGATGTAGAGATAGCAAGTGTAAAATAATATATATATGTCTTTATAGCAAAACTATTTTACTTCAGACCTGGCTTGTTACGTAGCTATAATGACACTCCAGAATCACACACCACCTGAAGCAGAGCATGTCCTACCCTGGTTTATCTCATGTCTGGCATTAATTGGCCATGGCTCCGTCTGAGACCGTGATCCAGTCAAATCCTGTAGGCCACGCAGGTCTGGATGGTATTTAGATCAGAAAACTCATCCAAGCAAGAGGAGCATTGGTTTGCCACTAATCCACAGGAGAGCAGTACCTCTACAAGGTTATTCGTAGATTATAAGGCCAAGAAAGGACTATTTGGATCATCTGGTGTCACGTGTATAACACAAGCCATATGACTTCCCTCAATTAATTCCTGTTTGAACCAGAAAACCTCATCCTCTACCGGTCTAAAAATTGCCAGCCATGCAGAAGCCACCACAAAATTTGATATTATTAGATACAGTGTTTTTGGGGAGATTTTCTCTCAAACAAGGAGTCAAAAGCGACATTTATCTCCTGTGATTGTTAGACACTTGTTGCTAGGGCAGTGATGTGAGTCACAACACTGTGACTGAGGTCCCCAAATACCTTTCACCTGCGTTTCCCTCATGGTCCCATATTCATCTGGAATTCCTCATTTTTCCATTTTCCTGTGGTTTCTTTTGCAAATGGCAATTCTTTGGCAAACACCCCAGTGATTTGGTGCACAGAGTGATGGGCTATTGATGAATAGTGGTTCCTGCACTAATTTGGTGGAATCCACCCAGAATGGCGTTGCTAAAATGATAACCAGACGTATAGTTAAAGGGTTTTGATGTGCATTTTAGGGGGTTAAATAAAATGAAATAAAATTATTGCCATTAGTGTAGGTTGTGAAACCAGTGCTGCTTGCTGGGATGAAAGGCACCATATGTGAGATATGTTGATGGTTTCTTATATCCAGAAAAATGTTCTTAAAGGGTAGAGGGACAGAGTGATTTGTTCCTGCTGTAGGGGCAGCATTTCATGGGTTGGTAGCATGAACTGGGGTTTAAGAGAATGAGGGTGGAACCCATTCCCTCACTATATACCTGAATGAGCTCAGGATTAGCATTGCTAAACTAAAATGTCAGATTTTATTTATAAGGAGAAAAGCTCTTTTAAAAAATCCTGTAGAACATTGACACTGTTCACCTTGTTTGTGCAACACATGTCCCTCTTCCAGCTGCACAGCCTATGGGGTCTGTGAGAGGAGTGTTATTTCTTAAACAGTGAAATATGCTTTCTAGCTAAGGAGATATCCACATCTCCCCCATCACAATCATAATGAAAAGCCTCACAAAGCTGCAAAATTCAGACCCTCCTTTCCTTTCTTGGGAGGGTGGAGGGAGGAAAATTCTTAGTGACTGTGGGGAGAGTGAGCCATGGGGCAACAGGGCATCTTTCTCCTTCCTCCCAGGGGGTCCAGAGCATCCTGCACCCAAGTGACATGGCTCTGGTGTGACATGAGGTACCCCCAGCCATGGTCCCACAGCGACACAGCCATCCCATGCTCATAGGATGCTCAGGAGACAGCTTGCTTTGTGCACATGGTGCACAATCCCTGGTGCATGTGCCACCGATTCCCAACACGACATCCCCAACGTTGTCGCCGAGAGGAAGATCTTAAAGGACTTTCCCAATATATGTAATTCCATGTCTTTTCTACCCCCCTGCCTCCGGTGCAGGACCCCCAATGAGTTAAAAGTGTAAGAGCTGCTCAGAAAGAGGTCAGCTAATAAATGATACCGAAATCCTAGTCCCAGATTTTCTGTTTCCAACATGCTGCGCAAGTAACACTGTGGCACTTTGGCAAGATGATGGAGAAAAATCCTGTGCCAGCTGACTGATGAGCACCCATCTTTTTTAATTAATTGGGTTGAAAAATGTCTTGTGTCAGTTTGAATGTAGGGGCTCTTTCAGCTGCGTTTTTCTGGATGCATATATAGATGTATCTAACTGCAGATTTGAGAGCCCAGCGTGAGGCCTCATAAATGATAAAAATATGTATATATTAGAATTATACACACACACACATGCACATATTGGATAAATTGATACTTAAACATATACGTGTGTATATAATGTTCTGTTCTCTGTTCTCAGAGATATTTATAAATAGATTTTATATATATCTATTATGCACAGCTCTATGTGCATGTGTATTGTAAAATCTGTTT
>JAWWLV010000183.1:3595952-3620952 GCA_035041135.1 Platyrinchus mystaceus
TTTTTAGCAGAGTAATATATCTGATTTCGCTTTAAATTAAATGAATTTATTTGTCTGCCTTCCCTTAATGGAATCAGTTTTGATATACTCTTTGTTCATGCTGTTACAGGCTTCAGTCTAAGGGCTCTTTGTATTAACTTTTTTAAGTTACATTACAAAGAGGTTTTAAGATTTCCCAACAGGCTTTTATTTAACCAGGGCTTTTGATCTCAAACCTGCTGGGGCCTAGTGAAATCCTTACCAATTCTCCAGTAACTCCTCACTATTGGAATTTGAAAAGACCCACCTGAAGGATTTAACTCGCTGTATGGCTTCAGCCATCCTTTAGATGCTTCTATTCATGCAGACAGCGAGGGGGTCGAGGGCACCCTTTGTGATCCTCCAAGTAGCCTAAGGTGCCCTTTGCATAAGTTGTACTCCTGAGGAAATAAAAATCAGGAGGACACAAACCTATATACCTTATTTCCTGCTATCTTTACTTAAAGGAGGAGCACAGGGGGTCTGCTTAACATCCTTTGCTACCTAAATACCTTTTGGACATGGGAACTCAATAAAGGAACTTTCATTGCATCCATTACCCTACTGCGGTGCATAGCAAATTAGATTTAAAAGGGTACTTTTTCCCTTACAGCTATTTCTATCATTTTCTTTAAAATTTCAATTTAGTGTCTAGTGACAGAATATTCTGTAATGTACATTAGAACTATATAACACCAATTATGCTAACTGTGAACATTATTTCAAAAGAATTAGTTATATTAAGTTATAGATAAACCGTTGGGAAAAAAAAGGTCAGGTTAGGGGGAAAAAAAAAAAAAGGAGCTATGTGATAATGTTTTAAAGGAGCAACATGAAGTGAATGCTCTTTTCATTTTTTAATCCTTTCCTTTTGCTTAACCCACACTGAAAATTCGGTACTGGCTTGGTCTTGGTTATTTAGGCAGGGGGATGGCCTGTCACTGTGTTGGTTTACAGCTACAAATCATGGTGTAAAACCTACAGCTGGGTCTTGTGGTTGTGGAGAAACATCCTTTCCTCCGTGTTTGGGGAAATGGGATTGCAGAAATCCACAAAAAGTGGCAGACACTGATGACCAGTACATAGAAAGAAAAAAAAAAAAAAAAGGGAAAAAATGCTGGCAGACCAAGCTTGAAAGAATATAATAACTAAGCACATTCTTGTCACAGTTTTGGTTGTCTGTTTCTTTCTCATGACTGTAACTGATATGTCTGTTACCTGCATTTTGTGTTAGCCTTCTCATTTTGTTGGGTTTGTTTTGTTGTTGGGGTTTTTTTTAATTTTAATTTGATGTTATAATAAAACCACTCCAAAGAATGCAACAGAATCTAAATCCACCTTCTGTTTCATGACTCTTATTTCCATTTGTCTATTTGCTATTGGTTTGTGGGTTGGGGGGTTTTTGGGTTTCAAGATCTTAGATGTTTGGGCTGTTCCTTTGTGTGCATTTGATCTGGATATGTATTGCATTGGAATTGTTTTTGTGTAGATTAATAAAATAAAAGTTCTCTACTTTTGTCCTTATTTTTTTCCTTCCTTAAAAGTTGTTCAAGACTTTTGCTGGAACTGCACAAGGTTTGGTTATTTCAATTTGTAGGGATTCCTGGCAAATCATTTGTGTTTGTTTGACGTCCTGTGGGATCAAACTGCCATGAATTTTGAATGATCTAAAAACTGTGTAGTTTACTTCAGCTAAAACCTCCTTCCACTTGAAAACATAAATCAGCTGAGTTGAAATCTAGTCAAGGTTTTTTGTTTTTATTTGTTTGTTTTTTTTTTTTAACACTTGGGACTTGCCTCAGCTCCAGCTCGAGCTGGAGCATCACTGTGCTGGTCCTCTGCATTCAGAGGAAGAGCTGGATGACATTGCTGCTAGTCTAGTGCCAAATTGCTGAGCAGAGGACAGTCAGGACTGTCCTTCATGTCTCAGCAAATGCTGGGTCTTTGGGCAGACCCTGCAGTATGCCCTGCTTGGGATTTCAGCTTCTGCAGGCTCGCTTGGGGTGGGTTTCACTTTTTTGGAGGTCATCTTAGACAGATCTAGAGTTCAATAACTTCACAAAACCCACTGGATTCCAAGTCAATCACAGAATTATTTAGGTTGGAAAAGACCTCTAAGATCATCGAGTCCAACCTTTGGGCTTTTAGTCAGGACTCTTCTAACTTGCAAACACAGCTTTAAGTGGAGCTACAGTAGGAGCTTTCACTTTTTCTCTAGCAATGAAGTGAAATTAGAAGCAGATGTGAACACTGGCATTGTCTCTGGGGGACAGATGATGTTATTTCACCAGCTTGACATCTGTTAAGACTAGATTAA
Source organism: Platyrinchus mystaceus (assembly GCA_035041135.1). NCBI lineage: Eukaryota > Metazoa > Chordata > Aves > Passeriformes > Tyrannidae > Platyrinchus > Platyrinchus mystaceus. The sequence continues at coordinate 3,598,288 of JAWWLV010000183.1, forward strand.
ACCCAAAATGTGCTGGGCTGGTCCTGTTCTCTAGATCCTCTGAAAAGGGATTTGTCACATCAAGTGTATTTGGGGATTCAAGCTTACCTACAAACCTGGAAGCCTCTGAGCTGGCGCTTCAAAATGGACTTTTTTATGTTCAGGAGAAGCAAACCACGATTGAAAGGTTTGTATCTTTGTGACACAGATGTGAGACTTTATGAGTCCATCTTTATAGGAAAGGGGGGAAAGAAAGGCAAATTGGGAGGGGAAGAGGGAGCTTGTGACTGGCAAGGCCTGATGATACTTTAGAATGCTTGTCCATGTGTGCCAGCAGGAAAACACACCAATCCAAGACCTTTATACTTAAAAACTTCCCAGAGTTTTGCTGGGCAGTGTCATCTTTGCCCTCCCCAAAGGGGGGAAGCTTCTCCAGTGCTTACTTTACCCATGGCTCTGTGTCTTGGGGGGTTATAGAAAACCCTAATTTCCATGTGGATGGCCATGGGTGCCTTTGTGGAGGGAGCAGCACCGGATACTGCCCGGATGCCTGAATAGCTACCAAGAAACCAAAGCATCCCAAGTTTTATTCTACTGACTCCCCCTGTGACCTTTGGTAAGTAACTTAACCTGTTGTCCTCAGGATCCCCAGTAAAATGGGAGACCTTAATACTTATCTGGTGGGATAACAGTGCTTAATACTTACCTAATTGGATGACAATACTTACCTACATACCTCACAGGGGTGTTGTGAGGATTAATTAGCTAATGTTTGTAAAGTGCTTTGGAGATGGAAAGCGGTATATAGGAGTGCTAAGCACTATTACTCTGTGTCAGCACCAAGACCTTAAAATGGCTAAGGCTGTAATAAGAGTTTTTATATCTTTTAAAATAAGCCAATTGTTCAAGGCATCCGGATGCTGGACTTATTTTTAGAAAGAGATTTCTAAGAAAGTTGGGAAACAGAAGGGTATAATTATATGACCCGAAACCTTTTGTTGTTTCTTTTAGTTGCCCAACTAAACAATCTTAGGTGTCGTTTGATGAATTGTAAAAACTGCTCGTTGGAGTTTTAGACATATCAGTGTTTACTCTTGCTGATCAAACACTATTTCTTGAAATAAATATCTTTGCTACAATTTGGACAAGCAAATATATTAAATAAGCCAGAGGAAGTATTTATTCCTGTGTTCTTTCTTTCTGTATTTCTTTCTACAAGCAGCTTTTTTTATCAATGTAATTCTGCTCTTGTTCCCATTAGGGTAACTGAAAGGTAACACCGCTGCAGTAAATGGAATTACACCAGATACAAAAGCATTATGTGAGAGCAAAATTATATTTATATGTGGTCTGAAATGCAACCTGACACTTGGTTTTAAAGAAAAATCAAACCAACGGTTCCTAGAAATATATATAAATGCAACTTTAACAGAAATTGTCAAGCTCTTTGTTGAATCCTGATTGTTTCATGGCAACTCCTAAACAGATTTTGCAAAAGGAAGGTCTGGTATAGCATAGACCATATTTTCCCTTTCACAGGAGGAAACTTTGCAAGATTTTTGCCTTTAAATATTTTATTTGGTTCCTAATGTGGGCTCTTGGTCCAAGAAAGCAACTTTATAGTTATCAAAGCACCCATTTGTATTTTTTTTTTTTGCAAGAGCATTTCTTCAGATCTTTTATTCTCCAGCGTTAAAGCGAATTCCCACAAATTCCTAAAATCTGTTAAAATACAGAGCAGAGTGCTTACATTGGTATGTTGTATGTTGGCTGTCCCTGCTAAAGAGCCTGTGCATTTTCATCCTGGGTATGCAGAAGAAATTTGATATACTGCTGGGCTAAGCACCAGGATTTGGTTGGCTCTAGGACCAATTCTTACATTTCTGCATCAGGCAGTCGCAAGGATGGATAACACTTGAAATAAAATCTACCCCAAAGCCTTTCGTATGGATATCAGGTTATTTGAAAATGTAATAGAGACCATTCACTGTAATCAAGGGTGAGTCAAGGAAAATGGCATCAAAGAGCTCAAAGTAGCCAAGAGGAAAACTTGACCCAATCCTGGGCGCGCTGTTGGTGTCCCAGCTGCCCCAACAACCGAGCAGACTTTGGGGGAAGTGAGCCAGGAAGTCAGGTGTGGTTGTTGGAAGGGATATCTTCCAGATTAGCTGGCATTTGGCCCTTCAGCGAGCCCAGCGTGGGCCCATGGGTGTTGGATCCAGCTTTGGACCACAGGAGGAGGATGAAGTGAAGTCTGACTGACACTGTCATGGGCAAGCTCGTCAAGCTAATGCTTATAATATATGCATGTGAATATAATAGCTATCTGGAGCTTTGCAGTTGGCTGTTCCTGAGGAGGAGCTGAGGGGACAAGGGGACTTAGTGTTTGGGGAGAATTATCTGTATCCAGGCAGCAGAATTTGCAGACTTGGAAGCTGGGTAATTTGGTTGAAGAACAGGACTTTGCTAACCCCTTGGTGCCCGTTGTTAACATTTCCCAGAGCAGGAACTGTTGCCAAAATACAGAGGATTGCCATAGTTGGTGCCTGGAGCTAAGAAGGTGAAATGCAGACAGGAAGGGGAAAGGTGGGGAAAGAGGGGGGATGCAATTGGAGGCTGGGGTATGAAACAATGGAAAAAAAGTCAAAATCTGAATTTCTGTCTGCTCTCAATGACCTTGGGCAAATCATATAAGCTCAGTGTAGAATGGGATAAAAGCCCATTTCTACTGCACTGTAGGAATGAATAGAGATAGTGCAGCATCCAGGTGCCACCCTGATGAAGACAGCCACAGGTATGCAGAGCAGCTCCCACCATGGAGTGGGACAACACACAATGTCCTGTTATGGAAAAACACTTTTCCCATTATCTCTGTTCTTGCTGCCTCAGGAGACCTAAAGAAGATGTAGCAGCAGATAGTTTTGTACACCTGGATTTAATCTTTGCTCTCTTGCCTTCCACAAATCAACTCCATCTGATGATGTAGTGCATATTTCCAGCATAATCACCAGTTTGAGAGCACTCCTTAAAAAAAGAGATGTTCTAGGAGGAAAGCACTGGACCAAAGTCCACCTTTCTGAGCAGACTGTGCTTGCTGCATCAGCAATGGGTGATGTGCAGTTCAGCCAGTAACACCTGAAATTGCTTCAGTGAGGTCTAACAGAACTTGTATGCCAAAGATTTTGGTCCTAGTCCAATAGTGTTTAATAAATAGCAATTTCTATTAAAAAAAATAGTGGTCACACAAATAAGACATTGCTACTGAGCAGGAGAGCTTTGAGGTGACACAAAGTCACTGAAGCTGCCTCTGGAAACCAAAGAATCACAGAATCATTGGGTAGGAAGGGACCTTAAAGGTCATCTCGTTCCAATGCCCACAGGCATGTCTGGGCTATGATTCATTCTGTATTAAAAAAGCTCAGTGGCCAAGTATTTACTCTCCTCCCTTTGAGCAGCACTGATGTTACATGATGTGTGACCACTTTGGGGACCCGAACTGGCCAAACTCACACCCTGGGAAATGAATCTCCAGATGGTCACTGGAGGTGTTAGCCCCAGCCTAGAGAAAGGATGTAGGGTGTGGGATGGGGGACTTTGGGAAGGGTAGAGGCAGAGCAGCCTCAGAGGAGTTTAAGACACCCAGTGAAGATACTTTGCTTACTGGTTTTATTCATTGCTGGTGCTGTAGGTGGTCAGATACAAATATGACAAGAAAGGGCTATCTTAAATTAAGCATTTGTTTGGAGATAGCCTAAATTAAGCAAAGGACACCCTGTGCAGGATGCTGAAGTCTGTGGCAGACACAAACCCTCTTGTTTTGTGCCTCAGCCTCATCCTCATCACTCCAATGGAAAGCATTTGTGCGCTGCTCAGCGTGTGTGGATTTCTGCAGCCCCTGAATAGGATTGCAGGAAGAATCAAAGTGAAGTGTCCTCTTTAGGTCCTCAAGAAATAGAGCTTTCTGCTGGTTAACCATTACTTTGCATTTTCCCTTCCTTACAAAACGACTGAGGTTAAACATTAAGCGCCTGCAGTGAAGGACACCTGTATTTGCTGGTCCCATTATGCAGCTCTACTGAAAAGGCTTTACAGCTGTCTAAATTAGCATAATTAAATCCACATCAATTAAAAAACCTCCATCATCTCTTTCCCCTTCAGATGCAGATAGTCGCATTTGTCTAAGGTGCTAAGTGACAAAGGAACTTTTTAACAGTGGAAGCCCGAGCTGAAAGGAAGAGTAATATGGGTTGTATATTGGCCCGCGGTTCACCTTAACACCAGTGGAAGTGATTAGTGGGTGCTGCTGTGCCTAAAGAGGTAGGGCTGCCTTTTGCATGACAATGATGCCAGGACCCAGAGCCAGGCATTAGAGATGTGCATTTTACAACAGGCTTTGGCTTCTATTGCTCCTTTATACCCCATTAATAGGGGGAAACAAAGCCTGGCATGATTTGGCCAATTTCCCCCACCCTACTTTCTTTCCTTTTTTTTTTTTTTTTTGGGAGGGGGGGTGGGGTGGGGGTTTTTTTTGGTGGTTTTTTGTTGTTGTTGTTGGTTTTTTTCGGGTGTTTTGTTTTAGGGTTTTGTGTTGTTGTGTGTGGGGAAGCCCCAGTGACCCCAGGATAGCAGCAAGGCTGCGCTGTGTGATGCTAGCGAAGAGAATTCCTCCAGATGAAAACTGACATGGGGTTCAGGGGTTAATTTCTGGAACAGGCGCATTTGCATACAAATGAAAAATGATGGAATTTCTGTTCTCCTAAATTTTCAATGTCATCAGCATCAAACAGCAGTCAGTGCTCCCTTGCTGTTTGAAGAATATTCATTACTTCAGAAGAAGGGGCACCTTGTTTGGTATTAATCTCCTCTTCAGGTCAATGACTTAATTTGCTAAACTCCATCTGAAGTGCCACTCACTTTTTGATTTCTCTGCTATTCTTTGTTATTTTTCATAACATGTTCTTAATACTTTTTTTATTTGTAAGGGGATACGCGTCCCCAGCAAAGGCAAGCAGGAGGAAGGACTGCCTTTATTTATTTATTTTCACTCAGAGAACTCAGCACCCGTCTGTATCATTTGTAGCACGTTTTGGTGTCTGCTCACCTTAAGATTCATGGGGTTTTTAGCAGAAAGAAAATAACTTCTGGACCCAAATGGGAAAACAAACATTTTTCTCGCAAAACTGATATTTAAATGGACATCTGGTGCCTTGTGCAACAAGGTTACGGGGTGTCATGCCTCTAACAAAAGGTAACAAGCGGCAAAGTAATTAATCCCCCAAAGAAAATCATAATATTCTTTTAGTTCCTGCCTCTGGAAATTCTCATTTGAAACCACAGTGGCTGAGGACATACTCGAGGAAACTTTTGTGCTAGCTCTTATTTCCCCATTGTCCTCTCCGTGTCTGCCAGGGGCCCGAGGAAGGATCCCATTTCCCCCCATTTTTGCCCTTCATGGTTATAATTCTTCTCCCTGAATAGGTTTATTCAGGGGTTCTTTAGATGTTCAGGGCTTGGGGGTGTTACTGGGTAATTGGCCCTGGGCTCTCAGATGCCCATTCCCACCCTGTGGCCTGGGTGCTCCTGGACAAGGATACAGGGGGGAAGGTGGGTGTCCCCCCCACGGCACCAAAACATCCCCCCTGCGGGATGGGAGCCACACAACTCACGTGGAAGGGCTGTAACAAAGCCTCAAAGTCGGGATTTGTCCTATAACACTTTGTTTTTATACGTCTAGGCCTTTCTGAACTTCCCGGCCAGACTTATTCCTGATTCTCAAGATAATGGGTTTTTTTGTTTGTTTGTTTTTTAATTATTAATCAAATCTGATTTTTTTTGGCATGAGCACTTATGGAAATGAAGCAATTGCACTGTCTGTTCTTCTGTCTGTCACCCCCACTAACTTTTGAACCTCTTTGCCAATATCTCTCCAGTTTGTTAACAGGCTAGAGAGCTCAAAGGTGTGAAGTGCTTTCCAGTTTTCTTTTTATTTTTTTTTCCCTTCCATATCTAACTCCAAAACGGCAACATTTACTGTTTGAAATGGTACAGAGAGCTAAGCTTGTCTGTTTGGTTTTTTTTTTTTGGTGACTTGCAAAAGTGGAAAAGAGGTGACCTGAGGATTAATTCCCCATGTGTCTCTATGAAGCCTGTTAACAATTAACCAACTTGCTCCGGATGCCTCCAAGTCCAGCTGGGTGACGTTCAAGATCCATTGAAAAAAAAATAAAAAAAAAAATAAAATCAAACAACAAACTATTTGCACATAGTATATACAAACGATTTGCATGCAATTGCCTCTCACTGCCTTCTCTTCATGTAACCTTTTCTTAAACTGAGAATTTTTGAGATTTTTCCGTATTTATAGCGTGTATCACTCGGCAGGGCTGTAGTCCTGAGCAGGACCTTGAGCACTAGAAAAATAAAAATAAACAGGGGCTGGTAGGGGGGGAGTTTTATTCCTACCTGGAGCATTAAGTTAAGAGTGTCTAAGGGCCTTGATCCTCAGCCCCAGCCAAGCTGGATTTAGTGTAGGTCATATTAAGGTGGGGCAAAGGGGGCTTTGTGTCATTTTTAGATCCCCTTATCCCAGGCTGGCGAGCCCTGGCATGATGGGAGGGCGCCCGTGATGGGAGGTTGGGATGGCAGAAGGCCGGTGTCGTTGGCCTGGCGCCATCCGGAGATCCTCTGCACCGAGGGCAATTCAGGGGTGATTGGATAAGCCAGCTTTGCACAGGCAGCTGCTTTGGGAGCCTGGATCTGCCTTGTTATCCACAGAGAATGTCCTCAGCACAGAAAACTTTCTCTGTGGGAAGGTTTGCATGTGGGAGCGGATCCTGCGCTGACATGCCTGTGGTGAGTGAGGAGATGTTCCCCTCCAGTGCAGTTTGTCGTTGTCGGAAGAACAAATCAAGGAACTGTCAGATAAAGCTGAGAGAATCAGTAAAAATCAGCATCATCCAAAATTCAGGTCCAAAGAGTTACAACTGTCCATGTCTTGTGCTGTAAAATCCTCCTACCGGGAAGACTGGATTCCTTCCGATTCTCTTACGTGACAGAATACAGGCAAAAAAGTGACTCTCATGAATGCTTTTGTACTGGAAGGCTCAGGGTTGTAGCTGAGGAGCTGAACCTTAGTCACATCTGTCTATCTTGTTGTATGAATATTGATAATAAAAGTCAGAAAGAGAGACTTGTCATCGTAAGTGCATCAGACTCTGGCACTTGCCTGCTCAGAAGGAAGCAGCTCTGCTGCTTCGCTGCTGTCGATGATGTCGGTTTGTTGAAATAATATGTCTCTGCCAGCTGAGAATCTGGCCATAAAATGAGAAAAGTTGAGATTCCCATTGTTGAATTAGTTTGGCCACATTAAAAATACGTCGCTCTAGAAATGTGTATATGAATATGCTAATGTTTATTTTGCTGAATGTGCTTGCCAGGACGTGCCATGTGGCTGAGTTAGTGTTACTTTAAGAATCCTAATTTTTTGCCTTTTCAGACTTTGGAGCTTTTAAACTTGTAAACACAGCATTTTGTTGGCATAAGTCTCTATGATTTTATGCATACAGCTGACTTTTATCTTCACTTTTTACATCACCTTAATACTGTAAGAGAGAAAGCACTCATCTGTTTATGATAAGTTTATCAGAAATGCTCCAAAGTTTTCCATGACTAAGATATTATAGTGTTACAGTGGCTTGCTACAGGGTAATTTCGAGACAACAAACAGAATATTTCAAAGCCCAGATGTCCTGTTTAGACAAGGGGGTTTATATTGATTAGAATCTGCTTTCACCTAACATCGTGTAGTAAATATCACAAAGACGTAATTAGAAAATTCGGTACAATATTTAGTCCTAGTCCCTGTGTGCCAGAATTGTTTGACTACTGAGAAACTGGAGCTTGTTTGCATCCCAGTGTGTTGTGAAATGCAAACTTCAAAGAAAATATTATATCTCCCAACTCCAGCTCGTGAGAGTCTTGGAAGTATAATACAGAAAGGCTTAACAATCCCTGCTGAGGAAAGGGCAATTTGACACTGAAACTACTGTTAAAGCACCGTTGACACACTGGTGGGCAAAAAGTGCTTATTAGAGGAGTCTAGTTACAGTCTCGGGAGCCAGGGAGAGAAAACACACCCGAGTCGTTGTGAAAATTGGCAAGTTGCACCAAATAGATGCATTTTGTGTATGTGTCTGTGCTGGGGCTTTTTTTTCCCCCCTCCTTAACTACGTATATCTCCATGTTTGCTTCGGAGGCTTTCCATAAGATCGGGGCCCTCGTGGTATTCAAATAAAATATTTAGATTTGCAAAACTTCTGGAAGCCAGATTTTAAGGGAAAAAAGAAGTTTTTTGTCAGATTGTCAATGTCTGAATTTCATCACAATCTGTTCAGCTGTTTGTTGCAGGCAGGCGTAAAACATAGTGGGTAAGTGTGTGTTTGTACTTCTTATACATATTGAAAGAGGGCTGCCTAATCCCCTTGATGAGGAAAGCTCTGTAAATTATATACATCTGCAGGCGCTGTGCACGGGTAGTACAGAAGCAAAGAGTCAGATCAGCAATTTGAGGGAGAAAATAAGAGTTTTCTCCCAAACTCAGCTCTCGGGAACCTTGGAGCAGCCCAGCCTCCTGATGATGTCATTTACTTGTTTGGGTTTGTTTTTTTTTTTTTTTTTGAATGACCCGACTGTTTTGCCTTAAAAACTTTGCCTAGGAGGCCCTTCTACACACTTAGGATTCCTGGCAAGAGAAAAAAATATTTGCTGATGACAGCTCTGAATATATTCTCTTTAATTGTCACTTATGTCTCTGTCCCATCCTCTGCACTCTGCTAAAAATAGTAACTCGGGTTGATGGTTTCAACACCATCTAATGTATGTATATTATTGCATACAAAAACCTACATAAAAATGTCAAGAATGAGACCTCAGCCAGGAATAAAATTGAAAATCACAAACATGAGACAAGACCCAAATAATGAGGGTGTTGCAGGGAGATATTATACTGATGTCTCTGTGTAAATACATGCGGGCAGAGCTGTAAAGATCCTACCATCTCCTGTGCATAGAGGATTCCTAGAATAATATTTGCCTATTTTTTTTTTTGGTAAATAACTTGTCGGTAGTGTTTATATTTATCCTCAGCCTTCCCCTGCTTCCTTTAATAGCATGATTTGCTAATCATGCTGCAACACTTGTAAGGTAAGTGCAGAACATATTTTCCTGTCCATTTTGCAGAGGATAAATTTGTCCAAATTACACAGCAAGTGTCTGGCAGAAGCGAGACTAGACACCAGGGATAAAATCCCTTTGATTTCACTGAGAGGAGGATTTTATTCCAGGAGTTTTGTCTCCAGTTCTCCACTCTGTCTACTATGCCCTGCGTATTCTGGGCTTTTGTTGATACTCGATACAAGTCCTGGCTCATAGGGTTAAAGGAAAGTCTGACAGAGAGGCAGCAATAGTAGTGTTAACATGACACTGTAGTTATGGTTTTGTCAGCATTTCCATTATAAACTTCTGTTTGCAGCAATTATAAATCAACCATGAAAAAAAAAAGGAAAGAAAAGAAAAAAAAAAAAAAGAAAAAAGAAAAGAAAAGAAATCACTGTGAACTAAAACTTGGCATACCAGAGTCCAGGAGGGAATTTTGAGCTTTTGGAAATAATGGCTTCTGATTACCATGGACAGGCATGACATGATGTGCAAATATACACTCCACATTGCACTGGAAAAAAGCAGAACAAGTGTCACCACTTTGCCATGGCCGAGAATGTGAGGAGGGAGGGTCTTTCTGACTCTTGGAAGTGGCAGAAATATTTTATTATTCCCAGAAACATCTGATTAATGCCCTTAATGGCTTCTTAATTCTTCCTGTTTACTTTGTATCATCCCATGTCAGGGAAGGACGATGGCTGGCGTTGGGGTTTGCAGTGGATCAGACAGTCAGCTGGTGTTGATCAGCACAGCTCCACTGAAGTCCAGTGAAGTTAGGTTGACTTACACCAGCGGACAGTCTGGCTCCGTATCGTCTTTCCACAGGAGGCTGCGGCATTTGCTACCCATTTGGGGCACTGGTTGATGTTTGTTTAACTTTGAAAGTCCATTCTGCCGTACTGATTGAATTCCAGTTGCAGGACAGGCATAAGGTGACTTAAAAGTGTTTTCGCTGAGGACATAGTTGGTTACTTTCAAGTTGTATTGTGCTCGTATTTATCGCATCGTATTCCAGGGTTTCTGCTGCTACGCAGCAAAACGATGGAGCAGGTGGTGCTCGGCCACTTTATGACCGCAAGGCCGGTCCAAGAGGCTGTAACCACGGCCTGCCCTGCACCCAAATTGTGAGTTTGCACGATGAAGCTGAGTCACTGACCATTCTGGGTCAGAGCTCCGGGCTGTCCCCGGGACGAGCTCCCTCCTGCATCATCATCACTCGTGAGTCACAGGAAAGAGGAGCCGTTGGCTCCTCCGAACGCTTCCCAGCGCAGCATTCCCCAACCGCCGAGCTGGAACCCGAGTCCTCATTTCTGAGTTCAGCTTGGAAGTAATTACAGTGCCGTAGTAGCTTTGGCTTTCGGTGGTGCTGCTAATAACCGAGCGCTAAATGTGGAGCAGCCCTGCAGAAGTGCCCCAGTGTCAGGTTACGGGGAGCAGACGTCAAAATAAAGGTGCAGTAAAACTCGAGGTAACTCGTCTAATTGCGCGCCGGGGGTTGGGTGTAGGGAGGAGAAGCAGCAAAACTCCTTGCTGGGGTTTTTTTTATAGATGTGACATTTCGGTGATGTACCAACAGAGGAAATTTTGCTTGCAGAATCCTGTGAGCAAAACACTTCTGAGAATGTATGTATACAATTGTTTAAAAAAACACAGGGTTACTGACACAGATGCCAATTTGGTAGGGCATATGGAACATTTACACTTGCCTTTTTCATTCTTTCTTGCTACAGCTGGTACTGATTTAGTATGTGAAATTTTACTAGCAGGAGTGCTAATCAAGACAGAGATTTCTGTGAGGATTTAGTCATTTATGTGGAGGAAAACTATGGGTATCATTAAAAAGTACAAGATCATCTATGAGAGGAACATTATCATTAGCAACCTAATTTTTAAAGCAAACAGAGGGCAAAAAACTACTGTATCCCTTGAACAGCAAGAGCAGAAAATGATGTTCTTGTAATGTTCAGAGTCTTGTCACCTCTCTCTAAGTTTGGGAGAAAAAAATTTGAAATTCACTTAAAAAAAAAAAAGGCAATAGATGATCCAAGTGTTTTTTCAACCAGCGTGATAGTCTTTTCTGCTACATCAAATGGATATGGCTGGGAATGGGATTAAATCCAAAAAGCACATCCAAATCCTGGATCTGTGTCTGAATCTGAGGCCTCCATTCAAACCTAACTCTGTGATGGGGCTGCCTTTTACCATCTCAGCGTTTGAGAAAGGGCCAACCGTATCCCACATCTAAAATCCAGAGTTTGTAAAAGTGCCCTTTTTTTCCAGGAATTGCAATCTGGGCCTGGAATGGAGACAGTCAGATATTAAATACCAATTCTGGCCAATTTCTGATGGGACAAGAAATACTATATTCCTCGAAGAAGGCAAAGAGAGTATATTACTTATCCAAAGAGGTGATTTTACATTACACACGGCATAAAAAATTATGCTCGGGTTTAACTACCATTTCCTGCCAAGATTATTTCAGTGCAAACAGCAACAGAATAACTGCTGTATGTTAAATATGTTGTACAGGTGGCCCAGTGATATGGGAGACCTGAGCAATAACAGCCGACATCTGCGGCCAGAGGAGCCCGGGCGCGGTGGAGCCGCGTGCGGGGTCCCCATGGAAGGTGGCCAGCTGCCCATGCTCACAGCATCCCCTTCATGGAGAGATGTGTGAGGAGCTCTGGGGTGGGCTCTGTGCCCTTTTCCTGCTGCTTTCCCAACTAGTTTTGGGACTATGGGGAAAGGCAATGCGAGGAGGATGCCGGGCTGATGCCCTGGGTGATGGTGCTCTGAAAGGCCAAGAGATTTGCCAGTCGATATGACCAGGAAATAAACAAATACCTGCCTGCAACTACACAGGAATTCATCTCAGCTTCTAAGGGATTGGCTTCATATTAAGCCTTCTGAATATCTTTGCAAGCTGCTCTGCTTTGGTGTGACAGGCACTCTTTCCTGAGGCAAGGTAACACTGAGGAGGGTTTGGAGAATGAAATCCAGGCACCTTCATTTGTTTCAGGAGTGTTAGCATTGTCCCAAGTGCCTCCCTTGCTGGGTAAGGCAGTAAATTTTAGGCAGATTCCCAGATATCACTGGATTCAGTAGCTTTATTATAGTGCAGATGTGAGGGGTCTCCTTTGACCTCTGCAGGTAATGGCTCTGTTGTGGTAACTTCATAAATGCTGCAAAGTTGTCTCATGTAGTTTGGGATGTACCATGGCCTAAACTTTCAAAGAAGCCCCACTAAGCTACAATTAAATCCCTTTTTTTCACTCACACAACCCCAGACTTCAGCAGTTATGACTTAAAGTTTCTTAATGTTATTTTCCACTATCACATCTAACTTTAACTACTAGTAGAAAAACCAAAGGCATTGTAGAGCTTGAACGTGCTAAATTACTCCTGGATATGACAATGACAATTTTCACTTAAAAAGCTGTTTTCCCAAAATACATATACAACTAAACATGGTATCTCCAGGGGGTAGGGAAATGGCCATCAGGCTAATTAGCTCAAAGCAAGCGAAACCATAGGGGAAAAGAAAAACCAGCATTTATGTTGGCTTGAACATTCCTGCTTGCACTAAAATTGCTTGGATGTCTGTGAAAGCCATGCAGAGATGCTACTGACTTTGTGGGCTGTGGGAATGGGTCAGCTTCTCATATGATGGCATTGAGACATCCCAGATCCAATGCTGGCAGTAGTGGAGCTCCCTCCTCCAAAAAACCTCAAGCGTTTGACTTGTATTCTTACAACTGTCCAAACTTCTCCCTAACATATCAAGGTGAAAGAATCTGATATTGGGTCAGAACAGGAATATCATAGGACTTGTTTCTGCCTCCCAGGAAGAAAAAGAAGTGAATCATGATGGAGATTTCACTGTTACCGTCGATAAGAACAGTTACATCACCAAAAATGCGCAGTACAGCGATCCGAAGTCTCAGACAGTTTGTGATGTTTAAACATCTTAAGCACTGTTGAGCGTTTTCACTACATTTCTTGATATGGCACTGCAGTTTTATTTAAGCAATCCCGAAAATCGTGGCCAGCTGCACCATCTGCCAGAGATGATGCAGGATGGGTGCCTCCAGCATGTCAGCGCTCAGATGTCATTTAAAAGGGAAATGCTTTCTGTACTGGGAAGAGGGCAGAGACAAAGAGCCCGGGCAGGCAGCAGGCTGTGCTAAGTGGAAAGAAGAATTGATACCTTTTCTAAGGCCTGACCCGAACATCTGAGTTCCTTCCCTTGGGGTTTCTCGTCCCCAAATGTTCTTTTTTTTTTTTTTTTTTTCTTTTGTGTGTCATTTTTTTTTTTTTTTTTTTTTTCCTCAGCAGATCTGGAAAAAGCTCGGAGAGATAAGGACTCCTCTGAAGTCGAACAGGTGGCCCGTCCAGGTCATTGAGCGCGATGGTGGCTGTGAAAGCAGCGTGTCTGTCGGGTCCCACCTCGGCGCAAGGCGCGGGGCCGCGCGGCAGGGATGTGCTTGGCATTTAAAGGTCAGTCCCTCGCAGGTCCTCGGAACGTTCCCGGCAGCAGGTGACCTCCGTGACTGCTCTCCCATCTCACACATCCGCCTCATAAGGAAGCCAGGCTGCACCTTTATGAAACTGTTTGCAGAAGAGCGAGGCGTGATCACAACTAAGCTGAAGGGTGTCATATTCACTTTACCGCCGACATGAGGACCAGTGGTTGAATATTCGATTACATGTCAGTCACAGCACATTAGGCAATCTTCCAGTCTGCCAGCTTTGCCCTTCCCAGCTCCGAGCTAAGTGTCATCAGGAAAGAAGTAGCACGGTGAAGGAAGGAGGCGACTGGAGCTTCAGTCTCCATCAAAAATGTCCTTTCCTATCTTTCCAGTAGGTCTGTTGGGTCCTCCAATACCCTGGAGAGAGTAAGGCTGTTCGTGCCTCCTGACTGTGGATTCAAACCACTCATGGTGCAGTGCTGCTCAATTTTATCTCTAAATTCAAAGGTATAAATGTGTGCAAAAGCAGCAAATGGTGTAGTGAAAAGTTAGGGAACTGTCATTCCAACTACATTACCAGAAATATTCTGCTCTTTCAAATAAAGTGTCTATAAAAACATGTTGCTCTGACCAAGCATTTTCTGGACTGTTTTGCTTGCAAATTACTTAGTGAAAATATGCTAGGAGTGGAAGTTAAGGGCTGTGGACAATTTCCCACTTTGCTAAAGCCAGAAAAATCCCATCTAAGCTCCAAGAAGGAAACTACTTTCCAAAATGTCAGCTCATGCGGAAAGTCCTGGTTCAGCTGGAACGAGCCACTCAGTTTGCTCTCGGTGGTTTCTGGAATAACAAAATGCCCTGCACGCCCATGCTGGGAAGCACAGGCACCAAAGGATAATGTGGGTAGATAATTCCAGTTGGCACTGGGGGGCTTATTATGGTTTTTGTTAAGCATCCTCCACCTGTTAGCACCAGCCACGTGAGAAGTAAACGGGTGGCGTTCCCATTTTGCATCTTCTGTTTCCAAGGTTGAGCTGCACCTTCTGTTTGGAGTCTTTCAAAGTGAATTTGAGATCAAAGGAGACAATGCTGCCGTGACTGGGCAGGACCTTCATAAGCAGAACTTTAGCTTTGTCTGCTTTGATTTCAGATTCACTTTGAGTGTTTTTCTGACGGGAGGTGCAGCCATCACAAGACTCTTGGTAGCAGCATCACCATTAACTTTTCAAGTGACCGTTCCTATTTAGCAAGAGAGACAATAAGATTGTGGTGGGTGTCAATGGGAATAACCTTTATGATACTTCCAAAGCTTCAATTCTGTCCTCGGGCTCCACAACTCCAAGAAATACTTAGAGGGAGAGACTGCCTGCGGAGTGAAGAGTTCAGTGTGATGGATGAAACAATAAAAATGACACCGCTGGTAAAACTGAAAGTTTATGTGTTGTGTGTATGATTGATGTCAGGGCAATGGCATCCGGACCCTGTGTCATTACGGGTGCAACATGAGACCCTCCGTGTGGCAGGATGGCTGGACCTGTGGCTGGTAAGTCCAGTAAGGTGAATTTGTCCTGTCTGATGAAAGAATATCTCCATGAGCAGTTGTCTGCAAGGACTGAAGGCAGCTCTCAACAGCAGAGTGAGGTGGGAAAGGCAGGACTCCATTTTGGGTCATGCCTGGAGAAAACGGCTGTTTTCCCCCTATATCACTCAGTCCTTGACCATGTTTGAAAAGGGCACCTTCAGTGCTGACAGCAGTGTTGTTACAGACAGAAGGACCGGGCTGAGAGCAGCCAGGGAAGTGCACCTTACTTTTAAAAAGAAAGATGTGTCTTGACAGCTTGCCAAATGCCACATCTGCCTCTCTTTGCACCTCTGCGGGTGAAGCTGAACAGCAAGGTGGTGAAGATGAGCGAACCTGTCCCTTAACTGTGTGAGATCCTCTCTCTGCTTTTCCATCCAACAGCTGTAGGTGATTCGTGACTGGAAGGACCTCCCTGAAACCCCATCTGCAACACCTGGGGGGAGGCACAGCTGTGAGCTCCCTGTGGTGGGGTGAGGAGGCACCACGCCACTCACACCTCAGATGGGCTGAGAGGAGGGTGGGGGAGTACAGGCACTGTTAAATGCTTGTTGGTTTGGTTTGGGATTTTTTTTTTTTTTTCCTTTTGGTAATTTTTTTTTCCATTGGAGTTTTTTCTTCTTTCATGATGGATCTCTGTTGGGGAATGATGCTGCTGAGACTGTGTAAGCCAAGATGGTCTTTGAATTGTCTGTTTCTCGAGCGTTGAATCTGTCCTTCAGTCAACCAGGCAAGTCTTGGTTTATCTGATTAGGTGCAAGGATTTGGGGGTTATATGTCTAGTGTCTTATGTTTAATTCCTGCTTACAATAATATTAAATCATAGCTTGCTGGTCTGCAGGTATCTCAGTGAGACTATTTTGCCTGTGACACTGAATATTTTGCATGCACTGCATCAGCATTGTGTAAATTTTATGAACAACTTCTATTATCTTTGAAACCACAGAAACAAACAGTTATAATTATAGTCTGAAGATGCTATAGTATTTCAAATATGCCTGCAGTAGTAGTATTACAATGAAAGTGTGGTGTGTGCCTGCAGCTTTTGCTGTGTTCAATGACATCATAATTATGCTGTATTCGAGCTCAAACTTCTGTCCTTAAACACAAACAGCTTGTGTGAACACTCTTAGGTTTACCTTCTCATTTCTTGTGATAGTCACTGGACTGCAATTGATTGAAATAGTGAATAAGGTAGGGTAGTGCATTTTACAAGCTTTGTGTTGGGATTTGGCATGGATAAGTAGTAGGTAGCTCACGTCACAGGATTTGGAAAATGAATGAATGCTGTTTAAAACCTCCAAATGGGCATCTGCTACTTGTCGAGCTGTGGTCTTCTGGTCCTGGGGTATTTTACACTCTTGTGATTTGTGATAATGGAATTACTGAAAAAAAAATTATCAACAAAGACATGACAGTGTGAGGGTGCAAAACAAAGCTTTTATTTCTGGAGTTGGTGTGCTTTTAAGGGTGAAATGCCTCATGGATGTGTCCTCAAGCATGGCCTTAGATGTCAATATACCTGAGCCAGCTCCTGGGTGGTACATATGACCACATCCCACTGGCACAACTGTGACATTTACAAGCTGAAAAGCTGTCCAGGGGTACCCATAGGCCTCCATCTTCTTTAAAGCTGACTTCATACCTATTCATGCTTGTTCATGAACTTCCAAAAAAGTTTTTGTCTTGTTTCACTTTTTCATTTAAGTTGTCCCAAAACAACAATTTTTTTTTCAAACCACACTCACAAGATGCTCAGAGTTTTCAGTTTCTAAGGGAGACCTTCGCAGCCCCAGACCTGAATTCCTTGTTACTCTTGTTACTCCCTAGGGATGCAGCAGTGTGTCCATACCCCTCTCTCCCACTGGTAAGCAGTAGCATTGCTGATGGTTCTGCAGCACTGAAGCTGTCCAAGCACATCTCCACCCTTTAGTCAGAGGTGTTTCTTATGAACGCTAGGAACAGCAGTAACACCTAAAAATAACCACAGTGAAAAAGTGGTTGAAGAATAAGGCAAGAATTTCCCAACAAATATCTAATTACTATATTAAAAATATTTCTTTCATGTAAGACTTAGCTTAACTAACTCTGTAAATTGAATGTGGCATCTTTCTAACGCTTCTCTGAGTCTCTGTGATTGTTTTCATTATTGTTATGATTGTAACTGTTACTAGAATGAAATTATTTACACATGGAGCTAAATGATTATTTTCATTGCTATTCAGCTCCTGACTGCATTAGACTGGTACGCTGCATCCACAAAACGCCCATGCTCTTCAAAGCTGTGGGTTTCCCCATCTTTGGGAGTGGCTGTGACACAATGTTCCCATTGTTCTGTACATTCAGGATGTATCAGGACATGTTAAGTGGAAAATGGCAGATAAGGGGTCCTCTGCCATCACCTGACTGCTGTGGTACCTTGCACAGTGGAGCTGCTTTGGGCTTTTCTGCTGCATGGTGGGCACTCAGCTGCTGTCTGCCCACTGTGTGTCTTTTGGATGTCCTCACTTTATCAGGCTCTTTTCCATGTGGGGACACCTGGTCATCCTAAAAAAGTATCCCTTTATGTGTGAAACACCCCTGACTCCTTCCAGGCTCCATGGCTGTTGGTGCTCTAGAAGTCACCGTCAAATTTTAGGATCTTACTGCTCTCTTCCTTCCCTTTTATTTGCCTTTGGTAAACCTGGATAGCATGGAAAGAGCGCACTAGAGCATTGGTATAACCATTGAGTGGTGGAACACTGACCAGTAGGGCCATAAAAGTCAATGAAGTGCATAAGCAGCAGAGCACATAATGACCAGTGAGTCTGTGGCAGTTCATCTTTAACACATGGACAGATACGGTCTGGTGGTTAAAGTGCACGTGTGAGAGCCAGGAGAACTAACTTTGGACTCTGGATTGGCCCCTGATTTGTGTGTGATAGTCACTTCCCTACTGATGGCTTTGCTGTTTTCCTGTTTGGGAAGAAGGGGGAATATAAGTGTCAGGTGTGTGTGTGTGTGGGTGCAACGTTCTGATTTATGAGTGGTCGTAAGGCTCGTGTCTGAGATCCTAATGGGAGACTCTAGAGAAGTGCAGGGAGTTGGGCAGGTGCTTGGTTGGAATAAATCAGAATAGTTCAATTAAAATCAATAGATTTATCCCATCTGGAGTGATAAAGGCTTTCCCATCAGTTAAAGGACTGGCCCTTAGTATGTAAGAGGAGTTAGGGATGCTGATCCTCCTCTCTCAGGAAAGGTTGTGGCCAAGAACATGTATTCACTAACAAAAGACCTTGGACTATGGGATTTCTTACCAACAAGAAGGATACATGGAGGCTAATCACAAGGCAATTTCATTTAGGAAACATGGAAAATTAATTAGAAACTCTCGAGTTACCTTTGACTCTTTGGCAAGGACACATCAAAATTGCCAACCCTCTGTCTAGCAATATAAAAGCATTAACATCTGCATAGGTTCTGTTGGTAAATTTATGGAACAGAGAGAGTAAAACTGACGTAAAAATGGGACAGGCTTTGGATATGAGCAACTTTCAAAGTAGATGCTCTTTCTGGAATTGGTCTGCAGCTTGTGCTGGTTTAGTTAAATTTGTTGAGTTGACCTAATTCAAACCTCAACCTGTATGTTCTTAGATCAGTTTAAAAAAAATTTACCACCCATTTCCAGAGGTAAAACAAACTGACATAAGCCCAATTTCAAAGCATTCACAAAAATTAATAAGTGTTTTAAAAACATTTCAGTTAAAAGAAAAAACACAGCTTAATCTAAGGAACTTTTGCTTAGGCTGGGCCTTCATTTCCAAAATCTGTACAGTAATATCACACAATAGACTGAGGTGCTGATTATGCCACAGATAATGTAGTTGTTAATGATCAAGTTAATGTTAAAAGCCATTACTGCTCATTGACATAATTCTCAGAACATTATACTAGAGAAGTGCACCTTTTGTGTAGCAACAAAATGACAAAATTGAAATGTTAAAAGTTGAGTGCCTGAATAATAGCCTGTGAAATCATTTAGACAAGATCATTGTTGTTGCTATTGTAAAAGAACCAGAGAGTGACAGAATGAGACAAAAAAAAAAAAAAAGGAGGGGGAGGAAAAAAAAAAAAAAAAAAGCAGGCACCAGAGTGTCTCTTTCCTGAAGGGAGATGTAAGGTACAGAGGATTCCTGCTCCTCTGTTCTCTCTCTGCCTCTCCAATTTGGAAGGTCTTCATCTAACAACAGAGCACCCTCCTCTGGCAGCTCGCCAAAAATGAACGCCTGGCTGGAAGCGGTCAGGAGAGGGACGGGACCCCTCGCGTAGCATCCTCCTAACGCTGGGGTGGGAATCTTTACCCCGCACGGAGGAAGGATGTGGGTTTTTTTTTTTTTTTGACTGCTTACCAGGGAAATCTAGGACAGTGGTCCCAGCGTTATGTTAAAAATAATAATAAAAAAAAAAAATCAGTCGTGGACGTTTTCGCTGTTTTGCCCAGAGTGGGGGTCACTGGTGACTGCAGTCGCTTGGTGTGGTGGAGGCCATGGGCTGGGACTCTTTACCCTAAACCTGGAGGATTTGAAGGTCGCTTTAGAAAACTCTCTGAGCCCCGTGCCACCCACGGGCATCTCCTCGACTCTCTGGGCTTTAATAAACCCGAGGAAGAGCGCAGAATTGTGGTAATGGGCTCCGCAACAGGCAGACTATTAAACGCCTGCAGTGGAGGGACACTTTACTGAGCAATATACTGTACAACAAGCCTGTGTTAAAACATTGACCCACAACATTTGGTCCATAAAAATAGTTACATTCGCAGGGACTCCTGGCAGTGATAGTTTTAATGCAGGGTCTGTGTCATGGTATAAAATAAATGACTTCCAACATTACAGTAAACGCTTAAAAGCTCCATTGAAAACCTTTCTGTGCAAAGCAATGAGCACATAGTGCAACTACCTGCAAGCCATGGCAGTTTTGTTCCTGAGCCACCCACAACGATCTGCTTTTGTGCAGAAAAACCCTTCAGCCCAGCAGCCAGTCCCTCCCAGCTCTCCTTGCTACCCTTGTAAAGCTGGGCAATTCACCATGGAAAAGGTACTGAAAGGCACTTCACTGGATTATGCTTTCATTCTGGATTTTCCAGGAACGCAGTTTTCTGCTTTTTTAAAGAGTTACCTGTGTCATAAATGGCACTTTGAATGTGACTTGGTTTGTTTAGCATCTCCCAGCACCAGTATTTCATAGGAATATTATGTGGCCTTTTACTAAGTTTCCATGTGCTCTAGTAAGAGCTGTTGCTAATAAATTTGGAGGCAACTCGGTTTAGTCTCATCTTATGTAGCTTACCGCTTTTTCTCCAGCACAGATCTGTTCTGACCAATTTTTTTTGTGTTCAGGTAGGGAGGTTCAAATCCAAGAACACCCATCTCAAACCAAAGCACTTCTCCATCCACGTGCCAGCTGCCAGCCCACACTCCAGCCTTCACAGTTTTCCTCTCTAATGCATTAACTTTCCTGGAGGGCTTTGATTCTTGTCCTCCTACAGTTCCTGTAAGCTCCCACAAAACCATCCGGTATATTCTGTGCCTCCAGTGACTGTCTTTCTCAGGATATCTTACTACAGGGTCTGCTACTCTTGGCACCCTCTTCCTGTGACCCCAGCCACTATTGAATTAAATCTCTTCCATGGTTTGGCTATGAATTGCAGCCTAAAGTCCATAACTAAACTGTGCATGGTATTGGAATTCAGCAGGAGCTGGGGCCAGCGATTAGGGATGGTAGACCCTGCCACTTTATCTGTCATGACAGGAGGGAAATTTTAGAGAAGGAAAATTACTGGCAGGTCACAGTTTGGAAGGAAGGTAGCACTAGTGTAGGGCTTCTGTTTCTGCTGTGCTCATTGCTGTAGTATGAGGGATTGTGGAATTCCTTAGGAAAAGTTAGGGCCCCGCAGAAGGGATTAAACCTTCCACTGCCTCTTGCTGTGCAGATATGGATGTTTTTGGTTTTTTTTAAAGGTTTGATCTTCCAGCTATAAAAAAAGAAAAACGAATTTTATTTTTTTTCTGTTTTCAGGAAAGATAAATTTGAACAAGGAAATCTTTCTTAAAATCAGCCAAACTTGTTACAGAGGCAGATCTCTACAGCTAGAGGATTTCCATGAAGGTGTCTTCACCTCTCAGGACCAGACCCTGTGCACTTGACATGCCTGGATGCAGGGACTGTAGAGAGAGTAGGTGATGCCCATGAGGCTGGATCTGGGACCCTAGCACAGGGCTGGACTGGTGAGGGTGTGCAGAGCATAGGGGAGGTTATCTGTAATGTGTTTGTGATGTCCTGGCAGTGGAGGAGGGCTGTCATGGAGCTTCCTTGTAGTCGTTGGAGATATTATTATTGTGGTACCCCAATAGTTGGAAGGGGAGAAATTTTGACACATGCACAGAGTGCAGAAGTAAGAGGTTCAATCTGCCCTAAGGGCTGAAACCTGCACTATATCTGGCTAATTTTGCTAGCTCTAGTTCATAAAATGGCTTGGATGCAAGAGCACATACCACCCTACACACCCTTTAAACAAGCAGTACTCAGTAAAAATGAAATTATTGCTCCTGCCAGTTTTCCCGTTCTTGCCATTTCTTTCTTATCTAACTTTGAGCTAAGGCCAGCTGCTCTTCACCTAGATATTTATTTCTCTCAGATACTAATCAGTTGAGTAATACCTGGAACTCATCAAGTGGAGCTGGGAGTCGTAAGAGCCTGACTGTCACCAAAGCCCCCCGTTCCCAGCCTGTGCCCCTCTTGGTCTCATCTCACTGCTGGATTAGAGGGGAGATGCAGCTGATCCTGAGCAGAGCCAGCAGACTATAACTTGGAAGAGATAAGGAGTATTGTAAGATTCAGGGATCTATCCTAGAAAAATGCATGAATCCTGCTGATTTTTTTTTTTGCTCTGGCTCAGTTTTGAAAGGGCTCCAGGCAATTTAGATGTAACTACTTATTCCTCAGCCAGGGAAGCACCATGGTTTGGGTTAAGAAGCTGATTGGCAAAGTCCAGGGGTGCAGACAGATGTCAGGGTCTCTGTGAGTCTGATGGGTGCTATCTCTTCCAGTAGCTGGGTTTTGAACAGGGAGAACTTGTAATAAAGTGGTTCAAGTACTGTGTGAGGAGAGATGGGTTTCTGAAACACTGCCTGAGCCGTGGCAGTTCAAGGTGAGGCAGATGATGATGGTTTGAAGGTTACATGGAGAAGGAAATTAAAGAGGCTGAGAAGTGTTGCACAGCTGTGCAGGTGGGGAGAGGCAAGGTGCAAGTGAGGCAGTGCTGCAAAGAAAGTGTAGGCAAATATTAAATAATTGGAATGTGAATTTTGTGTCAAATCCCTCACTGATTTTTCACTGCATGTATATACTTGGCTTGACTATTTAGAAGCCTTCAAAATCTAGGTA
>JAWWLV010000183.1:3623452-3635282 GCA_035041135.1 Platyrinchus mystaceus
CACTCAGTTGGAGCAGTGAGTTTTGAGCATGTCAACTATACGTGTTGCAGATCCATGAGAAATGGCAGGAGATGGGAACCTGGCTTGCTCTTCAGGATCAAAAAGTCCAGCTGTATGGGGAAATGAGCATGTAGGCCCCCAAAAGAGCAAGTGAGAGGGTGAATCATACTGCAAGATATCAGGAGTGCTGGTGAGGGGACCACACGTGGGGCTGTGCTGGTTTGGAGCAGGTTCTGGCATGAATGGCCTCGCCAACAGATTTCCACTCGGATCCCTTCATTTCTCTCTCTCCCATTTCCTTGCTTTACTATATTGTCTTTCTAGCTTGGCCTGTGTGGGCCCTATCAAATCCCAAACATACTGGTAACTTTATTATAATTCTCCCTTGGAGTAAGCCATAGTCTGTTGAGTCATATTCATTATATTAAGCCATTTGTCAACTTCCAGTAAGAATATTTGCAGAAGCAGTCAATCGTCAATAGATGACTGGAAATCCAATTTTTTTTGGCATGACTATGTAATAAAAAAAAAAAAAAAAAGATAACTTGGTGATGAAGGATGGACCCAAACCATAACATGTGGTTCTGCATCCAGATTGTCAAGGGATATGGGCTTTTGGCCCAGCAATGAAGGCAAAGACCTGATTTCATATGGCTACAGCTCTACTCTTTCCCTAAATTTAATGCTTGAGGTCTTGATTTGTATCCATTGCTACTAATATAGCAGCCTGATTTCCTTCGTGTGTAAAGAGAAAAGCTTCTTATATACCAGAACCATCACAATGAAGAATTATTGTTTTAGGGATGGGGTGTGGGTGAATATTGCCCTTATTTTTTTTCCATGCTGTCTCTAATCAAATGTAATCACCGCAGCATGTGTTATTGATTTTGTAATTGCTTCTTGAACGGTTTGGGCCCCAAGACTGCTACACTTGTGAGGATGTCATTTGGGTTATATATATAAGCTAATGGATGATGTATCTTTTTATTAGGAAAGCCCTCTAATATCTCAGTTAAAGATGAAAGACTTGTCCCAGAAGGCCTGGTTGGTAACACTTTCCAGCATGACTTGACAGCAGTCTTTCACCTATGCTTCCTTTGTGTAGCTAATTCCAAATGCTTGTGTTGCTCACTGTAAAGTGGTGAGGCCAAAGGTATGGATCTTGTCCATGTTATTCCTGTGGTTATAGCATCTGAGCTGCAGCATGTGGCTTTGGTGCTTCAAAAACTGCCTGACACTGTTTTGGTTCCCAAAACAAAGCAGTTTTTTTTGGATACTAACTGAGCATCAGTTAATGTATGTCTCAAGTCAGGCTGGAAAAGCTGCTGTTAATAAGAGGTCAAAATGGGGAAATGGATAAAGGAAGGAGAGCTTGCATGGGAATTGTGTAGTGATGTGCACACAGTTGCCCTGTGTGAAGGGAAATGGTTTTTTTCATGGGAAGGGTAGGATTTAGGTTATCTTGGGAGACTTCTAGCATAGGCAACACTTTCACCAACCATAAAATCCAGCTTGAGGTGTCAATGAAGCCTGAAGTGCAGCTGGGACTCAAATTTATGAAGTCTTGGAGTGGGGTTTGAATGATGAAGTAGGCCTGGCATTGGCATATTGGGAATCCTGAGAGAGGTACTGCTCAGCCTGGGTGGTCTCTTCCTGCAGCATGAGGGCTTCTCTGCATCACTGTAGTCTTTTGAGATGGCTGATCTGCTGTGATCTGGTGGCTCACTCCTGCCAGGAAAAGTCATCCTGCTGCCCTGCCTGCTTTGGCTGTGCATTCCCATGCTCTCTCCTGCATGAGGTCTGGTCCGTGTCCAACCCCTTGGTGGTCTGATTCAGCATGCACGGCTATGAGAAAAGCAACCCAGCAAGGAGGGTTAGAAACATGCAGCTGTGACAAGGAGCTGAGCTAGACCTCTAGCAGAAACAGTCTATGAGGGCTCAGCTGTCTTGGGAAGCCTCACACTGTTGATATCCCTGTGGTCTGAGCTCCCTCTTCAAGAACATTCCATGGGAAGGCTTAAGGCATCCTTCTGGAGGCATGAATTAACACAGAGCTCTGATCCTAAGAGGAGCTGTGCTGGTTCCCCTGCTCTGAACACCTGGGACATCCTATTTTTCTTTTCCTTAACAGCTGTCTTTTAGCTCAGTCAGAGGGAGTGAGAATGAGTTCACCTGGTTTTAGAAGTCTAGATCAGAGCTAGTTAACTTGGGCTTCCTTTAAACCAATGGGAAGAAATAGATCCTTTAAAATGCATTTCATCTGGCCTGGTTTTATATCTACTTTAGGCTGAGGTTAATCCCTCATTAATGACATCTCCTTTTCTAGCCTGAACGTGAGAAGAGCCTGGCTCAGATGTCTGCAAGATAGACATCTGCATTTGGTCACATAAATCCCACCCGTAGAGCTGCTCCACTAATGTGATGAACCCAGATGAATGGCTTCAATTAATAACAACAATAATAATATAGACTCTATGCTCTAAATATAGAAAATAACTTCAGTTAGGGTTTTTTTTTCAGATTTGGGCCAGATCTTTCCTTGGTGTTGGTCACGTTATTTTTGATTCAGTGGGGCTCATGGTGAGTAGTTGTTCTCAATGGTCAAGAGCAATGATGGTACCTCCTTTAGGCAAACTAAACTAATATACTCTTCCTGCTGATAGAAATAGGAGAATTTTCCAAGGTGAGGGGTTGGTTTTGTTGTTTTGAATGAGATTGGGAAGCCATACCTTTGTTGAAGATATATCCCTTGTAAGAACACAATGGTTGCAACTTTATGGAACTACTTGCGACCCCCCAAACTTCCTCTTTATTAGTGTTTCTCACTCAGCTCAAGCTGAAGCAAACAAATGAAACTAATTACTCTTGAAGTTGGGTATTGCCTTCTTGAGCTTTATGAGCCTATTTTTCTGAAATTAGAAATTGCCTAACAATGTGGAATGTTTCCAGCAAAACTGCTTCCTACAGCTACAATTTTTACAGTCACACAAGTGCTTTGTGGGCTACCTTTGGGTAGGCAGCAGTGACATCCAGTGGCCAGCGACCTGATCACAGGTCTTCTCCCAGAGCCTGTCTCACCTGGGAAATCTCTCCCTTGGACAATCACTGTATGAGCATACCGAGGGCTTATTCACTTATTCTATTTAATGGTTTTGGTTTGTTTGTTTGTTGGTTGGTTTGGGTTTTCTTTGTCTAAGAGAATCCAAAATTCTCAGGTAGATCTTCTCCAGAACTCCAACTAGGACTATGGAAATCTACTACTACTACTAAAAAAATATATATATACTTTTTAGATTGTTGGCTTCAATGTAAAATATTTTAAAATTGTTGTCAATAGACATGGATGTCCAAGTAAGTATTGAAGGACAAGGTGTAGATATGAATGTTGGAAAAGTTTGACCTTCTTTGGATTCTCTACGGAGTACAAAAATCCTATGGGAAATGGAGCATAACAGTAGAGACCCTGCATATATTGCTTTAATATTGACTTATTTACTTTCAAGGCAGTGGATCTGATCCCAGTTGAGTGAGTTCATTGCAGACTAAGAATGAAGACTGGGGTTTTTCTCTTTTATTCCCAAAAGTAAGCATTCTCAGGATTAGATCCATAGTTATGCACCTCTAAATGCAGGAAAAACAGTTGAACTGGTGGTGAATGTTGAGATGACTTGCACCTCCTCCATGCTTATATAGTCTCTGAGCCTTTCTAAAATAGGACACATGGTCCACCTTAACTTTAAGTAGTTACTCCTTTCCGTTATGTCAGCTACTTAAATTTATTTGCAGACAGTCAATTCATATTGATCATAACTCGACCTTACAATGACCTTGAGCAAAGGTACTCTGTGACTGCTATAGATATTGTGATCAATACTGGAGAGCAATTGACTACACCTAGTTACTGATAAATGGAGTAAAAAAAAAAAAAACCTAAAAAAAAAAGGTACACTATTTTCAGAAACAAAGATAACTGCTCATTTAGTCGGCTGTTTGTGAAGGTTTAATATTGATACATGAAGTTATAATGACATCCTTGGGCATTCTCAAATGGTAGAAAACAATAGGGTGCAGAGTCACTGTGGCACATTAAGGAGAAAGAATCATTAGTTCCCAACTTCAAATAAGAAATTTCATGATATTTATGACAACAACACTGAGAACAAATACACTTACTTAGCAGTGCTCATTGGAGAAGGCATGTATCAAACTGTGCCTCTTTTCTTTATGTGTGAGCCAGGTCTAGTGAAATAAAACACTGCATTACTGTGCACAGAACAAAGCCTTTAGTACCACTTATTCTACTTTAGTACCACTCTCCTTTGCACATTTGTGCCTGAATTAAATTGCACATCCCCAGGTATAACCAACTGTAATCATGAGGAAGAGATCACTGTGGTCTCAGCACATCTGCTACACATTGATACCCCTCCCCACACTGCCTGAAGTTGAAAGGGAAGATGCAAGGGATGTTTTCCCCTGATATTCCCCTCACTTAACTCAGAGCCCCACTGAGCAATGGAGCTGAGTATGAGCAGCTGAGACATAAGATGGAAGTCCATTGGCAAAATGGTAGCAAGCTGCATGGGAGGGTGGCTTTGTCTCCAAATCTGCTGGTTTCTGTACAGGGGAAGCCACTCCAGCATGTGCCTGGGGGTGAGGTTTGATGCCCTGAGGATGCTACAGGGACATGGGAACAGCAGAGCTCACAGAGGTACAAGTGAAGCTCATCCCTACCAGCACCTCTGAGCTCTCTTTCTGTTAGTGCTGTCTGCAACACAACCTGGGTCTGGCATTTTACATATTTTGGGCCTTTTTTTTTTTTTTTTGAGGAGCAGATTTCTACATGTGTGAAATTCTTTACAAAAGAAATTAATTAAATGGCGGGATGGTTCAAGCTACGCAAATCAGAAACAGGAGGGGAAACGTTTTGCAGGCACAGACCTCCCATAGATCTCCCTGCTCTCTTCAGCGTTTCCCCCAGGCACTTAAGTTTCTCTGCCCGTTCCCAAAGTTAATCTCCTGATCATATTTCTTCAGTCCCATACAGTAAGTGTGTTTTTTTTCTTTTTTCTCTTTTTTTCTTTTCCCCCCCACACTTCCCTGTTTTCTGTAGAGACAGTGCCCTTCTCCACGCTCCCTCTATGTCTTACTCTTCAGTCAAGTTATTTATTAATAAACCGGTATTTTCAGTGTGTTGGTACATCAATACAGTACAGAGTGGTTCAGTTAGCCAGCATTCTGGGAAATCCTTTGCTGTATTGAAGAACTGTAAATCTCCATTATTGCTTTCCATAGCACAAATAAAGAATCGCCTCTTACCTTCGCAACATCCTCTCAGTTAATTTTTAAGGGTGAATGCATTGCATAGTGCCTAGCAAAGAGGATCTGGCTGTGCCCAGCCTGGATTACCAGGCATTTATTGGGCTTTGGGTTGTTTTGTTTTTGGTATAGCTTCAGCTGCTACCTGGAAATTCAGCAACAGCAAAGGGAAGCCAGGGCGAGCGCAGCAGGAAGCAATATTGAAACGTTCGGATGAAAATAATCATCAAGACTTTGGGATTTTTTCCAAAATGAACCTAAACTGGAGGCTTTGCCGATTAGTCCATGACTGATTGAAGAGGTATGTCACCTGCTACTACATGGCAGCACATCCTGTCGCACCACAATTGCCTGCCTGGAGTCATTATGGTGTATTACATCCTTTTGTTATCAAACTGTGTCATGTTGCATCACAGTCAGGAGCAGCCGGATGGAGACGTGGCTGACACGGTGCCTGTAACAGATGCAATGAGACATGGCATCCAAAGCACATACCTGCTTTTAGTCAGGGCTCAATTTGCTCAGAGAGTATTTTGACATATCTACAAAGAGTTTGGAGTCGCAGGTAATCCCTTCTGTGTTTTGCTCTCGCTCAAGATACTAATCTTTCTGTAGGACTAGGAAGAAATGCAAGCTTTGAATTCCCTTGTCTTGTTGCACTGTCATCAAATAGGTATGAAAACTTTCTTAGTCTTGCTAGTGCAATAAATACATGAGATCTGGGACCTTCAGGCACGCTGGGAGTGTTTTAAACCATAATCCCAAAAACTTGAAGAAATAAAGAAGTTGTCTAGTTACTTTTGTAAAAATGAAGAAACTCTTGTAAAAGTACTAAGACTGGGCTTTCAAACTATGAGGTGTATTAAGATAGTGATATAACAAAAGGAAAAAAAAATTCTCAATTAATCTTGAATGAAAACAAATTTTTAATATGAATGCATGTGATATTTATGGTGTGCCAAATGAATTCTTTATGATTAGAGCTGCTGCAATCGATACTAAATGAATTCATAATAAGACATTTAAAATACAGTGTTACCACAAAAAAACCCCAAAACAATAAAAGGCCACCATCAAAACTGCAGCCTAAATAAAAAATTGCCCAGGAAGATGGGTTTTAGCTATGATGGTCAATGGCAATTATTTATCCTCATTTTACCTCTTTCTCTCCCTCTTATCAGAACATTCATACAAACCTTCTTGAAGGGTAGGTGTGAGAGGTGCATGGTGTGGGTCATTGGTGACTCCAGAGTTAGGGGGCAGCACAAAGGGGTGGCTGATGGATGGGGATGAAGAGACAACAGGGTGATATTATCAGGAAGAATGGCAGAAAGTGTGAAGGGAAGAAGAGCAAAATCAGAGAGAAAGATGGGCAAGAAATAAAAAGGGAGTAGAGGCTTCCTCTAGTAATGGTTGGTGGGTGATAGGAAAATGCTTTATAGGACACACTAATTCCAGCACTTTTTTGTTGGTAATGAGGTTTTGGGGGCTTTACAAAACAATTCTTTTTTTTCTTCCTATGAGCTAATACTTTAGTTGCCTAGTCTCTTGAAAATCTTATGGACCTAAAAAGTTGGAAGCTAAAAGTGCAAGATAACCTAGTAGAGACAGCAACCCAGAAGCACAGATTCCCCTGTCCTTTGGCAGCATATTTGTTTTGCTATGGGTGTACTTGCAAGGTGAGGAAAAAATACTTCCAAAGGATGGTCTGTACCAGGAAATCCTCTCCAGTAGGTATGTTTCTTACCTGGAGCTCTCATGCAACCTCTGAAGTTAAATGAATTACCTGTGCTGTTCTGGTATAGCTGACAGCTAAATCTGCCCTAATCTGCCTTAATTATACTCTTCAGTTCAGGGTCTTTCTGGTGATTTGAGGGCGGGAGGTTCAGCAGGGAATAAAAGTCAACTGCTTTCCCTTCTAGTTAGAATAGGGGAGAATTAGCTGGATGACATTAGTAGAGTTTCTAAATATCTTTCCTGCCAATATTTGATTAGGGACTTTAATTTCATTAGACAAACTGATTTTTTCATTAGCCAAACTGATTTTTTCATGCATTGCTCTCTCCTTTTAATGTGTAAATTACATGGGATTTGACTCTCATTACTACATTGATATGGGTGATGCCTTCAAATGGACACCGGCGCCAGCGCCGTGTTCACGGATGGGTCTACTGAGAAGAGCTGCTGTGTGCTTTGCTTTGGGGAAGTAATTTCTGTAAATACCCATTTCAGCATCCTCTTGCATGCTCTTTCTTAGGAGAGTAAATTCTAGCAAATGACCTGGGTCTCCTGGTTATGATATAAAGTAAATTTGCATCATATGAAGCATAGTTTGGGTAAAATTGTGGGGTGGAGCGGATGGAGGACGCAGTTCAACAAGTATGTGCCTACTTTGAACCTGAGCAGTTCAGTTGCAATGGTTTCAGGGCAACCTCTCCATTTCCAAATCAAGATTGCCATAATCTGCTATCTTTTCGTATTGTATTGAATTTTGACCGTTTAAATCTCATGTCGTGTGTGTCGGTTTTGTAGGAATATTTTCACCATTTTATATTACTTTCAACAAATGAAGTATCTAAGCAATAACATGGAAAGGTATTTCAAAATGTCTTTTTCTGGGGTCATTTGGGGTAAAAGGAAGCTGAAAAAGAGAAGCAAGATGAAGTTTCCAAGTACTTCTGTAATTATGAATGAGCTGGTTCAGCTCCAGTCCTAAAGTCTGGAGCTCTGCAGATCATGGTGCATCGTGTTCCTTGCTACCTGGTGCTGTATATGCCCAATAAAGCATTGGGGGATGTAACTGTGCTGCTATTAAGCACATGAGATAAAAGTAAAATCAAAACACTTTGGTTCCAAAGGCACAGCATTTGAGGCTAAGATTACATTAAAACTCATACATGAAGTTGAATCAATACTTGTTTTACTGGCTCCTCAGAAAATACAGGTGCTGAAGGAAGGGAGCCCAGTTGTTATTGCCGGATAAAACTCTCTGCTTGGAGTGGAAAAAGTGGAATTTAAAGCAGTGTTTGCTGTTGCTGCACAGCTTTTAAAAAAGGAAAAGAGGAGCTTTTATTATCAAGGCTGTTATGGGAACACCCATCATTTTTATAGGCTTGTGCTTTGGTAAATAAACACGTTGACAGAATTTCTAAAATTGTTTTGAAAGTATTTTTATTAAAAAGGGCTTATTTTGTGCGATACTGAGTAGATCTGTTCAGAACTGAAGTAGAATGAACTTTGATATTTCAGATTTTTTTTTTTGTTTCAAACCATTTCTGTCTTGGGCAAGGCTGAATTGAACATCTCAGCAGAGATCTGGGTGATGCTGTGCATCAGAAGAGCCAAGGAAAGACAAAGTGTCTTGCTTATTGAAGTGATCAACAATTTAGCATTAATAGGTTTGCCATATTGCATGTAACGTTCTGTTTGTCAGAATTGTTAAAAGTTGAATTCTGGATTCATTTCTTTGATGCCTGCAAAAAAACCTAATCCATGTATGGAAATACTTCAGCTTAAAGTTTCCAAATGTTTGTGAGTTCTCAGGAAAGAAAAGTCCATTTTGGACTATAAGAAATGAGCAAAATTTCTCTATCAAAAGCTGTTTTTCTGCAAAGTGTCCTTTACATTTTTGCAGAGTCTCTACGTCAGACAAAGTATTTTCCCCCATATTATATAGTAGGTATGGGTTTATTTACACTAAATATAACATCATTATATAATAAGTTTTCTTGGAGTGCTTGGTACTGTACAAACCACAAAAATTTTTGCTCCAGTGACCTTGTAATATAAAACTGAGGGAGCAATCACATTGCATTATGTGCCAGTGTGGTGAAATTAGTTTTGCACTGCCTAGGCAAAAGGATCTCCCTTGTCATCCAAATTACAGGACTGGGGCCCATATGTATGCACTCTGCCTGTTTGTTTATGCCATACAAATGGTAATACCAGGAAATATTTTTAAGAGTTGATGTCCCTTTTCCCGCTGCATTTGTGGGTTTTGTTGGTTTTGGTGGTGTTTTTTTTTTTAGTATTTCTCTCCTGGGTAAAATGTGACCGTTCAACAGAGTTGAAATGAGTTATGTTAATCTTCCAACATAAATATGAAACACTTCCAGTTGTTTTGCTGTCATTAGTCGTCCAGCTAAAAAGCAGAGAGCAGTTTATAGGCAGGTCTCATAATACAGCAAGTGTTTGGTGGGGTGAGGTGCACAGGAATAAACATGGATGTTTGGACAAGTATTAAGGATGAGCTTCAAACTTGCAGAATTTTGTCTTCACTGGCTTTTCTTTAAATGCAGACTTATTTCTGATTTATGTATTTCAAAGCTCATGCAGCTAAAGGAGGGGGACTTTCTAGCAGTGGGGTGTGAGCCTTTTAAAAATTATAGTGATTCTCTTAATTGGAAGGTGTAAGCAAGAATCAATTTTCTTTACTAGAGAAGTTGGTTGAGTTGCAGGTTCATCTAGAGCAGGGTGAACTCTTAGAGAGTTAACCCAGGAAATGTGAGAGATACAAAATTAGTGTTCTTTCAGCTGGAGATTGGGAGGGCTGTGTGGGACAACATAGAGGATTTAACAGGTTTTGCCTCCAACAAATCATCAGAAGGACCTCAAAAGATACTTGGTTGTATATTTTCTAAGTAAATAGTTTTCAATGGATAATAAAATCCTAGAATGGTTTGGGTTGGAAGGGACCTTAAAAACAATCTCATTCCAATCCCTCTGCCATGAGCAGGAACACATTCCAATATCCCAGGTTGCTCCAAGCCTCATCCAACCTGGCCTTGAACACTTCCAGGGATCCAGGGGCAGCCACAGCTTCTCTGGGCAACCTGTGCCAGGGCCTAACCACCCTCAT
The DNA here is from genome assembly GCA_035041135.1 of Platyrinchus mystaceus. Taxonomy (NCBI): domain Eukaryota; kingdom Metazoa; phylum Chordata; class Aves; order Passeriformes; family Tyrannidae; genus Platyrinchus; species Platyrinchus mystaceus. The sequence continues at coordinate 3,633,630 of JAWWLV010000183.1, forward strand.
AGCCAAGAATTTTATTCAGATATCTAATCTAAATGTCCCCTCTTTCAGTTTGAACCCCTTTTTCCTTGCCCTTGCCCTAGCTGGGCTCATATTTAATACAATACCCAGTGAAGCAGAAAGCTGTTCCAAAGACTCAGTTGGCTGGGATGACCATGGAGACATCTCCAGGGACCGATATCACCCCCTCTAAACACCACTTTCCAGCTTGTCTGCTGTCTAAGAGATGGATTTTGTGCTTGATGGAAGTGTGGACAGGCCTCACTTTCTGTCCCCGGGGAAGGCGTTGGGTTTCCCTGAGCCCAGAGGATTAAGCCCTACAGGCCTCTTCCTCCTGTTTGAAGCATATGATATGGATATCGATGTTTTTGGTGGGGCCAGGACTCTCTAAAACACGTATCACACCAGGCTCCGTGGAGTCTACGCTCCGTGGAGATGTATAGGCAGGGATGGAGGGCAGCCAAGAGCGGCTGCTGCTCTGGAGGGTGAGTGCTGTGCTATGTAATGGCCTAGATTGGTTTCAGGTCCTTCCTTTAGCTAGTATTTGTTACTTTTTCATGGAATATAGAAGTAGGTTTGCGTTTCAGGCTAGCTTGGGCTTCTTTTAACCTCAGATCATCTGGGTTTCATAGGTACCGGTCATACCATAAGCTTAAAATGTTCTTTTTTTCCCTCACGTGTTCCCTTTCAGAGTCAAGGCAGATTTTTATTTTTAAACATTTGGAGTTTGTTTTCATAGAGTTTCTCCAATCAAGACAGTATCCAAGCCATCTTGGTTTGTCGTTGTACATCCAGTATTACTACATTAGCTCTTAATAAAGAACTCATGCAAAAACCAGATTCCCTTCACACTAACTACAGAAACATGTTACGGGAATGTGACCATAGAGCTGTGTGGAAAATGATATTACTTGCAGAAGATTTGTTGTCACTTAACAGCCTCCTCATCTGCTGATTACTATCTTACATTTATTGTGCATCTTCCTTTGTGTAGCGACTCTGATACTTTCAAAAGTGTTTAAAATCTCTGCAGTAAAACAAAATAATAATATTTAAAAAAATAAATCCTGAAATGCCTCTGCTAGCATCGAGCTAAATCCAAACTAAAAGTAAATTTATACATATGCTGTATATTAAGCTTAACCAGGGTAACGCCCCTTTCCTTTGGTTTTTGGAAAAGAGTCCCACATTGTCACATGTAAAGGGACATTTCAGCACTGATTTTCATTTTCATGAGATTAAAAGTGAAACATGTAACCACAAAGCTGGTTTATGTCATCCCCTGTTGGAGCCAGCAGTAATGCCAAAAATTAGATATTTGATAGGTTTGTGAGAGAAACAGATGCAGGAGGGATGCCATTCCCACAATTTTAAACTCCTTCTTATCTTTAAGCTAGAAAGAACATTCCAGATGAAGAAAATCTATCTTATTGGCTTTAGAAAATAGAGGAAGAAAGTTGCCAAAAAAGGAAAAAAAAAAAAACAAACCAAAAAAGAGAGAGAGAAAGAATAAGAAGAAAAGTTAATTTTAAACCAATGTCAGTCTTGGGGAATTGTAAACCATAATTGAAGGAGAGAGTGTGTGTATACATTCATATATGTGTGCACAGTTGCAAAATAAATAGGCTGAGATGGGGTTTTTCCCTTCCTTTTTGA
>JAWWLV010000183.1:3636146-3658646 GCA_035041135.1 Platyrinchus mystaceus
TTTTTTTTTTTTTTTTTTTTTTTTTTTGTTCTGCTTGCTTCAGTTAACTCATGGCCTCCTAAGGTTTTACGGAGTAATGGAAAATCCACTTCCATGGTTCATCATTTAACGCGCTTTTCGGTATTGCTTGGGTTTCTTTTTTTTCCCTTTTTTCTTTTTTTTTTTTCCCCCCCCTATAATGATTTTATTCTGTGTTAGACACATAGGGCAGCTGCTTGGAGTGTTGCTAAATGTAAAATAATCTGACACTTTCCCTACAAATCACTGGTAAGCCGTATAGTAGCTTAGCTGGATTTTTAAATATTCAAGAGTTGAATATATAACTAGTGAAGGGTGATGGTTGGTATTGTTTATCCACAAGCTGGGGACAGAACAGGCTTCTTTGCACTGCTTCATCAATCGACCTCAACTGTGATTTTCTAGTCAGCAAATGAGTGCTTCATTTTCAGTGTCTGTGTTGAGCTAAACAAGAGCTGTGCTAAAAATTACTAAACCGCCATCTGATCTATAGTTCCAGCAGTAGAAGATTAGCATGTGAGCCACCTTCCCTCACTCCTGCCAGAAAAAGAAACGTGTGAAAGGTGTTTATCACCAACGTAGGGGATTCAACTGAAAATCTCCCTCTGCTTTCTGTTGGGTAATGGCCCAAACAAAAAATAATTGGTTTTTGGCCCAATCCTGCCTCCTTTGAAGCCAGTGACATCTTGTTCTTTTGACATCTTTTGTGCAGCTCCACGTTGATTGAGGGTGATCTGGTGGAGTGATTTACTCTGTAAGGAGTTGAGAGCTTTTGGCACTTCTCAGGTATCACTCAGGGTCTCATGGGTTCCAACTTTAAAGGAGCACATGGCATTAACACCTCTCAGAGTCAGGGTGGTGCCTCACAGTAAAGCTGCAACAGAGGCTTTGGGCTTAGTCCAGAGCTAGTAAAGTATTTATGCTTATGTAGATGTGTGAAGGGTGCTGCTGTTTTGACCAACTGTTCATCTAATGTTAAGAAATCTCATGTAAGGTTAGGACTTTTTTGATGGACACTCTAATCAAGTGACTAAGTGCTTTAAATGAAGCATGTCTTTAATTACTGAACTGAAAACCCATTAAATTCTTTTAGTCTTGATTTTAGTGACTTATCTGTTTCCTTATTAGCCCACCAACAGATCTGTACCCCAGAACTGATAAGCAAGATGTGGAGGTGCACCCATGCACAGGATCCTACTAAATATCCCAAGACAGACAGGTGTCAGGTCCAAACATATCTCATTGCATGACAAAACTTTTCTTTGGGAAGCAGCAAGGTGCATATAATGCACATTCAGTGCTGGTCATTTATCCCTCTGTTGTCACCTTCACAAGAAATAGTGGGTGCCAGAGGGATGCAGTGACTGTTTTCACACCTCTTTCTAGCCCATAGGCTTCTCTGCACCCACCGAACCAGGGGTGGATGACGTCCCCATTAGAGCTGATTTGGGAGATTGAGGCCTTGTCCTGTCTCTGCAGAGGGGATGGGAGAGCAACCCACACTGCCTGGGCTGCACAAGTCAAGATGGCATCGAGCACGGGCAGGCACAGCCAGATTGCTGTTGCAGGCGCCGTTCTTTCCTTTTGTTGTATAACAAGGCATGAGTGATATTGGTTGGGGTGCTCACAAGCCAAGAGAAAAGAAGGCCAATTTTTCATGAGGAAATTGAAGTGCTGATGCAGAACTAACCCTCACGGTTTGTTGTTATTTAATGAAGAAGCAGTGAGTGGGGGATTTTGGCAAAACTTGGTGTGTAAGCATAACAATTGTAATGACATTATTTAGCACACAATGGAGTAACAAAGGCACTTAAACGCTACGATTTAGGACTGTGTTAAGATTCTTGAATAGCAAGTGAAAGCAAAAAAATGTGGCTATGTTATTCTCAAACCCCGTATAGAAATATATTCACTTCATTCCTTTTTTCTGCAGCAGATCCCTAGAATGGCTCCAATAAAATCGCTGGAATTAGCTCCTTTTGATGATACTCTGCATTAGAGTATCTGGACATTGTTATCAACTTCAGCTTTTTACCTATTTTTCTTTATTGTTAGGCAATGGGAAATGTATATATTGCAGTAAAAATGCTTATGTTCATTTCCCATTTATTTTTCTGAGAACAGTGTCAGATTCTGAAGGCCTGCACAATGTACATAAGATATATATGTCTATGAAATAGCAGGATAATATTGAGAAAGCTGAGCCTTGAGAGCAATTTGCCATAAATTATTTTACCTGGTGTTATAACAACTTCTTAATCTAAAGGATTTTCTGGACTTGCAGTATTTTTACAAGGAGTTCTGTTTTATAAGAGAAAAGGAAAAGGGTCAGTTACTGTATTGTAGCTTTCATTTAATTTTCCATACATTTTGAAATATGATTCTAAACACGACTACTACTACACTGGGCGAGCCCAAACCACCTTGGCTTTGGGAGAGGAGAGGTGTACCATGTTTTTGCTAAACCCATCACCATTTCCTGACTGCCATGAGAGCAGCACTTTGCTTCTGCAGACCGTGATTAGAGAATGGGAGACCCAAGAAAGCTCCAAAACGCTGTGTGGGATTACACCAGTCTAGTCAGCAAGCCCTGGTGCCAAGGGTGTAATGTAATATTATAACCATCTGTTGTCAAAGGCCGTTATCCCAGTGGCTCCTGGATACCACTCACTCTCCCCATCATGGCAGCAGCATGTCACCATGGTATCTGGATGACAAGCAGGACATGGAGCACGAGGGGGAGGTGGCAAAAGTGCAAGTAACACAAAAAGGTTCTTGGATTGTGGAGACCTTCTCCACTTCTATGCTGTTTGCTGCTCACTACAAAGACAGTTTCCATTACAGCCTCCATATAACTGAGGGGAGCATGTTCCAAGGCTGTAACCTCCCTGGACTGCCAGAGACTGGTTAGAGTTGGCCAATTCTCGTGGTTTTCATATGATATTCACCTTATTTGGTGAAAGTTTCTCATGATCATTACAATCAATTTGTTTTATTTTTATTTTACATTTATCCACAGTGCTTGTAATACTTAGGGTTTTTTATCAGTAGGACTGAGGTTTTTAGAGCTACAATTTTTCTTTAACTCCTATATGCAGAAATATCAAGCTGATCCTTATGGAGACATCCTCCATCTGCCTCTTTTCCATTAATTGCAATGTGTTGGAAATGGTAGTATGTTCAGGGATGAAAGCAATTCCAATTGCTAAGAAATAGGTCAGAAATCAGGTAAAGAAATATGAGGTGTAGGATTGAAATCAAGTTTGACAAGGAAGTCTGAAGATAAAAAAATGTGGTGAAACTGGGAACAAATAATATCCGGTGGCCTGTGAGGAACAGGAAAGGAAAAAGTGCTCCAAGACACTGAACAAGAGTTGGAGGACAGGAATTGAACATGAGTGATGGGAGACTTTGGTGACAAGGTGGGCCCATGGCTGTGGGATAGAGAGGGGGGGTCTGCAACAGAAAGCCAGTGGAAATGGTACCTCACAGTATCCTGTGGGACAGCAGGAGGTAAAGTGAGACTTGCAATACTAGCCAATAGAGATGAATTTTAGGCTTGTAATGAAAAGGCATAGATCATATTTATTGAAAGCTAGCAGCTAATGATTTTTTCAAGTCATATATGAATTCATTTTCTAGAGGAGGGAAGAGGTTTAAAGGGTAAAATAGTTTCAAACGCTGAATAGATCAATAAATATGGATGCTTCAAATACTGGTAATGTCTTAACATCTGAACATTTCTCCATCTGAAGAGCTTTTGACTTTAAGCTGGTAAATAACATGGATTCCAGCCACTCTGACCACTTCCTGTGGGGATAATCTGCAGGTAAATAAAGATATGAAGTTATTGTCTTTATTGGTTTCTTATTATGCAGAATTAAACATTAAGCTGGACACAATATTTGATGAGGGCGGGAGTAAGCAAGGCCGTAAGCAAGCAGTGAAACTCCTCTATTAACAGGAGTGCAACACTTACCAAGAGAGGAAATTGAGAGGGGGAGAAGGGTTGCCTTTTTTTGTTTTTTCACAATTTGCCTTCTCTGCTACCAATATAAACTTTGTTGTAGCCTCCATGACCTTCTGTGTGATTTCTCTGTTGTCCTTGTTTGTAACTGGGAGAAATCCTGAGAGAAGATGTGAAATGAGGAAAGAACTGCCAAGCCATGTAGTTACTCCAGTCCCACCATATTATATGAATGTGAAGAGTGAGATACCTGGGTTTGATGTTTGTTGGTTTGGGTTTTTTAAAATATTAATATTAAATGAATATTAGGATTAGGAGACACCAATGAGGCCGAATAACTTAGGTAGACCAAACTCATCCAGGAGGGGAGTTACCTTACAAGGTGGGACAAGAAGAGCTTTTGGGAAGTGAGATGTTATTGGGTGGGCTATTTAAATTGAAGAAGTGGAGGAGATCATGCAGACAGCAGATGACATTGAGCCATCCAAAGGCAAATGAGCTGAGGAAGGTAAAATTTCCAGAACTGTCAGAGAGACAAAGCATAAAAACCTAAGAGAAGACAGAGAGAGGGGAGAAGTCTGCAGAAATTACTTGGAAGAGGCAGAGAGTAGAAGGAAGGGAGAGTAATGAAAAGCCAGAGAGAAGAAAGAGCAAAGGAGAGTCTCAGAATGAGATGTGGGGAAAGATCCAAGAGAGGGGAGGTATTGGAGATTCAGTGGACAAAATTATAGGAAAATGGCAATATCTGATGGAAAAGAAATCTTGTGACAAAAGCATTGGGCTTAAATTCCTTTAGCCCTGTTAAATGAGTTATTAAATGATTGTTACACAGAATAGTTGAAGTGGTTGCACTTGTCATGTCTTTCTCACCAAAACAGATTCCAGCCTTTTTTTTCTCCCTTTTCCAGTGTTATAGATTTCCCTGGAAAAGAGGCATTTTTGCATTGTTATCTGTGACTAGGGAAAAGGCTATGCCAGTAGTCCTTGCAACACTTATCTGCTTTGACATCCCCATGATGAATAAGTTGTCCCTTTGACAGTTCATGTCAGTTAGGTACTTTTGAAGGCCACTTTGAAATTCCAGCTATGGAGCATCAAGCTGTTGCCCAGAGTGAGGTGCTGTGAGTAGGCAAACTCTGAGATGTTGCATTCAAGTCTTCACTTTCTAAAAGGTGTCACTTCAAGGTGATGATTATGTTTTTTTAAAGGGTAATATTTCTGTAAACTAGTGATTTTAGAGTTATTCTGTCATGTCAACTAACCTTAGCAAAGAGCAGTTTGCTGTCTCCAGGACAGCTTGAAAGGGTCTCTCATGAGTAGTCAGAACTGTGTTCCTTGTCAAACACCAGAACTGACACCTCCTAAGCATGCAGAAAGATATATTTAATCATCTTTCTTTTTTTCATTCAATCTTTGGTTCTTTTTTTTTTTTTCTATTCAGAATTCTGAAACACTCACTTGAGAAACTCTGACAGGTCTGGAACAAAATTAAGAAATTCTGCCTCTCCAATTCTCATTCCAACAAACACCTGTTAAAGGAAAATAAATCAAATTATATGCCAGCATTCTCCATTCGTTTCTCATGTTCAGCTTCAGGTAATCCATGTAGATATTTTCTTCCACCTGCTTCCAGACCTCATCTTTCTGCATTTTAGTATTTCCCACATTTCCCATTCTAGAATCATCTCCTCCCACCTTCCCCATAAAAAATGAAAACAAGAAACTGCTGAGTAGATTTGAAATGTGAAGGAAAAAAACCTCCATGCCTTCATTCTCTTATTGAAATATTTTCCATTTCCTAAAGACTCTCTAGATTTCCTTTGGTGTGCGTCCGTTTAGGATTTCTTTTCCATTCAGTGTGTTAACTTTGTTTTTTCAAGTTGTCATTATTTTTACCAGAATGTGTAACACACATTTCCCACTTTATGATGGCAGTAAATACAAATGCAGAAATTACACATTCAGACAAATTAAGAGAAATAAACCCTAGCAGGTCCTGAACCAGCCAGCAATCATTCCTACGTATTGTCTATTATAGCCCCGTGTACCCACAGTACATTTCCACATCACACAGGTGGAAGTGTGAAGCTGAGGCTCATTTAACAGTATGAATTTTCCCAATGTATCACAATTACAGGAACACCTGTGCTTCATAACTTTCTGCTGATCCACTGTGAAAATTCACAGTGTGTTTAGTAACCGAACCATCAATATGCTTTGACTCCTACAGCGTGTGGACTGGGACGGCCGTTTTAGTTCCTCCTTTAAAGAAAAAAGAAAAAGAAAAAAGAAAAAGTCCGACTACCCTCCCCCTCCCAAACCCTGAACAAACCAAAAAATGACAGAAAATTTAGCTGGTGTTTGTATTGTGGGCTGTGCTCACTCTTTCCTACCATGGCAGATCTTTATTGTGGAGGATCTTTAGTCTGCCCTCACTGAAGTTTGGCAGACCTCAGCCTGGGAAACTCAATATCTTTTGTTTTTTGACTTCCTTTCATTGCCTGAGTAAGGCACCAAGACCAGGTTGTGTTCATGACTCGTTGCTTTCTTGAATGTGTGTCAAGTTCACTTGTCATGTAAGTCGAGCACCTTTAGCACACTCCTTGTGGCTCTGCTAGACTGTCCTGCGGAGCCGCCCCAACCCTGTGCCAAGGGATCGTCTCAGCCCGTTCTTGGCATGGTTTGTGCCCACTCAGTCTACTTAGGGTTGGCTTGGCTAATTTCTACCAGCCTACCTAAGTTTCCTTGATAGGAAAAATTAATAATGTGAGACAAGGCTATAGTTTAATCCAATCTGCTGAGCTACCATTATGGTATAACAGTGTATGAGGCACTGCTTGAGTAGAAGGATTTTGGTGAAAAGTTTTTCATGGCTCTCTTCCCAATATAATCCCAGCTATTGTCCTAATTTCTATTTTATTCTGTTATATAAAAGATTATAGTTTGCTTTTTGTGTGGTGCTGTGGCCCAGAAGGAAACCTGAGGCTTGAGAAGCAGTTCTCCATCATGATACGACCCAACACTGGAGGAGGGTGTTTTTGGTGGTGCAGAGATGCTGCTGAGTGGTTTAAACTGTTGTGGTGACATGCACACAATGGCAGCTATAGCAAGAGCTGAAGCCATTATTAGTCAGAATTTTTACCTGGGAAGGTGGAGGTGAAAAATTTCTGCTTGCTGCTTTGAGTTTAGAAGAGAAATGGACTTTGTGATGACATTTAACTGATCTTTGCATCATCTGGGCAATGAACCAAAGTCCCTGTCCTTCAGTTACCACAACAAGAGGTTGGCTAAAGATGATTGTGTCTCCTATCTCTCACACATAGCCAGGTTTACCATCCCTGGAAAACAGACTCTCTGGGAAAGGGAAGATTAATTCATATTTGCTTCTTGTCCCACAGTGGAGTTAGGATGTGTCTAGGAGACCAAAGCCTTGGACACGCTCTCAAGCCACCCAGTTTAAAGATAACCTAGATTCATGTCATCAGCTTTTAATGAGAATTGGGGTTTTGTGTCTTCTGTGATGTGCCACTCTTGTAAACAAGTTTTAGGTTTAAGTGTCACTTGAAAACTTGTGATATTGGGTGGAAAAAAACAACCTTGAGAGATGTCACGTTTATATTTCCATGCTCTTTGTGAATTGTTACGAGTCTTTGTGCCATATCTCCACTTTTCTTGCTGTTTCTTCCAGGTAGAAGCCCATTTCCCATTTGAAAATTCCAATAACACACTTTTCTAATGAGCCAAACTCTACCTTTCCTGCCCTAGTCTCAGTGTGAGGTTTCCATCATGACCAAGATTGTGGCCTCCTGAGTTATTTTCCTGAATCCTTTCTGGATACTCCATGTGTAGTTCTGTCCTTGAATGAACTTGGAGATGGAAGTGCCCCTATTTTCCCTTCTCTGTGAGGTAGAATAATACATATGCTGTGTCACAGGTGTGTAGATGGGTCTGCAAATTAACATGTGTTGAAGTCCTTGGATTAAATTTTATGTAAGTGAAAAATAGTTGGAAGTCATTTTAGTGTCCCAATGGATCTGACATTCTTTTCTGCTCCCAGAAAGAGATTTTTTATCTGCAAATCTCATGTTTCCAGAATTAGATTAGGAGTGTCAGATGTGCATTCTTTAGGTCTTGTGACCTAGATTAACCCTGGAGCACAAAAATTTGATCATGTAGTTGCAGGACCAGAGCAAAAATATACCCACCATGGTCTACCACTGAATATAGGAGGCTTTTATATAACACACTGAAGAGAGGGTGTTGAATGTACCTATGAGGTAAATGTGGTGCAAGGATAGGCACTGTGGCCAAGGCCAGGAAAAATAATTTGAATTCAGGGTAAATTCACTGATCTGAAGATCAGGGAGATTTGTGGGGAAAAATAATTGTTTTTTAGAATAAAAAGACTTTTCAGTGATGGCACAGAATGATGAGGGAAACTCTAATAAGAAGAAGACGTAACAAATATATAAAAGGTATTTTATGACATGACTGTCCACTTCCTAAATTGCTAGAGGAAGAAGATGTGGAAGTCTAAAAATGAGGATGAGGAGGTATGCCATGCCTGATCTATGATCAGGTCTGCTGGAGCTAAAAACTGTGAAGAATTGTCTGTGCTTGGACCCATGGTTATAGAGAAACCTGAGGCAGTGGTGGAAGGCAGATTGCAAAACCTGAAAGAAATAATTTCTGATGAGATGCTGAAGAGCAAATACAGTAAAAAAATGTGTCTCGTAGGTATACTTGTTATGTTCTTGCCATCTGGAAATAATAATGTGCATCTTCACAAGAGAGGTTTGGAGATATGGCTTTGTTGATTTCTTTCTTAGCAAGGGTGGAGTTGTTTCTGAGATCAGGGACTATTTCACTGCTGTGAAATATCTATTTCTGTAAATATGTTTACTGTGCTAAATAATCAGAACTGGATTCCAGCAGTAAATCACTGTTCTAATTTAATATTTGAATTAAAATTCAGTTTATAAACCCTTGGAGTTGAAGCTGCAGCTGAACACTCAGTCAGGGTGGTGAACAGTTGGTTTCTGCAGTGATTTAATTCGTGTCAAAGGAAGCTGAACCTGAGTGTGATGTGGAATCTGGCTGCTGTTTCATGACTGGTTGCTTGTTCATGAATGCACTCATGTTACTACATGTACAAAAAAAAAAAGAAGGAAAGAAAGCCAAACAGGAGAACACTTAACGTTCCTAAAGTAGTTTCCTCAAATTTCTCTGCAAACAATGTAAAATAACAACCTAATAATTTTGTATCTTAATCATGTTCAGTAAAGAAGTCCTTTAGATAATTGGCACTGCCTCTGTACTAGGCCAAACTTTCTTTTAAGTTACAAATACTCACAAAAGGTTTACATTATAAGGAGCTGCTTTGGAGATGTGCAGATTTAGTTTGTAAGTACAAAGTGAACATGCAAATTGCCTTATCTTGTGGGATTCACAAACAACCATCATTCAGATTGATTTAATACATAGCTTTTTATCTTTAAAAGTGTTAATTAGAAAATAGGGACAGTTCTCTGAGCACTTAAGAGTAATAAATAGATCAAAACAGCATCCATGCTTCTGTGATGGAACTTCTGAAGACTTTATAAAGGGATTAAACCAATTGTCAAAAAGACCACAGTATACATATTTAATAGTGCTACCAAGCTACAATTACATTTTTAGGACTCTATTTGCTAAGCTTTTAAACACTCATTATACCAAAAAAAAAAAAAAAGAAAGAAAGGAAAAAAAAAAGGAGAGAAGGGGGAAAATAGGGATTTCCAGAACTTTGTCATATAACTTGGGATTGCTGTGACAGTAAGCTCTGCTCCAGGTCCAGGTCTGGAGTGACACAGCTGTATTCAAGACACTCTGGTTTTCATTTAACATCAGAAGTTGTTCAACTGTGTGAGAAAAAGACCTTGTGTGGTTTGGTTGTCTGATTTTTCTCCACTGCAGCAGCGTGTGCAGGCAGAGGGGACATGCCCACTGTGGGCACTTGATGGATATCCTTGACCTACTGTATGAGTTAAAGCTCACTTCTTTTAAGATTTAGAGATCTGTGTGGATTTAATTGCATCAATAGTGTTCATGTAACCAATATTTTCCTGTCATTCCAACAATATTTGTTCTGTATATTTATTTCTATATATTCCCATCATTGCCCAACAAGCTCACACTGAATGAAATCAAAACCATCAACAGTAATGAGTAGCAGTCTGATTATTTATCAAGTAAAATTGAGGGGAATGCAACTTGTCAAGCAAAAAAGAAATAAACCAGATCTCATAAATAATGAGAGAAACAGGTGAGGTCTTGACATGTAATCGGGGAACAGTGTGAAGGACTAGAGGAAGAATTAACTTCAGCACCCAAGGTCATCCAGTTCTGGGACTCTCACCTGAAATATGGGGCTTGAGGGGCTTTCATGGATTCAGTGGGGCCAGACTTTCACCCCATGAGAGAACAGCTGTGATACTCCTTTTCCTACTGAAATTTCCAAGTCATACCTATCAGCAGCATATAAAGTACATTACAACAATAAGATTAAAAAATCTCTTTTGTCTCTCCAGCCTAAGTAATGGTTTTGAATGCCCAGGATTTCTTTTTGCTGCTTAGTTCAATATATCTACATGCAGATACCCATGCACAGTGGTTTCACCAACTTGCTGTTGTTTGCATAAACCACATAATGAAATGCTTATAAAATCTACATGTTTATGGGAACAACTTCAGAGAGCAGAAAGTTGTGTGATTAATGCAGATGGAGAGATTCTCCATCTCCTATCTGCCATTTTAAAACTTAAAATCTACTAATGCCATGCCAAGAAAACAGAATGATCCTTTATATTTTCATGCAAACATATCTACAATTTGGAGAGAAGTTGCAAATATATTCTGAGAGCAATAGGACAATAGTTTATTTCCCATATTTTAAAGAGTATCTAGCATTTTTCATGGAAAGTTGCATGTGTTTGAAGACTGTTGTTGCATTTAAAGCATTTAATATTTTATCAGGATGAAATATACATTTACCTTCTATTGCTTGGGAAGTGGTAGAAAGGGAAATGCTGGTTAGCAGTGCTGAGAGAAGCTTTGGAAATGCTCTGGGAAGGAGACTTCACAGCCTCTCTGGGCTCCTGTTCCAGTACTGCATCACCTTCTTCATGACAAAGAATTTCCTAATGTCTGATCTCAACCTCCCCAGTTACAATTTCTGGCCAGTGCCCCTCGTTCTGTTTGCTTCCTCTACAGAGAAGAGTTTGCTCCATTACCTTTGGGAGCAGTGGTTTGAGCTAGGATTGGATTTTCCCCTAGTGTCTTCTTCCACATATGAAATGGGCCCATCATCTCCAAGATCTCCTTTTTGATCCTCTTCTCCAGGCATCTGATGACTTCAGTCACCTCTTCTGGACCTTCTCCTATTTCTCTCTGTCTGTCTGTGGCACATACCAGAGTGACCTCACCATCCTGAGCAGAGGGGGGAAGAGAACCTCCCTCTACCTTCTCCTGTGCTCCTTCCCATGTAGTTCACTGTGTGGTTTGGCCATGAGCTCCTCCTGCGAAATGAGGAGGAAGGTGAGAAGGTAGAGTGGGATTTCTTCATTAACTTTGTTAATTTCCTGCGTCATTATGGCCCTGGGGGAACCCTGCAGTGGGTAAGCACTGGTGGTGCTGGGTGCTGTACAAGCAGAGAAGAAGAAGTCAGTTGCTGCTGTGAAGAGCTCAGTCTGCACATGTCACAGGAGGCAACAGATGGCACAGGCTGACGAGATAGTATGAGAAGAAATGAGACAATATTTATAAACATGATAGACAGCAGTCTCAGTACACTGAGTAGCCAAGACATTGTCAAGGTTTTTTTTTTCAGGCATCACAGGAGTGGTTTTGGAGCTGAGCTGAGCAGAGAAGTGGTTTTGCAGCTGCTTGGAGGAAGATGCTGCCAGATATGAGAGAGGACATGGAGGTGCTCGAGATAAAGCAGAGATTTCATTCAAATTTGAGTAATAAAGGTAGAGCTTGATAAAGCTCTGATTTGGATTGAGGATGGTGGGAGGTTGGGTTCAGGAAACCAACAGGTCCCTCCTGGTCCAATATCAGACTATTTCAAGGGACTTTTGGTGGCTGTTTTTGAGCCTGTGGGCAAAAGGAGCAGGAGAGAGGAAGCATCATGGAACAGTAGTTCCTTATTCAGAATCAGTTACAGAAGCACTCATGGCCTGGGCTTTCTCACCATTCTGCAGCAGTCCAGCCCTTCTGGACAGAGTTTTTATCACCATCTCTGTCTTGTCAACTGTACAACACGTTGGTACTTTTACCCGTGTGAAAACACGGTGCCTGTTGTACAGTGTTGCGTGTGGCTGTGTTAAATGGGGTGGATTAGCTCGTGAAAACCTGAATCCTAATTCTGATGTAAATGTAAATGTGTACTGGGTATTATGTAGCTCTGGCTTTGAAGCTCTCTAATGTTTATTTCAAAGTAATAATAGCCTCAATAATGTTCAAAGAGCTGTTTGGCTTGGATATAAAATATATATTACATAAACTAGTTTTGTAGTCATCAGTATATCTAACTTTTTTCAACTGTTATGTCTGGAGTTCATTTTCTTGAGCTTTCTTTATCTCAGCTCCTGATCATTACTTTCTTTGCCAACCTGAAGCTTTGTTTTCTTTCACATTTGTTGCCTCCATTCATTGTACTGAAATGGAAGTAAAATTTCTGCCCTAACCCTTCATTTTTTCTTTTCTTGGAGAAAGAAAAAAAGGAAAATTCAGATAATAGCAGAAAAGTGGTGGGGAAAAGGGTCTTTTTCATGTATAAATTAGTGTTCCTGACTTAGCACGTTACGTTTCTGTCACATCAATATGAAGTAACAAGAGCTAAGATGATATATCAGAAGCAGAAAATGACTCATGAAAAAAGAAATGCTGGAAAACTATCTATCTGCACATTCATAACGTTAACCTTTGTAGCACAAATTCCAGCTTCCATGAGGTCTGTTTTTAATAAGATGAATCAATTCCATCCCACTTCTAAGGGCAGAAGTTGCTTGTTCCTATTACTAGTCAACAACTCAACACCATTTTCACTAACACTGCAGAAGGAGAGAAACCTAGCACATTCTAATGAAAAGTGAACAATTGTTTGGAAACTTGATAATGTGCTATAATGCATTAGCTGAAGAGTGGGCAGAAGCTGTGTTAAGAGAATTGACCTTTACATGCAATACCTTCTGAGAGATAGGGAGGAAGAAATATATCACTAAGTAGAACAAGAAACAGAACAGAAAAAGGTGGGATAGGAATTTTTGACAAAAAAGACAAGATTAAATTAGTTCTGGTAAGTTTTCAGATAAGAAACACCTACCCCTGGAAGCATTTTATAACCAGATCATTAAGCAATCCTCCCATGATAGCTACTTCATATAATGGTGTTTTATTGCTCTGCATTTGTCTAAGTATCAGAATGCCAGTAATGTTTCACAGTTACATAATGCTTTTTTGCTTTTAATCTCACAATAAATAAAAGGTAGGTGAATATTACAGGACTTTCCACTGACTTCAGAGGGCTTTGAATTTCCAATCACTTCGTTTCACAAATCTCCTTTATTCCTTTGCCCTTGTCTTCAGATGCTTTGTCCACCCTTAAACCAGTCAGAGCAAATGACATCATAGTTAGCAAAGACCAGTGAATAACACTAAGTGATAGCTAAATTTATCAATAAATCTTTATAAGCTCCTCTGTCACCCAGGAAACTGGGCAGTAGGTGACTCAGGTAATTTCAGAACTAGAGGTTTGTTTGATTGATGTAACCGCAAAAATGAGTATTATAGTTGTTACCCGTGGCTTGTTAACTTTTATATTCAATTCAGTTTATTATATAGGATCCACTTATTTTCAGTTTCCAGTTCATCACGTGTTCTTGCATCAGAAATGCATTTCCTGCACTGTTGCCGTGGCTGGGGGAGGCTGATGCTGTTGATGGTCAGCTGGTTTGCACTGGGAATGGAGGGTATGTCTGACCTTGGCTTGAACTTCCTTCCCTAATGTCATGTGCACAGTCTTGAATGGTTTTGGTATATCCAGAAGTGGAGTAGAGGGAGAAAACTCATGGGGATTAGTTGAATCACAACTCAAGAGCTGATAGGTGAGGTGTGATCAGAAGTGGCTCCACAAGAATGCTGGAATAGCAGGATAGCTCTTCCCTTGTTCTTAAGTCCACTGGGATTTGAAGATGCAACTGGGATGTATCATTGTCTTAGCTGAGGGTTTAGCAATGTGTGGCTGGAAAAGTCAACATTTCAATCATAGTCGGGAAACAAATAGTTGGGAATGTTGATATCCGCTTTATTGTTTGTAGGATCCAGAGTTAATATCAAGAAGAATAAGTGTGCCATTTCACCCTGCAATCTGCCAGGCCACCCCTTTTCTGCAAGATGACGAAGACAGCCCTTTTTCATATCTAGACCACTTGCAGAGTCTGCAGTTCAGTGCTTTTGGGAGAAGTGAAATTTCTAATTTATAATCCTTCTGCAAGCTTCTGCAGCAAATTCCAGGGTTACAGAACTGCAGAATTCACAGGGGCCCACACAGTTTTAGGTCACTTAGTTCAGGAAGCATTTAAATTTCCACTGAGTGTGGAAAGCCAGATCCAGTTACATTTCATGATGCCTCCGTGTCTGATTTTTGGTCCCATGAGTTCTTCCTGCACAGGTGAATATGACTTTTTTGGGTCCATTCAAACTTGAAACTCAGGGAATGTGAACTCAAAAGCTAAAGAAATTGTGCAATCCTCTCTGAAGTGAAACTGCTGCTGAGTGCCTGTGGCCAGAACAGCCTTCTCCTTCCAGTTCACCAAGGACAACCTGTCCTAGTGCCATGCCAACATTCCTTGCTTCCCATTGCATCTCTTGGGTAAGCCCCATAAGCAGTGACCTTGTGACTAAATGCCTGCCAGATCTTCTTTCTGGCAAAAACAGCTGCTACACTTGGCACATTCAAATGCCTGTTCAAATTTTAGGAAGTCCTCCATGAGATGTTTATTTTATTTTACTTTAACAGTGGAAAAGTATTTCTCTAATAAGGAGAAAGACTATGGACTATGAAATTGCAAAATATGACTGGAGACACTAGTGGGAATGAGGTGCTTTTACAGCACAAGCTGTCATTCTGCCTGCCTTCCTGAGCAGTGATATTTTCTTTTAAAAGATAAATGCCATCATTCATGTCACCGGGAATTAATTCATTATAGTTAAAAATGCATTTGGAAATTAAAGGCAATATTTCGGTAAAGCTCTGCATTTACATCAGCCTTTTGGCTCCCAGCTTATGTCTTCAAGGTCTGGAAGTATCAGGGGCCAAATATGAAAGTATGTATTTAGATTACTTAATATTGTACATAGACAATCAGTAGGATTTTCAAAGGGTTAATGCAGGTGTAATACAAAAATGACAAAAGAGCAATTCCACAGACTGTGAAAAAAAATTAGGACAAGAAAGTTTATTTAAGAACTAATGTCCAAACTTACAATTTTTTTTTAATTTTTTTTTTTTTATATATGTTTGAATGCTTGAGTTTTTTGTTTCTAGGTGGGTGTTTGAAGAATAGAGACAACTGTTGAGGAATGTTATGACTTTGGTGCAGGCCTGCAATGGACATGCCTTTGGTATTAATATTATTTAACATAATGTAATTGCATTAATGCTGGCTAAGTGTATTCCTGTTGAAAACTTGTATTGATTCTTAATAGTAGAGCTGCAGCCTTTTAACACCAACTGTTGATGCATTGTCTGTGGAAACTCAGAGTCTTAAGGGCAAGGGTAATTTATACTTGCCAAATCACTTAGAGAAAATTCCAAGTACATTCAAATGTGCATTGTCAGAAATATAGAGGGTAATTAGGGATAGGCTCAATATTTGCCCATTTCTCTCTTTTAAATCACAAACTTGGAATGATCTGGCTGGATCAAGATTTTCTGATTGGAAGCAAATTATAAAGAGAAACTCAGTTCCCCTCAAGCCATGACAAAACACTTCATGGTCTCATAACATCTCAAGTTTGAGGAGGAAAAAAAACAAAACCCAAACCCTTAAGTGTCATACTTGTTCAAAACCTTGCAAAAGTTTCCCCAACTGTGTTTCTAGGTCAATAAAGGGAAAGTTGCTTATGAAGAAGTCCTGTCAAATATAGCAGAATGAAACCTATAGGATTGTGTTGATATCAATGATGCTCTATTACTCTAAAATTGCACAGGGATCTCACAGTATAAAAATTAACTGAGTTTTCTCTCAGTTGCAGTTTTGGATCAGCCTGTAGAGCTCAGAAACAGGGATAAAGTTCTGTCTTAAATCCTATGGGAGAAGTAGAAAAAAAATGGAGAAAGCCTATGTTTGTTAATTTAACAGATTTCTTTGTAAGAGCTTAGAAAAAAATAAACAATAAAATATGCATATCATGTCAGTGAATAAAAATTAGGACAAGAAAGTTTATTTAAATAATTGATATTACTAAATATCAAACATCAAACCGTATATATTATTTTTTATCATACTTGAATATTTGAGTGGTTTTTGTAGAACCACTCAGATTCTTCAGCACCCGAGAAGCTCTATGTACTTGTGCTGCCTCAGTGAAATAATTTGAAAGTGCAGTTTATCAGTGCCTTGCCTTGGATACTGTAATCTTGTAAGATTTTCCAGTAAAAACAGTGAAGGAAAAAGTAGAATTGCTGTAATGTCCTTGTGCTGCACACTATGGTGCTGCTGCTTCTCTCACCCTTATCTGGCTTTATTCTGGGTGACCACTCTAAGATTCACCTTTGAACGTGTAGAATGATGGTTTATTTTTATGTTTGCTCTGGTTCCATTAATTTGTGGATTAGCCAAGGAGAAGAAGCAATTGCACTCCTACCCTCTTCAAGTGACATTTGATTCCTTCTATTTTTCTTAATTTCCCTAATATTTGCTGTTCTTTATACATCCGTTCCCTTGCCTTTTCTTTTCTCATTTCTCAGCCTTCTCTTCTCTCCCAGGACTGCATTTTGACACCCTTAAGCAGTGAATTGGTCTTTGCTTACTGTAGTACTCACATCAATCTTGTGGCTGTGGCTCTGGCCCTTATTCCTCATTCCATAATAGTTTCCCTTCATCCCCCACCTCTTCTCTCTTATCTGTCTTGTAGGAGAATAATGTCTTTCAAAACTTCAGTGAGTGGGAATAGCAGTGTCTGTGAATATTTATTTGCTGTATAAATACTCCAAAGCTTTTTCTTCATCATGGCCACCCACGTTGCTGCATGTTCCCAGAACATCTCATGTTATTTTTCTGTGCAGTGAAACCTCACGTGTTTTGCTAATTTTGTAGAGCAAAGATATGCTCAGGTTGCTGGCATTTTCATCTGCCTTTGGTAAAAATGAAAAAAGAAAGATCAAGTGTCCTGCTATGCCACCTAAAAGTAGGAGGACAGACACTCACTGCTCGAATGTTGAATTCTAATTTCTCCTGCCCAAATTGTGCAAATCTTGTGCATCCTCTGTGATGGCTACACTTTGTGTAAGGATGGAAGAAGTTTATTCCCTGGGCCAGCTCTGGCTTGCCACACATTTTGAGTGAATATTTGAGAGGTCCTTCTTAGAGGATTTCTAGGAAGCAGCCTTGCTGATGGACTACACCCCCCACTTAGGACAGGGTTTTTGAGCTTTCCCACTGTGTAGTCTTTCCATGTGGTGTAAATGGTCTGCAGTGAGCCTGAGAAATATGCCAGTAACTTTATCTTCCTTGGCCTTACTCTGCAGAAGTGCATATGCACAAACTCCTCTTTAAGCACGTGAGGATTGGGAAATTCAGTGGGACTATTCGTGGGCTTAAAATTAAGCTTGCTATACTTAAGGGCTACAGTGATGCCTTACATCTGGCTTTTAGCCAGCATCCCAAATATTGTTCATTGATCCTATTGCTGGAAACCAGCCACAAAAAATTATTCCTTTTTTTTTTTTTTTTTTTTAATGGATTTCCTACAAAGACACTGGGAAACCCGTTCAAAATAACATTCAGTCATTTGACACTTCGGCATCTGCTTTGCACTAATGAACTCCTACATTTAATTCGGTCTTGTCAGGACACAGTGTCTCCAAAACCTGAAGTTTAATAGAGATGAAGCAATTTTACTGGTGTAACTGTGAGTAGGAAGTTATCATCAATCTTATCTTCTTCAAGCATAACTTACAAGGTCTTTCTAATCTGATCAGCTTTCTTGAACACAGTACGTTGATGACTTGCTTCAAGTCATTCATGTGGAGATATTATACCTACTACATATGATAAAACAATATAAGGCAGATCAACTGCTTATAATCTAATTAGTTTGGTCTTTTCATTTACAGTTATGCCCTGAGTACAGCTGTGCAAAATTCACATAATTTGTTTCACAGAAATTTTACACATTTTTCTTTTTGTTTTGTTTAGCTTTATAACTCCAAGATTTCAGCTTCATTTGCAGCTTCAGTGAAATTGCCAGTCCCACCTCCAAAGCATATGAAATCAGATATAGGGTTTTTTTCTAAGTCTGAACTACTTTCGGGGAGTAAATGAAACCATTTAAAGTCAAAACTCACAGTAAATTCCTTGCTTCAAGTTTTCATGAGAAAATGCCAAGTTTCAGTTCCAGTTTCACTCCAGATGTTACAGGTACTTTTGTTTGCAAATGAGTCTGAGTCAAAACTGTGGGATCAGAGTTTTAATGAACAATCACAAGTCCAGTACTATCAATACATTACAGAATAAGAGAGACCTTTCTTGATTCAAGTATTCCAGCCTCTGCTCAGTTCATCTGTGACACATCAGTTTAGCTTGTGTCCTTTTTTTTCTTTGGATTTAGGGGCTTGAAAACATTAAAAATATTCATATATATTTTGCAATTATTTTTCCTTGTATAGATCTTAGTACAAAAAATCTATCAATGCATGACTATATTTTCAGCTTGAAATATGCAGAATACCTGT
Organism: Platyrinchus mystaceus; assembly: GCA_035041135.1. Lineage (NCBI taxonomy): Eukaryota > Metazoa > Chordata > Aves > Passeriformes > Tyrannidae > Platyrinchus > Platyrinchus mystaceus. The sequence continues at coordinate 3,655,130 of JAWWLV010000183.1, forward strand.
GGTGGACTCTGGAAAAGACATTCAGCTTTCTTCTGTTGATGTCCTTTGGAAAACATTTTGGATAAATTAAAAAAAAAATACCTGTTTCTAAGATATTTTTTTTGAGGACTCCAAATGCACAAATCCTTCTCAGTTACTTTGGGTTTCCAGAACCAAGTGGGTCCAGAAGAGTGAAGTATCAAATTTTGTCTGTTTGCACATAGGACAGTGTCAAAATGCACTTTGCATCATTTCTGAGCTAAATCTAATTCACTTCAATTGATTTGTTTAGTTTTAACATTGATAAAACTAGAAAATGTCATTAATTTTTAGTAAATCTCTTTATATGTAAATGAATGACTGGAAGACAGGGCCTGCATTTCTTCCTAGAGTACATGAAGGATGGATTTGTTCATCATGTTTCCATCTATCTTTGGCAGGGAATACTTTGGCTAAATTTAAAGGGTAATAAGAGGGTTGTAGCAGAATAAATTGTTTGACTTAGATTTCAGATCTGAAAGTGGGTATTTTACAATCCATGTATTTATATCTGATGCTTGAATAACAAAGCTTGTATTACTCTTACCCTTCCTTGAAGTGAATGCTTTGAAAATAATATGCTGGCAAAATAATTTCCTTTTATTTTCCTTCCTTTTTACCTCGTCCTCTCTCTACTCTGTAGCTTCTTAGTATGTAACAAGCAGAACCAGTTTACTGCCAATGCTTGCATAAACAATGTTTATTGCTTTTTAGTTTAATTTCTCAGGAAAGCAGGAAGTATTTTTTAAAGTAGATATTACGGTCAGTGGATGTGTTTTATTGGATAACACCAATATTAAGAAATAGAGATTTGAGACTCTCAAATTACAATGCCTGTACAGTTTTTTAATGTATTGGCACTGGTAGTGAGTTGCATTAACATTGTCAATATAATTTATTTAAGATTTGTTGAATGCTTGCTTTAGCTGATAATAGCAGAATAGGAATGTGTAAATTTTATTTACACTAACAATACATTCAGCCTTGTTATTGCAAGGTATTGATTTGATTTCTGGAGCTCACCTGGATTGCTGGAAGGGCTCTGCTTCTTCCTTTTTCCATGGCCTTAGCTATGTGCATAGTTTTAGGTTGAGTCCTAACCCAGTAGTGGGCTGAATGTGTATCCATTTATTCAGGTTTTATATCCTACTTGTTGTCTTTTCTGGCTGTAATTTGTTGAAATCTTGCAGTTAGGCTGTATTTAACCTTTATTCAGTCTTTGTGAGCACTTTTGTTTGCCAATAAAAAGTTCCTAAGTTTTCAGGAGGACACATAGTCCTAATGGGAAAATTTAATTATTCGCCCAGTACTTCAGAGCTCTCACTGACACCTGAATTACACAGACTTCAGCTCCCACTGAACAGGCTGTGATGCACTTCACAGGCTAGAAAGGATTAGGTATTATTAATATTATTATGGGTACAAGGAGATATATAAGAGAATATTTATATGCTAAAGTTGCTTTTGTCCATCTCTTTCCCTTTTGCTCCTTCCCTGTGTTTCACTGCTTGTTTTATTCCTGCCATTGAATCTCATCAGGGTAAATTAATCATGTTACTTTTAGTTTAAATAACAAAGGGCATCTCCTTATCCTCCCCCAGTACATTTGGTAATGGATTAATTTAATACTGTGGTTGCACTGAGTAAGTAATTATGTTTTGCATATTTAGGTGCATGTGTGTGTATGAGGATATAATTCTAGAAGTTTTGGGATGCCTGGATTAGGACACAGCTGACTAATGGAAAGGTATCTGCTGTACAACACACTCCCAAAAGTCAGTGTATAATGCTGTATTGGCAAACAATTTTGGAGTTTTGGGGAGGACTGCACAGTTCCCTGTTTGAAATGGGGAGGCTCAGGCTGCAGGTTTGGGTTATCTGACCCTTTATCAGATGCTTTTGTTTATATTTTGCAAGCAACTGCTCCAAATTCCTTTGAACCTCAGTACTGCCATGGACCAGGATGGGCCCAGGCTGGAACAATATTCAGGATTTGAAAAATTACAAACTAATACAAAGTTTTTTTTGGAAAAAAAATATATGTGCAGGCAGCCGGTGGGATTTTGCTGCACACATTGGGACCACTTTATTTGGCCTGAAGTACAGTATGGATTGAAATCAAAACTACTGTCCTTTGATTAACTCCCATACAGACCTTCTCATTTTGAAACCAAACTACTGCAGAGATGAGCCCTTAGACAAATGTTGACCCATTGTGTGGCTGTTTAACCCCCTCCCCCAAATTCACTGCTGCTTCATAGCTTCAATTCAGCAAATGGCTAATGAGATTGATAAAACGTGGAAACAGAGCTGTGGTATTTTAATCAGTCTCCAAAGCTGTTTATTGGGAGCATGCACTAAAACTGGAGAGACTGTTGATATTTTTAGAGCCAGTCAGAAACTGCAAGAAAAATGTCATGTCTATTTGCTCGGATTTTTAAATGAATTTATTTTGGCTGTACTTTCACTTCTTTTACATGCCATGGAGAGTCACAGATCCTGGTTGGCTCTGCAGCAAGTTAACCTATTCAATGATTGTCATCTTGCCATAGGAACCTGTAAGCCAAGTAACAAGCCTTCAGGTCTGCAATTTATAAAGCTGCCTAGAATTGCAGAGCGCTAAAATACACTCCCATGCTGAAGTTCACACCCTGTAACATACCTGCATCTGCTGTGTAAACAGAATCCCTTTGCTTTTCCCACTGGAAATCCAGCAGTTTGCATCCCACCTATCTACTTGGGTGGGAGATTCCAACCAGAATGGCACAGAATAGGCTGATTTTTTTGGTTTGTGCTGTCACTGGCTTGAATAAATATGTGATGAAGGTGCTGAGCTTCATCTGTGAGGATGTGTTTTTAACCATATGTTCCCATTGCACAGATGAGTTGAAGGAAAACTCTTTCATCCTGTCCTGCTTGTCACAAGGCATTTGTAAATCCATGTTTCACCTCATTCCAAAATATGGCAAGTCACGAAGAATAGAAATCATGGAAAATTAGGGTTGGGAGGGACCTTAAAGGAAAGCTGTTTGATAATTCCATTTTGTTTGATTAGCATTGGAGCCACTAGATGAGTCATCTTTAGAACCAGTTGCCTTCAGACACCTGACAGCAGTCTGCACCTGAGCTAAGACACTCTTTTATTGCAATTCATCACAGCTTATTCACAATAATATGCAAGATTTAACTCAAGAGGAAGGGCTGGCACAGCGACACACCTCACCATGCACTCTCAGCTCCTGAGAAGGGAAGGTTTTGGCTGAACAATTGCAACAACCCCACAGCTGTGGACCATAAAGCCCCACCAAATCAGCAGCTGTGGAGATGTGTCCCCTGGATCCTGCCCTTGACTGGAGTTAGTGATGTGAAAATGGTTCTGTACTCAATAATGTCTCATACTGACATTTGTTGCTTTGGTTGTCATCTCATACTCTGTGTCTCCTTCACCTTCAGTAGCATAAAACAGTAATTTCTTTACACTTAGTGAATTCTACTGAGG
>JAWWLV010000183.1:3663646-3667569 GCA_035041135.1 Platyrinchus mystaceus
TATTGTTCTTCTTTCAGTGCAGCTGGGGTCTGTGGGGATCAGGGGATTATTTTTGATACCTGTCTAAAAGAGTTATGTCTACACTGATTTCCATCCCTTGCTACTAATTAACCTTATTGTATACAGGAAACAGTCTATTTAATACCTGCATTCTTTCTGTAATGCCAAGTAAAATGAAATCTAGTGTGAAATCTAGTTAGCATTTGCCTTTTTGAAGTCATTTTTGAGTTTCCAGTCCGGGTGACTGTGACCTCAAAACTGAAGGCTATAAAAATGGTCCCGATTTCGGCTCAATGGGAGATTCTTGAAGATTCCCTGTTCACCTGGACTTGCACGTGTAGTAAATTGCCCATCTTGGTGCTTAACAGTGTTTTCCCAGGAACCATCTATTTCTGGGTCACTCATAGCCCTGCAAAGCACATATGTTCCTCCTAAGTAAAGGAGTCTCCTCCTTTCTGCTGGAAAGATCACACTTCGACTGTTTCAGTGTATAGAGACTTATAAAAAATTTAAATAGCAATGGTAAAAACAGATACATTAAGGAGAACAAGGAATGATGATTTAAAAATGTCACCAACAACTGCAGAGGATGGTGAGGGGTAGCTGGGAAGAACTTAAGCTGTAAAATAGAGGGCAAAAATATGGATGATGTACCATATTTTAAAGGATCTTTAAAGCCTGCTGAAAAACACTGATTTTGATCACGTCTGCTCCAACATGCAGATAGAGGAGTTGTTACCGTACAGCATGGTTTCTGAAAGGAATATTCACTAAAATGGATTTTCTCATGTGTTTGATGAGGAATTGTTTCCCTGGATGTCACTAAGTTGAGCCTGTTGCCTTGCTTTCTCTGCAGATCTCTAACTGCATCCCCGACGAAGTGGGGACCAAAAGGGGGGTTGGATTTTACAGAAGCTTGGTTCAGTTCCTAAAAGAGAACTTGGGTCAGATTTCTGGGTCACTCTCTTGAGGACAGGCCAGATGCATGAGCTTGGGAGTCTTTAACAGTAAAATCCTGAAGAAAGGTACATAATTCAGTACTAAATTTCCTTCATTTAATACCAAATGATGACATCAAGAGCAAAGCTAATCAAAACAAAGCACAACCAGAAAAAAACCCACCTTTTTAATACTGACTATGCATCACCACTGACAGCATAAACAAAGGTTGGAAGTGTTCATTTGATTTATTTGTTAGTATTAAAGCTCAGTGGAAGCACCAGAAGAATAGGACATTGATATCATTAGTTATAATCTATTTGGGAAGAAGGAGAAGCATTGTTTTCATTTCTGTTGGGGTTTGTCAGGTAGCTTGGCTATTGGAAATGTGGCTTGATGGCAGAAATACAGGTTAATGGGCTTGAAGTACTGGGTGTATGTAGGTGTCCATCCCTATGGCCAAATGGCCACAGTGGGAATTCCAGATTCAGTTTAAGGAGCCTGAAAGGTCCCCCTGGATCCCTCTGTATAACTGTTCTTCAAGGAAGAGGAGAGAATTTTTTTCATTTGCTGTTTTCCTTCCATTTCCTGCATTTTACACTTATTTTGGTCAATAAAGCAATGTTCATTTATGCTTTACATCATTCTCCAGAAAACACATTTCTTGCAGTGCAGCCTTTCCGAAAACAACAGAAATAATCTGACTTAACTATAAAAGATTTTATTATTAGTTTTTTTTTCTTCTGCCTTTCCTACTAAGCTCCTCTGCAAAACAGCTAGAAATTTTCATTTTCAAAACATTAGTACAGCAAATTGCCATCTTTCTGTGCATGGCATTCTCTATGTACTCATCATCTGAATGATTCCGGATCACTCTCCGGCAGCGTGAATCACAGCATGCCCTCATGCCTGCCTCTTTTTCAATTATATCTAAGAGGAAGACTGCTGGAGACCCATTTTTTCATCTTGCACAGGACCCCAAAAGTGCCAGATCTCATTTCAATATAATAATATGACAGTATGATAAAATGGATGTTAACAGGACACTGACTAATATGATCCATAGAGAGATGATAGAACAATACAATATCGGGCAGATTGTGTTCCTAATGTGCATTTTATGGACACAAAATTCCCTCTATAAACAGGGTTCTAAGATTTAATCCTTATATCCTATGATCCTACTTAGTGCTTAAGACATTCTGCAGCACTAGTGAAATTTTCGCGTTCTTAAACGAAATATATGTTTTTATTTTAGCACAGAGCTGCCTATATCACTCCCAATTTACTAATGAAACTTGGCATTCAAATGACTCATCAGCACGTACTGCGAGGCATAAAAATAGATTAATGTGGCATACGTTTCTTTACCCATAAAAACGCACCTTCATATAATCTCGGTGCTGTCTTATTCAACAGAAAGTATGTCATTTCCTTCGCCTAGCAGGTCAAATTAAAAATGAGCTAAATGTGTGAGAAGGCCATTACTGCACTAATGAAAAGCTCGATACCGTTTGAATTTTTCATCACGGGATATTTGTTCTGTAGCACAGAGCACTAATATTTACTGTCACCGGTACAGTGTGCGCGGTAATTAACTTACAGTCATCAACGCGGTGGATGTTAAGCAAAGACGTTCCTGTGCGAGCTTGGATCTCTTTCACAGCTCTTTCAGGGGATCACAGAGTGGTTTGGGTTGGAAAGGACCTTAAAGCTCATCCAGTGCCATGGGCAGGGACACCTTCCACTAGACGAGGTTGCTCCAAGCCCTGTCCAACCTGGCCTTGGACACTTCCAGGGATCCAGGGACAGCCACAGCTTCTCTGGGCAACCTGTGCCAGGGCTTCACCACCCTCTCAGTCAAGAATTTCTTCCTCATATCCAACTTAACATGAGACAGCCCTTCGAGCCTTTGTAGTGTTGCTTGAAGTGGAGAGAAAAAGGGTTAAAAGGACTTTGGCATCTGATGTAAGCTCTGTGTCTGACTCTCTGTGTGCTACTACAACCAGAAGGATGGTAAAAGCCACCTCAGGGCCTTGCTGGCTAAACAGTGACTGTAAAAGGGACATCAGTACCACAGTGGCTACTTTTATTCTAGAAGATGGACTGAGGTTGCAAAATGATGCACTAGCCAAAATCATTATCCTCATTCAGAACATGGACACTGATCTCACCTGCTTCATATGTGATGGCAGGATGGTGCTGAGTGTGCTCTTATTTGTTCACAAAGTGGCTGGCTACATCCCTCTCTTTCTCACATCTTCCCCTATTAATAACTTCAGAAGGATATGATGTAAAATTTATTAAAATAAACTTAGGAACAGATGGAATTCTGGCTATGGTAACATATTCTCCTCTGTTGTCCATGCAGGAGATATGCTCATGTGAAATATGAGCTTCAGGGGCAGGACTAGCTTTTTCATCAAACTGTAGTCTAAGGTTTTCAGGAGACTTCTTTCCATAAGCACAGTCTCTTTGGAGGGCAGCAGAAAATCTGGAATGTGCCAAATTTCCCAAGTGGTCGAGCTTTTCCTTGCCAAACTGTCTATCCATTTTGACAGTGTCCTCTCATGCTCCTTTTCCTCCCACCTCTTGGTGACACCGGCCACATCTGGACCCATTTTGACACAACCTGGCCACGGGTTCCTGGAGATAATTGTCAGACACCTCTGTTACTGTGCACGTGTGCCTGTGTTTTCACAGCAATGCCTGGTGTAAGTTTAAATAAGTAAATCAGAGACGTGTTCAGAGCTGTCTAAACCTCAGGAACCTCTGGCACGTTTGTGATCAGATGAACTTCTGACAAATCCCACAACTTCGTCACCATTAGGTGGGCACAGAAAGCCCCGAGACCTGACCGTGAGACGTCTGTCACCTGCACTTCTGGAGTCAGCAAGTCCAAAAGGAAGAATGATTTGCCTCCCCACCGCATTATGCTTGGCAAGTGGCCTGAGACAGATGTACACTTGCTTCTTAATTAGAGA
>JAWWLV010000183.1:3667669-3704715 GCA_035041135.1 Platyrinchus mystaceus
AGAATGATTTGCCTCCCCACCGCATTATGCTTGGCAAGTGGCCTGAGACAGATGTACACTTGCTTCTTAATTAGAGAGCTTTTTCCCGTCTACCCAGTGAGTTATCCTGGTCTCTTTCACAGCAGAGTGTCCATAGAAAAGGCAAGAATCCTGACTTGTGACCCTGTAGAGTGCAGATTGCACTTGAATTAAGGCAGAAAAAAGCCTCCCAACCTGATATGCAAGTGATGGGTTCCTTCTGCCCTTGGGCACCTTTGGGGGCAAATGTTCCAATTATTTTATGAATGAATCCCCAACTGTACAGATAAGAAAAGGATTAAAAAAGGTTTTGGCCTTCACAGGGTAAAATCTGATGCCTGGCTGTGTAGACACTATTTGGGATGCAAAGCAATTAAAGTCTTATGTGAGTAAATAGGAATTTCTGCATCCTTGAAAGGTTTCTTAGTGCCTGAGCAGAGCCTGCAGATCCTTCAGCCATGGATCTCAAGGTTCACCTCTCTTCACTACTTGTTCTAAAATGTTTTCCTAGCAAGTGTCTGCTACTGATTTTAGGGATAAATGCCGTTGCTTCTGATATGGAGCCCTTGTATTTCTTTGCATGTATCAAGATCAGAGGTTTTTCCAGCAGTATCTGTTTTCCACAGCAAGGACTCTATTTATACAGGTAGATTACCAGAAATCTAGGCTCTGTGTGAGGAAAAATTATATCATAGCAAAGAGAATAAATATTATGATTCCCTGGACCTATTCACTTGGTATGGGCCAAGCCAGAGGGTCTGGAAACATGCTCAGATTGAAGGCACCTAGAGGAGCAAAGACACATCTCTCTCCTTCATCCATTGCTGAGACTCCTACTTGACAGAAGGTGGCTGATTTAAATTAGGAATAATTTATTTTGTTGTGGCAGAGCTGCTCTGTTTCTTCCAGAACATGAAAAAAAAGTGGCCATGTCCTCCCCCTCGTTCTTTCTTACACCCTGTCCGGCAATCTCAGACAATCAGTAACTTGTAAATACCCCATCCTTTCCATCAATGCTTGTGCTGAGTCTGCCTAAAGCCGCTTAAAAGACCCACCTTTTTAATCTGTCAGCTTGAGCTGATGCGCTTCATGATGGACTCTTGAAAACCAGGGGGATCTTTGCCCCCATGCCAGGGGTGTCCTGATGGTAGGAATGCACCTGGGGCAGGAGAACAGAGACCCAGAAAATGTACCAGGTCTCAGTTCATCCTCGTGTGTTTCAGCGAGGATGTTTAATTGTCCAGTTAAGGAAATTTTTTGTTTTTCAAACCCATTCCTTTTTTTTTTTTTTTTTTTTTTTCCCCTCCTCCCTTTGTTTTGGGAAATGAGAAAAATATATAAAAGCAAGTTATTAATAAAACATCTATTATGCCCATGGGACAGAGGTCCTTCCGTATTGTTCAGATGGCATGTTTATTGTTGACATCTCTCTTTTCTCTGAGTATGCACAGAACCCTGAAATCCTTTTACATTTTTAATAAGATTATTTCTTTTTTTTTTCAATCTAGTGCAAGAAAACCGCATCTGCAATATGCATAATACTCTCAAAAACTGCAGCATCAGAGGGAAAGCACTGCCAGTGTTTTTTGGCTATCTGCACTTCAAAGGGACATGACGTGAAAAAGAACGGTGCTAGAGGTGTGGGGAAGGTGCTTGTATTTTGTGTCTCAGGGCGTGTTTGTTTAAGGTAGCTGCTTTGTTTTTCAGTTCTCACATTTGAAGCGAAGCACATCATGAGCACAAAAGGAAATTTGATTTGTTTTCCAGCGAACAAAGCTCCCTAAACCTGGAATAACCAACATTATTGTGTTGTTTTGCCTGAACTCGGGTGCCTTGCAGAGCAAGGGGGTTTGTCAGCTCTACGTTCCTGCAGCACTGTGCGGTCTGGGGTAGAGTGGAATCTGTGATTCCATGAAAATATGGATCTCCAACTGGAAAACAATGTGCAGTATCACCTGTGTGCTGCACCATCAGTCTGTGAGATGCAGCCTCAGGCTGCAGCTTTCCTGAGGGAGCTGATACCCCTTCCAGGATCCTGGCCCATCCTGGAGTAAGTTCCAGACCCCTATCCCTGCGCTGCCATAGGCTGCATTTTAATTTTTAAGTATCAAAAGGCAAAAGCAGTCCCTGCTGGTGTCCTGTGAGTAAGCCAATAGCACAAAGACTGCAAAGGGCTCAGAAACTAAGGTGAGAGTGGTTCAGGCAGGTGCCAGATACCTTTAATTTGCTCCCCACAGCACTTATTTTCCTCCCAGGCTGAATATACACACAACCAAAAATCTGTCACGAAGTAGAACTTTCTGGCTGTTGCCAAGTGCCAAAGAGGGTTTAATTTGGGTTGAATTTGGGGGTTAGAAGACTGACTTTTACCATTCCAACATCGAGGAAATCACCACTAACAATCAGTTCTACAGAAGCCTGTCCATTGGAAAGAGCTACAGGGCACACATATGGATGGGGGTACAATGCTAGAGATGGATGCAGAGCACAGGGCATCCCTGTTGTCATTGCTGTTGTTGTACATACAAGCATATTGTTACTAATCCTTTGGGAAGCCTGAAGCCTCCCAGTACTCTGGGTTTTGGCACAGGAGCAGACCTCCTAGACAGTCTCTTCCTATCTTGCCTTCCCTCCTCTTGCTTGACTGCCAGGCTTGAGTAGCTGAAACTGCTGATGGAAATTTGGAGAGCTGCAAGGTGAGGTAGCCACAAGGGAGAAACCAGCAACACTGGTGTGTTCTCTGTATGGACCAGAAATAACATGTAACTCCCCAAATTCCCTTGTGAACCTGGTCCATGCACTTAGGACAGTTCAGTTCTTCAGTGCAGAGGAGAAATAAGACACAAGCAAGCTAGTGGACTCTTTAAAGATATGTAAAGAGTTCAATAATGAAAATATTAAGGATCCTGTCCCCTTGGATACCTAGAGCTTTGTTCTAAAGGGCAGAATAGATACACAGAGCATCCAGTGAAAGACAGAGAAAGTAGTAAGGGGTGTGGCAGATCTTCTATTCGAGGGAAGGTTAAATTGATTAAGAGACAAATGAGAGCTGATGTGTTAGTGGTATATAGAAGAGTGAATTGCCAGGAGAGGTCAGTCAGATGATCCTATTTAGCCTTTCCCATAAATCAGGAGCAAGTGGAGTGCTATACAATGGTACTAAAAGCTAATGAATTTAAAAGTGATACAAGTAAAATATTTTCTTACATGGTGCATAATTAACCTGGGAAATTCATCAGATACCATTAAGACAAAGAGCCTGGTAGGATTAAAAATGGATAATAAGTGACAGAAACTACATAAAGATAGAAATGTATACAGGGTGTTAGCCATTTACTTAAAACCATTTGCTGCCTGGGGCTGCAAAGAAACATTCCCAGTGGGAAAGCCTGACATAATGTTGGACTTTTTATACCTTTTACACTGCAGTGGGTAGGCTGGAGTCTGAGCAATGGACTGGTCAAAACATTTTCAGTGTGGTTACTTTAGCTTTCCAGAGCAGAGGCCACACCTCCACCTACCCAAAATTGTAACCAAAAAAATGTTCAAAAAGCTTTTGAGCTGATTCTTTGAAAGCTTATGAGCTTTGAGGCAACATAGAAATCACTGGTGGGGAAATGCTCCTTTTGTCTGCCAGACAGGCAGCCAGAAATCTTATGGATAAGAGGTGAGCACAGAAATTGTATTTTGACATAGGCAGAGGGGAGGAGAATCATGTGGAATTTATGAGTCTGTATATTATTAGCAGAAATGTGCTCTGAAATGGTGGTGTTTTGTGGGTAACTAATTGGCAAGAATTCAGAACTTGCAGTCTTTTATGGTCCCTCTTAAACTTATTAAACAAAGCCTTCAACTTCTAGTGAAGGTGAAAGGTGTTGCCCCAGGTATTTTGGAGGTGTGTGAAAAGGCTGCTCTGCTGTGAGATGGTGGGTTCCCAGCACCTTTGAAGTATTTCTGAGAGCTTAAAAGTAAACTTCAGAAAGCCAGAAAACTTCACGGCGGCCAAGAGTTTGGAAGACAAATTTTTTCCTGCTCTGTTTCCTCTGAGGCCCCCTGGCCCTTGGGTTGCAGGGCTGGGTGCCTGCAAAAACCCAAATGTCTGATTATATGGGTGAATTCAAGGTGTAGAATATGAAGTTTATATGAGGGTGTGAGGCAGGCACTGGCACAGGTTGCCCAGGGTGGTTGTGAACTCCCTATCCCTGGAATTGTTCAAGGCCAGGTTGGATGGGACTTGGAGCAACTTGGGATAGTGGAAGGTGTCCTTGCCCATGGCAGGAGGTTGAAATGAGATTATTTTTAAGGTCCCTTCCAACTCAAAGTATTCTATGATTCTATTAAAAACAACAAAAGAAGAAAAATAGAGTGGGTCTGAATAAAATGACCACTAAAATAGAATGTTCTTTTTTGACACAACTGGCTCTGTGCCTCAGTTTCTCACACCATTGATGTGCATTGGTATTGCATCCCCAATCTCATGTCTTGAGTCTTGAATGCATTTAATTTTTTTAAATTTCATTGTATGTTTTATGTGGAAAAGTGAAGTGACGGCTCATGTTTTCTATCCAACGTGCAACCAGATCTTTGTAAAGCTCTGTAAGGAAAATTGGGCATTAATTCTCATAGTATTTTGGGTATGTTTGGACGTATGTTATTGCTGAGTGTAAAAAGAGCGTGGAGTATGTAAGTAATGGTAGAGGACATTAGTGTGCTGTGGTCACACATGGTGAATTGGCACAGGGAGTTTTTACCTCCTCTTTCAGCTGTAGCTCAGCAAGTCAGCCTGTCCTTCTCACTTTTCTTGTTCAGAAATTCTATTTTGCCACTGAATTTCTTGAGTTAAAAACTGACTATTTTTCTCGCAGGAGTTTAGGATTCAATAAATTGATTTTTTTACTTTTATGTTCATGAGAAATCTTTCTAGCTGGAAATACCCTTTTGGTTCCATTAGAGGTCTCTTTCTGGTATCTCCTTTTACCTTAATCCCAGTTGCTTCATGCTCGTGTTTCTCACACAAGTTTGAATAGAAGATCCTCTTCATAGGGAGATGCAGATAAACACAGTGATTCTTGTACACAGTTTCTCTGCTGCATTCTCAGCCTTCATTTTTCTGATCACTTACCACTAGTAGCTCCTTGCTTAAAATATCTGTGGCCTTTCTCAAAATGGTGCTAGCTCCTGAAAAAAAAGGTCTTCTGCAAGTCTAATTTTGACTTGCTAAAAATTTAGCAAAGTTTGAGCAGCATTTCTACCAAGTGATAGTGAATGGTCTAATAAGTAACAATTGGTGGAGCCATCAGTGAATTGCTCGTGGTGATGGAGACCAAACTTGGACACTTTTGGGATTTAGAAATGTGTGTGTCCAGCAACAAAAGAATGTTGGAGCCACATGCTGTGAGCTTGATTAACAAAATCAAACTACCTGAGCAGGAGTTAAAAGAAATCGTGCTGCAGTTAAGGTTTGAAAATATTTTTTTTTTAATTTTTTTTTTTTTTTTTACTCTTACCATCTTTCTCCTTCTGGTTTCTGCTATGGCTGGAGCTGTGGGGCCGGCTCTTTGGCTAATGGCTGAGTGAGTAATTTTTCCCATTAAATTAATGTAGATATTAAAGGATACAGGGAGAAGATTGGTCTCTCGGGGAAGGAAGCAGAGTGGTAGCAAGGCATGGCCATTCCTTTCTGTTGTCATGAAGAGAAAGGATAGATGTCTGCTATAGGCCCCAGACAGAAACTCTCCTCTGGTGAGAGACACTTGTGTGCTCCCAAATTGACTGCCATGTTCAGGCTGCTTTTACAAAGCATTTAGCAGAGCAGTCAGCACTTTTGTACAGCGTTCATATAAGGAACCCTTCAAACCCAAAGAAAGGCTCGTGTGTCCTAAAGTTTCCTTGATTTTTTTTTCCCCCTCCCTTGAACCAAACCAGTTGATCTCAAGAAAGATACGGGTTCATTTCATGAGCCTTGTCTTGCTTATAAAAACAAGACAAGAGGAGTCTCCATGCTCCAAAGAAAGCTTAAAAGAAGATTAATTAATTAATTAAGAATCTTTTCTTCTGAGTGCAACAGGCTCCAAGTAACAAGTGAACTTTTCATTTCCAGTAATAGCAGAAATTACTTCAATAGCATGATTGTGAGCACCCGTGGGGCCATAATGTGAATGGTCTTTATTAAGGAATAGACTGAACTTCTGACTATCTTTCTTCCAGTCATTTCCACAGGCTATAAACAGCGCCTGGTTTGTTGCTATTAAAAGAGTCTACAGACAGGGATGCTGAAAAGCATTACTGTTTAAGTACTCATGGCCTGACATTAACATGAAAAATATTTTCCCGAACATAAAGTGAATTTGGATTCACCAGAACATTATAGTTTTGTTCAGAAATGATTGTGTTGAATATTTTTGATACGGGGGAGATTTTATTTGGTTTTGTTGTGTTTTTCATTTTAATTACTGGTCACTGCCCCTCTGTTTTGCTTGATTTTTCAGACACGTGTGAAGTCAAAAAACATCTCGGGGCCAATTTTTATGTTTTCTTGGTGTTATTTTTCTGCCTGTGTTAGTACCTGATGAAAGAGCCTGGTCTTAGTTAGCGATCAGGCCTCGTCATATGTTTTTTTCCATAAAGGACCATTCTGAGGATTGACCTTTCCTCAATAACATGGTATTGTTCACGACGATGCTGAGTAAAAACTGAGGCAATCCATGATCTGCTTAGGTGATATTGAAGAAATATCTCTCATGCACAGCAGACCTATGCATTAATCCTATGTTTTGGGATCTTTAATTGCTTTAAATATTTGCTTCTAGATCTGTGTTTCACACATCTTATTTACATGGTTTATTTTTCATTTTATGAACAAATCGATAACCAGACAGACTCTTTACCACACTGGATTAGTTTTATTTATTCTCTTTGAACTTGATTAAAAAGCTGTCAAACATAAGTCTACATTTTATCAGCAGAATACTTTTACAAAACAGGGTAAGAGATGTGTATAGCTGGAAACATACATTTCAAAATGAAACAATATTTGATATATTCTAGACAGTTACCCTTTTGTTTATCCATGACAACTGAAACTAACCATCAAATGCATAAATTGATTCAAGTCTAGCCAAGTAATCCTAAGGGCATATGAAAAGGCTTTTTTTTAAAGTTCTTTCTAGATGAATTTAATGTAGTTCACCAATAAAGCATCCTCAGGAGCACAATACAAATGCTACAGAACATGAGATAGCTGGGGAAAGCGGGCAGATGTACAGTGTGATGAAGAATCAAAATGGATGTTACATTAAAATGAGCAGTCATGCAATGTCTTCATTTCATGTACTCCATTTAGGTAAAAATGCCAAAGTTCCAATTCCATTTTTAATTTCTTTTCGGCACTGTTATGCAAATAGTGACATTCTCATTTTGTTTGTGTTTGTTTATTTTATTTGTTTTAAAGCACTGCATGTAATTTTTTTCCAACTCTTGGGGTAGACAAATTGATTATTCATCATGCCTTTAATTTTCAACATATATCAAAGAGAAAGGTAAATTATACTCAGATTAGCTATGAATGATCTAGTATCACTGCTTTAATTCATTGCTTTTAATATACATATTTTAATCTGTTTCTCACAAACCTCCTCAATTATTATTTGTCTTTCTGTGCCATTGCATATGTTGGTAAACAGCATTTTCTATGGTCTTGGGCCATATGCTGTATGCTCAGCTTGCAGAAAAAGTGACACTTGGAGTGCTAGCATAATGAAACTCTCAAAGGGTTAATGCAGAATACATATAGGCAAATGTTGACAATATTTTTTATTCCAATGTTTGAAAATTAGACACAAAATCATCATTAAGTTTGCACAAAATGAGGCATCTGTCACTTGAAAGAAAAAGAAATATTTCAGAAATATGTTTACAGAAATGTAAAAATATTAGACATCAAGACAGATGTGAACGTTTTCAATAACAGGCCCTGTCTGTCAGTCTTCCTCCGAGCCGAAGATCTTGCTGTACTCACTCAACATAAGTTCAACTATCTGATTTTGGTACAGCATGTGGACTGCCATGTTCCCTGTCTCCTTTTCAGGTCTAAGGAGTGTTGGTCCAAACACAATTCCTAAGCTTTGTGTTGACATAAGATTCACGGATTCCTTGGCTGCTATCCTGTTGACGAAAGGAAAGAATTGGTTAAAAAGGAAGGATGTCAGAGGAGTCACTGTTGCTCTTGAAGTACATAGAGGCACTTTTTAACTGATTCTCCTAACAGGGATGTTTGTTTGGTTAACTTATCAAAAAGAAAGAAAACAGGGAGGCAAGAAAAAGTTCTGCCAATGTGGCAAACAAGGAAAGGAGAGTCTTTGTGGTGCTAGGGAGAAGATTCCCTGCTTCCCTTAACGTGGTCTCCAGCACTGAAAGAGTTGTGGAAACCAAAAGAAAGCCCCTTAATATAGAGCTCATATGAAACACATTCCTTCTGCTAATTTAAATCCAATAAAGTGAGTATGGTCTGAAATGGATTGTGAAATTTATGTAACTAAAGACTTTTGCATGCCTTATCCTGACACAAAGTTTCTTGGAAGACACAGAGACCACATACCTTAATGAGATGACTTAGAAAATAATGGTAAGGATTATAACCTTTGATATCTTTATTACCCACAAAATTACAAGAGAAGGACTATTATTATTAAAAGTTGATCTCGTGTCTGTATTAAGACTTAATATTCCTGTGGAAATGGCATTAAGGATGGAGAAGTCTGGTCTAAGAACAGTATGGGTTTAATGGATGGAGTTTAGATAGGCAGTTTCACATAAATCCCTGCGGTGGTGAGTACAAACTAAGTAGAAATCCATTTGCCTCAGCCCTCCAGAATATATAATGTATCCTAGGTTGGAAAGACTAGCAAATGAAGATACATATTTTATAAATAAATTGCACAGCTCTACTAAGGAATGAGAATGAAGTGTAACTTTAATATGTAAATGTTTGAATTGGTGGATGCTTCCTTAACCTGCTAGTTTCAACTTAAATATTCCAAGTGGATTGTTGAAGCCAAGTGCTGCTTCACCCCCCTCCTTCCATTGTCACTCATTCACCTTTTTAAATTCCAGACAGCAATTTAAAAACCATCACAGCCTGTCTCTGTTTTCCCATACCTGTTGCTGATTTTACAGCAAGCTACACTATAAGGGAAAGAAACTTCATGACACATAATGGCTTCAGGCACTGAAAAAAGGGTTACTTTCATGTTAGTGGGTGGGTCATACAGCAAAAAGCATCGTCTTGTGGATTTGTGCCAATCTTGTCGTTCACCACATTCCTTGAGCATCAACACTCGTGGTTTTTTTCCTGTATATAAATAGGAAGAATTACTTAGTTCTGCCTCATGCTAGTAACCGTGGTGTCCATTGCACAAAACACTCTCCATATGGCACTAATCAGATTGGCTTAACTATTAGTTTCTTAAAATATAGCATCTTCATTAAATTTTTAAAAAATTAATTATCTCTCCTCTGTGGTAATATTAATGCATCATCTCTTCTCTTAGGAGTTCAAAAAGTCTAAAAAGTTAGTAGTTTTGTTGCCAAATGACTGTGTGGGCTTCTGATGGATGTCACACATCTTTGTCACAATTAAAAAATGTTGCAGGGGTGACAAGGTTGTTTTGCTTGATGCCACTTATGCAGCAGCACGTACATCAAGCTTGGGACCTCTCTGTGACAAAGACTTGATTTCTGTTGAGTTTGTTACATGGTAAAACTTGAAAACCTCATAAAGTAGTTGGTGATGACATCAAGATGTAAAGACGTGTGTTCACCAGGGGAAAATAATTCAGCAGTTGTATCTTGTGTAGCTTTGGAGATCATCAATTTAGCATCATGGCAATGAGGGGGTGTTGATAATGGGCAGCACTGATGGAGCTGGAGGAGAAGCACCTTGCAGTGAGAAGGAGGCAGTGGACCGTGGACGAGCAGAGTCAGGGGGAAGAAAGGAGGTGGAGGAGCTCAGTTTACTGAAGGGACAGGAGGGGACAGACTTCCTTTGTCTGTAAAACGTGGAGCAGGATGTTGAGACCCTGTGTTCCCGATGTGGACAAGGAAAATGGAAGATTCGCGGCTAACCCTCCTGTCCTTGTTTGCCATCATTTCGAAGGAGAATAATTTTCCTTGTCGCTCCCAGAGATTCCATCCCTCACATCAAATCCGGGTAAATTCCAGGCATTGCCAGCTTTTCTCAGTGATCAGGAGGTGAGGGTATGGCATGAAGCAATGGAGGATGTGCATGGTATGTGTTGGTGATGCAGAGGAACTGGGTATCTGTTGTGGTTCATCAGTATGTAACGTGGCACTAAGAATATTTGCTTAGATTTGGGGTGTCTATAGCTTAATACCAGAATAAGAATTATTTTATTGAGAAATTTTCTTGAAAAATCTTGATGTGTTCATGCAATTTTACTTGTTTTGATGACCATAATAATGAAAAAAAACCCATAAACCAAGCAAACTTAGAAACGAATAGTTAAATAATGTGGTAAAATACAGCTACTGGAGGGAAAGAAGGAAGGAATTCAATCCAGCCTGAACAAAATAATTATAAGTTTGTGACTTTATGTCTTTTTGAGTTACAAATATTTACCAGTGAAATTCTATAACTAATATTTTTTTTCATCTGTTCACAAAAGAAGTCAAAGCAAATCAGTATCAAATATGCCCACTTAAAGCTATTACTATAGCTGCTAAGTGAAATTGAGTTGTTAAAACAGAAAATCCTGAAAAAATGGGCAAGAATTCCTTTTTTGGCAAGAAAAAGAGCAGAAGGAGTGATACACCATTTTCAACATAAAAAGTGAAAGGAAGTGCCAGAGGTACTTTTTGTCAAGCCCAAATGAAAGGAGCAATGATCCATCAATTTAAGATTATTTTAGAAACAATCCATAATCCAGTGCCACAGATGTTGGAACCATATCAAGAAATTTTTGGGCATTATGCTGCACACGATTATTTTTTTTTCCCCCAGAATAACTGAGCTTCAAGAATGGCTTCAGTCCTTAAAGATCACAAGTCAGGAGATACACAGAAAATACAGTTCTCATTATTAATAGTAATGAAATTAATGATGTATTAAAACAGCAGAAGTGTCTGATAGGAGGGCTCTCATGTCAATGGCAGATATATAAGGAAAAATACTTGAAATTTATGCTTTGGCTGTTGCCAAGGTAACTGCAAGCCAGAAAGCGTGTGATGGAGAACAGCGTGTGATGTAGAGGGCAACTCTACAGCTAAGAGGGTCATTGTATGGTGAGTTGGCTCTCTAGTTCCATTAAACTGACACTTTTCAAACTCTCTAAATAAAATCATTATTAATTTTGACATTTGGAAGGCACACTGGATTATTCCTTCAAACACACTGGGTGTTAGGAAATGTTCTTCATCCATTTTTACTCCACAGTAACTGCTACATAACTGCCGTACATAAAAAAATGGAGAAGTCAGTGTACTTAGGGAGGAAATCCCCATTGGAAAGGGCACTGTTTTATTTTAGGCTGGAGAGTGTTGGAGAGTAGAGCTGTCCTCTGCCAGATGCATTGAGAACTGCTCAATTTTGTTTTCCTTTTCTAACCTGTGAGGATTTAATTTTACTCAATGTCAGGGGCATTTCTACTCTCAGCAGAAGTGGTTTCATCCATGCCTAATACTCTTCCACTGTTTTAAATTATATTTAAGGGTAACTTTTCAACAAGACAATCCTACTACTCGTCCATGAACTGGTAATATAGATTATGACTGAAGGACACCACATTACAAAATGAGGGATCAGAAGAGTCAGAACGGGTCTCTTGGTATAATATTATGGCCCAGACAGGCAGGTGTAGGAAATTCCATCTTCTGAATTCAGTGGAGGACAGAAGGATAAAAGTAGGTTTTGATCTTATCAGAATTCTGTCTGCCAGCATTATGCACAATATTTGAGGTCTTTAAGGAAGTCTCTGCCATTAGGGATGGAAACCAAGACTTAAACAGAATTCAAGACAGATTAAAGATAAATGGGAATAAAGAAATCTCTAGAAAGAGAAAAAAAGATGTATTTGTGGCATCTGCCCTCTTGGTATAGCAACTAACCTTACAGAATTAGGATCCAGCTCCTCCGTGTGTGGGTTATTGCAGGACAGCCCCCTTGGGATTGTTTTGTGCCTCTGCTGAACTGTGCTAGTGTCCACTGTCATGGTCAGAGCTGCTCATCCCAATGGATGACAGGAATTATTTGATATGTGAGTTCCTATGAGCTGCCTTAATAGGTCAAAGTCTGCGCATCCCATTGATTCACTTTGCCAATAATTATCCTCAAATTAGCCAATATCTGTTTCCTATCTATACTCAGGCATATGCAAATGTGATGTTCTAGCTTAAGGACTTGGCCCTGGGAAGGGCTCAGCTGCCTTCAGCTCTCCCCAACAATAATTCTGCTAACAGGCCTTTTCATACACTGTTACAGGCCAGTTTTTATTCAGCAGTTTTCTGACTTTTGCTATTGCAGAGCTTCCAATCAATTTGAACGTGTTAAAATTTGTCTCTTATGATGAACAGTTTCCAGCTCAACATTTTACCCGCCTCTCCCTCCCAAATGCTGGTTCACAGGAGTTAAAAAATAACAGGTATTACATACTTTGCTTTAGTGACAAGACATTTGGGAAGGAATCATCCAACCTTGAAATAAAATCTTTATTGAAAGCAATTCTACATCCATGCCCGTCAGATACATTGTGTGATCAGAGGAGGTGTCCCAGGGGAAAGCTCAGCGCCGTAGACAGGGTTGATTACTTGGACCTCCTGTCAGTTCTTAACTCATTGACAATGGCTGAGACACTCAGCACAACTTTGTTTTCTTTATTTGGAAGTAAAGTTAATATACTTACCTTAACTGTGCCAAATGTAGTGGAAAATAACCTGATAATAAAATGTACCGTCCTAGCAAGTGATAATGCCTGTGTGTGTATAAGCACATTTTGGCAGGGCTTTTGCAGCTGGGTTTTTCAGTGTTAGGAAGGAAGCATGAGTACAACATGATGCACAGATAATCTATCAGGTTTTTTCTCAGTGTATTTCCTTTCCATTTAAGGCCTGTTACATACTTTCCTGAGATACAACATATCACCGCAATGTCATTTTCCTCTGGGAATTTATTTCAGTTCAGCTACAGTAGTTGTTTTTCGGGAAGAACTTGAGTGGATTTTGGTGCTGAAAAGTGAACTACAGTTTTGAGAGTCCTCTTAAAGCACAAACAACAATAGAGGTCTTATAACAGGTCAAAACCTTGAAGAGATATCCATATCCATCTGGATACACCAGCTTAGGAGAGAAATACACCCACTGTGAAGGAAGAGTGTCTGGGCACTACTTAACTCCACCTTGGGAAACTTATGGAAGTAACTAGTAGTAAGTGAGCCCCTGATACCACAAACTCTATTTGTGTCAACTGTTCAATTCCTTGCACTGCTACCCAGACAAATTTAAAATTTAGTATCAAATTCAGATTCTTGATATTTTATGAATGCAAGCTAAACCTCATTACTATTTATGTCCTGGCTTTATAGGTGATTTGCTCAGTTGCATTACAGTGATATTCACCAGCTGATGAAGCTCAGCAAACGCAAACATCATCAGTTGAATCCTCAGCTTGTTGTTTGTGGGATCTCTGTTGCGTGTTAGGAGGGGGGAGCTTGCACACAAACCTGTGACCTGAGGTTTGTGCTTATAAAGGAACTCCAAAACACTACAATGTCCTTTTAAAAATGTGCCATGTGGTTTCCTCTGCAACAAATAAACACAATCCAGGGATCACAGTGGACTAATGCAGTTTTAAGCTACTTGTATTTGCCTCTGTAAAACATGAAGGTATTTTAAATCCCTGTTTGTTCCATAGGTTGAATTCGAAACAATAGCTAGGCTGGTAATAGAGAAACCAGGTCATGGTGTATGATATGTTACAAGAGGGGTCAGAAATAGTTCAGACATACTTAAGAGCTTGCTTTTGCTGAAAATAGCCTCGATGGCTCCTGGCCTACAGAAACTCCATAGGCTTCCTGTGCTCTGCAGCTGTGGGTTCATATTACAGCTCTTTGGGAAAAATCCCTTCTCTTCAGTTGCTCTGGGATACAGGAACGAGTACTTGATGCTGTCTTCTGCTGCAGACTAGCCTTTAAATCTGACCATTGGATGGCTATATATAGTACCTGGACAGCTGACAGGGCCCCGGTGGAGAATGGGCTTCCTCAGGGGATCCCCCGCATATCTCACAGCACGAGCCCTTCCCTGGATGAACTGCCTTGGAGTGCAGCCCTAAATGAAAATAATAACTAAACTAACTCCGAACATTGCTTCACAGTTGGCTGAATAGACTCTGAGAAGCTGAAGAAAGGCATTTATTCTGGCTTAGCCTGGTTTAATAAGAGAACAGTTAAAAATAAAAGTGTTCTCAGCATTGGGTGAACTTTGCTATCCGTTTGACGTCCCTGCAGAAGAGCACACACGCTCTTGCCTTTGCACACACCTCACACAGTGTCTGTCTTGTAAAGAATGTCTTTATCTTCTGGGTGGCTGAGGCCAGGAGGTAAAACCACATTTAGATATCTAAAGATACTCCAGCCTCTACTGGGGCTTTATTCAGGAATATGCTTTGGAGAAGTCCTGATTGTTGTTCTTCTGCACAAGGAGAGGTGCGCTGAGGAGCTGTGAGCGGGGTAACAGTATTTCTGCACCTCAGCCTTGGGACTGTTTGTTTTTCTGGACATCTCCTGAGTCAGAGAAGGTCCAAGGGCAGAGGATGCACACAGGTGGATGGACAGCAAGGGCAGGAGTTCATCTCCACATTGTGGTGGCTCTGCTGAAGACGCTCGTGTGGGCAAAAACTCCCCCAAACCATATTGTGTCAAAGAGATGGATTCATAATCTTTCCAAAAAATCTTCCCTATGACAAAAATTCCAGGTCTTCCTTTTAGAAAACTGACCCAAATGGGTGACCCATTAAGTGCTTCCGTTTACTGACAGCCAGCACTCTGCCCTCACAGTTTGGCTTGTAATTTTGGGTTGTAATTTTTTGTGTGTGAATGCAAACTGACTAGTGCTCTTAAGAGGAAAGATCTGGCTGGTCCATGCTGCTATTGTGCCTGGAGTTTGCCTGTTCGGGCACAGCCTTTTGGTGGGAGTCAGCTGAAGGCCATGAACTTCCTTAAGGAGCATCCTGGACTCCTCTGGCTGCAGCTCCGTGCACGAGGCATTCATTTCTGCCCGTAGCAGCAAATATATCTCAGACAACAGTGGACCCCTCTTCAAAAGCCACACGAGCACTGTGAGCATGAGCCTCTCCTTGGAGAGAGGACGGGAGAGAACAAAACCCCCCGTGACAGATGTTGGGCAGATGCTGATGCACTTCTTAGAGGTGTTTGGATAGTGGAGTGATAAAGGCAGTGTGAGACTACATAAAATAATATGTGTTCAGACAGAGATACACCACATAGAGGCCTTAAAAGTATTTTTGGCTGGCGGTGTAACTTTTGCTGTGCTCGATTTTTTTTTAAATTTATTTTTTCATTCTATTTCTGATTTTTTTTTGCTTTGTTTCTCCAGAACAACTAGCTTATTGTAAAGACCAACCTGTCAGAGGTCCTGGATCTTTATGCTTTTGTGCCTTCTGTGGTTCAGAAGGCAGCAGATAGTTTTTAAATAAATAGAGCTTTAACTTTTTAAATTGCTTAAATATTTTTGTTCAAAAATTCCTGAAGCTACATTTCCTTGTAACATTGAAAATAAAAAGCAGTTAGTAACAATCTCGCTTAAATCACGAATTGTAAATATAGAACCTTTATCATCAGCACAGCACATCCAAAAATGTCTTTGTAAAATAAATCAAATTATATGAGTTAATTGATTCCAGGCAACATCAGCAACTGCAGGTGGAAACTGAATAACAGGATGTTTATTAATGAGGGACTATTAATCAAAATTGACAATATCAATTCCTGTTTCTTTTATTTGAATTCTACCTGCAAAATCCATGGACATACTCGCTGAATTTTAAAATGAAAATTTAAAAGTAAAGAAAACGCTGACACTTGGGATTTTAGCTTTAGATGTAGGGCTATTTGTTTAAACAGCGAAAGGATATCCTAAATCCAATTTGACAGGCAATGCCAAAGATGCCAGTGGTAATTAATTAGCACTTAATTTAGACCACAGAACAACAGGATATGGAATTGGTGCTCAGTGCCATTTCCCCTTAGGCTTCATCTCATGAGGGTCAGGAGTATGGCTGTTGCATTGAAGGTCAGTAAATAAATTGGGGGAACACATTGACACTGGACTTTTCATGATAGATATCCTTCACCCTTATTACTGCCTCTGGCTATGGCTGATGAGAAAAGGACTGCAATTGTTCTGTGAAGAATGCTGTGGTGCTACACAGGCTCGAGCTGAGCAAGGTAGTGCCCGAGCTCTTGCATCGCACAGTCGTGGTGCTGGCAGAGAGAGCTGCCCCAACTTTGCATCTGGGCTGGAAATAAACTTCTGACTGCAGCACAGAAAGCTTCAGGAGCTCTGACAGGCGAGAAAATTCACTTAAAAGCAGTCCTTAAGTTTGCTAGATTTGTGAGCTTAGCTTTAGATTAAGCATAATTAAAATCAAGGGAAGATTTTAAAGTGAGGTTAGAAACTAGGTCAGCATGGGAAAAAACACATTTCCTTATTATCCCTCTTGTCTTTGTCTTAATAATATCTGGTACTCCTCCATGGAGCTAAAGGCTCTTCATAAAGGTGGATTAATGTTATTAGCAGCATTGTTTTCTGATGGGGACACCGAGGCTTTGATGTGCTTAATGATGGACAAACAGAAAAAAGCAGAACCACTGGTTCTGCTGGTAACCCAGCTGGTTTGTAACTCAGTGAAAGAAGCCACTTTCTGCAGCACACCCAAAGCAGAGGGGACATGGAAAGCACACAGGAGACCCTACAGAGCCTTCTTCCCAGAGGTACATCAGTTGCACTCTTTGATTCAGATTTACTGGTACAAAAGATAGAAAGATTATGAGACTCGGTATTATAATTTAATCCTTCTGCTCCCAGTAAAATTAGGGCATCTGTCAGCCACTTCTATGCTCCCTCTTCCAGTAATCTCTACCTGTCTTTCAAAAGAGGGGCTCAGGTGGAATGTGTCAGCACTGCCACTGATACTCAGTGATTTTACAGCTTTCTGAAAACACTTCTTACAAACTCTACCCTACTAAGTGGTCCAGTTCCCCAAGTCCCACAGGGTGATGAACAGTGGGAACTTTGGTATTTACAGCAGGGTGGTTCTTGTTGCACATCCCAAATGTGCTTCACCAGCACAGCTTTATCCCCTTGGTCACCAGAAGGGCTGCCTGCATTGCTGCGTCAGGAAAACACTGAGTTAGACAGCAGTCCCTGCTCAGAAAATATATTTTAGAAGCCCCAGGTTAGCAGTTATTTTAACTTTCACTTCATCACACCCTTTGCAGCGTGTCTCTGGGCAGTGAGTGAAATTTTGATTACTCTGAAAGTCACTGACAGAAATCCCAGAGACTGGGAGCCAGAATGGAGTCAGAATTTCACCTCATATAAGCTTAACTTTTCTCATTTTGGATGATATCTACTTTTACTAAGTGGAATTACTGCTTTTGATTATGTTCCATCTATAACCTCTTGCAGCCTTCAATTATAGCCCTTTTACACTACCGTAATCCAGCTGACAGCAAATAACTCAGCCTTGGATATGACAGGTTTACTTTCTGACTTAGAGCCCAGAAGGGGCAATTGGCTGGAATTTCAACCTGGGTTGTTGAGCTGTAGACAATCTGCTCAGAAATCTTTGCTGGTGAGCCTAGAGCTGGTCTTGAAAAGCTTAGTTTCACTAGCAACACATTGTTTTTGTCTCGTGTCATGAATTAATTATTCAGTTCTGCAAGACAACCAGTAATTTTTGATGTCGAAATCAGAGAATGTGGCAAAGAGTTCCATGAAAGTCAGAGAACAAACTGTCATCAAAGTTATCCTTTTCTGTGGGCTCCTGTATAATGGATTTGCATAATCATTTAGTTTGGAAAAGATCTTTAGGATCATCAAGTCCAACCATTGTATTTTCTTAAATCTTTTTGGTTTTTTTTTTTTTTTTTTTTTTTTTTTTTTTTTTAAATAATATTTGTCAATTATTTGCCTCCAATATAAAATCTTCTGGTTTTAACCTATATTATCACCACCTTGTTTTTTAAAATGAAAGTCTTTTTGCAGTGATCTACCCAACAGAGATGATTTTGTATGGGATCTGACCTCAACCAGGATTCCTACTCTTCCAGGTTCAGTTCTGAACTCTCCACAAGCTACAATTGCAATATATAGGCACTGCATTTGTATCAGATTTGAAAGATGCTTTAACATGCCTCCCAGCACCACGATTGTTTCAGCCCTGATACTCAACACGAGTAGGATGAATGTAGCTCTTAAATGCACTAGTGAGTATGTGCCATGAGTCTTTGATTTCTTTAAACTTATTTACATTTTACTCGCCCTTGAGCAACGAATTTACTGTGTCAGCATTGTCTTTTCTACTTACACTTTGTCTGTCTTGTCCTCTCACCTTAGCTTGATGTTTATTTTTTTGTGCACGTGTATAGTCCATTGCACTAAATGCAGGAACTGCCTGCAGTGGAGGATTTTACGTATATTGTGGTTTTCTAAAAAGCACCTTTTGTAGTACTGCAAGTTCTGCAATATTTCCTGGATTTAAACTATCTTTGAATTTCCCCATTAGTTCCTTGAAAGTCAAATACCCATTCACACATGTACTGGTCTCAGATGACTCTGGTCTAACTGCCTTAGATACTTTATAAAGTCTTTATTCTCTATACAGGCAGCTCTACCTCTCAGCAATTGTGTTTCTTTCATCTTTGAAGCTTCAAGTGACCAGGTTTGCCAATATCTGCTTCTGCCTGACCCTGATCAAAATTCACATTAGAAAAACTGTTGAGGAATCATAGATGAGTCTCTTAGACCTCCAAACCCAAACCATGTCTGACAGAGACTGAAAAATTTAGGAACAACAGGTGAAAGACAGCAATTCTGCTGTTGATGTCAAGGCATGGTCACCAGTCTTGGGACAGCTCCCTCACTAAACAGTTTCCAGGACTCCCTTTTGTAGGTGCTGCATTGATCTTCCCCTATAGCAGAAAATGTCTAACTTGAAATGAATGGTCATAGGTGGATTTACAAGCTGAGAAAGTACCTCTTTAGGAATCAAATATTGTAGTTTCAGGATGCAAAGCTCTATAAAAGTAATTTAATATGAAGAGAAATGGAAAACTGTTAGTAATTGTTAGATTATGGAGTTCCTAACCATAGTGGTCAGGTGAGATCCGGGATGTATTCACCAAGATTTGAAATTTACTCTGAGTTAGAAATCTCTGGGTTGACTCAGAGCAGCTGTACTGGCTTCCATGGGTAGATGTTCTGAAGGAATGAAAACTCATTCCTCCAATGACACTTTTATGAGACCGTTATCCAGACATGGAAACAATCTGGGCTGTCTGAGGAGGTGGTATTAAGTTGCCTGCTGCTACTGCTGCCATAGCCATGTGAAAATCCTCTCTGGGCTGAGTTTGAACAAGACAAAGTGATGTTCCCAGTAAACTTTACTTACTGGAAAGCTTCCATATGCTATAGGTTTGTACCATAGTACCATATGCTGTGTGCTGATAGTGTATGGTGATTGCTGATAGTGTTTGGTGAAGGTCTGGCCTTGGCAATATGGATGGCAATGATCTGGGAAGTGGGAACAGTTTCCAGACAGATGAAGTGCTATCCTGAGGTGGTTTGGGGAGGCCGAGTTCAGTGCTGACACAGAGAACACGGTGCAGAAAGTTTGAGCTTTCTTCACAAAGGTGCTCGGAGAGCTACACGAGAGGGATTGGTGGGATCTGTAAAAAACACAGAACTTTTCTGAATTCCCTTTTCTTGGCTATCTCCATGGCAAGGGGTCTTCATTTGGAAGACCACAGCAAACCTCTGGAGAGGCTGTGGCAGTGCTGTCTAATATCAGGGCTGAGGTGATGTAGAAACACTCAGCCTGGAGGAGGTAACTGGTTGCATCTTGTGGACCAGGGAAGGAAACAAGTTGGCTGGAGTGAGCTGCTTCACAGATTTATGATTTTGCATTGCACCATAATGCGTAATGTACGAAAAGATAAATATTTTCCATTCAGCAACATCTTGCTGTATTTTCATCTAACTCCATAATTTTAATTATAAAGTGAACATAACCTGTATCAAATTATGATTTTGTTAACATATTGAATGAGGACAAGAAAAATAAATACCAGATTTTATACTGTACAGGCACATGAAGGTATAGTAAAAAAATCTGGTTTCCTTGACCACATTGTCATAATATGCATATATAACTGCTTATTGAATCCAGGCTGTGTAGACAACAGAAAGAACACTGGCTCCATACCATCACAATGCATGCCCACAACAAAGAGGAGGAAAGAACAGGCTCTTTCATTGTGTGTTTCTAAGTATTACCAACATAAGGGCTAAAAACTACCTCTGTCTGAAGTGTATCTATACAGCCATGCATAAGTTATTAACTGGGCTCCCTCAGCACAGTTGCTGAAAATATTAATATATTCAAATTATATTCTAGCTACTGCAAAAACAGTAGATCAGAAAAATGTATTAAAATCTCTTCAGACAAAAGGAGTCATGTTATTTATAAAGTTCCTTCCCCCACTCCCCCCCCTTACTGGAACACAAACCTTCATTGTATATAGTACATGAGAATGCAAGATGATCCTTAGATGTCAAAATGTGGCTTAAAGTTTGAATGTAATCATACAACAGTGACTCCAGCGCCTGCCATAAACAAATTGTCACTGGTATTATGTAACTTAGACTATTCACAAAGTATAAAAGATGGGAAGAATAAAAGGTGGCTGCCAAACACTGTGGGCCAAATCCAAAGGTTGTGCCGAACTGTGCCAGAGGGCTGAGAATTGCAAACCCAGCATGGAATTCGGATTTGCACTCCTCGGTGCTTGGGCTGCTTAAATTAGCATGAGACTAAGGCTGTTTTTTTTTTTTTTTCTTTTTTTTATTTAATTTGTCAGTAAGGCAGCAAAGCAGCAACCAGTGTTTTCTGCAGCCCCCTCCTGCTCGCTCTTAGTAGAAGGTGGGAAAGTGGGATAAAAGTTCCCTAATTTCCACAGGATGGAGTGGTTTTCTGGGGTGCAAACAGGCATAGTCAGTCACCAGCAATGCAGCCTGGAAAGGGAATCATCACTCTCAAATCTGGTGGTCTTGAATTTTCCGTGTTATCCGGAGTGTAGGGTTCTGCCTCTTAGGGCTGAGACCCTGCTCTTCGCTCGGACCCCTCTGGAAGGCTGATTAATGATGGAAAACCAAACACCAAGGCAGAAGGCCTTGTCAGTGAATAACAACTAATCATTCATGGCCACTTCCCTTTATTCCAGGCTTTAGGAGTAAAGTATATTGATAATACATGCAGTTTAAATTGCAGCTAATGTTTGTGTTAATGCCCTTTATCAGGGACAACAACCAAACTATATGGTTGTCCAACCCTCCTTCCCCCCTCCCTCCTTTTAAAAGTAAAATGACATTTTTTTCACAGCCTGAAATAATTGCTGAAGCAGAGATACTGGTTTAACTCATTATGAATTATTAGTGGAAAAGTGGGTCTCAGAAGTATGTTACATCTGAAATATTTTTCGTCACTTGAACATGTGCCGTCCAGAACTGGCCCTGTTCTACCAGGCACTGGGAACAAACACTTCGCATTCACAGATGCTCCTAATTTGGTGTGGTTTGGAGTGTAATTTAGATCAAACGTATCCATGTAAATGAGTCAGGGTTTCTTAATTAGGTGCCTCTAAAGAAAAAACTTGGACCACATCAGTAGGTGTGGGTGTGGTGCCCACAGTACTGGAATCTTTTCTATAGATGAAGCTTGAGTTTTGTTCAGGCATACTGTAGGTTTTTCTTTCCCTTTTTTTTTCTTTCCTCCTTTTTTTTTTTTTTTTCCTAAAGCACAATAATAAATCTGCAGATGGCATAGACATAAAGACGCTACTTCAGAGGAGCTGTCTAAAACACTGTCTCTTTGGCAAATGCCTTAAAGTAGGTCATTCTGCTGTGATTTAGGTTTATATTTCATTGCCAGCTTTTTGTTCCCATTACAAGAAGGGTGCATTCCAGTCCACAGATTTGCTCTTCTTTTTTTTTTTTTTTTTTCAGATTGGTTCTTATTTACAAGAATTTGTAGATCTTTGTAAGAAAATGGCCAATACTCTGTCAGAAGTAGTAATCATGCACTTGACCACAAAAAGAGATGTATGAAGGTGATAACCTGCACATGTTGGAATGTAAAATACCATTATCTGGAAGCAAAAATTGTATTGATTCTCATAACATGGTGATTGAAATGATTGTTGCATCTTTTGTAATGTGTGAAAATAGATTTGATCTAATGTCATTCCAGAACTCTCACAGAGCAGGGCCATCCACGGCCCTGGTTGGTCAGGTATTTGCTTTTGCTTTTTATATATCTGCCACTGAAAAGTGTGTATTTTATAGCTTATGAAAAAAAAAGTCAGGGGCTATTTTCCCATCCAATTGCTGGGGGATTTACATGCCAAACTCCCACCAGCCTTAATGAATTACCTGCATAAATTCCCTTTCAATCAATAGTAGAATAGATCTTATTGTGTTATATTAATTATTTTGCACAAAGTGCTGACATTTTGGCATTAAAGTGTTTTTTTGTGTTTGCTTGTTTTGTTTTTAAAGTTCCAATGAATATCTAAGAAACTTCAAGCCTATTATTTATTTTACAACCTTAGTTCTGAGAAAAATCACATATCTTTAGGCAGCAAAATGAAAAGCACTGCAATTTACCCTTTGATGACCTGGTCCTGGACGTTAATGTGTTTGGGCCCAATATCCCAAAATAGCAAATGAAAAAAGGTGGGGAAAGCCATTTTGTAGTGAATTGGGCATTCTTAATCTTGGCCAGCAAAAAAACATTTGAGCTGTAAAGAAAACTCACTCAAAGCAATATTGAGAGGTTGCAAAATTACAGAAATTAACTCCGCCGGTGATATTTTGCTGAAGCTTGTGTGAGTGCAAACCAGAAGCAGGATCCTCACGTGGTCCTGATTAACTGAAGAGTCCTTAGCAGTAACCAGCCCTCCCTGGGATGTGCTGGCCAGATGCACATGTACTCCCACAGCACATGGATGAGCCTTCAAAGGCACGGGGGGCTCGTGGTGGGGGATTGGGGAGCAAGTGAAGAGGGGAAGTGAGAAGTGTTGGCTGTGTCGTGGTGGGAAAGTGCCTTACCCTCTCCATTCCTCACTTTCTTTATCTGCACAAGTAGGATAATAAAACTTACTGACCTGAAAAGGAAGTTGGGAGATTTAATTAATGTTTGAAAAGCTTTTTTGAGATCGTTTGATATTGAGCAATGTGTGATGAACAATAGGAGCTCTTGGAAACAGGGGCTCTATCTATCAGGATTTGTGTACTGCACTCAGCACAATGGTGCTGTGCAGCCACAGAGTCAACTGTGTCATAAATATTTAAATTAAAACTATGTTAATTATTTTTATCATTCTGTTATTTGCTGATACACCAGTTCAGTACTTGGTAGCATTGAAAATACCAAGTGCAATTATTTGCCTGACTGTTATGAAAATCAGGGTTTATATTTTTAAATGTGGTTGTGGAAATAGGAAGTAGATGAAAACATGGATGAAAATGTGGTTTTAATTACTCATCATTCTTCTTGTTAAAAACACTAAGCTGTAAGGTATTCTTTGGTGAAGAGCTAAACTTTCTAAACTTTCTTATTCCACAAGGATTGGGCAAGGCTGCAAAAACCTCGGTAGCAGGTCACCCCCACCCCAAAGCATGTAAAATCAAAATGTATAAAGGTGCTTCTGAAAAGCTGGATTTCTTTATCGCCTTTAACCCAAAATCTACTATTGCTCCTGTCCTGTGCACACTTGTGCCTGGTGCACATTTTCTTGTGTCCAATAATATACAAAGGATCAGTTTAGTAGACTGATGTGGGCTTAGCAGAGAGAAAATGGGTTTAAATCTTCTCCTTCCCCCAAAATGAGCCTCGGGAAGCTGTGGTAAACGGGATGAGTTTTGGCATTGCTCCAGCCCCTTTGTAAAACTCTTCTAGAGCTGAAACTGAGACAAGCGTGTGTGCAAGAGCACATCTCGAAATATATTTACCCTTCTCAAGTTAGAAAGTGATTAATTCATTTCATGTAAATCTTAAGACACCAGTCAGAGATGCCTGAGTCTTTTATGTCCCTGGTCAGTCACTTGTTTACTCTTCTGGTGCAAGTGGATGTTTCTCCTCCTCACATTTCCCAGTAGCTGCTCCCAAAGCCTGTGGGAGTATGGCTAAACTTTTCTCCCTGCTGCTGTCCCATGGCTGAAGAGCAAAACTTGCTCATGTGTTATAAAGCAAGGAAGCAAGGTTATCCTGATTATAAAGGATTTTTTTGATTCTAAAGCAAGATCTTGATTCAGGAAAAAAATTTACAAATAGTCTTTTTTGTGCCTTCAGTTAAGGGCTTCTGCACATTCTTGAATCTGGGTGGTTTTTCTGAAGGAAAATTTAAATGCCCATCCCACAGTTTGGCTTTTAGGCCTTCCACTGACTCACTGACGTTTCCCAAATAGAATTCTTTTTGTACAGTCCTTCCATTCTGGGGATTGTTTTTAGTATTCAATAACTTTTACCTATTATTATTATTATTATCTTAATTAAAAACTTGCACAGTTCTTAGTGTAATCTGTTCTTCTACTGTGTGTGTGAAAAAAGGGTTCTCCCAAGCCTACATTTAATATGTGAGCCTGCCCAAAACTGCTGATATGACACATAGTTTAGCAAGTGAAAACCACATATGTTTGCTACATCTTTCCTCCACCAACTTTAGAGGCAAAAAAAAAAGGAAGAAAAAGTTTGCAGACATCCTCTGCTTAGCATTACTATATACTGTACTTTAACTTTATTTTCTAACTTTCCCTCAGAATTCTGGGTGCTGCTGCTGGACTTGTCATCACATTGTCATCATGTCCTGGTGTGCACGCTACTGTGGGCTGCTGGCTGTGCATGGCTTTTCTCTTTTTCTGCTCTTTTTAAAAAAAATTTTAATAGGTAGAAACAAGTCTGTTTAGTTGTATATAGTTTGCAAAAGCCTTTGCTCTTCAGAATACATGCCACATGTTGTGGGGTTTGAGGTGGGGGGAGTGTTCCTCCCCCCTATTTGTCAAGGTTGGATGTTCTTCCCTGTTCATAGGCCTATGAACATGTGGGAAGTTGTTTTTTTTTTTTTTCAAAACAACTAAAGCATGACATACCTATGACTTTTGTTTGATAATATATTACTATCAGTGGGTTTGTCTTAGATGAATAGTTCTACTCTTGGTGAGGAGCATGTTTCCAGTGAAATCAATGCAAACAATTAGTAGTAAGGATGAAGAATTTATGCAGAGGGGGGAGGCAATCAAAAAGAAAATCATCCTTCTCCCTCTGAAAGGGCAGAAAGCCTGGATGGCATCTGAAAATGTCTTGCTGTGCTATGTACAGTAGGGAAAAAATGGAGCAAAATAAATGGAATTTCTTGGATTCTAAGGTGGATCAAAAGGTATCGGCTCCTGCCTGGACAAGGCAGCCAGATAGGGCACATTAACAGATCCACGTGATAAACCAAGAGGCAACTGCAGAGCTCCCCAGACAACTTGCCTGAAGTGCCTGCCAAGGAGGCAGATGCTGCTGCTGGAAGAATATCTTCCACAGTTGGGCATCTGGGTTCAGCTCTTTCCACAGAAGGGAGAGGGATGGGAGCGTCAGCCTGGCCCCTGCTTTCCCGTTTAATTATTTCAACATCCATTTTATAGTTTTGTAAATAACACGTATTATCCTGCCTTTGTGTGGGGAAATCACGAGCAAGGATATAGGGGGTTTTGTCTATAATATATCCCTTTGCAGGGGTGTCTACATGGATGGGTAGAGCCAGACTGGAGCTTGGCTGCCCTGCGCTCCAGCCCGGTCAGATGTGACACAGCTCGGGTCTGGGAGTCGCAGAGCTGCCTTGCGGTGGCACGGAGCTCAACCTAATAAGCAGAGCAGGCTGAGATTCATTAATTTAACATTAATAAGCACAGCTTATTAGCTCAGGCACAGTGCTGTATAATGCAGGCACACAGCTTCTCAAGCAGAGCTGCGTCCGCCCTTGCCAGCTCGGAGCATGATGCAGAGGACCCAGCCAGGGTGTTCCTTTCCCCTGCTGCACATTGCATAAGGGAGAAAAGAGAATTTTTTGTGGTCACTGGAGAAGCTTCTTTGCAAATGAAAAAAAAAAAAAACCGCAAACCCTCCAGGTTTTTAGATTGTATTGCTGGCTTATGCTGAGTCTTTAAGTAATTTAAACTCCTCGTGCCTCGGTTTCCCAGTGGGTGTGTAACAGTTACCTCAAGGTGCTGAGGTGAAAATACTGTATGGTGAGAACACTCTGTGGTGAAAATATTGACCAGAAAATACTATAAAGAGTGAAATACTATAAAGAGTGATTCTCCTTCTGCCTCACTTGTATTATAGTTGTGTGAGTAAATTACTGGGTGCAAATAGGGATTTATCACACAGGGATTGGTTGTGGTCAGTTCACATTTGTGCAGAGAGCCAAGACAAAGTTTCTGCATCATTTCATGTCCTGTATGTGCTTGAAAAATTGGGACCTAAAAGGTGTATCAGTTTTATCTGGTACTTGTGATTAGCTCACTGTGGGAGTAAAATTTACATGTAGGCAAACAAAAGGAAAGAGTAGAGACCTGTGGAACTGGGACACTCTTTCCACAGATGTATAGGACAGCAATACATGGGCTATATACAGCAAACAAATATTTTCTAAACATTTTCAAATAAAACAGGTTGTTTTTTGTAGCCCTTTATTCGGGAAAATCCCTGCTCAGGTTGGGCTTTTTTGTTTCTTTCCTGTGTAAAGTCTATTTGTTTGGTTTGCTCATCTTCAGGAAGAAGTATGAATAATCCAATAGTAGTTGTGCTCAATTATTTTCAGTATGAGTCTTAATAAAACAATTCCTTATGGGATTAGACTAACAAGAGCTATGTGATATGTCTGTTCAGCCCCATATTTTGTCTATTCTGCTTTCAAGTAGAATAGATTTCATGCAAAGAGAGATGGGAACATTGGTTGGTCAGGTTTTTTACCCATTAAATACAAAAAACTTAGAAGAACAGGTACTGCAACCCCAAGTTTTGCTTCTAACCCACCTCCTGTGGTCTTCATACACTGCACTGTGACTTCTTGAAGCTTCAGAGGGCTTGGTTTAAGAGAGATATATGGCAGAGGTGTTAGTTCCTGCTGCCAGGCCTTTCTTACAGGCTCTCTCATCTACTGCTTTGTCTGGGTTTCTAAGGAGGGCCCTTCTGAAGTGCATTTCACATTGTTATTTTTACTTGATCTGGACCTGTTCCTGCAGATTAGATTGCTGCAGAGCTGTTTAGGATAAGGTGAAGGTTGGATTCTTGTGCTGAGCTCCTCTGTGTCAGTGAGTATGCAGAAATTGAAGTAATATGCCTCAAATCAAGCCAGTTTAATTATTTTCCCCGCTAATCAGAAACTTTTGGATGTCCTTTGATTTGCCCTGAGAAAACCTTGTGATGTAAAGGGATGGTGAGGTTGGCATGTTGTGCACACTGACATCATTCTTCTGAAGAATATCCCTAAAAATAATATAATTCTACATTTTGTCACCTCTGCAAACTAGTTGTGTTTCCTAGGTTGATTCAAACGAACACACATTGTCTATATTTGCATTAAAAGCATCACATTTTTACTAAAAATGCAAGTCTACTACTTTATTCTTATTTATGGAACCACATCATTCTTATTGATGGAGCCATGAGGCCAGTCAGACTGGCTACTGTCTTTCATATCAAGAAATCCAAAAAGGAAAATATAATTTTTATCTGTTTGGGTTGTTTGGTTTGGTTTTTTTTTTTTTTGTTTTCAGTATCTATTCTGCTGTTTCTTCTGTATCAGTGGAGCAAAGCTTATGGAATAGCCCTGTCTTTTCCTGAGGATGTGTTTGAGGCAGAGAAGATGACTGACCTTCTTCAGAGAGATCACACAATTGCTTCCCTAATGCTTAAACCCCCAAATGGCTCCAATATCTCATCTGCCTGCCTTCTATCACTCTGTGCCACTATGTCACATGGGTATACCTCCACATTAAGAACTATTGGTATTTTATTGCTGGTATTTTAGGGTTTCATTTTCCTTTTATTTCATTTTCTCCCAAAAAACCCACCGGTGTTGGTCCAGTTTTGCCAGTTATTCTACACATCCACAGCAGGAAACAATTGCTGTCCCAAATAGATTATGCTCTAAAAAGCCAAGGCAGACAAAGGAAGCATTATCACCATTTTGTAAACAAGGAACCAAGGCACAGGGAGATTAAATGATTTACCCAAGGTCACCCAGATCATCCGGTCAAAGCCAAGAACTGAACCCACGTCTCCTGAGTCTCAATCAAGTGATTTAACTATGAGATCAAAGACTTATTGTGTCTACCTGATATCTCTCCCCTAAGACATGGCAGCAAAACTTTTTTTCAGGTTAGGATCAATGCCACATAGAGTGCAGTAAATTTTGTATATGGCATATCTGCACTGACAGCGTGTACCCACTTCTTGCACTCAGGTTCTTCCCAGGAAATAATTTCCCTTATTATTCTTCCATTGACAGTAATAAATTATCATCCTTCTCTAGATAACCCGCTGAAGGAGAGAATGTGTGCACACAGTACATCAGATGAACACATAGAAAACTGTTTTTCTGCAAGGCCAAACTCAGTCATTTTATGGACTGTTTAAAATCTTTCCATTAGGATAAATGAAAAGGGGACATTCCCACAACTATATGGACTTCCTTTTGCCATTTCATCTGGAAGCTGCAACCCAAGATAAAGGATCTACATCCCTTATATGCATATGCCAAGAGAATGCAGCAGAAATGATCAGAATAAAGGCATCATTCATTATAAGCTCAGAGTAGTCTTTGATTTGGAGTCTTTATTACTCACTCACAGGGGTCATTATATCATTCCTGGGATGAAATACTCCTCTGTGCACAGAGCCTCCATGAGGCCCAGACCCTATTTAGCCCTTTCAGTTTGACTGAAGAGTGACTATAGAAAATGGGAGTGGATGGTCCCAACAGCAGGGTAAGGGAGGAACAGCATCCTGCCCCTCACATGTCCCTGTCTTGAGGTCTGATACTTCTGCCTGGTGATTCTGGAAGTCAAACATCTGCAGGTGGGTTTCAGAGTGAGCATGTGGTCTGCCTACACTTTTATTGTTAATGCCATGAAACATGAGAATAAACCCAAGCTGAACATGACATCCTGAGTTGACTTTTTGGGCTGACATGTCTTGCAAAGGGAACTAAATGAGGGCAGAAACCACAGAGGAATGATAAGGTGGAGCCTTACAGGGTCATTTGTCTGCTTCTGTGGTATCTCAAGAACATCAGAAGAGCAAAAATGCTCTTCCAAATCTCCCCTCAAAGTTTCTGTGTTGTCACAAGCTTTCTTATGAGGGACAAGAGCTCATAATATATTAACTTGAATGAGATTGTTTCTGTCATCCTGTGCCTCAACGTAGCACAAGATCAATACAGGGGATTGAACATGTTGAAAATATGAACATCCAAAAGTCTGTTGCTGGAAAAGGTCCCCCACCAAACTGGGGGAATGCAATAATGAAACGTTGCATTTGCCCAGTTCTATGTTCCTGTAACATCCCAATGTTTTTGGCTGCATTGAAGGAAACAAAACTCTTCTGCTTTCTACTAGAAGAAAAATTTGGGCTTTTGCTTAGACAACTTCATTTCTGGTACAGGAATAGGATATACATAGATACCATAAATCATGCTTAGCTTTACCAAAGAATATAAT
Organism: Platyrinchus mystaceus; assembly: GCA_035041135.1. Classification (NCBI taxonomy): domain Eukaryota; kingdom Metazoa; phylum Chordata; class Aves; order Passeriformes; family Tyrannidae; genus Platyrinchus; species Platyrinchus mystaceus. Next base: position 3,697,766 of record JAWWLV010000183.1, read on the forward strand.
TATCTTTGGTATTTTGGGTGACATTTCCAACAGGATTCGGACACCACATACCGATAACTTTTAAAATTATTGGTCTGTCACTACCATGGTTCTACTTACTTCTTTAGATGTTCAAAAAGGATTTTCATTGTGTCGTAGTTAGGTCTAGGCAGCTTTTTTACCAGGCTCCTTATGGATTTGATGCGAGAGGCGTTGTCCGGGATTTCTAAGGGAAAAAAATAAAGAGACAAAATAACCACTTGAGCGCCAAATTTGGACATTGCTTTGCACAGTGTCCTACCTGGTACCTGAGCAAGAAAAGTCATCATTAATATGTGGTTAAAAATTGAATATTTCATACCGTCTATCACTTGAACAGGGTGCGAGAGTAGTTTACAAGGATTTAAAATTCTCTCTTAACCCTAAGGAAGCATTTTTTAGATCACAGAAAAAATATTTTTATAGTTTCCACTTATTTTATTAGATTATTAGACCATCATTCTAAGCTAAAATACCTCCAAGTAGTAAGAGACCCATGTCTTAAAGGGAATTCCTCTTTGGAATTACATTTATCCAGTGGTGCAGCTTCTGTGATCAATGCACTTCCCAGGTAGTCCTTGTTGTCCTATTTTCCTCATCATAATTAGTTCCACTCTATTTATGGATCTCTATCCTTAACACCCCACCATGTTTGGAAATATAAAGTAGTTTGCTGTTGTTTTTAGCAGTTCTTCCTGGTGAGCAATTATTTTGAGAAATTCTTCCACTGTAGCTATTTTCTCACACCTGTAACATCACACAACTGGAATTTCTGCAGGAAAACCATTTGTGCTTCAAACTTATGACCAGTAATAAAGAATGCAGCACCACGGGCTTTGATATCTCTTTTTTTTGAGGCAATAAGAACATTTCTATCCTTTTTGCTAAGATATACCTTCCTGTTTTACCATGATTCATAGTTTCGTGGAAAAGGTTTGACCGACATTTTCATCCACTTGTATAAGATGTGGCAACCAGAGCAAAGTCATGTACAACTGTGCTTTCATTTAGGAACAGATTAGATAAGGTACCCGTAGGTCTGACGTAAGGAAAACATCTTGCATGTTACATGCCCTAGATAACCTGAGAATACTTTTCTGATCTTATCTATGATTTAATTATCACCTATCATTCTTCGTATATGTTCCTCTTTAATATTCATATTACCCTAGCACCCAGAGATCTCGGTTAGGATTAAATCCCAGTTGCAGTAGGTGCTGCATAAGCATATGTGGTGATTACTGCCTTGATTTAAAGATTTCACCACAAGAAAAGTTTCAAGCACAAATTTTCCCGCAATCTTAATTTAAAAATTAAAATTACTAGGAAAATATTCCTTCCTCAGAATGTACTACTAATTCCTGTTGAGATTAATATTTCATTCATGCAGATATAGATGTATATATCCATACTGTTTATAATTTTAACATTTATATTGAGTTGGAAGACGAACAGCTTAAAGTAGGCAGTGCATAGGTATTTTTTTCTAGTAAAATAACACAAAATTTTCTTATGGATTTATTCTATATGAAGTAATGCAATTGATAATAGTGATAATGAAGTTAAACACAAATAAAGAACACGCTTTCTGTGTTTTACTCTCTTCTGGTTTGACCTGTAAAGAACCTTAACCTCTGAACAGCACAATATCTCACAGTCTTGCAGCCCAGTCACCCCTTGATGTTTTCTGCCATTAGTACTGTTCATTTTTGTTCTATGGACGATCTGCCCAGTGGAATCATGTCTGAAGCTACAAATAAAAAACGATATAAAATTTGTAGAAGTGAATTTATTGCAGGAAGAGGGTGCGAATTCTCCGGACTTTTCATTTGTGCTGCTTGGTGTGTATACATAAAACCACAGAGCCCTTTGGTCAGAAAAGACCTCCAAGATCATCGAGTCCAACCACTGTCCCAGCACTGCCAAGGCCTCCACTAACCCATGTCCCCAAGTGCCACATCTACATGGCTTTTAAATCCCTGAAGGGATGGGGACTCCACCACTGCCCTGGGCAGCTGTGCCAATGCTTAGCAATCCCTTTAATGAAAAAATTGTTACTAATAGCCAGTCTAAACTTCCTGGCACTACTTGAGGCAATTTCCTTTTGTTCTGTCACTTGTTAATTGGGAGAAGAGACAGATCTCCACTTTTCTACAGCCTCCTTTCAGGTAGTTATAGAGAGGGAATAAGGTCCCTCCTCAGCCTCCTTTTCTCCAGACAAAACACCACCAGCTCCCTCAGCTGCTCCTCCTCACAAGACATGTGCTCCAGACCCTTCCCCAGCTCCACTGCCCTTCTCTGGACACACTATGACACGTTAAGACATGATATGACCACATTAGATTAGTTATATTTATATTGGGGCTGCCCTGCCTTTACTGCAGCTTCTCAACTAGTTTATTTTTTGATTCTGGTTTTGGTTTTTTTTTCAATGGACCTGAGGGGAACTGAGACACTGAGGCAAGGACAAACTCAGTGGAAGGAAGGGCTCACTGTTTGTCTGTTGCAGAGTATTCACAAGGAAATGTCATACATTAAAACTTTATTGTGCTCTCTTAAAGGAAGTGTCTCTGCTGTCTGCTGATTAACACACATACCAACTTGATAACCACCTTCCCTACAGAAACAGCTGCTTAAAGAGACCACATTTATTTATGAGGTGTATTTGTGAAAGAAATGAAATATAAAAGAGAAGTATTAATTTACAAAGAAGTTATTTACTGAGAGAATGGCAAGGCTAGAAAGCTTTATTTTAGGGTTTACTGTACCAAAGTCATCAACACTGGTACACAGGAGATATTTGGGTAGGCACTAAAGCACAAAACCAGTAGAAATTTTGCATAAAATTATGCTGTGAATCAGTCTATTTACTAATTGTTAGTCTGTTGTGAAAGAAGAAAAAACAGGCAACATGTGGTAACTTTAGTCAGCATTTCTGAACTGGGAATGATAAACACCTCTGCCTGGCTCTGGCATTTATCAGTACTGAGATATTATTACCACATAGAGTCACAGCATGGTTACTGTTATCATCAAAAAAAAAGAGCCAGCTAATCTTAATGGTTTGTAAAGCCGTTACCTGCACTGGTCTGACATTTATCATGATCATTTTACCACATGAGTCCTACATTGCAAAGGTATTTTATCTGGAAGGGACATCACTATGAATTATTATTTGCAGCTAGGTAGAAAATTGTATGTTGTAGATACCTTTTCTCATTATAAATCACAGTCACATTTCACCATTTCCCACACAAAGCTGCTGAGCCCAGGCTTTTTGCCATAACACTTAGTCTCGCTCCCTTTTATAGTTCCATGAAAATATTGGGTACTCTTTCATTAAAATGGTTGATATTGGTGGGTTTTTTTAAATGCTCTATACACGCTTGATTTTTCTCTAGTATAAAAGAATTTGTTTTTCCACTTGAGAAGCTGAAGAGGATAAACTGTTCATTTTTTTTATTAAAGCTTACTCTCGCTTCAGTTTTTGTGGCTGGGCTTGTCTTTACTCTTGACCTTGTTGATGGAATATTTAACAGATCAGATGCAAGATCTTATGTTTCATTTGCAATACCTATGTATTCGCTTTATTTCTGTAAAGCCTTCAGTTCCACTTTCCTAGGAATATTCTGCTTTCAGATTCCTAAGTAGAAAGATTTTTTTAATTTAATTTTTTTGAGGTTTTTCTCTTTACTGTGCACAAATGGAGGAAAGAAATCTTTAAATGTGGGTTTTTACAAATAGGTGGGAAAAAGTTATCCCCTTCCTTGTGCTGTATCATGAAGCCCAGCAGTGCAGTGTGAAAAGGAAGGAAAACATTCTGAACAGCTGTTAAATTCTCCAGATAAGTCTAGCAAATTAAGCAGAGCAGTTGTGATAAAAAGAAACAGTATTGGTTTTAATTATATTCTTTTTATTGTGAAAATTGGTGAAAATCTGAGGAAAGAAAAATCCCATTTTGGAAAGTTAGACTTTCTTTTCCCTGTGAAGATTTTGGAAAGAAAAGTCGTCATAATCACATCTATCAAATAAAGAATGAGAGGAGGGTTAATCCTTTTTGCATTTTTTTTGGAAATTATGGGAGACTTAGGGGATAATTTCAGGAGATCAGGATACTCTGAAGTGAATCGCAGATGGTTTTTCTGTGTAAAAGAATCATAGAAAATATATTTAGAATTTGGGTTACTGTCTTTATAAATAGGGCTGGCTCTCTTTAACAGAGCAAAACCGTGGAGATGCTCTCTTGTTTATATTTAAATGAAGAATGCATTGAAAAAATATAACCCTTCTTACTATTATATAAGCTCTTTTGTAAATGAGCTTTGGATAAACATTTGAGCACAGAAGAAAACATGACGTGTCTGTAACATTAACAGTGGCTGGGTAAAAATGAATGAAGAAAGTAACCTTTAGCACTCGTGTCCATAAAGAATACTTAAGCGAATCCCACCGAATCTTTCTTTTAATCATTAATTTTAAATGGACATAGATGTTTACAACAAGCCACTTTGTTTCAGAACAGGAAGTCCAGGGTTTATCTCCAATAACTCACGTTGGCTAGGAAGGGATGGATGTCTCTAACCTGACATGCATTCATTATTTTGTAAGGTACTGGGGTCTGACCCATGACCCTCCTCAGACCTGCTGCATTATTCATGTCCAACTTACTTTGTATAGTTTTACTATAGAACCCATCTCCCTTTTTCCAGGCATTTCGGTGGCTTGTGCATGTTTAATGTTAAACGGCATTTATGCCTCACATTAATGCTTAATTTTATCACAAGCCAAGGTTTCTTTTTATGCTTTCGAGCCTCATGGCTGATCTGCTGAAAAAACGCAGTGATTTATGATTCTGCATAAAATATCAAACTATTGATCTGCCGCCTTTTGTTGTTGGTGTTTTGATTTTTTTTTTTTTTTGGGCATGGATTTCTGTGATTTTTCTTACATGCTCTTCTCACCTTGTTTTGTATTTTTGGATAAGATTTCTGCTGTGGTTAAAACGTCACACACTGTTGCTACAGCAAAATCTGCCTGCCAAGAGTTTTTCCAACAATTTGCGACTGATTCAGCTGCCGAGAGAAAGATGGGTCTTGTCTGGGGCTTTTTTTTTTTTGTTTTTTTTTTTTGGGTGGGGGTGTGTGTTGTTTATTTCATCTATTTTATTTTTTTTTTTTTTAATCTGAATGGGGTGGTTTAGGTGGATTTTTGAGTGCTAATGAAATTGTGAGACTTATGGCGCTGGCTACAGCCAGCCGGAGTGTGGGCAGACGCTCTGTGAGCTTCCCCACTGTGCTGCTGTGCAAGCATCCCCGCTGTTATGTTTGCTATAGTTTTAATGTCTGTGAAAAATTCCTGATGCAACTAAATTATGTTCTGCCCTCTTGTTTGTATAAATAAACACCCGACTTAGCCAATTCATCGTGCTCTTGCCCATTTTAGAGGCTTGCTCTGTCACACGATGCTTAACCCCGGTCCTTGATAGTTTTGGTGTTATCAGGGAATGAAAACTTGTTCAAAAGGGAGTGCTCTGTTGGCTTGAATTTATTTTTTTTTTTTTATTTCCCAGGCACATCAACTCCCCAAAACTCTGCTTTCATTTGGTAAGTGTTCATATTCTGGAAGTCATGCTGGCTAAAGTACACACTTTTAATGTCAGGATATTTTAGTGTTGCTGCATGCAACATAAAAGTCCCAATTTTAATCACTCAGTACACTGTGGCAATCCTCTACTGCAGATATATAGTAAAATATTTCCTTGTTTAAAAAAAAATCTATAAGAAGTGTTCAAACTAACTAATATTTGCTATAAGGAAAATAAGCAATTTGTGATCCGAATTGATTTACTTTTTATTCATGCCTCAGAATTAGATCTTGCAAAAGAAAATGAGAATTGGGTGAAAACTCTCTATCTGGGCAATTGATGAATTCATCCTATGTGATATAAAGTGGAATTTGCAATGAATATTCATACAACTTTTGTGATCCATTAACAAGACCCAAGACAATGAGTTCGCAACTCAGTCCCATTTAACAAAAATCTATGTGGAATTAATGGGAAAAAACAGCACTTAGAAAAGTTAAACTTTAATGTATCAAACTCCAGGTGCCAGAGTTTGAGGGAAATAACCAATAATAGTAATTTTTTACATATTTGATGGGACTGATTATGCAATGTGCAACTCTAAATGGCTTATAGCACATTGTAGCATGGTTCCATCCCATTGGCTACAGTAGGGTGCAGGCAGATGGATGACAGTGACAAGGAGAGAAGTGCTTTTGCTTAGCCGTGCGTTAAGATGCCATCCAGAAGCTCTGTGCACTGCAGACACTTCATTAGGATGCCAGGATAATGGTAAACTACCACTCAGAGTGACACCCCATTTCCTGCTTACTGAGCTCTCCAACCTCGGCAGATGTCAACAATCTCACAGTGCTACAGAGCAGACCTAACTTTCCAGGCACTTTGACTCCAATTTTTTTCCCTTAACAGTGCCATACATTACATGCAATATGTAACAGCAAGTACCAAACAGAAAACAAAATTTGCTGCCCTAATTATAACAAAGCAGCATCTGACTTAGGTACTGCATGCCCGGCGTACATACAACTGGTTAGGCAGCAGCAAAAGGGGAATGATCCTTGTCAGTCCATTTTGGGGGTTAATTAGACTTAGGGCTTTGATAGCTAATGGGTAGTCTGATCCTGACTGAACTGATTGTGCTTCACTGCTAACTTCTACCGAGCACAGGAAAAACATGCCAAGCTCTTTTCCTGGTATTTCATCCACTGGAAGAGCCTTGAGAGGGGTTTTCTGTGCAGAAAGAGCAGACTTGAGCATCTGGACGGTGTGATATTTTCTCTGCAAATGCACAACTCGAGGCCGTAACGCACCTCCCCAACAGCAGTTAAAGCCAGCGGAGAGGCTGAGC
>JAWWLV010000183.1:3709815-3779217 GCA_035041135.1 Platyrinchus mystaceus
GCTCTTTGGGCAACTAATCACCAGTCCTACAAATTTGTTTGACACTGATGAAGATACCTAGCACACGCACGGGTTAAAACAGGGAAGGCAGAACAATGTTCTCCCATTAAGGAATGGCCAGCTGGAACAGGCTTTCAGCTATTTCAGCGCTCCTTAAACTCACGCCGCGCTTCCAGTTGACAAAATGGTGGTGGTCCTACCCAAGCGCTTTGACAACCTGATTGGCACATGTGAAATTAAAATCCAAAGGCTCCTAACGGGAAAGGTCTCCCAAACTGGCGGTTTGACTGATACACTGAAAGCAACCCACCGCATTTATCACCCCCTGCCTCGGCTCGAAAACTTCGGAAGACGGCGACAGCAGTGCTCCTTATGTCCAAGCTACTGGCCAGGCAGGCGCGGATCAGCAGGCCACGCTGCGCAACCTGTTTCCCCGGCGGTACAGATTTGGAACCGGCAGATTATAGCTCGCGAGGGGCAGCCGCTCCATTCGCACCTATCAAAACAACAGGCAGGGCTGCCACGCGTGCCGGGAGAGGAGCGGGGCGGGAGGGAGGCAGCCCCGCCGCGGGTGTGAAGGGAAGGGATGGAGGGAGCGCCGCGACGGGGCCAAGGTGGGCCAGCGCTCGCGGCCAGGTGGCTCCGTCGCACCCGCCAACCTGTTTTCCTCCTCTGCATCCTTCTCCTTAAGCGTGGTTTTTCCCTTGAAACTGCTTTTTTCTTATTTTATGCCTTTGAAAGGTGTTGGGGTTTTTTTGTTTGTTTTTTTGTTTTTTCCTTTTAGCTTCACTTTTCCCCTTCGGAAATTTGCTCTCCTGGTACGCCTATTAGTGCCAGGTCTCTCACTGAAACGTCAGTCATTGCCATCCTCTTTTTTGTGGGTTCCTAAGAGCATCCTCATGGCAGTTGTGGTGGGATTCAGCCACTTAGATGCTGGCAGCTAACCATGTCAGGGAGTTACCCTGTTGTATCCAGTTATACATCCAATCGTGCCAAGAAGTGAGGAACTTCTGGGACACTTCATGCAGTGTCTCAGGTGCTCTAAGGCATATTAAATGGCCCTAGATGCATCCCATTAAATAGATTTACCTGATGCATCTGATTATTTATTTATTTAGGGGTTGTATCTGCAGGCTGCTAACCCAGCTTACACCCTTTTGCTCTCAGAGGTGGGTCACACTCCATCCTTGACATTGGATTCCACTACCAAGTGCAAGGGGCGTGAAGAATTTGGGTGTTCATAGGGAAAGTTGTCCCAGCACATCTTGACAATAATCTCTCATTATGGAAATATTTAGATCTATAACTACAAATCTATCAATCTATAGGGTTCAGCTGATCACATGACTAGGGGCTCCTTGGATATGAATCAGCTCCATGATGAAAAGACTACGTAAATCATCATTTTGTGTTCATTTCACTGTGTCCCACTAATTTTACAGCACAATTTTCAAGGGAAGATCCCCTTTGCAAAACCAAATGGTTCCCACCTTGTGTTAAGCCCTGGTAAGGATTTGTTGAAAGCTCTGATCACTGTCTACCTGTTAACACACAGAATACTAAAGAGCCCTCCACACTCACAGGGGGCAGTATGGAATTATTATTATTTTTTTATTTGTGATAAGCATACTATCTGTAATAATTTATGGACATTCTTGAATTTATAAATATCAAGGCTTTGCCAAATATTTTAACTGTCCCTCCATGGCAAATTGTCTTTAAATACTGGCAGTTTTTTCTTTTTAACATTTACTTGTGGACCAGAAACACTTGCAGTCTATTGCCCCTGGCCTTCTGTGAGAATGTTAGTTAGCAATGCTCATAAAAACTCAATTCATCAATGTGAACATAATTTGCTATGAACAGAAAGCTCACAAAAGGGTGAATTTGTCAGATAGACAGGTGGCCTGAGATCTCTCCCTGATACTGAACGATATGAATAATAGATTCTGGTAAATGTATGCCAAGACTTGAGCTGTAAACACAGCTGCCTCCATTCCCTTCCAGAATAACAGCTTCGAGAACGAAAGCACAGGAACCACAGTTCCACCTGAGGACTAAGCCTGTGCATGTACACACACACACAGGCACACACACACTCACACTCACACACACAAATGCAACGTACTTACAGGCTCACAAAGAAAACAATCCCAGAAAAAGGACAGAGCCCTTTCCAGCTCCTTTCGCAGACCCTTGCTCTGAGCGGATTTTAACATGTGTGGAGAGCAGAAGGAGGGAATAATAGAAAACATTTAAAATATATTTTAAAATATCTGCAGTCACTGAAATAAATCTTTCTGTGATCCAAAGGAAAAAAAAAAAAAAAAACAACAAACCACCAAACCCTCAGCTGGCTTTTATAGGTGAAGGATCCAGAAGTAAGATGGGGAAAAAAGCATCATAATGTCACAGCTGAACATGTATAAAATAAAATTGTAGAGGTTTTTTGCTTTGATACTACTTGCAAAAATTAGTTAACTGTAATGATCCTTGCTATACCTGCAAAATGTAGGGGATTTTTTTGTTGCAGGTTATTGGTATTTATTTCTACTGTGCTCAGTTTTAGCTGGGTTTTTTAGGCATAAATCATTAATTACTGTCCACGGACTAGGATAGAAACATATTATATGTGCTAAAATGACCTTTCAGCTTTCCTATTGAACAGCTTTCTGCTGGATGGTTGCCCAACATAACTTCAGAGCAGGCTGAAGGCTGTTCCAGGCAAACCCAACGACCGACGGTACAAAAGGGTCGCTGTAATGTTTGGAGACCAATGGGAAGGACCTAATCCTGGGCCAGGCCTCTCTGGCAGCATCATAGAGGTGGGAGGAAAAGAACCGTGGGACAGTGACTTTATGTTGCTAGAAAAAAACAAATAAGCCTTAAAATGGACTCATTTTGGGGCCAGCCACATCCATTCTGAGACCATCTGAAGCAGTTGACTTTAAAGGGCAGAAGTGGAATGTACTGCAGGAGAGAATGACTGGCTGAAGTCCTTGTTTTGGATTATCAAACTCTCTTATTTTTGCAGTTCTAGCTGAGGGCTTTCTGCTCTAATCTTTGCATGGCCAGGGTTTAATATGTTTTCCCCTCATAGGTATAAAACAAAGGGCTTTTCCCACACTAGCATTCCTTATTTTAGGGATCAGGCAGGCTCTTTATTTGATCCTTCCCTGTCAGTGATACAGCCCAGGAAATGAACTGGGAATTGTATCATCTGAAGTTCATACATGTTTGTTAATATTTGTTATTTAGGGAGGATGCTTCTCTGTAATGAGTTGGCTAAGGTGAGAGACATGTTGCACTGCACACAGAACCAACACATCCTAAAGCTCCCAAAATGTGACCGCATATGAGATATTAAAGGCAAAATGGAAGTTCTGAACAAATGAAATCACTGTCAGAATAATAAAAGAGAAATGAGCTATGATCTAATCTGTTTTCTAGCAGTGTCACAGAGGAGCTATAATAAAAGCTATTTGCAAAGTTCAGAATCATTTCCCGTGCAAAGCCATTCACACACTATACGACTCTGGACAAATGGAGGGGGTCTTGGCTTTGCCAAAAAAAATGGTGTGTGGATAGTTTACTATTAGTTTGAACTTTGTGCACCTAAATTTCCCAGTTGGCTGCAATTTAAGCTCTCTCTTTCTTTGAGATGGCACATGAACTTGTGCACCTGGCTTTCTCCCTCTATTTTTGGTGTCTCATCTTCACACCTTTCCAATTACAAACTGCAAGTGTAAAGGACAAACAGAAAAAGGAAAAAATCACATCACTGGGTGCCTATCTAACCTGGTTTTGCACCATGTGTGCTTTAAATGAGAGCAGAGCAAAAGATGTATTGTGTCCTTATTGGAAATGCTCTCTCTGCTCTTCTCCTTGGAGCAATGGATGAAGTGAAATCCTGCTTTACAGTGTGCCTCTATTTCTGTGGCATACTCTGTGCAAGCAATATGTGAGGAAGAGACATACAAAAGGGACACAAGGAAGGATGAAGTGAGTATACAAATGCCTGTTTCCTCCCTGATCTTCACAAGAAATATATGACAAGTGATGAAATAATTTTGGAGGTGTACCTAGAGTCATGCACAAAGGTAATGAAGCCCCTGCTTCATGTACTCCTCCCTTTAAACCACATAAAAACAACTTAAAGCTGTTCAAAATAGTTACAGTTTCCTTGTATTATTAGTTTGAATTTTAAAGGAGTGTAATTTGGACAGCTGGAAATAGGACTGAACCAAAGGGGAGAGAACATGGAGCAAAGTTGAGCTGACCTCAGTCTAGGCTGTGAGAAAAAAAAGAGTATGAAAAGATGGAAAAGAAACATCCTCCACTGATTTCCAGAGAAGTGGAATAATAGCACCCAAGACCTATATAGGAGTTTCTCATTTCAGTTCACTGCCTTTTGTTATAAGTAGATGAAGGCACAGCAGAGGGAGGAAAAGAAAGAGAAAACACTATTTCTACAACATGGCAGCCACCATTTCAAATTTGTGGATGTCTTCAGTAGAGATTTAAAAGCATTGTGGACCCCAAATCTATAAAGGTTCCCTGTTGATCAAAGTACCTGGTGACCCAGAGATCTGCTCAAGTGGAAAGAAATGAACTTAGCAGCAGTGGGAAGAGCTGCAGTGATGAGGAGTTGTGGGACCTCCCTGGCTGCCTGGAGCCTGGTAGTATGGCTGGGAGGGTTCCCTCGGAATGTTTTGGTGTGTGATTATAAGTTATCTCCTGTCCAGGATGGTGCCTCTTGAAAATGAGGTTTCATATGGTCATTCATCATGAAGACCTGATGATGGGCATTAATAAATCATCTCCTGGGCTTCATGGGTCACTGTTCTCTGTGAGAGGGACTGAGACCTGCTTGTGTTGCTTAGCAGAGAGTCCTGCAAAAATCCACCAAGGTTTCATGGACACAACCATCATGCAGGTCTCAAAATGCAAAAGAGAGCAAATCACTTATTTGCACCCAAATCTCTTGACTTTGCACAAGTCTCTCTCTAATCCTCCCAATTCCCTTTGCACCCACCTTCCTTGTCTCACTTTCTTCTTTGCTTGTCAGTCTTTATCTTTCCCTCAAGTATATCTCATGTTCCAAAGGAAAACAAAAATTTAAAGAATCACAGACTGAAGGCCTTATTCAGCAGCAAAAATATATTATCTGACATATGGGTAAGGTGAAGAACCTTATTTTTTTCATGTTTTACTGGACACGGGATTTAATACACAGAGTGATAAAATAATTCTCCTGCTGCCTGCAAAAGCACCACCATGCAGTCAGTGTGAGTCACCAGCAAAAGCCACAGAAGTCAAATAAACATATGATGCATTGCTTCTATGTGGGAAAGCCTAATGTGTGGAGAAGACAAATATTGAGGTCGCTGTCTGGTGGAAGACAGTGTTGCTGTATCAATAGAGACGACTGAGTAACTGGCTATGGTGAACTGAAAAGTGAAGCTTATCCAGCCATTACACTTCACAGGGTAATTGTAGTAATTTCTGATGTGCTGAAGATGAAAAATAAGGGGACATCTTAAGAACAGGAAGTGTAGTCCAACCCTAACACCCACCCTATTATAGTGTGGGTATTATTTGGCTATACATTAAAAGAAAATATAATTTGTATAATACACATTATATTATATATGTCTTATATATTTTAGTTATATATTATATATAATTAAATATATATAATTATATATATAAATATATATAATTAAAATAAACATAACTTTCATGGCCTTTTTTCTCAAGGGTCTCAGTTTCTAGGTGACTTATGGCTTAAGATCAGGCTGTTGGAAAAAATATGAGACTACCTATACAACTAAACAGGTCTATTCTGAAAAAGAAAGTTGATTTGTGTTATCTAACTTTGATATCATTAAAATAGAAATTGTGATCAGATGTCAGGAAGAAAGTCTTGGCTGTGGGGGTGGTGAGGCCCTGGCACAGGTTGACCAGAGAAGCTGTGGCTGCCCCTGGATCCCTGGAAGTGTCCAAGGCCAGGTTGGGCAGGGCTTGTAGCAACCTGGGATAGTGGAAGGTGTCCCTGCCCATGGGAAGGGGTTGGAACAAGATGGTCTTTAAGGTCTGTTCCAACTCAAATCACCCTGTGATTCTGTGAAATCTGCATCTATCTACACTTACAGAACTCCAGTCCCAACAGTACTCAAATGCAAATTATTATTTGTATTTGTGTTGATAAATTGTCATAACAATATCTCATATTTCTTTCTGATACAGCCTCCCATATCCACCTTCACACTGCTACATTGTTCCCTAATTATATCTAATTATTGCACCACCATCACCAGTAACAAGGATTAAGTCAGGTAAGCTTGGCACGTTATTTCTGCATGTGGTACAGACAACCCTGCTGTTTCCATCACCAATGCAGTAAATATATTTACAAAGGAAAGAGTGGTATGTAATGAACAGCATTTTATAAGCAAGTAGACACATTATTATTTATGCCAAGAAGCACACATAGCTCACAGTGCACAAACTGACCAAGAAATAGGTTGTATACACAGATTTTCTGCATTTTTTTCCCATTCTCAGAAGTCACAGTAAAGCTACATGGCTCTAAGAGTAAGAAATGACCCTAAAGCCACAGAGAACTCCCACATGTAGAGGAACCTTTTGGTGAGTTAAAGCTGCCACACTAATTCTTCTGAATTTATGACCTGGAATCATCTCAGCTAGACCTCAGATTTTTGTCCATAAACTCACAAGATGGACATGCCACAATACCCTAGGTCTAATTAGCACAAGCAACCATTAGAGTGTTAAAAAAGCCATTAAAAAAAAAAAAAAAGGAAGTGACTATACAGCTATTTTTTTTTTTAATTGGGAACAGGAGATTCCAGGAAATTAAAAATTGCACAATATATTGGCCATCTATGGAAAAACAAGGCAAAAAATAAAAATCTGGTATGGTGAATGAATTAAAGAATAAAAGAAGGCCAACATCCCTCCCAAGGATATATAACCAACCTCCTGGAAAACACACTTTGATTGCATCTGGAGCAGAGGCAGGCGGGTGCACCAGGGGAACGCGGGGCAGCCACTCACACCGGACAGGCTCCACCACCTCCTAACACGCAATGAAGCTCTCAGCACAACTTCTGAGCTTCTGAACAAAGCATTCCTACACTATTTCTTCCAGGGAACACCTCCTTTACCTCCTGATGTAGGAAAATATATTACTAGCACACAGCAGGGGTGAGGGAGTCTGGGGTCACAAACTACAAAAGAGCTGCCTCGCCCAGGTCACAGTCCCTAAAATTACTCCTACAATACCTGGAGGTTGGAGATGACCTTACCCTTGTCTGAATGTTTTCTGTTTTTTTTTTAATGGAAAATTTATGAGTGTTATGTATACACATACACAGGCACATATATATATTATAATGGCTGACAAGAATCAAGGAGTACAAAGGGAAACTTCTTTCTTCACTAAATACGTAATTTAATCTGACAAGAGTAAAAGAGTTCGAAGGGAAATGCATTTCTTCCCTAAATATGCAATTTAATTCCTGCTACATATATATATATATATAAAAAAAATAATACCAGTCCTCCTTTCCCCATCGAGACCCAGAGGTTTGGCATTTTGGAAGAAAAATTTCCAAGTACCCGAAGCTGCTTTCTGTGTTTAGTGGAGAAGCCTGAGTGCACCAATAAGTCTCTAACTCCACTTGAACTATTGCACTAAACATAGAGATGGCCCTTTCTTCTCTAAAACATTCTGGGCTACAAGCTGGATGTGTCAGCAATATAGCAGATGGGGAAAATGTATACAAGTATATTAATTTTGTGGCCCAGATTTATGCAGAACACATATTTGCACAGATTTTGTATAGGATTTAAAATCTTGTTTTAACCCTTACTAGATAGATGTGAAGCTTGGAAAGAGCAAAAAGGTTTATAGACTGGGTGAATGGAATGGAAAGTGCTGTTGCTGTCACTGCTTGCTTTGGGACCTGGTTTACACAAATTAATGAGTGTGCCTCAGTTTACTTGCTGTGAAATATTTATATTAATGCTACAATCTCACAATGACTTTGCAAAGCTTAATTAGCTCATAATTAATTAGGTTTTTAAAGCCTCCTGGATGAAAGCAGAGCTGGGTGAATCAAGCCAAAAAAAGAAAAAATATTGTGATTTTAAATTTTTTTTTTGTTCTTTTCCAAGTAGATCTGCTGATGAGCCAGCATTTTCACAAATATACAGGTGAGCACTTTTGTTCACTTGAAATCTCCCAAAACCAAAAAGGCTGTGCATGGCAGTGCGGAGAAATATTTCTGAGAACATTCATACCAGATGTGTGCTCATGACCATCCTGAAAAAACTCTTTTCATTGTCTGCACAATGATTTGTCAACGAGTTATAACTGTTCAAGAATTATTTGCCAAAGGAAAAAATAAATTCCCTGATGACTTTACAGGCTGGTCCATACACACTTTTCAAACTGCTTTAATTATAGTTTAGAAGCAAATGCAGCCACGTTGGTGCTAAGTTTGGAGATGGACCTGTGTCTAGGATGAGGTGACTCAGTTTTTACTGTGGTCTATGGAGAAACACTGAGGATCAGAATTTTTTTTTCCCTGAGGTTTACTGAGTGAATTTGGAGGTGTTGTCTGTGCTGTGTGTCTCTGCAGTGGGGTTTTCTACTCAAGAGAGAGAGCCTTGTGTTGGGAAAAGCCCCTGAAGGATTGTGTTTTTCTTTGAATAGACCAAACTTTTCTAAAAATGGAAAACATCCATTTTTTACACTGTTTGGTACATGGTGGGAGTTATAGAAGTTTTGTGTTCCCAGGAACCATGATGGGACCCCCAATCCTCAGTGAGGTGCTCAGAAATCCTGGGCAATGCACTGGGAGAGATTTGGCAGCCTCAGCATGAGCAGGTCCAGCAGCCTGAACTGACCCAAGGCTGCAAATACACACAGAGCCACGAACAGCAGAGGAACCTCAGAGAAAATGCTCTCCCAGAGTCTGCTGGAGATGTAAACATCTCTCTCTGGGCTTCCTTCCCAGCCTCAGGCTTAGGTGGTCGTGTCCTTCTGCACAACACAGCAGCACCGACACCTCAACCTGCCCGTTGCTTTTCCAGCACTCACTCATTGTGGTGTTAATGTATAAACTGCTCAGCAAAGAGACTTGAGCTGTAAGCATCACTTTAATGCTATTATAAAGTAAATACTTATAACACTGAGCATTGTATGTAAATACTAAGTACTACAAAGCTTCCTGAAGTGCTCTACAACCAACCTCTGTCACCTTCTGTGTTAAAATTGAGGCAACTTTCAGATTACCACCTGGTTTATGTTTATTTCTTCAGTGGAAGGTGTCCCTGCCCATGGCAGAGGGCTTGGAACAAGATGATCTTTAAGCTCCTTTCCAATTCAAATCATTCTGTGATAATATGATTTCTGAATTTTACCCAGATAAACTTTATGTTGAAACATGTTGTGCACAGCTAATACCTACAGACACAGATAATTTTGTGAGACTGCTTCTGTTTATTTTGTGTGAAAATTTATCTTTATGCCATTATATAAATGCCCACTCTATGTATCTTTTTGTTCAAATCAACACAGCCAGAGAAGGGTAAAGTCTGTAAATTTTCTTTTACATTTAACTAAACCCCAGAACATCGTGGGACTTAATGACTGATACACAGTGGAAGTGACAGACAGGAAAACCCTGTTAACCCTCAGGTCCAGAAGATAAGCTAAAACATTTTCAAAGAATTCATCGTGACTGGCATCGCAAAAGTGACTCAGTTCATTAGGTGAATAATTGCCAGTGAATTTTTAACACGACTTCCATGTAAGTAATGGACAAAAGGAGACCAGTCTAAGCCATACATTAAAATATTTCTGCAGTATATTTTACAGGCTTAAGCAAAAAAAATATTTGTATTGAGTGAAAAGCTGCATTTCTGTAGTACCTTATTCAATAACTCAGGAGAACATACAGTGTGCTATCTGCAGGATAGCTTTTTTTTTTTCCCTCCAGATGTCTCTTTTTCCTTCCAGAAGTTGCAGAGCATTGGACAAGCAGTAACAGATGATGAACACATGCATAACTACAAATGGGCAAGCTGATTGTTTTCAGAATTGGTATAAACATTTGCTCTTGGATTGAGATTTAGCCCATAGCAAATCTTTACATTCTCGTTATAAACCTCTGACAAAAAGAGCTTCTAATGAAAATGCTGACAGTGTGAAAACGTGGTTATGGTCAGGAAAACAAATGGATAAAAAGTGGCATTTTGTAGTTCCATATGTATACTTCATCAGGGAAGTCTTTGCTAAGTTTACATTTCAAAGCTAAAGCTTGATGATAACTGCTTCTCCTACCCTTTCTATTTAGGGCCCCCAAACCTACTACTATTACTGCTATCTCCTGCACTAAAATTGGAAAAATAAAACCACCAGAGGCTGGGATGTGAACTTCTCTGAGAAGCTCAGTGAGAGAGCCAGCAGCTGGGTTTTTAGCATCTCTTTTATTTTTGATTATATAGATAATAGTAGAACTCAACAGCCCTAATCAGGACATGGATTCACTGCAGTAGGGTGTTACAGACTGGAAAAAAAAGTGGGAAAAATCAGACATGAAGAAGAGAACTGAATTTTATGTCTGTATGGGGGTTATGGCAGGAGGCAAAGGAACAGGACAAAAAGGAAGGGCCCAGAAGGAAAGGAAAGGTGAGACAGGCCCTCCCGGAAGACTTTCCCAAAGGCCACTGATATATCTTGGGAGGTATATAAAGAGGTGCCTATGCCTCTCCTGCCTGAAAGTGGGGTATCTGGAGGGCTATGGAGTTTCTTCCAAACTTAGACTTGATGTTATTTTTGGGAAACGAGGAGGATTACAGCACTGGGGCGTGTTTCAGCCCTGCATTGCGAATAAAAAAACAAAAGAAAAAGATGACTTAAGGCATCTGAGACATATATGGGGCTGATGGTTATAGTGCAGGACGAGGAAGGGCCTGTATGCTTTTGCTTCTGTGGTGGCAGCCTGTTTTTAGTGGCTAAAACAGCCCCAGACACACCGTGCCCACAGTCATACCATGGTCCACAGGGCAGAAAGTGAGGAGAGGCAGACGCATATAAATTCTACTCTTATTCATTAAAGCACAAGCAAAGTGTAGATCAGTAGGTGGTAATAGCACAGAAATGTGGGTTTACAAGCACAGAGCATCTGAATGTTTTTTGGGACAACACGCTGAATTAAGTGCTGTTTGACAGAACACTCGTGTCTTTCTTCAGCACCACCAGGGCTTACTAGGCTTGCCTTAAACTAGCAACTATGGAATAGAAGAAAAAGATAAGAAAACATAAGATAGAAAAAAACCCCCAACATTAAACCCTCTAAACCAAGTTCTTAAGAACCAGGGATGTCAAACAAACATGGGGCTGATAACCAGGAGGAACTTGGACACAGTGATCGTGCAAGAGGGTGTGTGGAGCAATAAAACCAGTCATGCTATTTGCAGTGGCATTCCTGACTGTGGTGGGGAGGGTAGAGCCATCACCTCTCCTTAACTGATGGGTCCTGTCCAGTTTTGCAGCCTATTTGTATCAGAAAGACACTGAAAATGATCAGGATACTCACAAAAGCCCCAAACCCCTAAAACTAAGTGAAAAAACCCCAACCTTGAACACTGTGATAGAAGCAAGAACGTATGTGGTGAGACACAAAGGATCTCAGTTAAATCATGACTGAGCACGCCAGAGGAATGGCAAGGAACTACTGACACCTGAAGGAAGTAAACATGAAGGATAAGATGGTGTCTCCTCTGGAGCCAGTAAGAGTTCTAGTAGTGACTTCAGTGTGATGCAAATTCTACTGCGAGGAGAGAATGTTCAGCACAGGGAAGAGGTTATTGGAAGTGATGCTTTCCATAGAACCCTGGAATGGTTTGGGTTGGAAGGCACCTTAAAGATCCCCTAATTCCAACCCCCGTGGGGGGGGGGGGAGGGGGCTAAAATAATTTTGCATAAAACAAATTAAAATGTACCCAAATTTCAGGAAGAACTCCTGACAGCAGGATTGCCTGTGGAACTGAAAAATCCTCTCAGTGCCACATATGGTAAACAAGCAATGCTGCTCAGAAAGACTTTGCTGGCTTGTGGGATAATGAACATGGAATTATATCATTGCAACAATATACACCCGCTGAATTTGACTCCACTTGAAGAGATGAGAGCTCTTAAGTTGCTACGTTGAAAACAATTTAATTGAACCTTGCTAATTAGAATATAACAAGTAGTTAAAAATTATGCAATGCTTTAAAAATATTTTAATTAATTTGAAATTCTGATGGCAAATTAGTAAATGCACGTCAGTGACTTCCCGTGCTCGACTCAATGCATCATGGAAAAAAAAAAAGATATATTTGTCAATAGGGACACTGAGAAAACATACACAAGTAGAAAATAATAATGTAGAGTATGGAATAATTAATTAATTCAAGCTTCAAGATAAGATCACTGTGTCCTGCTGACCCTACATGTTAATCAGTTGATTGATTAATTGCTACAATCATAATAATTATAGGGTATAAATCTAAATACATTTAATGATAGTTTACACTTAGAATAAAAATGTCTTTTATGTCTGCTTATCTTCATCATTTCTTGAAGCCTAGTCATATTTTTTGTTTGCCATAAATAAACCAGAAGCATTTTTAGATGTTATCTTTGTGATGAGGTAGGTTTAGACTTCATTCATCTGATCAGCAATATTTTTTTGAGTGGCCTCCACCTCCTGTCTAATGAAAAATATGTTCCTAGATGAGAAACAATTGATTATGTGCAGTAACCAATGCAGCTTCATCAAAAGCTCATCCTTAATTGAAAGAAAAGGGGACATACCAGTGAGGCTATTCTGTAATTACAGACCATCTTTAACCAGAAGAGTTTCACATATTGAATGATTCTGCTATATAAACTCAGTCCAAGGTGAAATAGTGAAGCAGATCAGCAGCAGAGAAAAATATTGAAAAAATAAATCCAAAGAAAATGAAGAATTCTGCTGATTTCTGATTTACAGATAATAGAGAAGATCTTGACATCTATACCATCTTTCAATTTTTGCTTTCTCATTAAACCTTATCATGCTTTATGACTACACCTAAAGGAACAGTATGGTCCTTGTACCTCAACTGGCTCAGCTGAAATCCAGTTTTTTACTAAAGAGTACATATGAAAAAGAAAAAAGTGCTACTCAGTTAAATCTGAATGCACTATTAAAGACCAAGTCTTAAGTTACTTAGTCAGTAAAGAGGTGTTTCAGTAGGAGTGACAGATAGAAGTTGTAGTAGTTTGTACTCTGCATGTTCCATGGATAAAATCTCCTGTTTCTATCACTGCCAACCTGGTTAACAAGTTTAACGTGTTTGGGCCTGACTTCTACTTAAATTATAACTCCTTTGTGTTTCTTTTGAAGGGAAAAGTGATCTGAAGTGGGAATTTCATTTCCTTCCATTCAATCTGAGAAAACACAGCAAAACACCTTGGTGAATTAAGAATTAAATTTCTTTCTCTTTTTAACATTAACAAAACCCCCAAACATAAATTTTCTTGCATTCTTGCCATTGCAAAGCATCAAGAAATCTTAAATAAGTGCAGAATTTAATAAAAAAAAAAAAAAAAGCATGAGTTTCTGTTAAAATACAGACCAGATTTCCTAACCATTAATAATTGTACAGTTCTAGAATTTTTGGATTCTTCATTTATAGAGTTTGTATCCATGTACTGCTTTGCAACTCTCAGTTTGCAGTGATATTTGTTAAATAAATAATGCTAGGTTAAGAATGATAGTATAAATAATTTAAGGAGCCACTAAAGCATTAAAAAAACCCCTCTTAAGCAGGCAAATTCCAAGAGAATGAACTTTTACAGTCTTCAAAGGGTTACCTGACCTTCTACTTTTGCAGCTTGCTTGTCTCAAAGTTACAGCAAAGGAGGAGATAACATGAAACTGTACTATAAAAGTAAATTACTATCATGAATATTAAGCAACAAGGATATAATAAACATGACTGCTTACATGATTCTGATTTATTGATACTGATTTGCTAGTAAATTATCACACAAAGTACTCGTTTTAGTTGTTCAGGAACATGTGCAAAATAAAGCTTGGTGGACACTTCCCAAAGACCTTGACATCTGTCACTGAATTCATAGTGGGGGATCTTGATGCCTTTTTTTCTGGTATGGGATACAGTGGTGTATTTACTTTTCCTTTCCACCAATTTATTTATTTTTAATTTTTGTCTGCCTGGCTTCCTTACACTCTCTTTTTTTTTTTAGCCATGCACAGTCTTTTATAACTACTATCATGGAGGTTCAGCTCTGACACAGTGGAACAAATCCAGCTGCAAAATCTCCTAAAGGCTGTTCATGCTTGTTCTGTTAAATAGTGCTCACTTTGAGTCAAGAGGTTTCATTACTATATTTATGAACCTCTTGGCACCAGGAGTTGGGATTTCCCAGTGCTAAGCATTAATGCATTTTGCATCACTCTTTAGCATCAGGAACTCCAGATCACTGGTGCTGAGGGGTTAAAGACAGTAAAAAAAAAAAGCCCAGATCTTTATTTCCAGACAGAAATCTTCAGTGCAGGTCTGTGTGCTCAATATGGGTGTGTGTGTGGATAGTCTGAGCAACCATCAGACAGCACAGGTAGAAAGAAGGCTGTCAAAGGCACCAACTACCAGGATCTGCAGGTTTTAAGGGACCTCAACATTAACATGCCTATATTCTGCATCAGATATTTGTTATCCAAATGGATGGAAAGTATCCTATCTGAAAACAGGATTATTCTTCTTTAAATTTAAAGCCTGCTTTGTGCTTATGTGGCTTATATCACTTCATGACATGGTGTGTTATGTCAAACCTAAGATTATTTTTGGAGATTTCTGAGACAGAATCTACTTCATTTTGCCTGTCATCAGCCTAAAGCATGTGCCAAAAGACCCCCTTTTTTTTTTTTTTTTGAGGCAGTGATTCACAAATACCATCTGAACTAAAGGACAGCTTCAAAGCAAAAACACAGATCTTGGATCAAATTCTACGAACATCTCCTAAAGTGGTTACTCTCATCACGGTTTAATATTTTTCTCTGAGGAGGATTTATATCCCCAGAGTGAGCTAATTTTTTTTTTTTTTAAATGCCTATACACTTAAGCTTGCAAGCAGGAATGTGACCTCAAAAGGTGCCCTGATCTGTGGTGTAAAGAAAACCAAGCACCAACCTCAGCGGCAGAGAGTGTAGGTTAGTTCTGGCTGCATGTGAACACACAGATGCAAATCAAACATGAGCCAAGGAAAAGGCTGTTCTAGAAGTGGCACTTGATAGCCCAGAGCTGGAGCTGCAGAAGCGTATATAAACCTGCCTGCCAGGCAAGCCTTCCTGCTTCTCCCAGCTTGGTTCTGTTTGAAAAGGAAATTTAAAAGGGAAAATGAAAAAAAAAAAAGGGGGGGGGGGGAACTGAAAAGGAAATTGAAAAAGGAAAGGTAGAGGGAAGAGGGAAAGGAAAGGGGAAAGGAAAAGAAAAGAGAAAAGGATAAGAGGTGAAGGAAAAGAAAAAGGAAGAGGAGGAGAAAGAGAGAAGAAAAAATAAAAGAAGAAATGGAAAAGGAAAAAGAAAAGGGAAAGGAAAAAGCATAAAAGGGGAAAGAAGAAAAAAGAAAGAAAGAAGAAAAAAGAAAAAGAGAAAAAGAAGAAACAGAAAAGGAAAACAAAAGGGAAAGGGAGAAGGGAAAAGGGAAAATAGAAAGGAAGAGGGACAAGAAAAAGATAAAATGCGAAAGAAAAAATTAAAAGAAAGAAAAAGGAAAAGAAAAAGGAAAAGGAGATGAAAATGGCAACAAAACAGGAAAAGTTGAAAAGAGAAGAAGGAAATGTTGCAGCTTGTGCACTCTATTTGCCCTCCTTGTGGGTAGGCACCCCATTTATGTACCAGGGCAATTTCGTTTCTGCCCCTCTTTACTTTCACTGTCACCTGTAGGAGTGTGCAGATAAGATATACTCTGCAAATTAGGTTGGGTTTTAGTTCTGGTCACCTCACTCTTTCTCTGTATGTGCAGGTCTTTCCCCTTACTTGACGTGTTAGAAGTGCCAGCTTGGAAAATATTTTCCTTGCTCACCAGGGCTTTCCTGATAATGAGCTACAAACACCAGGGGCTTCATATGAGCTTACACAGATCAGTTCTCAGTCACATTTTTGGGTTCTAAAACCTTTGTGAGTCCTGATCTCAATGAGATTATCTGTGTGATATACTAACATCTCAGGCAATTAAAGCAGTAGTGCTGGGGTCGAAATGTAACAATAGTCACACGGGTTAACAGGCTGACTAATTTTGTGTACAAGGGAGTCAAAGGTAGCAGTTTGATTCCCCAGGAAGCAAGAAAAATTGTGTTTTATTTTAAAATTGTGGGCAATTTCTGCATCCAAAGAAACACCCTTAAAAGTTGTGTTCAAGGAGTTTCTTGTGCAGCGAGTTTCTTTGTTCAATGAGTTTGTTGCCTCAGGGCCACACACTCCCTGATACCCACTTAGGAGGAGGATGTGCAGCACTACTCAGTGTTTCCATTCCCACACTATTTCTTACTTTACTTGACTTCCCTTTTAGCTGTTATCTGCTACAGCTGCTGGAGTACAGCTGCTAAGGATGCTTTTCCACAGCCACATTACCCTGTTTTCCAGCACTACTTTTTCACAATTTGTGTCCCTCAAGAGACATTATAAATCCTATTAACTCTGAACTCTGGCCCAGCCTTGGTAAGAACACAAGACTACCCTCACATTGAGACATCAATACTTTCCCAAAGTATTTCAGTTTGCAATTGCACTTTCTACAGCAGACACAGATCTGCTCAAAAGAGAGACACTGAGCAGCCAGACCTGTGACAAGTGATGCCCTTCAGGGAAGGGGAGCTTGGACCTCCAATCTGGGCCAGATTTGAACCTATGTCTTAACTTTTCTCTGAAATTCTGTGAAATTCAGTGAGCACTCTGTAGATAGTGCTATTGTTATTATTCTGGCGGTATTTTTTTATACCCTTTAGAAACACATAGTTTTCCTTTTCCAAACCCGTATTTCTGCTATTATGGTAAACTGTGAGGATGTTTTATTGACCATTCATGACTTGATTCTATGCCTGCCTACTTTGTGGAACTTTCAGAACTTTTATTTTCTTCTTTCTTTCTTTCTCCATACCAAACCATTGCTAGAACATTTCCAGAAAAAAAGATGAGAAACTGTAACCCCTTTTTTACCAATTACTGCTCTTAGATGGTAAAGGGACAGAAAAAACAGGGCCTTTATTACTTAATTTTCCATCTACCAGATTCTCATCCTAGGTCTGAAGGCTAAGGCTATGCACTTTCTTCTAGCTCAGTTGTTTGAAGCATTTAGGATACATAGAAGTACTCCATAAAGTTAGTACCTACTCTGAATACTGCAGCTGTAGTAGTCTAGTACACTTCAAATAGTGTACAAAAATGGACTAAGTCTTCAAATATCCATGTGATGAGGACCAGAGAACAACTCAGTTGTTATTTCTTTACACCAAGATATTATCATGCTGGTTCAGATCCAACTTGCCACCACATAGTGTGGTGCTGCTCTTATTTGGGAAGGTAGCAACTTTTAGATAGTAGGAAGGTGTATGGAGAGAGGAAGATATCCCAGCACCGTGGGTGCTGACTTTCAGCATCCCTTTCTCTTGTTCTTTGAGGTTCTCTTTTTCCTTCCCTTCCTGGTCTTCTCTTTCCACTTTCCCCCCACTCATTTCTTCCATTTTTGCACCTCTGAAATTGTGTAACTGGGGCATTATAGGCTGCCTCTCCTCCTGTTATTACTTTCCCCAAGTGGAAGCTGCACTCACAAGCATGGTGAAACATTTTTCCCCTCGAACCCAGAGTGCCAATTCTCACTTTGTCAAGAGCTCCAGATAACCCTCACGAGAAGTTCCTCTCCCCTGCCTCCCGCAAACACTGCAGGTTACAGAGATCTTGTCACAGTCACTAAAGAGCTCCTTCTCTATCCTTTTCCCAACCCTTTTCTGCCCAGTGCTGTTGCTCAGATTTCTCAGTTTCTCTTTCACCATTCTCTCCTGCTCGATTTTCTCCATGAGTCTCACTTATGCTAACCCAGATACGAACTCTAAAGTTGGCTCCTTCTGCCCTTTCTTTCATAGAATCCCAGGATTATTTAGGTTGGAAAAGACCTCTAAGATCATCAAGTCCAACCTTCAGCCCAGCACTGCCAGTGCTACCACTAAACCATATCCCCAAGTGCCACATCTACACATCTTCTAAATCCCCCCAGGGATGGGGACTTCACCACTTCTCCTGGCAATGCTTTTTCCCTTTAAAAGATTGTCTTAACCACAGATGAAATTTAAATTACACATGTCCTAAAAGTAAGTATAAAAGGAATAAACTGAAACTTATGTCTTTCTCCATTTACAAGTGTTTGATTTCATCCTCTGAAAACCAGCAATCAGGGTAAAGCTACAGATAGTTACTGGAGCCTCAGTGATTAATCTGTCATCAGTTACAAATATAAACTAGTGTTTTGCAGATTGAAGTGAGTCAGATGACATTTCCTCCAGGCATCCAATGGCTTCTCCAGCTTCCCCTATACATTAATGCTCTGAGCACCTTCATCCCATGGCAGGTAACAGCCCAGAAGAAAAAACTACTAACCTTGTTATACTTGTACAATCAAGGACAAGTCACAGTTTTGACATAAAACCATCTTGTAAGTGCTATTTGAAAGCCCCAGCTTCAAAGCACGATGCTGGACCTTCCATGTGCATCAAAGTTCTTGAAAAAGGTTCTCACTGTGTAGATTACTGCAGATTTGTATCCAATAATTTATTGTGGGAGCATTAAACCATTCATATCACAAACACCTGTGCAAGCCAGTTGGCCTAGTCAATTCTTGTTTAACATTTAATTATGAATATAATTAGCATGAGTTAAGAGACAGGCCAGGCATCCGCAATAAAATTTCTGCTATGCTAAAAAAATTATAACTATAATAACAAAAAAGACTAAGCTGGGGGAGAATATGTCCCTCCTACGCAAACTTTTGCATGACAGCAAAATCCAAGCGCAGATTCCTTTAAAACTTCTTCATTTCCTTTGGTGATAATTGGAAAGCCTCCACCATATTTACAAGAACAAATTAAACAGTTTTTCTGTCCCTTTAATATTAAGGCAATTTTCATCACTGGTATAACCCTTTCAATGAGATTCCTCAGAGTTTCCTCTTTTCCTCAAAATGTAAATGTTGTCCATTAAATATAATTTAAATATTTGTCCATTTGACAGTGTCACTGGAACACTATGTTAGGTAAAGTTCACAAAGGGGAAAATCCAATTAAAATGTTATTTCAGTGCACATCTAAGAGTTTTGTGAAGTGTTCATTTTTAGTCCAACAGAATTGCGTGCTACCAGAAGAAAAGGATTAGTAAATATCACAATGCACCTTGTTTTAAAGGCAGAGGCTCATGTTTAGAAATATAAAAACTAAAGTCAATCTAGAACCAGGCTCCCTATGGACAGGTGTTACCTGAGAATCCTTCACAGAGAAAAGCCCTTCAGAGGAGCTAAACCTTCAGGTGTAGATTTTGTTTTCAATTCCTTTGCAACAACTTTACTACTAATTCTTTTCCAATGCCCTTTATTTCTTATAATTTCCTAATTTCTTTAGTTGGGTTACTTTCCACCTCAAAAATAAAAAAAGTCTATTCAAAGACATGACCTCTAAATTTATTTTTTTCCCCTAAAATACTTGCTTACAGACCCGAAAAGATCTATTTAAAAATGCTGTTGAGCAGAAACAGTTTGCAACTGTGAAGGAAAGGTCATTGAAAAAGAACTTGGAGGTTACCAGGACATATTGTTCCTTGACACCTCCTGAGAACAAAGAGCCTGGAATGAACCTCTTTAGTTACCAGTTTGCTGCTATTGCAAATACAACAGCCTCCATTTACATCTTCAGTGGAGATATTCTTTCTTACTGGCTCAAATTTAAGTGGAGATTGTGCTAGAATATGGTATTTATAATGGTTGGGAATGTTACAGCTTAAATATATTTGTATAATTTTTTTTGCATAATTTATTTTACTTTTTTTATTTACTTATTGGTTTCATTCAGGATGATCACATACACTTTTAATCTGTATTTCATTAACACCCATATTAAAAGCCTTCTCTTTCAGTCTCTGTCTCCTATATCATATTAGCATCTCTTTAAAATGTGAGGGTTTTTCCTTTCTCTTCCATATATCAGTTAATCCTTCTTGAATCAGAATTTCACACAACTTTCCAGATATGATTTCAAAAATATTTCAGAAGTGGATTTAATACTACTCAGACTCCACTGAAAATATCTAGTATCACTTTATGATTGAGATGTTATTATTATTTAGTGTTATTGTGCTTGGGAGAGTATATATACCACACACATATTCACATATTTACATGGATGGATATGCTTGAGGTTATGCTACACATAAAATCATTCCTTTTTTAAATCTTTTAAAAAGTTGTACCTCAACTTTTGACTACTTCTTGTTTCTACACAGCGGGTTTTGTTTGATTGTTTGTTCATGTTATTTTATTGATCTCTACTGTCTTCTGCTATTTATTTGGACAAAAATGTATTAATTATGCAAAATATATTGTGGTGACCCTGGATTTGTTTATAAATCACCACATTCACATGAAATTGAGGCTTTCTGATGCCATGCCAAGCCCCAAAACTTCCTTGGACAAGTACATGGAGGAGAGGAAAACAATTTCAATAGGAGGCTCGCCAACTGTGAATCTGAAGGCAGTTTGATTAGGACTCGAAGCCCACAGATTGAGATTATGACAGAAATTTGCATAATGCCAGAGACTGATAAGATTTGGTTTCTCAGGAACCTATTACGTGATGATGTTAAGAGACTGTCATGGATTTCTTGCAGTGCAATATGCTGACTTGTCTTTCCAAGACGACTTGGCCTTGAGCCTTGTTCTTTGTAAGCCTCAGAGTGAGGTTTCTTTAGATGCCTTTTGAAAATCTCTTTAGACATCTTTTGTAACTTTCCACCAAGATGATACAAGGATGTTATGACTGTCAGAATAAATGAATGTATTTACTTCCTTTCTGTTTCCCAGCTACTATTTTCATAACACTGCATAGTAGTTCAGAGCAGGTCCTTGCTGCACTATTTTTTTCAACCAGTGCAGCTCTGTTCCTTGGTCATGATTATGTATTGATGACTTGATTTGTTTATTGCCTCCTGACACAGGTTTTTTTTTTTTCCCCTGATTTTGGTGCAGACAGCTTCTGTGCAAATTCCTCAAAAGTTACATTATTCAGTGCTAAATTTGCTATGGTCTGCTGAAGACTGAAGCGTGATTATTGCCCTGATAGATGTGAGTTTCTGCAACATGTTTTCTTGAGCCACACAGACAGTGGGTTCTTGGGGCACCTTTCTGAAGCAGGACTAGAGCCAAAGCCCAGAAAAAACCCTTTTTATCGATGCCAGCCATGGTGGAGATGAAGACAATTGACCAACATGGAGAGGACTGACAACTACTGACAGCTTTTGTGGGTCTAAAAAAAGTCTATTATTCCCATGGGAGCTGAATTTATTGTTTGGCTATGTTATCTTTGTAGATTTTGTCAGACAAGACCAGTAAAGACCAGTGTCACAGACCAGCAAAACTGTAATGAGTTTTCAACTAACAAATTTCTTACCCAAAAAAGTTACAAAACTCTATTATGTGTAAGATGCTAAATAACCATCTTCAGTTTCCATACAGTAGGGTAACACATAACATTGTAGGATTGATAGGAATGACATTGAGAATTCTGCTTAGCATGCACCAGGAGACCCTAATTGATATATCGAAAGGATATGTGTGAAATAATTTGAAAAAAGTGTTAATGGTCTATCAGAGAAATCAAAGAAAAAAAAAATCCTGATCTTGAAAAAACAAAAATTAAATGAGTACTAATGTGGACCTTAGGTGGTGTCTAGGCACTTAAATTCTGAAAAAACTTATTTAGTTGCCATCTATCCCTGAAGGTGCATAAGCTAATTAGATGTTGTGATTGTGCCCTTCGAAGAACTTTAGGTGCCTATGGCTCTACTTCTCCCCGTGCAGAGAAATGCTTGCTTTCCTTTTCCAGCCAGAGATGCAAAGCCTGAGCTCCAGAGATGGAGGATTACTTTGCCCAAGTGTCTGGGGAGATTGATCCTGGGGGAGTTGCCAGGACTGAAGCCACATATGCTAATCAAATATGGTGCCCTAAAAATCATAGAATGATAGAGTGGTTTGGGTTGGAAGGGACCTTAAAGATCATGCAGTTCCACCCTCTGCAATGGACAGGGACACTTTCCACTAGACCAGGTTGCTCCAAGCCCCATCCAACCTGGCCTTGGACACTTCCAGGGATGGGGCAGCCACAGCTTCTCTGGCAAGCAGTGCTAGGGCCTCATCACTCTCATAGGCATGAATTTCTCCCTAATATCTAACCCAAACCTGCTCTCTCTCATTTTGAAGCCATTCCCCCTTGTCCTGTCCCTACATGCCCTTGTAAATAGTCTCTCTCCATCTTTCTTGTAGGCTCCCTTCACCTTTCTCCAGAGACCTGGTGACGGATGTGGCTCCCACGTTTTCTGTTCCTCACATGGAGACCTGAGACATATCAGGTTGTGTATTCCACTTGAAAGCCTACAAGTCAGATTTTCAACACTACTATTTTTATTAATATCATTCCTCTGTTCATCTGCCTCAAGTGGGAAACCCACAGCAGCAACAGATACATTCATTGAGAAAACTGTCTGCAGAAGAATCATAATTCTGGCAGAAGGATTTCTATTTAGAGTGTATATATATATATATATATATATATAAAAATATACACACACACACATCTGCCTCTGTGTGTGCATTTTAAACAATAAATCTCCTATTTATCTACAGTACTTAACGGGACACCTTTTAAATTCATATTAGAGATAAGGAACTGAAATGAAGGCATAATCACTAGACCTCATTGAAAAAAAAAAAAATCTTTCCAACATAGTAATCTTTCCAACCTGTTGCTGAGAAAATCAAAGACCTGAACTCAAGCCTTCCAAACCAGAGACAGATGTTGCAGCTTTGGGAACTGGGTGGAATTTTCCTTTGTGGAATATCAGTGGGTTTTTTTCGTAACTGCAGTTGGACAGTTCTCTCCAGCTGAAAAGATCTGGAAGGACTAGTGGATATTTAAATATTTCCTGTTCTGTGGATATCAGACATCCCTGCACAGAAAACTAGTAGACAAATTTCTTTTTTTTTTTTTTCCATGCCTTCTGCCTGAGACTTTTCAAGAAAACTATTTCAATTAAGACTTATAATCAACTAACACATTTACCTGTTAATATTTTTTAACAGATTTTGGGGGTAGATGTTTATCATTTTGGTGGATAAAGTCCTGGAATAAGTTTGTATGGCCATGTTGGTTGAATTCTGTAAATAAGGTGATTAAATGTTTCAGTTATTGGCACTTCTACCACCTTACTCACATGAAGCACAATTTTACTTGCAGACAATCTGTTGAACCACGTCTGTTGATCTTCCAGAAAATCAATAGAACTATTTGCGGTACTGAGTAATTTAAGTGTGGCTGAACCTGACTTCATAGCAGCATTTGGGCACACTTCAGAAGTGCATATTTCATCCAAAATACCACAAGATGACTTGCCAGTAATACTAGACAAAGTCCTTGAAAAAAACCCAAACTCCTTTCCAAATCCTAAGAAACAAAATTAGTATCAGGTCAGAGGTCTTTTGGCCTTCCATTTATCATTTATAAGTTCTCTGATATAAGCTGTATGGACAGTAATTATCCAGCTTCAGCCCAGCAGGCAGAATTCTGAGATTCTATAATGCCCTGAATTATCTTCTGATACTCTGGTCATATTTAAAGTGTTCTAATAGTATGGCCATATCTGAAGTTATTTATAGGGGAAATTGAAGGTGGAGAGCAAGTGCTTTGCCTAACACATAGTACTGTAAAATTTTGTTCCCATGCACATAATAGAGATGTTAATTAAAATGGCAGCATCCAGGAAAATTAATACTAAGCTTGCTATGGATTTTTTCCACATAAGCTTTAAAGTAACATAAGCATAAGGAGTCCATGGCACCTTCTGGGTACTCATTCCTCCTGAAACAGCTAGCTAAATTACTAAATTCTCAAGAACTGTTACTGGCAACTTGTTACTACCTACTACAAGTAGGTTTTTGGACTACTTAATCTTACTTAACAAATGCAAGGCTCTGACTAAGGAGTCTTCAGTGCTGGACCAAGGATATAATCACCATGGCAGTGTGGGAATCAGGTTTGTTATTTCTGGTGTTACTAAGCATTCCTTCTAACTGTAATGCACACCTATGTCCTGCATGTTAATAATTCAAACTTTTGAAAAACAGATACTATGGCCCCTTTTTCTCAACAACTTGAAGAAGAGGAAGGGAAATTTTCTAGCAGCTTAATACTGACCAGGCAAATTAATTAGCACAAGTAGCCAAAGAATCATCTGCAATGGAGATGATATTGAAGAAGAGATATTTTTTTTACTTTGCCTCAGGAGTATTAACATACAGAAGAGCTCCAAAAACACTGAAAACACCTAATTCTTGCTTATAGACATTCTTTAAGTGGAGTTGTTAGGAATACAGATTTGTAGATACTATAGCAGTAAAGGCCAAATAAAGAGAAGATTGATTGGAAATCGTAGATTACTTTAGACAGTTGGATTAGGTAGAAATCACCCTGATGTGCAGTAAAGCAAGAAACAAGAATTAGGGGTTTGAAATAGTGCAAAGCACGTATTAGAGTACTAGCATTTCTTCCTAGGAATAAACTGTCTTAAAATCCCTCTATAAATGAATGTTCATTAGCCTATCAATGTGTATAATGGCTCTCAAAATCATAATAAGAATTAATAATAGTTCAAATAGCAGAAAGGGACATTAATTTCTCACTCATGAATATTAATGCTTTAGTAGACAGACTCTTCCCAACATGATTTCAAACTCTTAATTCGCAAGTCCACAGCCAGTTACCTGGTAATTTTACTATCAAAAACCTTCCCGTGGGGCCACCAAAACATTTCAAATCACTCTAACTTGGACATTAGCAGAGAGATGAGAGTAGAAGACAGCACCAGGAGCGAGATCATGGTGTCCTGATAACGTTCTTCAGAGTACAATAGTGTTTGCACAGCCAAAGGATGTGCCAATGGGCAATGAAAGTAGGGGTAAGGGGGAGGAAGACTCTACTTAGCCCCAGAAGACCAGTATGATGTTGGATTATCAGGAAGAGAAGGTGATGATGTCAGAGGATGGGTGTTAAACACTTCATAGAATTAGGTGCTCAAGAAGAGATGTGGATGAAATGCCAGCTGTGCTCCATGAGCTGGCTTCATCCACTGAGGACACCACACCTCCTTCTTCCCAAGAAGGCAGAGCAGGTGGATGGAGAACCAACTGAGGGGCATGTTCAGGAGCTGGTGCTTCAATGAGCAACTTGTCCCAGTGCATCACAAAAGCTGAAGCTGAACAGTAAGAAACTATTTGTTTTTTTCCCCTCTTAGCACTGCAGACACTGCAGTAGGAACTTAAACTATAGAGATGATGTTCCCCACCTGACTTCCTTTGAAAGGAGAAGAAAGTGAGCTGCCAGGGGTAAACTTTCAGGGAATGCATTCCTTATGCACCCTGTGTTTAACTGCACTGCACCTCCAAACAACCGAGCAGGGAAGGATCTTGTGAGATGCATTTAACCTCATTATATCTGATGCTGGGTTCTTGAAAAGCTTTAGTTGAACTAAAGACTCTTATGAATATAAAATCAAAGTAAGCTGTACATTAAGGGTTCCGAATTCCCCGACAGCTGCGCATGTGCACACCCAGCTCTCATTAACGGCAGTGGCAAATACGTGTGCCCATCACTCAGAAATCAGACCTCTGAGTACTTTGTTGGGTTTGTTGTTTTTTTTTTTTTCCTAGACAGTTTTCTCTATTGGATCTTTAATTAATCTCCTACTAGGCTTTTTCCCTTTAAGCTATCCCTCTACCCCCCTTCCCTTTCCAACGGGAGTAAACCCCCAAATCACTCTGGTTTTTTGTCAAGTTTTTCCAAGCCGACACAGTTTTACAAAATGCACCTGCATATATTAAATACAGAGTGGGTTTGCAGCACACAAACCACAGAGACGTGGAACGGAATGAATGTCTGGGACTTTGAAAACACTTTTTCTGCCTGCCAACTTTAGACAAAAAAAATAATAATCAAGCAAAGGTAGATATGAAAATGAGAACATGAATGTTTTTGCATTCTTTTTGTGATCACTGCAAGGCAAGAGTCTGCAACCTTGTGGAACAAAACACACGCATTTCATTCTGATTAACATAAAGACAGCCCCTTCTAACATGATTCACAATTATTAGTCTCTCTCTTGTGTTTGGGGATATATGGATTATCAGCCTAGCATATTTTGAATACATACACATTTTAACTCCTTTCCTAAACCATTTTAGGCACTACATTTAAATCACATAGACAAAATTTATAGATCAATAATTTGATTTTTTTTTCCTTCCCTCCAGTTAAATACCTAAACGCTGTAGGAGATAAAAGGCAGTCAAAAACAATAAAAAGGCAGGAGCATGGATAATGGAAGGTAAGTCTGATTTGAGATGCCTCTGTTCTTCTATTTTTAAGTTTATTATTATTTTTATATAACAGGCTATTTCACGAGCTCCTGCTGTATCTGATGTACTTACTTATCGCCTCCACAAACTGTTCAAAGAAGCAGTATGGGAACAGCGGCTCAGGCAGCTCTCTGAAAAACATCTTGAGTGCTCCGGTGACAACGTGGATGTCCTCCCACTGGCTGTCGTCCAAATTCAGCTTCTCTTCTGGGAAAACACGAGGAGAAATGGAACAACTGGTTTTAATGAAACAATTACAAGACACTAATTATTATGTTAATGTTTGCCTACTATCATCAGCAACCGTTAACAGCCTTCTGTACCTAGAGGTTTGGTGCTGTGCATGTTTTTTTTTTTTTTTCCCCCTTTTTTTTTTTTTTTTGTAGGAAGAGAACATTTTCAATGGAATACCATCTGTAGGAATGCAGCTAACAAAAAAACAAGAGACACAAAGAGACAGCACCATTGACACAGTATGTCAGATACATTTATTCCCATAATGCATCAGTATGAAAATTAGCATCACAGCTCAACATGATTCAAAGCTATTTGGTTTTGAGGCCGAGGGGCTAAGAGTTGCCAACGATGGACGGCTCAAGGGACCGGCCTAAAGGCCTTGCTGAGCCAACAGGAGACATATGCTAAACATGGCAATAGAAAATGAGTTATTGCTTTACATGTGTTAGCCTTGCTATGTACAAGGGAATAATGGGTAACGCTTTTCTCCTCTTTCTCCTTTTTCTTTTTTTTTTTTTTTTTTTTTTCTTGCCTGAATGTAATGTCAGCAAGGAATAGAGGACTGTGAGAGAAAGGATATTAATTCCTTCTTACTGCTTCAAAAATATTTTGTTTGGTTTTCATCTCTGGGAGGAAGATTTGCCCAGCAACAATATTAGACAGACCCCTGTTGGCCTACCTAGGCTATGCAAAGCTGTCAAAAATGATAACACACTAAAGACAAACCACAAGTGCCTCCAAAACTGTTTTGCAAACAAAAAAAAAATGTTTTCTTTTGAAGCTTGACTGAGCTAAGAAATTTAAATATAAAAGAAACTAAATGCTAAAATGGAGTTTCTAATAAAAATAAAACAAGATTGGGTGATTATTTTATTTTTCTATGGGTTTGTCTTTTTTTTTTTCCTTTCTTTTTAATTCTAAGAGTGTGATACTGTTAGAACATAATAAACAATGAGATCATAATCCCTATAAAACTCGAGGACAGTGCAAATCCTTATTAGTCCAAATTAAAATGACACACACTTACTCCAAGTTTTGTTATTCCAAAAATGGAGTTTGCTTTTTTTTCCCCATGTGATATGATTCTCTCTTCTAGAAATTTTCAGTCTCAATGCAAATCAGGGGCCAACCATGAAAACTGCTGAACAAATTTAATTTGAAGCAACATAGTCCTGAAATGTTTTACTAAATGTCACTGAAATTTCATGTTTAGCAGTTCATCTGGTTTCAAGAGCAGCCTCTTAACTGAACTGTTGTTAAACAAAATGGTAAAATTGTAGGAGACACATGGACACCCACAATTCCGGATCCCAGTACTTTAACACAATGGTTTTCTCACTGTGGAGTTTATTTCTGGGCAGAAAATCTTATTCAAAATGGAGTAATCTTTCAACTTCTATTTAATAAGTGTTATTAAATGCTTTCAAAATTTCTGGATTCAGGAAATGTGTACAAATAAAGGAATGGACCCAATTCCTTAACTTGGAGAAATGTGAGACAAAGCTGGAACAAAGGCAGACTTGTGCATTTCATTTAGATGTCTTGTTTGCTTCTTTGGTTTCAAGCCTCTTTTTTTTTTCTTTCCTTTCTTTCTTTTTTTCCCATTCAATTACCTCAATCATAAAAGTAATGATTTGATCTCAAATGAGTTACCAGAGGGGATCTTCTTTAGACTCTGAGATCATATTTGATTGATCGTATTTCAACAATTAGCCTTTTATTTTGCCACACACTATTGAACTAGATCGACAGCATCTTAGCAGGCCAGCTTTAAACAGTCAACTGTTAACAATAGCATCAAAAAGAGAGACCTGATGGGGTTTACTGTCACTTTAAAGAACAGGGTGGGTTTTCACATTGTTGAAATCTGTCAGATATTTTGAAATGTCCCTCTCACTATGGTGCCACACCCCCTGCGTGCCCTTATAATAAAATTGGTTTTACTCCTGATTAAATCATTTTCTCCCTACCCACTACCATACTTCTCATAATGGACCTGTGTGCTCTACAGCTGGTGTTCTTCCCATGGTACCAATTCTTACTTTATCTTTTAAGCACTTTGCTGCTAAGATCTCATGCAGAGTGCTTATGTTTTGTTAAGAGCTTCATTCTTAGAGAAATAGCTTAACACATGTTCTAAAAATGTTGTACAACTTATTGCTTAAAACACATTTAGAAAATGTATAAGTACTGTAGCTTTGGCACAGAACTTTAAGTAGAAACCTTAAAAAAAAAAAAACACAACTTGTTTTTGCCATGCATTTGTCTTAAATGTCTAAAGTGGAATGCTTGACTTCTAAGGCTTTATAGAGACTTATCTTACCAGATTTTTGCACCATTTCCAGCTCTTCAAGGAAACGTGTTAGGAATGTATCATCGTGAAAGCAAAGGGTGTCAATTTTCCCTCTAGCAATAAGAGAGTTTTTAAAAATGTTTGCTAGAAGGAACAAATGCCAAGTAAAAAAAAAAAAAAAAAAGGCAAAAGAAAATAGAAGTCCATTCAGTGTAAGACTCTCTGTTGGTTCCCACTGGTTGGAATCTCTCACATACCATGGCAATAGGGCCATAAACAAACACACACACATTTCAGGCTGGGCTTAAGGGGAGGACCTGACTTTTTGGCTTTACTCAGACATATTTCTTATTGGGGTGTTTTGCTTACATAAAGATTAAGTCCCAAATCTGGTATTTAAACTTGACAGTCAAGGACTGCTTTCAGTCAGGAGATACTGTATCTGGGAAGATGCTCAAAATCTCACAGTCCTAAAAATTTGCTTTAACTTGTCAGTAGTATTTGATTAGTTCAACCATCACTGCCAGTTGATATCATATATCTTAGATACAGACAGAAATATGCCCAGAAAATCCCATAAAATTTATGCTAATACTCAGGCTGAAAATATAAAGACCACATTAAGGAAAAAAAAAATAGTGTGGGCACTTGTCAAGGTTATTATTTAAAAAAAATTGATATACAATACATTTGTGAAGGGAATATGTGCTTTACTATGTTTTTATTCTTAGCAAATCAGTCTTTTCAAAAATACACGTTTTTAATGGAACTTGCAATGTCTGCAGTAGAACCAAGCAGGAGTTCAGCTTTGGTTTAAATGTACCATCCTGGGGTTATCCCTGTTCAAAAAGGAAGAAAGTAATCTATGGAAAGAACAGCTAAAGACAGAAAAAAAGGAGAAAATATGAAAATCAACCGAAGCTGTACAGAGAGCTCAGTTCTGAAAGAAAATGGATGTGGTTCCTCTAACCACATTCCCTGCCTGGTATGAAGACTAATCTCTAGGAGCAAAATGCAGTCTTTTGAGAGCACTGCTGGTTCAGCTGTCTTTTCAGAAAATTCCTAGCTTGTATTTTCCCAGCTCTACATTCTCTCTTGCCCGTGGTGCCATTAAATGCCAGAGCACCACCTCTCAGAAGTCCTACTCCACTTTGGGTATTACATATTCCTGCAGCTCTTGGATGACCCCAAAAAGCAATTCCTGCAAACCTAATTAGCAACACCTGGTCTGTTGTGGAAATTGTGCCCTCAAAAAACTTTCTAAAGACTTTGGTGAGATGTGTCTTGTTGGGTCTCACAGTGTGATCCGTTTGCTGACATTGCTGCCTTTTCCATCATTTCCCTGCTGCTGGCTGCACACGGCAGCACTGGGATGACAATGTCCTTCGTGTGCAGCGCTTGGGTACAACATCTGCCACCTCTGTACTCCCTGAACTTTGGCATTCGGGGTTGGATCAACACCCAGGTCCAGTGTGGGAAACCTCAGAGCACTGGAGTTTTCATCCCAATGACCAGTGCATCTGTTGAGGGAAATCTCCCCTGGAGAAAGTCCTGCACAGCACTGTTAACTAATCCATACAATATCCCTCACATCAAAATGGTTGCAGAAGAGCTGGGTGGGCACAAAGCATTCCCAGTTGACTGAAAGCCTGGGAAATTTGCTGGACTCACTCATTCCAGTAGGCATTTTACTACTGAGAGATCCAAAACAGAGTTCTGTGGTTAAAAGAGAAAAAGAAAATTCCTCATTCAAGTACTAGTAAAAGACAAACTGTCCAGTGTCGTTGCGCTTCTTTCTCAAACTTGAAGACACCTCTTTTTAATGGTTATATTCATCAGAAATAATTGTCTGTTCATTCAACATTTTCAATAGGATAAAAATGAAAGAACAGATTCAAGAGAAATTTCTCCACTTGCATCAGCCAGTGAAGCACTCTTCCATGATGAAATCCCTTTGTGAGAGCTGTTCCTGTGGCTGACAGCAAAAACATTAATTTGTACACTGAGAGGAGTGTGTGTTCAATAGCTGTACCTGCATTTTACAAGACACAGCTTCTCTGATCAGCAGTGCACAGACACAGCAGCCTTCTAGGGGCAAGCAGCTTCTTTCAGAGTGATCACACTCATTTTAGAGCAGCACTAGAGCACAGGGATCTCTGAAGGCATGGCAGCAATGGGATGCTGTGAGGTGGTGAAGGCTCTTGCTCATCATATGACAAGGAGCTCAAACCTTTGGCAATGCAGAACATGATTCTGAGTTTCCTCCCTTGCAGTAAGTCCCGTCCTGGCATTGCAGTTTATATAGAGCCTCCAAAGTGCATAAAACCCCTGGAACTTTGATCAAACAGTACAGCAAAGAAACTTCCACTGTTTGCTCATCCACTGCTCATTAAGCCTGATTTTTCTGAGTTCCTCCTCTCACCCTTGCTAGTTTTGGGAGCTCCACTATCCTTCCTGCACTCAATGCATGGTCCTTCACTTCCAAGAGTGTTTAAACAAATCAAATAAATTGTCAGCTAAGCAAATCATTAAATTTTGTCTACAACGGATTTCTAAGCAGCTTCTGCTGAATCCATCCAATGTTACTGCTGATGAATTGTCAAGGATATAGTCAGCAAAAGAAAGGTTGTGTGCATTACTCCTCCTCTGCTAGAGGAACCTGCCATGCCCTTTTAAGGGAAAATTTAAGCTGTGATGTTACAGTGCCTGAGAATGTGTTTATTATTGGAGTACCCACTTCCATGGAGCCCAGGCACAAATTAATGAGCATCTTAAGCTAAAACACAGAATATCTCTATGTGCACCCAGGGTGCTGCTTACTCCAGTCCTCTGGAATGACAGTTCTTTGACATGGGGGCATGCTGGAACAACCAAGTACTGCTAACTTAAATCTCAGTCTGAGCCAGAAACAGAAAAGATTTCTGCACATGGGCACACTGGGTCATATTCATCCTCTCATAGTTCCACAAAGTCCAGAGAGTAAGAGAGGGATGAACTATCTCATTGTTTCTGTGAAAAAGACTCAGTGCATTTGAGGAGTTCAGGAATGGCACATCATGAAGGCATTTGAGGAGTTCAAAGGTTTAGAAAAGTGGTCAGGTGGTGCCATGGAGTTGGGGAAATTTCTATACCATCGATGCCGTTGGAAACTGGAAGCATAAAAATATGCAGTGGTACTGAAAGGACAATCCTTTTGGTAGCAAGAAACAGGTATCATCAGCAAGATGCTCATGTGTTATTCACTGCTAATACCTGCTGCAGCTTAGATGGCAGAGATACTAGTTTTGACTTATCATATTCTATCATTGCGATCTGAAGCAATAATTACTGTAATTGGATTATAATTACAAGTACTTTCAAAATTCATTAAATTTAGCTGAATCAACTATTCCGTATGGGAAAAGGAATGATTTTAAATATAGAATATATCCCCTCAAAATGCGGCTGAAAGCTCCCTAAGAACAAGCAGACCACCTGTTTACAGATCAACATACTCCTGCCAGACTCGCTTGGAGGTGACTTGTAAACAAAGAGTAGGAGCAGGCAGACACAGCCTGAGCAACTGAGACCTGCAGGGCCAGATTACTACTTCATTTCAGGCCAAATAAACAGTCAGATACACCCAGGGGCTTAAAGAAAGGGACAAGGAAATGGCAGAGAGGAACTCCCACCCAGCTCCTACACTCCCACCGAGGAGTGTTTTCAGCCTTGGAGCACCAAGGCTGCCTGAGCACAAGGAAGGGGCTTGGCAGAATTTCTGCAACTCATAGAAGTAAAATGGCTATGCAGAGGGGAAATTACATTTGTCTTGCAGTGGTAAGACAAATTCTCTATCAAATTCTCTATCTAATTCCCTCTAGTTAGTTGTTGAGCATTAACTTCAACTTCTTCTTCACAGTTAAAGCACACTTTATTTTCTTCTTTCTGTTTATTCTTCACTCTTTATTCTGATCCAGACTAATGACTGCAGAACACAAACACTAAATACTTGCCTAGATCAGAGACTTACTTCTCAGGACACATTTTACTATTCAAAGGCAAAAGTCCATTCTGAATTCTGCTTTTGACTTGATCTTCCTCCCTTAGTTTTGTATGTTGTGTATACATACATTAGGAAGGTAAATATCTCCTGACTTCAAATCTGTTATTAACATTTTTTTATTGTGTAATGGCTCTCCAGTAAGCTTCTCTG
The DNA here is from genome assembly GCA_035041135.1 of Platyrinchus mystaceus. Lineage (NCBI taxonomy): Eukaryota > Metazoa > Chordata > Aves > Passeriformes > Tyrannidae > Platyrinchus > Platyrinchus mystaceus. The sequence continues at coordinate 3,743,347 of JAWWLV010000183.1, forward strand.
CAATCTAATTTTAGAGGTTTTCTCTTTCCTTTTTTTTTTTTCCCCATTTACACTCATATCTTTTATTAGAATTATGTGTATCAGTGTCCACAAATCTACATTTTAAATAAATTGAAGGCTCTCAAGATCTAATACAGAGAGGAATTGGACAATGACTCTCTGTCCCATTTTCATACTTCAAAAATGTGTTCATATTCATATCTTTTTAATTGTGCTACTAACTCAGAGTGCTTTAGGATTCTGTCATATAGCTCTTCTGTTCTTCCCTTTCTTGCTGTTTCTAACACTGCTTCTATTTCCATTCTTGTCAAAAGCCTTTTCATAGTCCAAAAATCTGTACACAATGTTTTGTAATATTTGGCAGACTTATCTGAAACCTAATTCACTGCCTTCTTGTGATTCATGGGTCATAAATTATTTCATATGTAATGCACCCCAAAGGGTAAAAAATTCTTTATATTAAATTTCAACCAGACACTTTAAGGGGGGAAAAAAAATAAAAAAGGAAAAGACTATTTTTGAGACACTGCACAGATCTGACCTCAATATATGGTCTAGTGTGTTGTCTTCCACAAATGGCATCTCAGTATCCTTTAGTAAATATGAGATTTCAACATGCTACAAGCAAAAACACTCCTGCCATAGCGTGGGCTTGCTATGGAAAACTTTAAAGGAAAGGAGAAACACAAAATATGAAGCCCTGGCTCAGACAACTGGCGCATTAAAACAGTCCTGTCTCCAGTGATTGTTAAACTGAAAGGGTCTGCACGAAAACAATTCAAAAAACAAGAATACCACCCAATCCTGACTTGTTGCACACAGCCAACTTATTGGGACTGACCCCAGTTACAATAAGCCTGTGCCTCAGTGAGTGAGTTTCAATAATCAAAGGAAATAATTAACAAAACAATAAAGATCATTATAACTTACTTTATGTAAATGACTTCCAAATGTAAATAGATCAAAGCTTAAGCTAAAATTAAGCAGTTCCCTTAGTCCTCTTGGAATACTGAAAAGGAGCATACATATAATGGCTTGTTTACAGCTGTAAGGATTATCAATGAAATATTAGTTTATCATTTTATTAGAAAAATTGAAAACTAAACAATGCTCAGAATGTTGTTCCTATATTGCTTACATCTGTAATGCCATATATTTTAATGGGAGTATTTCCAAGAATAAAGGTTGACCACACGTGTAAATCTCTGTTCTCACACACAGGTTTGTAGGATGTCCAGAGAACAAATTCTAGATTTTTATTTTTTAATGAAAGGGCTCTTTGAAATAGACCAGCTGAAAGAAGTATCCTTACATGGAATCAGGTGCACACAGACCTTGCAAATGTCAAGGACAAAACATTTTATTTTGTATAGAATTTATCTTTCGGTTCACTAAAGTCAAAACACTTCTGTTCATCAGAACTTTTATAAAGGACTGTTTCATAATATGAATCCATTTGGATTATCTGACCAGAGATAAGACTTCAATGGACTTACTATATCATTCACCACTGTACCAGTGCCACAAAAGGGAATTACAATTAATTGGATTATGTTGGTCTCCACCCGCTGATTGTAGAAGAGAAAGTCTGAAACTGTAACTATTTCAAACGGACCATATCTCTCATCAACCATGGGATTTGGGCTTTAATTTACCAATAAAGCTTAATTTCTTCTCTATATTCTCTTCTGGTTCGGAAGAGGTCATTTAGACACTTTATTCAAGTTATTCAAAAAGAAAGGACAGTTTTGTTAAATACTTTCAAACTCACACTTTCATATTTGCACCTTGCCTTTAAGAATTATTTATTCTCTTTATTAGCATTAAAGTGAGTTTTCTTGAAAAACTCAAGCCAGAGAACCCAGTCCTGTGTTTAGGTCATAAGAATAATTCAGGCTTCACCTCCCCTGGTTCAGTTATTTAAAATTTGGATGAAATTGTTACCTACCATGACAATTTGCTATCAACTATATAGTGGACAGAGAATATCACTACATGTCATGTAGGTTCTTTTAAAGACATGAGGTGGTAAGAGTTTTCCATAGCAAAGTCCCATAGTAGATGTAGGTTTGTCTGTATGGAAAGTTACACTAGGTATGAATATAAATTTGATATAAATATAAATTTAAATTCTATTACCTTGGAAATAGATATATTTTACAATGCAGGTAACTTCATCTAATTTAATTAATGTGACTTATATGCTAAAACCTGATAATAATACTGTGCTTATTCTATCTGTCCAGATATATGTGTGTGTATATATATATATATATATATACATATACTTATGGACATTTCTAAGTATGTTTATATATTATTTTTTTGCTGATGGCTCTGCCTCAAAGCAGCTAGGATTTTTCTTCACAACCCTTACTGGAAGGTTGTTTCACTGCCTAATTCCTTCTGGTTTCCAGTCTAAATTATTCATCTTTATACACTTTTAAAATAATTATTAATATCAGTAATGCTCACTTTGATTTTTTTCATTTTTTGTCAAACTTTCCCGTTCAGCCTAAGAAATAAAAAGTCCTCAGTCAACTTACTTCAAAACCATGTTGCTTAATTCACATTTGCATTACTTTTTGCTAATATCTGAAGCTCTAATTCCGTTCCCTGGATATTAGCGGGACTAGCTATGCTGTTAAAGATAGGAATGCTTCTAAGTGCTTACTGAATCAGGGCATATGAGATGATAATTGTATGTGTTTAAAACAAAACTTTAAACAGGAGGGGATTATATAAGTTGCTAAAACAAATATATCTTCAAGTGCACTGAAGGACTTTCAAATGTTAACGAAATGTCCTTTGATAATAATAGTGCTAATAATAACATGAAATTTCAAATATTTTTATGCATTTTGAGAATCACGTGTTACCCAGAATAGGGAAGATTCTTGCTAAGTGCACTTTTTCACATGAATTTGTCAACTTTGGAGCTACTTCCATTTTGAAGACACACCAGTGGATCGTGTCTTGATCCAGTCACGAGTTATCCTGCACATTTCTGCTTCTTTTGCACAGTGCTTACAAACTTTGACGTCTTTGTGACACTGAAAATAGAATTTTTTCAACGAATATGATGCTTTTGAAAATATGGAAGACCTAAGTGTCTAATCAAACCTATGTTCATGAAATCTATGCAATCACATGACCGGTGGGATCAGGAGCTGCGTACACAGCAACATTTGACACCTTGCTCAGGTCTTTTTAAGCAAAAGGATGGAATTTGGAGATCACTGTGGGCTTAAAACAATATCTCCATCCACCCTGCCACGTGCAATCCCACATGCAACTCCACACCTTCTCTCAGTGAGCCTCAGGAGACGCATAAATACCCCAGGGCACATGTAAACACGCTTGGCAGTGTCTGTGGTTCCTCCTTGGCAGAGAAGGGGTGCGATGAAATTCGGGTGACTCATGGCATGTTTTCCATTTCCCACACACGCCTCACAGGCTCACGTGGAAGGAGGAGACAGCGGCGTCTCCTGCATCCACCAAATCCTTTCTAAGCTCACACCTTTCCCTCCATCCCGTGCACACATCCACGTTTTGCACTTTCATTTGTTCTGTGGTAGAACCTAGCACAGATTTGTTCCCACCTTTCCCTTTTCCCAGGGTTTATCTGGATGTGCATTCTAATTGCAATGCTTCCAATTCCTCTTATTCCATCTAAACTTACAGGCATATATTACAGGAGGGCAGAGGTACGCTTTGAAAAAAATTTTAAACTGTACAGTACATGGATTTTTCCTGTTCTACAAATTAGTCTTGTGAATGGACTTGTAATAACAAGAGGATTTCAACATAAAATAAGAGATTTTCATGTCTTTGGTTCCTTGAGATGCATTCAGGTCCCTCCCGTGAGAAATATATTAAAATATTGATTAGATTAGAGCAAAATTTCAAATAAATGGAGATTTATACTTTCTTTTGGATACAGAATCTTATAAAAAAGTTTCAAGGCATCACACAACAAAGCAGTTGACAAGAAAGATAGCATCTGCTTTCCTGCCTATTTAAGCTGAAGTTTTTCATTCTAAATGCAAGCAATGTTTCCGAAGTTAACATAATTAACTCACGACAATCCTGAAACATCATAATATAAGATACAGATGGAAATTCAAAGCTTCAAAAATGTCATATAACTGCAAGAGGATTATAATTTTTTAACAGCATGAATATGAATAATAATTAAAACAGGTGTTTTTGTTTCAAACAGTTTTGCCCACTGTGACATTACCAGGAGGGTTATTTATGTATTAATCTATTAGGAAGTATATATTGCTCAAAAAATGAGATATGCAATAATAATGAGTTTAAAGGATAAAAGAATGACACTCTGTCCTGCTTCCTGAAACAATAAAAGACCAGTAGTTCAATTAGTTAGTAATTTCCGTGTGACTATTTGACAAATCCTACTAATTGTTAAGCTCCCACTAACTATTGCTTTACATAATTAATTATATTCAAACGTGAACAACAAAGACATGTGGGCCAGTTGCCCTTTTGACAATGTTTTTCGCAAACTGACTTGCTTACCAAAAATATTTTTCGAACGGAAAAGATACTAATCTGAAGTGGAAATACACATCAGAACGTTAAAGCAGCTCTGCATTTTGCCATGGTTATGAGAAAAAAATTTGGATTGTTTAACATATCATTTATGCTGCATGCATAATAGCTGAAGTCTTCTAGCAGAGATCTTTCATATTAATTTAGCATTGCATAAAATTCATAGTAACAGGTCCAAGGGTCAAGCATCATTCATCATTAGTTGAAGTGACATTTGCAACCCTTCACAGAGCAGCTGCTTGAAAGGGGAAGAAAGGTATTCTTTGGGAGAATGGGGGGTAGCACACAATCCCCGCTCTATCTGCGGAAGGGAAAACAAGGTGCCACTATGTCAGCATGGTAATGTGCTTAAATTTGGTGATGTCATTCTTCCCTAACCCCCACGAGTCACAAGGCACAAGACAGCTGCATTCCTGAACTTCGGAGTTCGGGTGGAGATAAGTAATAACTAGATGTAAATGAATTACATTACTGTGGTTGTGAACATAGCTCTGTGCATCTAAATTATGATTTATATCAGGATCCTATCTTGTTTTTGAGAGTTTTCTACTTGTTAACAAGGCAGCCCTTGTTCTCATGGCATCCTCCAGGCATAATAGTTTCTGGGAAGCCAAATAAGATCACTTTTGAAACTGCAAGACAGCATTCCAAGACTTTGCAGCAGAACACATTGGCCAAATTAGGACTTCTGAAGACTGTTAGCTAACAAATAAAATCTTTTTTTTTTTTCATTCTTTGTGGCATGTCTTCACTACTATAAAACATTAAGATCAGAACGGGAAATGTGAGCAATTAAAATGAAAATGTAATCATCTGCAAGAAAAGATAAATTTGTATTAAATGGCTAATACTTCACAGTCCTTTTGATATTACAAGTACTTTTTAAGAAAATATATATTTTATGTCATAGTAATTTTTATTATGTGAAACATGTGATCTCTTTGGAATTATGCACATTTTTAAACCGCAGTCATTTAAACAGCATGCGACACAAAGTAGTTCGATTTTGGAGCTTTGCTAATATTTGGTGATTTTCCTCAACTTTATACCTGAAATGTATTTAATTTATTCATGCTGCTAATTATCCACTAGTATGTAAAGCACTGGGATGATTACTAACACACTACTACTTCTTCCTTAACAAGTTTAATCATTTTTACAAGGGAAAACAATGTTTTTTAAAGAGTCACTTAGAAGCACATGAAAAATGTTCAAGGACATCGCTTATTACACACTGCAATTCTATGAGCTGCTATAAATTAAACTCCCAGTCAAAACACTTGCACCAGTGAGAAGTCACTCTTCCATACTCTACGCATGCGTTGCAGAGGAGAGGGTGCACTGGTCTGGAGTCAAAATATTGGTGCTGCAGCTATTTAATGGTGAGACTTCATAGTAGCCAGTATGAGCAGTGGTTCCTCACATTGCACAGCAGCTGTGAGCCTTAAACTGAGTCCCAAAATGGTTTGCAGACCACGTGGGTCGTATAAAATATGTTATTTATAATATAAAATGTTGAAGAATCCATCCCCAAATCAAACCAAAAGCGCTTCCAAATAGAACTAGTGCTACCAGTACATTCCTCTTATGTCCTCTCATTAGAACCCATGGGTTTTAATCACTGTGCAGCCATTAAACACATATGTAAAGATGTTATAGATACCGGCGAGGCAGAATGGCTGTAAAAGGAATAGAACAGCAGAGGCAAGATGACTGGCAGATAGGGTTGCCACATCCCCCTTAAAGAGACTGCTCCTTTTCCACACCTTATGTCTCTTGTACCATAAAAATATGCATAGATGTATGTGGGAGCATCATAGCAGATTTCTTGGGATGCGTGCCATGCATCTGAGCTCCGAAGCTGGCTCAACGTTGTCACCATTAAGTCGCAGTGTACACAGCAACACTTCAATCTAATTTCAATTAGGGAAAAGTTACACAGAAACTTCTTTGAGAGTACACATGACCCTACACATAAATACCAATTAAATTCAGTATCATCAGTGTCTTTGCAGTGAACATTGATATCACCAGCGAGAGGAAGGAATTTAAAATGAGGCAACGCTTGATGACATTACCTCCATCTACAAACTCTGCCTGTGCTAACTAGTACGTCAATGATTAGTAAAACAGTGGGATTCATTTGTGAAGAAACGGGGTGAAAAGTATAAAAATGACATGAAATTTTCATTGCAGGCAGTTTTTGTGTGACATAAGGTAGAATATTGCAGCTCTATGCAATGAAATACTACCTGGTAAATGAATAAAAGCTTAATCTGCTGAGAAGCTACAGACACCAGCAGTGGTTAGGCAGTTGCAGCTAACAGGAGCTAACTAAAAATTACTTCTTATACCAAGGACATGTAATCTCAAACCAGTTATTTACATGGTTAACTAGCCCTCTGTCCTGAACACAGACAAATCTGTAAATGAAGGGTACTCCAGTGTCATTGAGGTCAGTGAGATATTCAGGATACACAGGCACTGCACTTAGATTTGTGCCATTTCCCTTTGTTTGGCCACCTTTTATTTAGAAACAATGGCACAAAAAGTGTAGTAAGTTAGGGCTTTACTTCTTGACAACCACTTTTCCATTCCAGAGCTAGAAGATTCCCCTAACATGCAGATTACTTGAGGAAGATATTAAAGCACCCTTTAAGAACAGAAGGAAACAACCCCCTCTCCACAAACCCAACACCTCTCAAACCTGCAAGAAGACAGGAGGAAGAGTCATCCTAAAAGTGTTAAGGTTCCTTGTGCACCATCTCTCATTGGTGACTGGGGAGACTTTATAGTCTTTCAAATCTTCTTTCAATCACAAGATGCTTTAAAGGGACAGAAGGTCTTAAAATGTGTTCTCCATCTCCCCAGTTGAGAGAGATACATCGAAGGGGGAGGGAGGGGGGTGTCAGGCCACAACACAAAAAGCATTAATGCAAAGAACAGTGGGGTCTCTCCCTAATTTGACTTTCTCTACAGGTGGTCTGCAGCTGCATCCAAACAGGTTACACGACTGCCTTCCCATGGGCATTACAACAAAGTAGGATCTGTATTCACAAGAATACATTTACTGGCATGGGCTGATTCAGGTCTAAAAATAAGAAAAAAGCATTTTTCAGTATAGCCTGAGGTAACTCCCTGCGCCAGCAGAAGACAGTAGCACTCTTGTTTCACTGGCTGTGCGTGATGATAAAGGATATCAGAAACCTTCCTCATGTGACTCACCGAGGTCCACAGCCAGCTTCCAATTGATTCATTTTATTTGTATTAGTTTGTTCTCCATCGACCACACAACAGGCTGGACCAAATCAATAAGCAATATTCTGTTTTCTATTGACTCGGGGGGTAATTCGCACTGGGCCCTGCAACTGCTGTGCCTGATTTTATAGTTCTGTAAATCATCATGGAAACGGCGGGGCTCGGAGACCGCTGGGAGCAGGGAGAAATTGGAAAAAAATTGCAAAGGCAAGGTGAGATATTGGCTTTTAAACTGTTGCACCAGCCAGAGGAGGGATGAGGGGTCTGCGCTGTGGGTGCTCTTCAAGGGATGCAGAAGGTATTTCACCTTGTGCCTAACTAGTCATGAAGCGAGAAGCACACGCAAGTGGATGTGCAGACGTGCCTTTGGTAGTGTGCAAAAATGATATATGGATGAGATGAGCATGGAACTGTTGTGGCTCCACTTCCAGCCCCAGGACAGAGCTGAGAGGTGTTGCTGGCAGCTGCTGCAACCCGGTGGGGTTTACAGAGACAGAGCTGTAACCCATCAGTCTGGCACCACCAAAATCCCTGCTCTGGACACCACCACAAAGAGTTGTCCCTGTGTATGTATGAAATGGCCTTGGTGGAACTTCCTTAAGTAGACAGCCCTTGTCTGCTTAAATGTCTGCTTTCTGTAAAATTCTGCTAAAATACACTATCCCAGAAGTTTTTAGCCATTTTTCCTGCTTTCTTTTTCTATTCCTTTTTTATTTTTTTCCCCCAGCTTGTTCACAGTAACTTGGGTGATATCTGCTAACTAGATGCCTCCAAATAACTTATCTTTGCACTCCTCAATTATTTTTTTTTAAGACTTCCTCTTCTTGCAAGTAGTGGATAATTGGAAATAAAAGAGCTTTTGCCCAAAACTGTCCCGCACCACTTCTTCCACAGGAGCCTGCTGACATACTCAGTATAATTGCAACACAGCTGTCATTACCCCTGCATCAAGAAAGACACTCTCTGTAATGTAATATGTTCTATCTCTTTTTCCTTAAAATTTTTGAATCCTCCTCCTGCCCCAGATCTCAGATTTCTTGAGCTGCTGTACCAAAGTAGAGAGCTGGCTTTTCAGTGTCTCTGATAATATTGGGTTTTCTACACAAGACAGAAAAAGCAAGCTGGGTACTGGGGTGGATGTATGTAAGGGGTGGCAGAATACAGCCCAGTGTGTTCTTCCTATCAAATACACTTGACAAACTTTAATGAAAAGTCTTCTCTACTTCCTACTAACAGATGTTTCCAATTTTTTCTCTCTCAGCACTTTAAACCACCATCTTTAGTTTTCATGTCTAAGAGACATTATTATAGGATACATCATAATGATATACTGTACATTCATATACAGTATCCCATACAATGACTAGTTGATTTATAATTCAGATCCAATAAAGGGAAAAATTGATTTAACTGATGACTAGTGAAATACTAAGTGCATTACAATGTTTGAAAAGAACATCCTTTTCTTGAAATGCGAGTGACATAATAAAATTAAATATGGATATAAGATAATGCCCATTATTATTAGGCAAGTGGAATCAAAGGGAAGAAAAGGAAGAAAAGCAATCTCTATGGATCAAGGAATGCCTAAACTTCCTCTTCAAATGTACAAAAGCATAAACACAAATGGAAAAATTTTGCAAATAAAATAAATTAAAATAATCTTGAATTACAGTATAAAGTTAGTTTTCCATTAACTGGTCTTTGTCCATCAGGACTTGCAGCGGTGTTTTCACATTTGGGTACCATACTGGGGGTAACTGTGAATTTTGGGGGTCATTAATGTTTGGGGTTTTAAGCTGTGATAAACGGTTTTTTTCCACAAACCCATATAGCAGCACGAACACACAATTTAACCCTCCATCCAAGAAGCTCATATCCTTGTCCTACGTCTCACCCCCCTCACTTCTGACCTCTTCCTTCACCCCCCAAAGCCCCGATGGAGGTTGATCCCCGTTTCTCACCCCTCCCCGGAACGCTCACACAATTAATACCGAGGCGATGCAGCCACTGATATCCCTGTTTCATTCCAGGAGCTTCACGACTGCTCCCCGTCCCCCTGTGCAGCTGTGTGGGCAAGGAGCCTGCCCGGGGGTGCTGGGGAGGCCATCAGCAGGTAGGGAGCACAAACACAAGGCACCAGTGAGCTGCCACAGCTTTTAGAGCAGCCCTTCGACATATTTTACATTCCCAGATCAGAAATCGAGGCCAGGCACCTCGGAGGTAGCCAGGATTTTTAACTTTCTTCAAGCATCTGCTAGAAGTCAGTCACTTCAACATTTGCACATATCTTTTGTTCTTCCAGATGGGTAAATTGCTCCTAATACAAAGTGACTCCTATTTGAAAGCGGCTGTGATTGCTCATACAGACTTAGATTGATGGTCAATTTTTTTTATAATCCTAGAGAAGTAGCTTTTCCCTGCAGGAACATGTGTATTTTGCTCCTGGAGAAGCAGTGGCAGACAGTAATCGCTCCAGTGCTGGGGCCAATAGAGTTTATAATATTGAAAGAACCCTACAGTCGTTATAACCAAATTAAGATCCAAAAACCTGGCACTAAACTACACCTCATCTCACTGTTCCATCGGTAGCATTTTAAAATACTTTAACAATTTCAGTATTTTACAGAAAAGTTTTAACCTGTATTATGGAATTCAAAGAAATATTATTAATCAGCTCACAAAAATGCACCAGCAGAATCTGGGGGTCAGCTAATTTGTGCTTAAACACCTCAATTTGCATGTGCAAAACTGGATAATTATGCTCCTAGTTGCCCATTCATGTGTACAGATGGGTGCACCCACACATTTTTGTGGGATAATTTTTGGAAGCCTATGGAAAATATGGTCTTTAAAGATTTTAATAAGGTTGGCAAAACATACTTTCTCCGCATAAAATTATGTAGTTCCCAAGTCTAAAATTATTTTGATTTAAAAAATGAAAATTGGCAAGGGATTAATCCATAATATGGTCTAATTGCTTTTTTCTTAAAAATTTAATGGTCAAGATCTTAACTCAGAATAGTGGTTACTGTTCATGAACTGAAACTAAGAAACAGAACTTGAATAAGGGATTTTTTTAAGTGTCTAAATATGCATTTAGCTAATAGAATCCTCTTACCTTTAGTTGAATAACAGGTATAACAATTATGAAAGCGTATTTCATTTATACATCTGAAGCATAAAGCTCTACTACTTATATTTTTATGAGATTGAAATGCAAACTGGCCAAAGCTTGGAAATAAAAAGTAGAACTGACTTGCTGTCATTAACTTGCAAAAACACATACATTCATGAACACACACACAACAAACACAGGGAGAGAAATACAGACAGACACAGAGGATGTCGGAAGCAGATCATTAACACGTATTTTGGCCCTTACAGATGGTATTGTCAGTTTTTATTTAACCTTTGCATTGTTTGAAATGCTGAAAGTTTAATTTTTATTTATCAAAGTGGATTCAGCTATGTTCAAAGGGCATTTGCCAGTCTGTAAGGTATAGGGCTTGTTATTCATTTCACGATAAACAGATCGGGTTTTCAGTGAGGACTGAATTTTCCCTGTCATGTTTAGTAGGAAAAAAACAATATTACAGCCAGGATACTTTTTCTTGCTCTCTGGTATTTTATTATTTCTTTGTTTGCAGAGGTTACTTCTATCGGTAAGTAAATATCACTGTGAATTTCTCTTTGTCCTTCATCAATCAAAACCGGTCAATTATCAGAGTAGTGCAACTAGATCAAAACTCCAGGCTGTGTAGTCATATTACCACTCATATTATTACTAAAAGCGCATCTATATTCCAAACTGGGATACCATAACCCCTTTGTCATTTTCCAATAAAAAAGACCATACCAAATAGGCAGAGCACACCGTAATTAGCAGCTGGCAGAGAAAGCTGTAAATCTGTATGAGTTCTGAACGATTTGCTTACATTGTTGCTTTGTTGACAAATGATGCTGTACATGTTAATGTTCCTGAAATGTCCCCATTGCACCTGACGTGCCAATAAATGCCAGCCAGCTGTATGAATTATGGAAATAAGATTTTTGTTTATGAAGGTATCCCAGACATTTATTTTACTGCATGCCTCTTGACAGATTTAATGTCTGGAGTTACATTGAGAAGATATTTGCTACCTGACATAATGGATAATGGAAACTTTAAAGGCTTTTTTTAATGATGAGACTAATATATTTTTTTTTTAATTTTACCTTGTGGCTACACATTTACTCTCGATATAAAGCTTGCATATTTTAAATGAAATGATACTAAATTGTTCCTAATGTACCATGAGTTGGATGAAGCCAGTGCTGCAGCGTATGAGAAAACAGAGGAAAAGCAGCTCTGAGAGCTACTAAAACAAGAGCACTACATGCAAGTTTTCCTATTTTCTCTGAGTTTATTTTATCTCCTGTGCACATTCACTAGTATATCATTAGTGCACAAAGGTAGCTGTTAAATCTTAGGCATTTCAGAGTATGATAAAAATCTTTTAACAGATGTATTTATAGCAGGCTCCATAAAACATTCATTTAGTATGCTAAGGCAAGGCACAGAGAACATAGAAACTTGTACAGCTACTGACTATATTTAACTATATTTAACTGGATTCAGAACCAAAAAATCTGTCACTAAACTCCGAATATTTAAAAACAAGGTGTATGTTCTTAAGTAAGACACACAAAAAAATCCTTCAAGTATGGGAGTAATGAAAACTCTTATTCCAAGCCTGCTTTTACTGAGCATCCTTATTCTAGCCAAGGCAAATGATCCTAGGCATCCTATCTCAGAAACAAACTCGGATCAGACTGGTCTAGAGACAGGTTTGCAGGTTTACTCTCGTTTTCCTCCAAAGCTGGTTCTGCTGAGCTCACTGTAGGAGGGCTTCAAAGCTCTCTCAGAGCCAGGGTGGGCAGCAGGTGCTGAAACCCAGGAATCCCAGCCCCACATTTTCTCTGTCCTGCGAGTGGGGAACCTGATTCCTGCTCCAAAGTGGAAAAATTTCGCCTGGCAGAAGATCCCGTACTACGCAAGCTCTTCAATTCTTCCTCTATTAGAACATGTTAGTGTATTGTCAAGGGGAACAATAGCAACCCCACAAACTATTTATTCCATCAAGAACAATTTATTGTCTTTTGTAAGTTCGTTTCCAGCTTCTGAAGCTCAAGAGAGAAAAATCTGCTGGTTCTTTAAAACTTCAGATGTTAGGGACTATTTGTAGTCATCATATAAATGGGGGTGGTAACCAAATTAACCAAATTCATTTTGTAACCACAAATCATTCCTATTAAAATACTCCCTTCTCACCCCACCTCAAAAGAAGAATAAGAATAATAAGAAAAAAAGGAGTCCAGATGGTTAAAATTATTTTTAAGCAAATATTTAGTGGTTACAGTTGAATTCTTCTGGCACACATTCTCCACTACAAAAATGACACCCCACATTCACTGTGTTAACCATTTTCCAATGTGCCAGCCAAATGAATGCCTCAGAGAACACACACACACACACACACACGTTATGGAAGCATTATCAGAAATGCTATAGTTAAGGTTCCTTTGCAATTTGGACAGAAAGTAGGGCTATTTAACACTATGTGGTAGAATTTTGTCTCCAGGTATGACAGGCAACTCCTCAACAGACAACTGAGTTTTCTAAAGCAACCCCTTTCTTGAAGAACTGGTTTTCAGCATATTCTTTTATTGCAAAATGTTGCTGGAAATTCTATTTGGGGAGTGGGGTGGAAGGGGTGAAAGGCTTGTAACTCTACATTCACAGCAACTGCCATCTCCATATTTTGCACAGTTTAGAAATGTTTCCCTAAAGGACAAAAAATGCCATTTTTATTTCCCATACCCTAATTTTAGCCTGTATAAGAAGCCCAAGGAACTCCCTTTTTTTGCTCTGACAGTCGCTTTAATTCTCTCGTGTTTTTTCTCGGGCTCATTCACACATTGACCCACACTACTTGGAGCACACTGGGAGTGCATCCCTGTGTTTCCAACAGATTTAGCAACCACCACCACTGCACGTGTGCCCCTCTGTGCACCCAGTTCCCATCCCAGAGCAGACTGGCCGGAGGCTGATGGGGAGAAGCAAGAGCACTGGCACCAGTGCGGTGCTGGCTGCGGTGATGGACGGCCGGGGAAGGTGTCCCCCCGTACAGCTCCTGCAAACTGGTTGCTCCAGTCTGGCATCCCAGGAGGCCTGCCAGATGGAGAAACCTTCTCCGCAGCAGAACTGCAAGCTGTGCTTCTCGGGAAACTCGAGGCTGTAACCCTTTCCCTCTTCCTCCACGTACCCTGTTGCTTCCAGATTTCTTTCGATGCTTACATATAAACAACCGAGACGAAAGCTTATTTCTCAGAGACACACAAACTTAACTTGCTTCTAATCCTTTTTCCAGCAAATTAACCCCAGATAACTTAACACTGTATATATAGCTTGGGGAATAGGAGCTAATTCATTCTAGGTCAGAGCTAAAACTCTGCATGTGATCTGCACGAAATGGATGAGTGTACTGGGGATGCTCACATTTTTTTAAGCAGAAAAGAAGTTTGTTGTGAAGTTGCAGTGCGTGGATATCATGATGTTTGCATGGGCAGACTGAGGAGTTGTTTGGTGCAGAAATTAAGGTTAGTTATCTACTGCTTTTTACCTGCAGTTGGTGAGACACTGCTAGTAAAAAACTCTGATATAAACAGCAATTTAAAGTCAAGAAAGGTTTATTTTGGTAGAGGTTAAGGTCTGAATTATACATGTTTGTTAAATGAAAGGACATACACATCTCTCTATATATGTATGGGCATATGCACACCTGTTTTACATTGGTGTAACTTCTCTGATCTCAGTGTTTTACATGAGGATACTGAAAGGTAAATCTGACCCATACCATAGTCTCCAAAGGGCTAACTCTCATTATTTTTGTTCCAAAAGCCTATAGTTTGCTCAGTGGAAGATTAAAGCTAATGTATAGCAGAAGAGCAATGTAAGGAATGCCATGGTAAGTCTCCATCCTCCTCTTGGTACCTACACAGTGGGTAGTACAGGAACTCAGACCCCACTATCCATTTTCTCTTTCACGTGCATGGAATTCATTGAACGTAATGGGAAGGAAATTACAGCAGTCTCACAGGTCTCTAACAAGAGATCACTGTGTGGAAAAATGTGACTTGTCAAGGGGTACTTTCTTCGTATTGTTTCATGAGAAAAAGAATAGCAGAAATCTAAAAGCTTTGCATTCCTCTTCCAGTACTAAATTATCTAGATATTGGTAAAAGGTGCAGTTTCACTGGAGACATACCAAAAGGTGATAATATTCCTATTGACTGAGGCCAGTGGCTGGCATAAAACATACACTTTGTTTCCAGTACATTATTTCATAAATATTTGCATTTTCCCTTCACAGCTCACTGTTTAAGTAGTCTGTTTACAACCAAGAAAATAAACACACAAATATCAAATAAACAAGGGAAGAGATCTAATTAAAGGCTAAATTTACTTACTTTGGGGGAGCAGTTACTCTCAAGCACTCCTGCTCTTTCCTCATATAGGTAAGAGGTCACTACCAAGGAAGAATACCTCTATCAAGCATGGATAATTTGTATTTATGTATGAATAAACCAACATAGGTGTTTTCCAAAGTTCCACACGTGTGTGTGTGTGTCACTGCAAAAGAGAGTAAAGCAAAACCCTACCACAGCAGAGGATGCTGCTACCAAACAACCCTTTAAATGGCAATGGGGAGCACTGGCCACCAGAGCCAGGCCTCTGTGGTGTCACATTTTATAATTGAAAAGCCAACCCCAGGAAGACACCAGCCCCTGTGCAAGGAGGGTTTGTATGGCACAGCTCTGCCAGGGTCTTGTTGTAGAAAACATCACCTGCCTTGCTCCCTGTTACTTATGTTCTGTGCTGAAGAGTGGCACGTTGATTAATTACTGCTCAAAAGTGCTTATAAAGCATCAGTCCAAGGCAGGTTTACTAGGTTGGGGCCTCCCATGATTTATTGACTAAGGAGAAAAGCAAAGGCCATTTGTGAAGGAGTGTTTTCTTCTGAGTGGAAAAAAAAAAAAGTGATTTAAATTACTCATCCTCTGCTCCCCCCCAAAATTAAAGCGTCTGGCCCCACAGAGTAAAACCAAAGACTTTCTTCATCTGAAACTTATGCAAAAAAGATAAACAGCAAAAGAGTTTTACTCCTCTTTAAAGTGAAAATGGTAAAAAAAGAAACAACCTGAATCAACTGGTGAGGAAGGTCTGAAATGTTTTCTTCTGCTGATATAGGGACTGATCAGACAACTTTAAAATAATTAGAGCAGAGATTCTCTGATAGTTTTTTGCCTTTTCAACACAGTTGGAAAGGCAGGAAAAAAAAGCAAAGCACAGGCACATGAGGCATATCCACAGGAAGGATTCATTTGGTTCTGGTTTGTCTCTGCTGCTACTTTGCTTTTTTTTCAGCAGTAGTAAACTGGCACTTTGGGTTTACTGTGCTTCACTTACTAAAGCCTTTTAATAGTATATAGTGCAGGAATGCGAGAGAAAAAGATTCCCATATGACAGAGATCCTTTGATATTGTTACTTCAACCAAAACTTTGAAATACAGTAGCTGGTTTTGTGTGTAGCATATGACAATTTTTCCCCGAGTCTTATAAACTTTGATTTACTTAACTGCTGTCACTGATGTGACTCACAGAAAAGAAAGCATGAAGAGGTTGAAAGAGAGAAATGGCTAATGTGTTAGTCTATCTGATGGCACAGGATTATATGGGACAATAATTAGCACAGTCTGCACAAGAAATCTACAAAAAATATTGGTAGCAAAGAAAAAAAGAAGATAAAATTATTGAAAGTGTTTGATATTATCACAATTTCAACATAATACTATGAAGGTTTTCTAATACATTTTTTTTTCCTGTGGGGTAGCTAAAGTTACACTAAGCAGGAGAGAAAAAGGAGATCTAACTCTGAGATATATATGTTTATATAAAGAGCTGGCACACAACAAGCTCACACTCATTGCTGTATATTCTGCAATGACCCAACCTGATGCCACAATGGCATTGTATTCAACATCATGGTAAATGGGAGCAACTTCCCAAACAGTGTGATGGAAGGTGGCTGCCTTTCTTCTGGAAAAATACAGTACGTGGTTGATAACCTTTAAAAACCTCATAAAATCTCTTGTAGTTAACACACCTTTTCTACTGCTTGTTCCTGGCAAGTAAACATACAACCTACTTCTCAGCAGAGCTTTCAAGTGTGAGGGCATTAAAGATACCCTTAAAAATTGCAAGTGGGATAGTTAATTCTATTAAAAAAAATTAGGATTCTGCCTGGGGAAAGGAAAGGTGATTTGGGAATATCTACCCTGCTCCACCACTGTCTGTGCAGTCCCAACTGCTCATTTGTGATCAGGTCCAAAGCAGATTGAGGTGAGCTCTGGAAGCAGCCTGGAGAAAGGCACCAAATGCACACAGGTGTAATCCAATTCCCCT
Organism: Platyrinchus mystaceus; assembly: GCA_035041135.1. Taxonomy (NCBI): domain Eukaryota; kingdom Metazoa; phylum Chordata; class Aves; order Passeriformes; family Tyrannidae; genus Platyrinchus; species Platyrinchus mystaceus. The sequence goes on from JAWWLV010000183.1 coordinate 3,760,688, forward strand.
GCCTTCCAATGTGTTGTCCTGCCCCAGACATGACCACCTACAGTGACCACGCACCCAAAATTTGAAGGTGAATATCATAAAATCAGAATCCAGAATGGTTTGGGTTTGAAGGGATCTTAAAATCCCATCTCATTCCACCCCCTGCCATGGGCAGGGACACCTTCCACTAGGCCAGGTTGCTCCAAGCCCCATCCAACCAGGCCTTGGACACTCCCTGGGATGGGGCATTTTCAGGGCTACCAAGTGCAGTAGGAGGTACTGACACCACAAAGCTGAAGGAGGGGAGGATTTCCTCCAGAACCTGCTGAGATGTCTTTTCCTTATCTGCCATGCTCTGCTCAGGGAAAAGGAATTGCCTCTCACCTCTCTATGGTGTAGTTTACCTATATGTAAAATGAAGACAGTGCTTGCCCTCGAGGGGTGTAGAGAAGCTTAATTAAGCAGGAGATTCTTAGCCTTAATCAGACTTCTCTCACTTGCTAAGTACATGGGAAATCCTTCCGTTCAGGAACAAACTTGACACCATGACAAATGAATCAGTTTCCTTACCATTTTGCCTTTGGGAATTATTTTCCTTGGGAACAGATATTTATGAAGCTATAAGAAAAAAAAAAAAGTAATACCCAAGCCAAACAAAAACCCCAAATCCTCACATTTCTATCACTGTTGATGTTTTTCCTTCATATTACATGCTTCCTGCAGTTTTATTTTATTGGGGATCCTACCTTTGGGAATTGGGAAAGGTTATATATGACAGAAGATGTGACAGGTGTGTGAGAGCTCTGAGGTGTGTATGGGGCAGTCCTGATTCATCCCATCTCTCAACCCCAACCCTTGTCCCCCGATGGATATGATGATTTAGGAGAGGAAGGACCCCATCACCATCACTGTCTGTTTAGTTGCATGTCACAAAGAACTAAGAATTGGTCTTGTCAGATGCTGGACAATTTTGTTGACATCCAGAGCCTTCTGTACAAGGTCTTGGACATGATTTGAGAAGCTCAGAAGCATTGTGGTGGTGTTCAGAAGCTCAGAGGATCACATCTGTTTTAAAGCCAGTGGGTTGTTTCAAAATTGAGTCAACAAAGACAGGCAAGAGAGTTTCAAAAAAGTCAAACCTCAGTGATTTCCACTGAAATATTATCTATTTGTGGAATAAATAGATGCGGAGCCAAATAATTCTGAAGTATCTAAATTCCACCTTCCCTCTCCCACTCACAGAATCTGCTTTAAAGCAAAAATGCCAAATTAATACAAGAATGATAGTTCTCACGGTATCTCCTGCCAGGCTAAGGAGGTACAGAGAATATCTTGAGAAACTCTGTCCCTAGGAAATATTAAGTCCAGTTTTGAAAGCTATTATGGGTTCACAAAATTAAGAGAAATACCCAAAGTTTTGGTATCTGACTTGAACAAAATGTGAACTCTGGCCCTCTGAGAGTAAATCAGCAGTATGCATGTGAAATATGTTTTTCCCCTCCTAAGCAAAGCACACCAGTGGACTGGGCAGAGGCAGAAGAGGTTTCAAATATAGCACACTCCTTTTTACCACTGGGTACTCCTGGACTCAGCTCCCTCTGCTCCAGCACCCGCCTGATGGGAGGAGAGCTGGGCTGGTGCTTGACATGGGATGAATCTGGGCCAAGCTTATTCATTTTCCAAATCATGATCTCTGCAATGCCCCCCCATTCCCGTTCCTCCTGTCACACCATTCCTCCAGAGTTTTGGCTCTTTCCCAGCCCTACCTCTCCTGGGACGGTCCGGACACGAGCCCTGGCTCCGTGGTGGCTTCCCCAGGGAGACCTGGCTGACAGGACTGTAACACAAGCTTAGCACAGGAATGCCCACACTATTTACTCTCCAGAGGCAGCAGAGCTGGGGTTATTTACAAAACCTCCTGGGTACTCCACTGCCCTGCTCAGCTCCTCTTCCTCCCTGGTTTTGTGGAGTACCCAACTGGGCAGCGCCTTCCTGCCTTCTAATCCCCCAAAAAAGGCACATCCCTCCATACACCCCCCTTCCAGGCTCAGCCCATGTTATTTTTTGCTGTGATCCACCACCACCATGTTTTGCCTCCTGGTTCCCACATGGGGTCTATTTATTCCTGGGGAATGGGATGGTTAATGAAGAGACAATTCCATTTAGTGGTCTCGGGCAGTTGTTTGGGTGGTTTCAGCACATTGATGGACAAGTTGCTGCCGATGGTGCTCAAAGCCTGTAAGAAATGCTCTTGCCCAGCCCTACCCACTCATTTTGACTCGCTGGGCTGTGCGTCACTGTCCCCTGAATTGCACCTACACAACTCAGGCTGCGCCAGAAACTGGGTCACTGAACCGATCTAGGTTAAAAATATCCCAGATATTCCTTAATTAAGTGTCAACAACTATTCTCAGGCTGAAGAGAGACTGGAATACCTCCTCATAATCTTGCTTACATATGCAAAAACTATGCCCTAATCTAAAATGTATTTATAATATAAAATGGACTTCCAACATTTGACCCGAGTGTATCCCACTCTGTCACACACACAAAGGAAATAAAAATGTGTTGCTGTAATTTCCTTGACAGCAAAAAACCAAAACAAACAAGAAACCTCACACATATATGTCTGGGCCAATATATATGGTAATGTGAAACAATGAGTTAGATTTTTCATGGCCATGTTAAAACTCATCTTGTTAGTTCTAAAACTGCAGCAGATAAATGCGATTTTTTTTTTTTTAGTTTGAAAAATCTAAATAAATAAATACATCCTTAAAAATTCCTTATTTAAAACTTTTACTGACTTTCTATAGAGTTTGAAAGGGGAAGGTTTCACAGGCAGGGCTGTAAATACTCTTAGAAAAAATAGCATAATGTTGATTATTACTGGGTTTTATTAGTGGTGGTGATGGTATTATTTTTAAGTGGTATCATCATCTGGATTATTATAACTACAGGAGTGACAAGATGCCCTAATCAGATCCATGCCCTATTGTGTCAGGCATTATAAAAGCACATAGTGACAGTGAGAAAAAGTTTATAATTGAAGCAGTTAAGGCAGACAAAAGGTGCAGTGGGAAAGGGAGGCACAAAGAGATGAGCTGACATCGGAGAGAGACAACGTTAAGTGTCTGATATCAGGAGTTAGCATCTATTTAAACACAGACTTTTTTGTCTAGACAAATATATATGTGTTAATGTATATCACATTATGCAGCTTGAATAGTGTGTACCAGGATTGACAAGAAAAAAAAAAAAGGAAAAACCTGGGATTTGGTGGTTTATTTTATCTTAATGAAAACTGGACTGACTAAAAGCGATGTAGCACAGAGCAAACCTGAGATTTGCTGGTGACTAACTTCAGTCAAAGCAACGTTCAAACTACAACCCATTAAAAATTGAAATAAAAATCAGAGAATAACTGTTGGTAAGGTCTGACCATGATTCAAACAAGCAGTGGCAATGTACTTCCTATTTTGGATATGGACAGCAAATAAAAAACTTGGTGGTATTCCAGCTGAGGAAGACTCTGGTTAAAAGCAGACAGACAGTGTGCATTTTTCAGCACAGAGAAATTTCTTTCAGCTCTTACAATCAACCATTAAGTATCAGAGGTCAAAAAGCCTCTCTTGTGTTTTGCATATTTGATAACAATGAGTTAACAAAGAAACAAGAAGAAATATTTATTATTTTTATTATTTTTCTTCTATTTTGGTTTTGATTTATATTATAATTTAAATGCTTCATACACTTGACATGATGTACTTTCTCTTGCATTTACTTTGTTAGGTACCTTATCAAGACTGTTTTATTGGTGAGGCTGCTATAATTAATTTTTTAATGAAAATATTTTTAGACTTGTTCCTGTTTAAATAGGCCAGATATTTCAGCCTCATTTACAGATGAGAACAAGCCCAAAATATTTCAGCAGCTTAAGCCCTTTTTCTGTGTTTCATTTAAAGAGTCAATTTTTAAGAGCTGTTTTTTGTCTCAAAGTTATTTAAAGTCTCATCTTGCCGTTAGGTTACACTATGAGTAATCTAAAGTTCAGGTTTGCACATGACAGTTAATTATTTTAAATTCTAGAACTGAAGAATTTACTATTAAGCTTTACATTAACTAAAAAAAAAAAAAAAGTTATTTTTTAATCAATGCAAAATAATTTAGTCCCAAGTGGAACTCGTTTTTAGCAAACAATTTTTACTACAGGGTTCAGCTCAAATTCATAAAAACAAATAGACAAAGTGACATTTAGCTGCAAGATCACATTTCTCTAAAGATAAACTGCAAGCTCTGCACAGCCATTGCTACCAAACGCTGTTTATCCGAGCTTTAAATTCTACTCCCAAATTTGAATAGACTGCAGAGCTAACAGTGTTACTGAGGAGCAATATCAAAATATGTGCCTCCTGGGTCTAAAAACCACAAGTTATTTTAGCTTCTGCTAAGAATTGAGGGATTTTAAAAAAAAAAAAAAAGTTGAATACAGTAAGTAAATAAATAAATACATTATCTACCTTCATGACCTTTCTGTTCCTGCAAGCAAACAACGTCCATCATTTGTAACTTGACTTTCCATAAAAGTAACAGTTCATAAAAATCTGTGAAACTACTACCGGGAACAAACAAATTAAACAATGACAATGTAATAAAATAAAACTGCTGTTCTACTCCTATAGCAGAAGAATTGCTTCTTCGCTGGGATTAATACATCTTGCAGAAAACAATTTTAAATAATGTGTAACATATGGATTTGGCTTTTATTATTCTTCTAAAAGAAGACAATTATATTTATGTGATAAACTGTTCAGTGTTAGTAGCATAATGTTTATATTACTGGCCACTTAAATAGTCTTTGGCATAGTTTTATAAGGAACAGAAGCCTCCAGATCTTTTGAAATCCATCTTACAAAGTAAGTCCTGTCTGTTACTTGGAATGCAATGGTTTTACATAGTTTTCTTGCTGGAAAAAAACCCCCTGTACTGTAGGTAATGTCGTTGTTAAACTGCATGCATGATAACTTTCTGATGTTCTAGCTACAATTCCTGTGGCATTTTAGGGCATTCTAACGAAAAGTGTGACAGCCTTGAGCTGTCGGGAAATGGGGGGGGGGGGGGGGAAGGAAATAACTTTCAATTTTAACTTTTTTGAAAGGAACGATCATGATACACTTTTTATGTAATAAACCTTTTAAAGGTGTTTTCCTTAATCTCCTCACTCTTATAAGCAGCTAATTCCTCCGCTCTCTGATTACGTTGGGAGATTACGTTTAAGGAAAGTGTGAGTTTCGGGTAGTTTTCAAGGAGCTGCTTTTGTCCCCATTATATTTCAGATAGTTTTCAAAAAGATTACACAGGAACCATAGAAGTATTTATCTCGTTATCTTCCCGTGCTTCTGAGTAGAAGCTGCATGCATTTCTAAAGGAAAGAGGAATGTGCTACCAAAAAATTATTTTCTGTGGCTGCTGTGTACATGGATTTTTATTGTAAGCAGTGCTGGCAGCAGCCTGTCTGCATTGCCAGGGTTCTGCTGTCCTGTGTGTCAGTCACATAACAGGATCATTCTGAAAAATTATGCAGGGTAAACAAATGTATTTATTTGGGTTTATTAAAAAAAAAAAAGAAAAGGTGGGGGAAGAAATAATAACAAGAGTTTGGGCACGTTACTGTTCTCATTTTTCACTCCTGAAGTACAAGTCCGGTGTTTTAAATTTTCTACTTCTCAATTGCTTTAAAAGTTGGGGTTGTTAACAAAAGATAAAGAGTGTAACCTAATGGAAGTGAAATCTGCATATTCAGTTAATTTGGGATTTATTATCCCAGTAACTAGACTTGCAACTGTTCTAAAACCATTTTGACTGAAGACTTGAGAACAGTACGAGTGGATGGCTACCCCCACCCCCATTCTTAAAAGAAAACCTGTGCCTGCTGCTTCCAATTTAGTGCAATCATGCCTCTTACTGGCCAATACAAGATGCAGCATTAGCTGTCACATGCAAATGAGTATTCATGGGGACTTTGAAATGTGCAATAAAGAATAAAGACACGCATTCTGTGAATAATTGTTTTTTTTTATAAAACTGGATCCAAAAGGGAGTGCCATTTCACCCAGAGTCTGTAGCCTTTCTATGGTTACAATCTGCTGTTGAAGCCAGATATTAGGAATGAAGTGTGGATAAATGGAGGACTCCAGTTTCCCGTGCTGTCAATCTTGCACAGTATTACATTTGCTTAACAAGAAATAATCCAATCCATGTTTGTGGTTCTTGTTATCTTGCTTTCTCTTCCAACTGGGACTTTTAAATGCATATTGATGTATAATAAAGTTGTCCACCTTACATTAGCATGTTTTTTTTTTCATACGAAGCCCAACCTAAATTCTTCCTTTTCAACAGCACAGACATTCAAAATCACACAGCAGTATGAGCCTCACTGCAAACCTGGAGTATTTCAAAGCTCTCTGATATCACTCACCAGGATGAGAGAGAAAGAATAACTCAGATTTTTAGGGCCATTTAGACACCGGGTGGGGAAAAAAACCCAAACAAACAACAAGCTGTATGCAGACACACATTTGTGGAGTTGTGAGCAGCCAAGCTGAGCTCAGACACACACCTATTCATGGAGCCTGCAGCCAGAATGTCTCTCAGAGAACAAACAGCCATCAACTTGTATTGACATCAAATCATGGCATGATGAGGGCCTATCTTTGCTGGCAGGACCCCAAGCCCTCAGTCCAGCAGTGGGAAGAAAGAGAGTAGATGCCTCAATTGCAGCACCTTTGCAGTGAACTGCAGGACAGAAGTTAGACTCGATGATTCTTGTGGGTCCCTCCTAAATCAGAATATTCTATGATTATGGGATAACTGCAGGAAGCACTCCAGTAAACTCAGACTTGGCTGAGATGGGAGTAGAGATGGATAAAACTGGTTAACCAGCAGGAAGAAGGAAAGCTAAGGACAAATGCTACCTACACCATGGGGAGGACTGGGAAGGGCTGACCAGTGCAGGCTCAGCAGAGGGAAAAGACTCTTGTAGGTAACTCAGTGCCTTGGATTATGTTTAATCTGAAAACTTGAGGACTCCAGCTCAGCCAGACCTTCTCAACAGGCAGGATGTGGTCCCACAGGAATCCCAGAAAGGTGGTCAGAGAGTTGAGGCACTGAATTTTTCCCTTCCTCTAACAAATAATTCCTTGTTGCCCTGTCTACTCCATACCTTCGCTCCTTGAGGGCAATCCCTTGAAACACAGTCACACACATGCAAACTACTGAAGAAATTAATCACCAAAATCATCATTACAACTGATACAATTACTGTAAACAGAAGCATAGAAGTGTGAGGTAGAACTGTGGGCACATTTCACTCCTGTAGGGAAGGATGCTCACCTGTAAGGGCTGAGCACATTGACCAACCCATCCCTTGGCTACCTGCTCATTGCTGTGATTCAGGCTGGCAGGAACAGAGCTGTTTCTTTATAGCTTTTGGTCTATATTGTGTCTCCTAAGAGAGCTGAAGAGAGGATGACCCTGGGGCTGAGGCAGAGGGTTTGAAACAAGGAGCTTTGGTTTGTATTCCTGAATCATCACAAACTTCCGTATGCATGTTACTCAGCTCCTCATTTCCCTGCTTACCAAATATAGCTAGCAATATTTTGGTATCTCACAGAGATGTTAGCACAAGCCCTTCAACATACATATCTGCTCATACATTATCTCGATGGAGTCATTTCCAAAAGTGACTACAAAATACTCTGTGCAAACACACAGCTCCATGAGGCTTAGTCATGCCAAACACGATGCGTGGCAACACATCCCTGCCACCACAGGAATGCAAACTAGGACCTCATTCCCATGTAAAACATACTTGGGGTGTCCTCAAGGAGTAGGTCCCTTTACTCTGTAGCCCCAGCACAGAGCAATTTCAATTATTCATGGATCTTTGCCCCGCTGTCCATGACACAGGTGTGGCTCTGCATTCAGAGATGCATCACAAGGGAGACCTGCATTTGAAGACCTGATTTGGCTTTGCATTACCCTGAGCCCAAAATCCACGTTTCAGAGGGTGACTGCAGCCTTATCTGCAGTCTCTGTACACAGTAGGGACTTGGCAAATGGAGTTTGGTGAAATGGCACGGCACACTACATAGGAGACTGACTATAAATCAACAGATTTTGGCTCTGCTCCTGGCTCTGTCACTGATTTACCATGGAAACTTGGGCAAATCTTTTACTCTCCCTATCTTTCATTTTCCGTACCCATAATGTAAAGATAATGATGCTGCTTTGCAAGCTCTTTTGAGATCTTGAGATGTTAAGTGCTAAGTGCATTTTATTAACATTAATAGCACCCAACTGAGAGGATGCTGTACAGTACTAGCCTGGCTGTCCCCAGAAAACAGATTGGTGTGGGGAAAGTGTGCATTTGTTAAGCAGCTTAGACACTGCTCATTCCCATAATACTTCCACAACACACAGGAACAAGATCTGACCTACTAAAACAAAAGGAAAAAAAAAAAAAACAGAGGAAAAACGCCATAAGGAGAAAATTTCTAATGTGACCTGTCATCTTATTTCTAGCCCAGGAAAACTTGGGGATTTACTGGAGATTATCAGTGTTGCTGTGTGTGGTTTTTACAGCCAGCCACAACCCCAGAGCTCACAACTTGTGGTGGAGACCACTTCCATTAGTAGGCATTAATCACCATTTCATACACTCCAGCTCAGCGATTGCTGAGCAGACGTCGAGTGGATGCACTTAGTTATATCCTATCACACTTTATATCTGCCTCAATTTTAAAATAAGTTAATTGTACTGAATTATATTCCAGCTCTTGTACTTATAGGACCACAGCATATTACAACGTATATTTTTTAAATGCTGTCTTTGTTACTTTACACTTCAATTTTCAATGTTTCTGCTCAAATATGTATCACAACATACACTGTAAAAAGGGCTATGAAAATTTTATTATTAATGCATGTTTTTTTCCTCTGCCGGAGATAGAACTTTGTTGTGCATGTAATAAAATGTTAAATATTAGAATTATTTAAAGTTAATAGCATGCCAAAGAAAATGACTAATAATACATTACACAATTAGATGCCTTTCATACGAGTGAATCCATTAACAAAATAAAATACATTCAAACAGAAGACTTCTGATTTGCGATTTTAGCAAGGATTGCCCATGTGTAAAGCTAAATTATTTATTCATTTTTTTAAAAAAAAACAACTGCTGGATACATCAGTTTGCAATTATTTGCATTATGTTTGAATGCTTTATCATGTGGCTCTGATTCAAAAATACGTATCTCTAAGTTGCTGTAGCATCTTCAACTATGCACAACACTAAACAAGGAAAAACAAAAGTAAGTTTGTTTTCCTAGATTCAGAAAATCTGATGATACCAGAAGCTCTTGGTGTTGCTCTTTTAGCTGCTTTGGGTGTCTCTATTATCACTCTTCAGCCCAGATGTCCTCATATAGTTTCACAACTCTAGTTCCCCCTCTCAACTGTACCTTGTGTTCTAGATAGGATCATCCCATCCCACCCATACAGACCTTAAGTCTGGCATCATGTAGCTTCACCCAAATTTATTCTGATGCTGTAGCACAATGGTTTTCTCCTTTACTTCAAAACTCGTTATCCTGCCTCCTCAGCTGATGTCAACATCATCCTTGAACAAAACAATGAGCAAGCTGCTAGCTTTTCTTACAGCAAGAAACAGCTTTTAGAGTCACAGTGATATAATATTCTCTATATTTTCCTCCTGTATTTTCCTTTTCCTTCAATGCCCTGTCTCTAGAAAGGCACCCGACACCAGCTAAAGAAAGTTCCACCAGGAGTGGGTAATCTCCTCCTCCTCACATCCATCTTCTCCTCACTGCTGCTATCTACTTAATTAAGTCGTTCTCAATCTTCTGTATCATAAGCACATAATGTTAGTTGATGGAAATGCATTTTGAAATCCCTGTTTGTTTGTTTTTTAATTATCTGATTACACCGGGAAAAGGAAAAAAAAAAAAAGAAGAAAAAAAAGAGATCTCTCTCTTACAAGAAGTAAAAATTCAGCAATAGCAATCTATCTCATTCTCTTGCAAGAGTTTTTTTCCCACTTTCTAATAGTTTACCCAATCCAGTCTTTATAGATCATGGGATTTAAAAGTGTGATGAACTCAACTGCAGCAAATTCTGGTAACATCACTGCAAAACTGGTTTCAGGTTAAAGATGCCTTTTATTATCAACTTTACTCAGCTTGTGAGAGGTGAGGAATGCTATGCTTAGATTCTGCTGAGGTTTATGTCAGGATTTTGGCATAACCTAACTGCAGGCTACTGTCACCCCAAAATAGCTCCTGCCCATATGTGTCCCAATGTCAGCCCAGGGTGCAAGTCATGGGTGAGCCAAGTCTCCCACGTTATGTCAGCTGGAAATAGGGGAAAAAAGTGTGCAACAGGGTCACAGAAAAGGATTATAAACTAGCAGAACTGGACACTGACCCTGAAGCAGAAGGGAAAAAGATGGTATAAAACATTTGTTCCATTATATTCAACTCTCCATATCCTGATTATTTTGAAATTTTACCATGTTATGTTGTATAAATAATAGTAGTAATTATACAAAGAAGAGACAATGAGTTGAAATTAGAGCCCTGGATTCACAGGATGATTTCAAAAGGCATCACTCTCCCAACTCACCCCGAGGTGTTTGTCCATGCAAAGGGCTTTGATTAGGCTCAGATTGTTACAGTAGAGTTGGGAAATGGGACCTTTGATCTCCAGAGATCTGAACAATCCCTGTTACTTGTACTGACAACAGGCGTGGCACAGGCTGAATGGTGTTAACATTCGGGTGAGAGCTGAAAACCCAAGTGAGAGCTGTGCTACGTTCTCACTTTTGAGACTCTGGTACCATGCATAACTTGGAAATTAAAATACAGTGTGACTACCTCTCTTAGTGTTTAAATTAATATGCTTAATAATCCCTGCAATAATAAATCCAAAGTGCAAATTAAGACTTGGAAGAGCAGGCGAAAACAATGTCTCTTTCTTTATATTTGTATATATGGTGTGTATTTGCTCAGGACAGTAGGATGTGACACTTTATCAATGTTGCTTAAAGCTCCTTTTAAAAAAAAAAAAAAAGTTTTTTCCCCTAAATATCTATGCAATATTTTAATACAGTTATATACGATGGGATTTTATTTTTTTAAAGGGAAAAAGCCAATTGTGTAGTCAAGAAAAACTAATCATTCTCCTAGATACAGGCATCTAATGTTTCTTAAATGCTCTAAGACATTTCACCCAGCTTCTAGCACTCAATTTCCAAGGGCACAACTCCCCTGTATATCCTCTGCTAGACCCACCAGCATTCCAAGATCACTGACACTCAGCATCCTCTCAAGTGGCACTAAATAACAGTGATTAGGTAACTGAATCAACACCAAAATGCCCAAAGAATGTATTAAGGGAAGATGCTTTCGAGGACTCTGACAATGTGCTCATGCAAAAAATTCCACTGAATTTTTTACACAATAGTATTAAAAAGAAAAGAAAAAAAGAAAAAATAATAAGAGAAAAAAGACAGGAATATTCAATCCTAAATCTGTAAAGAAAATATACTATGAGTGAGTTGAAAATTTCTTAAGAAGACTACTAGGTTTTCAGCAGGAATGTATTTCTAAGAAATGTTGTATGCACAAATGAGACAGTCAAATATAAGAACACAGGTTTCCTCACAAAAGCAAAAGTTTTCAATTCTCACAGAAGTTATAATTTAGGTTTTTTCCTTTTTTTTTTTTCCCCTTTTTCTTCTGGATTTTTTCTCATGAGTGTTTTCCACTTTGGCCCCCAGCACTCTTAACCAATGGAGTTAAATTCATTAGCAAAGTCTCCTCTAACCAGAATCTCTAGCTACTGACAGCATTTATATCTACCACAACATTTATGGTTTCCCCAATTCTCAGTATACAGAACACCAAAAACACCATGGTAAAGCCTAATTCCATGGTGTGGTAACTTCTCATCCCATGTCACCCTGCAGACTACTATGTAATGTACATCCATATATAACATCACCCTCTTTGTTGCAGGCCTATTGCAAGCTCGTATTTGCCATCTGCTTTTACACAGAAACCACAGAATTACAGATATTGACCACAAGGGAGAAAACCACCCCAAATATTAGGCCACACCACAGTCTTGTAAAACACTGAGCATGACCAACTATAAGTAGGAACTATGCAAATTAGTTCTCCAGGGTATCCACCCCCTCACCGCTCAGGATCATTCTGTGCAAAATACCTCTGACACTTGGTTCAGTTTATCTGTAAATAAGCCTGGCAACCCCCAGCTTCTGGAGATGATTCCACCACCCTCAAAATCCTAGGTAGAAAGTTTTCCTGCTAATACTCCTAACAAACGACTCTATAATTTATTTCTTTTCCCTGTTATTTTGGAGCTCGGTGGAATGGCATTTCCTGCAGCGTTGCTATCAGAACAACAAACCCAAACAAAGAGTCACCCATGACAACGATGAGCATCCCCAAAAAAAGGCAATCCCTCGCTACTGCGTGCAAACCTACAGTCCTTCTGTAAATAACACTCCTTGAGGGGTTATCAAGAAGCTCTTCAGCTCCTTGAAGTGTTACTAAGCACAACGCTATTGTAACGCAAATAGTGCTGTGGTTAGAAAAGGAATAAAAGGCATGTTTTAAATGCTTGATCATACAATACATGCCATAAAATCCATGGTATGTTTGTGGCTGACCGCACTAACCCATTCTACTGCCTCTTCTGCCCCATTCTACTGACTTATTCATCACATGAAAAGAAAAACATGACAATACCCCTGGTAAGAGAAATTTTAGAGTGTCTAGAGCTACAGATTGGGTAGTACAAGACTTAGAATTCTGAATATCTTTCTGTTTTGTTTTCTTCTTCACACTGAAACCAAAATAGTTCTATTGAAAATACGTTAACATTCTAGTTCTCTCCATTTTTTGTGATACGATGTGCAGTATTTACAAAATAATTCAAAACATCAGCTGTAAAAATTAGTATTTCCATCAGATTTTGTCACCTGACTTATATTCACAAATAATTGTTTAAGGTACTATAGTTACCCTCTTTCCACTCTGGAAAGAGAAGGATAGGATGTAGAAACTACACCTTCTTTTTAATAATAATGATTATGATGATAATAAAAATTTAAAAAATAATGTTCTGTAGCTTAAAATAGACACACAGAGAAAAAGAAGAATCCACATCAGTAATAATCACATATTAATTGATTCACCAAGTACTGTGGGCTCAATTAAACTATTCTGTTGCCAGAGTTTGGAAGCTTGGAAAAAAAATTTAAAAAACCTGAAATTCTTGGCTACAGCTTGGCATATGCAGGTCTTAACCCAGAAGCAAGCTGTTTTATAATTATTTCTGAAAATTGCTTCAGTCCATTTTATTTTCTGTGCTTGCCTGGGAAGTGTGAAAAAGAAAGAAAAAACTATTTTTGACTCAAGGCTTTCAAGACATTTTGGTTCTCAGCTAGCAAGTAACCCAGTTTGAGCCTGATATTTCCATCGTGAACTTTGGATCACTCTTACTGGTTTCTCAGTGAGGCAGGTCACATGAATAACTGCTGGCAGACGTGAGGAAGACTTTGCTGCCTGGGCTGTACTCGATCACACAAATGACACCAAGGCTGGAGGGTGGCTCTAAGGTCAGACCCCAACCATGGCACGTTCCTGCCTTTCTAAGGGTGCTCACATATGCCTGAAAAATACAATCAATAACCTACTAAAACGTCTAAAAATGTATGAGATAGCAGGATATAAAGGGAAACCTCACTAAGACGTACACACAAGAAACTGAGGACCCACAAACATAAAGTGACTGCAAGAGGGAACTAACCACTCTTTTTTCCCCCCCTTTTTATCCAGTGATCATTACAGCAATTTTCAAATAAAGCCCACAACAATCCCCTTGGACTGTCATGTTTGTAGCTAGTCTCTGGAAGTTGGGAGCTGAGAGAGGACCTGCTCTCCTCTGCCCACAGACCCTTTGTTAGGGGCAGGATCAGAGTTTCTGGCTGCCTTTGGAATGGAGATATTTGTTCAATGGAAAGATTTGGGTGGCTTTGAATGGGAAATTTTTTTGGTTTGGTTTTTGTTTTGATTGAGTTTTTTGTTTGGTTGTTTTTATTTTTTTTTTAAATTTTCTTTTTTATTGTTCTTGGGTTTTTTATTTTCTCCCTATTTTTCTCATTTTAAAGAAATAAAGCTGTGAAAAGGAGCTGCTTCTCTCTTCCCTTTTTTCTTTTTTTCCCTTTTTCCCCCTTTCTTTCACTAAGTTCCCTCCTCCTGTTTACCCCCACACACTTTTTTCCCTTCTAAATGCTTCCTTCAAAACCACCCAGCCCATTTGTGTTGACCTGGAGTTTCCCTTTCAAAGGCAGCTTTGCTCTTGTGTCAGCTCCACAGGCTTTGCCTTCCAAGGCAGAGCCATCCAGGAAACCCCTGTGATTCCTGATAACCAAGATCAGACATATGGTCCCAGCAAGCTCATAGAATCAGTAATATTTAAAAAAAACCCCAACAACAAAAACCCCCAATATTTATTCCTCCTTTCTTCTAGTTCATTGATAAAGAACATGTCAGTTAGGTTGAAGAATCCTGCTGGTTAAAGGTATCATCCTTAGCTGCTCATATGGTCTGGGCTATTACTTGTCAGTGAGATTAATCCAAGTCATTTTAGAACAATAAATATAAGTACAGATGGAATATAAACATATTGAAGATTACTGTTTTTGACGGCTGTTGTTTATTAAATCAGAAATAACGCTGAAGCAAAGATTTTGTTGATATTTCAAATGGAAAGGAAAAGTAAATTAGAATTAGATATTTCTTAGGAATGAAAAAAAAAAAGCAAAACCAAAAAAAACCTCAACAAACTACCACACCACAACCTACAAAACAGCCTATAGGTAATAAAAAAGCAGTGATTTTACTTAAAATACCACCTACGAGCTACCTTTGGAGAAGGGATATGGCACCTATAAACTCAAAACACTAGGTATGGTGAAATCCATAAAATTTCCAATTACTGCTTCAGAATTTATTGTGCACATATGGAAAATAATACTTGTAAAAGAGAAAGGGGTTTGTGCCTGGTGCTGTCAATACTGTGAAGGATGGGGTGATTATAAAGCAAATTAACAATACTTTTAAATGTGCATTCACTTATCTTTCCAATTAAATCCTTGTTAAACAACTGCACAGACAGTAATGGTGCTTCTGCAAAGCACTGATCAAGACAGTTTTATTGTAATTTTTACTCTGTAACAATTAATCAAGTAGGCATTTTCTTTATTATTAAATTATTTAGTTAATAAATATTCTCAACCAGTTCACGTATTTCTGGTTTAAATTTTATTTTTAATTTTTCTCTGAAACTGAATCATACCTCACTATATTACTGTAGAAAAAACAACAGAAATATTTTAATTATTTTTTTGCCCAAGTGGATTTTTTTTACCTCAAGGTAATGGCAGGGTAAGATTAAATTCACTCCCCCCCCCCAAATGTAGAAGTATTTGAATATCTTTGGCTGTTCTTTTCCACATTCCACAAGAAACATACTTCTCTACAATAATGTAATATTTAGCCTCTGCAAAAATTCATATATTTCTCCCTGTTTTGGTATATAGGTATAGTAACAGAGCCATAAAAACACAGTAATTGACCTTTGGATGGTCCGTGGTGCTTTGCAGTTAACTCACACAAGGTATTCCAAATGAAATAAAGGGATGCAAAGGTCATCTGAACCACAAATACCAAACATTTTGCAAACAAAGCATCGGATATAAAGACAATTAGGAACTCTCTTGTATTATGCATGAACCAACACTTACTGAGTGAACCAATAAGTATTGAAATTTGTATTTCTATGGTTAGTTTCCCTGAACATATATGCATTAGGATAGAATCATAGTGTTTCAGCAATGTGTTATGAACCCTTTATAGTTCTATTTTTTTTGTTTTCAGTTAATTTAGTACTCATGAAAATTGCTTGTTTGACAGTCACAGAAATTGAATGCCTTTCCAGCTACCAAACAGATTAGCACATGAGGCATAAAGAAGGAGGCTTCTACCTCCTTATCCAGGTATCCCTGGTCTTTAAGCGTGGATTAACCGAGGATTTCTGGGAGAGGTGGGTGTAAGCAGGACAGGGAACCTGTAGTGCTTAGCACAAAGAAGGATCTCACCACATTGTAATGGTATCACACCTTGTATACAAGGCCAAGCTGGACCAGTCTTGAAGCAACCTGGTCCAGTGGAAGGTGTCCCTGCCCATAGCAGGGAGCTGGAAAGGTCACTTCCAACCCTAACCATTCTGGGATTCTATGATCAACATAATGGCTTCAAGCAAAGCAGAGAAAAAAAAAATCACTTTTACTTACAAACACTCTGCTGGATGAAAAGTCTTCCCTTTTTCCTGTGTTTTTATTTCTCGTGCACTCCTTTCCTCACTCTTGGCATTTTGTCTACCAGATCAGAAGTTCACTGTTGAAAAGCATCTCTCACCTGTCCTCACTTTCATATAGTGGTGCCTTAATGGCTCTGAGCAGCCCCACCTGGGGCACCTGCAGCATTGCCTGTGGCCCTGAGGCCCATGTCAGACCCAGCCTGGGGCTCTGGGCCAAAATAATGGAGCTTTCAGCAGCATCTTCATACCCTGGAATGGCCAGCACAATTTATGTGGCTTAACAGACCCATAAACAGTACTTTGTCCTTTTTTCTGCAGGTGTGAATTAAAAGAATATCTTTATAAATAAATGTAAAGTCTTTAACTTACTAAACCTTGCTTAAAATAAGCAAAACTCCTCCAGATTTTTCATAAAATCCCTAAAAATTGCTAAGTACCTTGTCTGTTTCTGGTTTCTTTTTTTTTTTTTTTTTCCCCCCAACATTTCAATTATTAGTCTTAAGCAATAATATGGAAAAGCATGAGAGGAATAGATATCTATGTCTAATGTCTCCAGCTACTGTAGAAGCCTTTACTGTAGGTTTTTAGCCAAAAATATTGACTGCCTGGTAGCTTGTTTTCTAAAACTAAAATTTTTCAGTGCTTGCAGACTAAGAAAAGTACGAATTTCCTGATGTCAGTTTGGTCCAAGCAGCTTCTACTGCCTTGATTCAGTGATTTGAAAAATGATGACTTAGAGTTTAGAAAGTGCTGAGAGATGTTATAGCCTGGTCCTGTTATGATCAACTGATCTTTTCAGCTCTTAATGGGAAAATAAATCATAGATAAAAGATAATCCTGTTGCACAGAAGCAAAAAAGGTGTGATATCAATAGACTTTTATAGAAAAAGAAAACTCTGTGAGAGGGATAAAGTAAATAAGGTAGTTTGTTCTGCTGATGCTCATGTTGGCAAGGTCGAAACCCTCTTCAGGAGCTGCCTACCTCAAGAAATGAGAATGAAACACAAAGTATATTCAGAGAACTTAAAAAGATACAGGGTTTTTTTGCCTTTTTTTTTTAATTGTAAACCCATCCTCATCCCAAAAATTTCTAGAATTTTTTTTAAATGTTTTTACTGTTACTTCTTTAATGATAAAGCTGTCAAGTGTTAGTATCTTTCTCTTTTATATTCACCAGTTCTCTCATTTCATTCTTGATGCTGCAGATGACATTATCAGTGTAGGAAAAGGAGCCAAATAAAGCTTTGCTATATTCTAATTAATGATTTTTCTAATAAAAAATACTTTGATATGGCACCCAGCCTAAAGTGTCTTCTATGATCTTTAATTTTCAATGTGATACATATTATTTATAGCCCATAAATGTAGGTGTAACACAATGGCAAAGCAAGCAGGAAGTATTTGGCCTGTAGAAGAAATGATTGTACAGTCAATCTCTGCAACGCAAATAGGCTTTGTCAGAACATTTGTTTGCATTCATAATTAAATTAAACTTTAACTAAACTACAATAAAAGAAAATCTCTGTTGCAAAATCATGTGTATAAATACTACTTTCCCACTGTTAAGTACTGAAAAATGAAGGTACAGAGATTGACCTGAGGAGGTCACAATAATTACAGAGGGAAAGGGATGTGTGGAGTCAGTTATTAACCATCATCCCACTGCAGAGCTCCAAGCGACTGGGAAATCACAGAATCAACCAGGTTGGAAAAGAACTCTGAGATCATCAAGTCCAACCCATGAGCCAACACCACCCTGTCAAATAGACCATGGCACTGATGCCACATCCAGTCTCTTCCTAAACACCTCCAGGGACGGTGACTCCACCCCCTCCCTGGGCAGCCCATCCCAGTGTCTGATCACTCTGTAAAGAATTCTTTCCAATGTCCAACCTAAACCTCCCCTGGCACAGTTTAAGACCATGCCCTCTTGTCCTACTGCTGGTGGCCTGGGAGAAGAGATGGATGCCCATCTGGCTACACCCTCCTGTCAGGGAGTTGTAGAGAGTGATGAGGTCTCCCCTGAGCCTCCTCTTCTCCAGGCTAAACAACCCCAGCTC
>JAWWLV010000183.1:3779317-3806998 GCA_035041135.1 Platyrinchus mystaceus
TCCCCTGAGCCTCCTCTTCTCCAGGCTAAACAACCCCAGCTCCCTCAGCCTCTCCGTGTGCTCCAGACCCTGCACCAGCCTTGTTGCCCTTCTTTGGACACTCTCCATCAGCTCAGTGTTCTTCCTAAACTGAGGGGCCCAGAACTGGACACAGCACTCCAGGGTGGCCTCACCAGTGCCCAGTACTGGGGCAGAATCACTGCCCTGGTCCTGCTGCCGCACTGTTCCTGATCCAGGATGCAGGTTGGGAGCATATACTACTTTTCCTAGTAACTTTTTTCCCTCATGAAGCATCTAAAACCGCTGCTGACCTCAGCACCTAATTAATAGGAGACATCAGGTTCTTGGGGATATTTGGTGGACATTGCTATTGCCCTCCCAAGCACATGTTAAATAAATCTTGTTTCCTCATGTCCCCACATAATTTTTCAGGTACACTGTGACTCAATGGGCTGTTTCTTGCTTGCAGGTTCCTACCTAGCACAGAGAAAGGGTGTATTTAAATTATTCTGTGAGAACTGCAATGCTGGGCCGTCCCATTTCTGTCCCATGGTGTTGGGTTCACCCTTGAGGACTGTAAGTGGCATTAGAGTTTACAGGAGTTGAACTTATTTCTGCATGCTTTTACCTGAGAAAAACCTAAGTACAGACCTGGCTAGAAATTTTTTTATAGCTGGGATTTTAAAGGATGTGCAAGGGAAGTTTCACTTCCCATTGAAAATCCATTCCATCATGATATAAAATGCATGAATGCCCTAGTTATATCAATAAAGACTAACACAAGAAACAATAATTATCACAACTGATAAGACCATAACATAGGCCTCCAGGGCCATTAGTTTTCTTTGAATTTCCTTTGGTCATTCAGAAGGCAGATTTCTTACAATGTACCTTAAGTACCCAGTGCCAGAGTGGCTTTAATGTACTGTAAACTTCAGCACTATATATTAATTTTTCACAGTAGTATAAACCAGAAGAAAAAGGTGCCTGGTACATCTCAGCTGCAAAAAGCCAGCTTAGACTTCTTTCTAGCTTTACAGCATCAGCCCATCTGTTTTAGGTGAAAACTTAAGCAGTAATGTTAACCTCAAGTATGTTAACCTTTGGATGCCACAAGACATGATAGACAGGACCATTATTTTTATGGCACAGTTTTTTCCTGAGCAAAGATCCTAGGCAGTGAAGAAGGATAGAAAATCCCGTTTGTGCCTCTCTGTCTCCAAACAAAATACAGTGTACAGTTTTTTGAAAGCCGAGGCAGGCTACATTATTGACACACAAATACCCAACAACTGTAAATTTAAGAGAACCCAAATAATGAACCAAAACCATGAGGCTGATTGGAAAATGGTGATTAATTCAGTCTTGCTGAATTTACTGGCATAAATAGTGACTCCTCATAAACCAGAGTTCATCCTTCAATTTCAGCTGAAGAGAAGACTAATCTGGAGCATCTGAGGAGGTGGCAAACACCTACTACTCCCCTGAAACTTTCCCTAGCTATGTAAATGGAGGCTTGAAGGTGGGAATATTTTTGCATCTCTCCCATCTCTCAATTTCATGAGAATATTTGAGTCAAAAGTCTTAGCTTATGCATAGTGCAAAGCTAATTGAGGAAGTTGTTCTCCATCAGCTATCACCTCCACACAGAATACACAGTATTTAGCAGTTCTGGTAATAGTTTCCAGGTAACTTATAAAAAAAAATAATAAAATGAAGGACAAAATAT
Organism: Platyrinchus mystaceus; assembly: GCA_035041135.1. Lineage (NCBI taxonomy): Eukaryota > Metazoa > Chordata > Aves > Passeriformes > Tyrannidae > Platyrinchus > Platyrinchus mystaceus. Next base: position 3,781,047 of record JAWWLV010000183.1, read on the forward strand.
TGAAGCAGCCTCACATTTATACTTGATTATTCAAGCGTCTTTAATGCAATTTAAGATTTAGTATTTTTCCTAATTTCTGAGAAACTTAATTTTATTTTCTTGCTTGATAATATCATCAAGTTCACTATCATTGATGATATGTGCTAAGCTTTTAAATGTGGGGAGAGTGAGTCTTTGCCAGGAGTAGTAAACCATTTGGAGAGATGACTGTATTTGTCATTCATCCTAATTAACTCCCAATATCAGCTTCCACACCTGTAAGAGTACCTATTGATCTGTGTTAGATTTGTTTAGGCCACATGGGTGAAAAATGTGCAATTACATTTGTGGAAATATGTTCCTTATACACAGACTCTGTGGAAATACGTTTAGTAAATATGTACAGGATGGCTCTAATTCTAGTTAGCAGGTCCCCAAAATATTCATCATCCCTCTTCTCATTTTCTAGGGTCAAATCTTTGCTTATTCAAAATCAGTGGTAAATCTTCCACCTACTTTGGCAGAGCCAGTACTCCACTTTTAGTATTTCTTTTTAAGTTCTTTTCAGCACCTTCTTCTCTTTTGCCGGTTTCCTTTGGATCCCTGTTCTACTTTTGGTTTTGTTTAACTTTCAACATCCAAACAATCTGCTATTTTTCCTTTTAATCTTTTTCTTTCCCCCTCACTTTGATTCTTTGGTTTCTACATATGCTTTGCTTTTTGCCACCTTATTTCATGTCTCCATTTCCTCCTGTATTTTTAGATTTGTTTGTTGTTTGTTTCTCATCTCCAGATTAACTACTATTTTCCTCTGCTTACTCTGCTCTTTTTCCTCTCTCCTAGCTGACATTTCCCTCTGTGCAATATCTTTCTACCTTCCCTTTCCTCTCTCTTACAAAACACAGCTCATCATTCTATGCCACTAATGTATAGCAGATCCTGAAATACTGTCATCTGAGACAGTTAAGTACTAAACAAAACATTACCAGGGTGGAGGAATCACTTACCCTGATTGACAACAAATCGTAACTTTTGTATTGTTGCCAGATTGCCGCTAACTCTGTATATTCCATCAACATCTAGACCTGAAAGAGAAACACATATTTCATTTTAGATCATAGAAGTATTTTTCTTTGTACGTCTGTCAGGAAGCCAGAAGCACCCTCACAAGCATGAAGAAGAGAAGCATAGAGAACGACTGAAAAATAATCCACCTGACAACAACACTGAAGTGCCTCCTGCCTGATTAAAGCAACAATGAGAAATAAAAGTGGTAGATTAACTTAAGTGAATACAAAACACCTAGCTATAATTATCTTGTAATTCTGTCAGCAGAATATGGTTCTGCAAGGGGGGGGTTGAGTGTGACAGGAAAGAAAGAGGTAATTAGCTCTCGAGCTCATCGAGAAGGGCTGTTTGGGACAGGCACGATGGCTGCGCCAGCCCTGCTGAAACGTGGGGTGTCTGTATTAATAGTGCCAGGGAAACTTCTCTGTCTGGGGTCTGGGTTTTTCAGACATGAATTTCTGAGGCTGTGACCTTTTTGAAAATAAAGTGGTGAGATGCCCACCCTGAAATCACGGCGTGTGTGAGACTACACATAACTACAGTTTCTCCACTATATTCTTCATAGTGGATCAGACAGGTTTGAAGACGAAATTAAATATCCCAAATAGCATATGCCCTGGAGTACATTTCTTCATTAATATAGGCCATTCTTTTCAAGGACAACCCGACAGTCTTGTTTCTCCCTGCATATCTACTCAAGGTTTATCTTCTAGGTGAAACTAGATGTCATACTCCCTTTTGTGACATATTATCTCCTACAGCAAGCTCTGCTGATATGAGTGTTTAAAATAGCACTTCCAGCCCCGGTTGCATAGCTGTAGCATTTCAAAGCACATGGGAACTGCTCTCCTTTTGCAGGAGAATTAGCTGTTGTGCAACAACGACCCAATCTGCACGCTCAAAAATCAAAACCACTAAACTGCACATTGTCATTTCACATTTAAAACTTGCAAATACATAAGAAGCCAGGAGAATTTACACAAACCAATTTTTTTTTAAGGCTACTTATCCCTTGGAACACAAGTTTTAATTTGCTTTTGGCAAGCGATTTCAGAGAAAGCCTTTCTCTTGGAAAAAGCTAATTTGTCAAAACTAAAAGTTTTCAGGAAATATTTCTCAACAATGTACCTAGGGGGAATATTTTACCAATTTGGGGTAGGGCAAAAAGGAAATCTGAAACTATAGGGAAGAGTGATAGTAAGTCCAAAAGCCCAGAAGCCCAGTTATAGTAACAGTTAAAGAAGAAGAAGCTGAACTTCAAGTCCTTTTTGAGTCTTGCATCATGCCCTGGCACACAAGTGCTATGGCCAGTGGACTTAACTGCTTGGAGGTATTTCTCACTGATCTTAAAACGTTTTAAAATATATACTTTTCCTTTTGATGAATCCTGAAAACAACTATACAGTATTTTGTTTGTTTGCATGTTTGTTTTCCCTCTCTACATAATACAGTTCTTATTTTATGTCCATCCCGCTAGCAACATCCTGTTTTGGTTTGCATTAAATAATCTATTTTAAAAATTAATAATAATTCCCTTATCTGGTTATTTATAATAATTCTACACTGCTTATCTGAGTTTTTTATCAGTTTTCTCCCCTGCACCTGTGGATGTCCTGCAATATAATACTGAGAGTGATGATTAATTTCAGGAAGTTCTCCCCTTTGGTTACAGAGGGATTAAAAAGAAAAGTTTATTTAAGAGAAATCAAAAAGGATTTGGTAATCAAGAAAACTTGGAAATTATCCATCTGCTGGATGTATAACATATGAGCAAATGGAAATTACTAAAATGTTTAAGTAATGCAATTCTATCCTAAATCTGAAGAGTTTAATTCTGTTTTAGTGAGGGGAGAGTGAGAAAGAGCAATTCACAGCATAGGATTGTGGGACTCTTGTGGTAGAAGATTAAGAATTGCATCATGTAAATTGAAGACTAAACCAGAAATTATAAAGGAAAAATAAAGCAAAGTAAGAAACAGACAAATCCACAAACAGAACGTTAACTTTTGTTTGGATGTAACTCAATTCAATTCTTATCCTTATTGCATACATGGAAGTGAAAGCAATCCATATCACTTTGGGTGAAACAATCTCACATTAAGAGCATCATTTTGAAACCTGCATAAATCATCTAAATCAAGTAAGAATGACAAGTTATGTTGTAAATTGGTCGATATTAAATCTTGCAACATGGAGTATACAAGTGCATTATTATTGTTATAGGGTTATTTTGGTCCAGAAACGAGGTCTGATCAGCATTTCATTTGGACACTATACAATATGGCAGAGATTAAAAAAAAAAAATCAAAAAAATATTCAAGAATATCAAGCCAATTATAGTGTTCACGTGCCACCAACTTTCTGCTCCAAGAACTTTGAAAGTTAAGCCAAACCAAACCAGTGCAAATTGGTGGATTTGGACATCCTTTTCATGACCACGTTATCTTAGCTGGATTGTTAACAACTTATTTTGGAAATCCAATTAGGCATAAAGGAGAAAGGGGGAGAAAAATATATCTTTATATTTCTAATATCCTGATTCTATGAACAATTTTCAAAGCAAATTCACTTTTAAGGGTACCTCTATCAAGAATAAAACATCACTGCACTGCTGTCAGTGTTTCTTCACGACAGGCTGTAAATACTTAGGGAACAAGATGAAACAAAAGCCTTGCAGAGTTTCCTGTCTGGTTCTGGAGTTTAAGTATAGTGGTAAAGAATATTTCAGAAAAAAAAAATCTTCATTGTAATATACTCAACTTTAGTTCACTATAGAGTGACCTTCTTGTGTTTTGTAGGGAGGTTTGTCAGGGAAGGATCACTGGATTTTTCCCTAAAGGAGAACAAGTATTTTATTTGCTTTATATTCCAGTCTCCAACTGTTTCTGTTTGTTTTAATGAGGAACCTGAGAACAGGATGGACCCACAATTAGAAATTATAGGCAAAAGCATGATAATGACTTCAGCATTTCCACCCTATACTTTGTAATGGCGTAAGAAATGTAGGAAAAGAACTGTCTCAAGAATACCTCAGTTCAGCTGCCAAACTATAGCAAATTTTAATTATTTTGTCTTAAAAAATTAAACAGGTACTCCTGATGAGAAAGTTGAAAAGGAACAGGACTCAGTTTTGGCTGAGATTCATGAACAATAACGAATGTTATAGACCCTCTGCACTGCACAGATGTCAGAAGAACATTTTATTTAAAACATTTCTTGCACTCTTATTTCTACCCAAAATGGAAGTAACTATGAATGCAGGTCAGTGTCAGATTCAGTAGCAGTTTGAGCTGGAACCAGGTGTTGCAGAGAAATATTGAGAACACAGGAGAAAATTACAGTTTAGGGGACATATTTATTGAAAGAAATGTTTTAAAATATTAGATTTTGATATTGGTTGAAGTTGTCCTGGTGATTTACCAACTGTTGGGAATTAAACATTCTCACTGATTCTTTTCTCTTACATAGGACAAACCCCTCTCCCAAATCACATTTATTCTGTCTAATCTTAATCCATATTTGGCAATATCTTCAAACCGAATATAAAAAAGAAATTCTCTATTTGTGGGGAGAGGGGCGATGGTGGTGTACAGAAATTTCTCTGGTTTTTAACAAGATTTAGGATTTAAAACATATAATTTTAAATAGCACTAGGTAACTTCCTGCACTGAAACCCACGGAACTTTCGCAATTAATGTATCCTGAAATAGGTGTGGTCCCCAGGCCTGTTTTGTAAGAGAAACCATCGTGCTGGATTCAACAACAAAGCGAAGTACAAACTTGAAGAAAGGCATTCTTTAGTTAGTCCTTTCATTTAAAATCAGTTATGTTCAGGGCAAAACTATTGTATTTCAAAGGAGCCTATTATGCCTTCCCATAAACAGAAAGATCATACGTTTTAAAACTAAAGTATCATTATGTAATCAAGCTGTTGTATTATAAACTATTTTGTGGGCTCAGATGCCCAGGGCTATCTTTACAAATATTTAAGAGGTCATTATCAGGGTATGTTCTCCCTAAAACTATAATTCTTTCCTCGTGTTTTCATATACATCTAACCATAAATATCTGATTTATAAAATTTTTTTTTTTTTTTTAAGATTTACTAAGGGCACAAAAGTGAGGCAAGAAGTCATTCATAGCAGCAGAATTGAGTGAATGTTGCAAATATACCCGTGTCAAGATAATGTGATGAGAAAAACACAAAACAACATGCAACAAAAGTAAAAATTTTACAAAAGGATAAATATTTGTATGCCAAGGGGAGGAATATCATGAAGAACAGCAAAGAATAAACCTGACATGTTGGAATTTGATATTAAAAATACTGTGCCTGTATCAGGTGATAAAATATACCCAGAGATTTTCAGGTGAATGTGTATGCGAAAATAACATTTTTGTCTGATGCCATGGAAATTAGAGGTGAAGATGATGAGAACAGTGAAGCAAATTTGAGTTACAGCACAGACAGTGTTGCTGACATCTCTGTCCTGCTTTTTGGTGTGGCGATGGGTGGGGTTGAACATGCCCTAAAGCTCCCAGAGCGGTGCCAGAGGCCAACACCGGGATTGGCTCTGCTCTGCTGGAACAAAACTGCTGCTTTGATTGCCAGAACTACCCCTTCTGGTACTCATCCCAGCAAAGGATCACATTTTAAGGCTTAAAACAACATCCCAGCAAACATCTGATATGAAAATAGGTCCCATTCCCTGACCAGGGAAGGTACTTTGCTACCATGGAAGTGGGCGCCATACAAATGTCATGTTAAATAGTTCTAACAGACAGAGGATAAACAAACTTGGGAGACCAAACAGTGGATGATATTGGAAGTCAATCTGAAGGACAAAACCATAATCACTGGTGTAAAAATATCTGTTTTCATTGGTGCCCGTGATATACTTGTGTCTCTTATTTGCAAATAAAATATAGAGAAATATTGGGAAGTGACTAAGCTGAAGAGCTATTCTGATATTGTAAAAGCAGTAAGAGGGATGCTCTTGGAGGCTGGCTAGACTGACCTCAGTCACAGACAGTCTACTTAAATTATTAATTCAGGACACTCTGAACAAATAATTCATAGCAAAATATCATTAATCCCAACCAGCATGGTCTCATGGAAATCAGTGTTTTGTCTAGAAAAATTGTTTCATTTTTTGATAGGACTTTGTCTAGAAAACTTGTTGCATTTTCTTGATAAGACTGAATTTTTTACAGGTCTGGTTGATGAAGGCAATAGTGCTGAAATACTATGTTTGGCCTTCAGTGTGGTTTTTGACTTAGCACCACATGACATTTGGATTAAAGCACTTGCATTTTATAGAATTAACTGGGCATATATTACATGGATTAAAAACTGGCTCAATGACAGACCTCAAAATGTGGTAGTTAATGGGAGATATCAGTTAGCAAGGTCATAACTGGCTCTCGAGATTGGAGCTCTCAGCCCAGTGCCATCTAATACCTCTATCAGAGATGGACAATGAGAAAAAAAAAATTCTCTTGGCAAAATATACAGATGACACAAAGATCAGGGAGATATTAATAGATGATAAGGACAGGTAAAGTTACAGAAGAGCTGAACTACTGCCTTAAATGGCCACAGTTTGGCAAAATAAGGTTTTGTATGGAGAAACACGGAGTACACGGTGTACTCTGGATGTAGGATACAAAGGACTTGAGGTTTACTTTAAATAAATAGCTGAACATAATCTCTGAGCTCAGTGCTACAACAAAAAGGACTAATATGATTCCTTGAATTATAAAAGAGTATCAAAGAAACAGGGAAGAGATTGAACTTCTTCATGAGCTACAAATAGGATTTCTAGTAGAGCACTGCACTTGGTTGTGAAGCAAGTAATGTGAAACATTATATATGATTGCTTGACAGTAAAGAGAGGATGGAGAAATTTCCTCTCCATCAGTACATTTCGTGTGATTTGAAGACTCCCAACCACCACTGCCCAGCTGAAGGACCTGTGACAGACAAGCCTGAATTCAAGGTATCATGAACAAGATTTTCTTTATTCTATGATCAGTAGAAATCCAACACTGCTTTAGAATTTAGTAAAGGCAGAGACAGAGGGGAAAAGAAAGGAGAGGAAAAGCTGTAGTAGTTCTTAACAGGCTATGAAATGGCTCTGTTGGGGCTGTCTGACATGAGGTTTGGTGAATCTCTTTAGGAAATTAGCTAACAAGAAATAATTCTATGTTTGACTGCAATAATATCAAGATGAGGGGCATTCCTACATAAAAAGAGAATCTCATTTTTTCTTGCAGTAATAACTCCAAGACGCAATGAAAGGAGAAAAGCTTGACTAAGATCTTATTGTTTTCAAGACCCTGTAGAAACTGTTTAATGGAAGCAATTACAACACTGAATATGAGCATTACATACTGAGAATAAGTAACAAGTGAATATGATGGATGATATACTTTATTTTGTTTCACATCACTTGATGGTTGAATTTCTACTTAGATATTTATATACAAATAAATAAGGGCAGCGACAGTACAAAGCAAGTGTAATTTAAATGAGCACACAGTTCACTGCTATGCAGGGCTGCTGTTTAATGCCCAAATCAAGCTTGCTATGCCTTCCTCTTCTTCTCTATTGTGCTGTGCTTTGACATTCAAGAAGTTTATGGTTTAAAAGCCCCAGGAACAACAAGGCTTACTCAGAAGGCTGCCTGTAATAAGAAGCAAAACTAAGCTTTGAAACTATTTGTTTTGAATGAACACAGCGTGCTCACTGTAATTTTGCTGTTACCTCCAATATATACTTTTGCCATTCTACTGGTCCCACTTCTTGCAGCTAAACAAAGTGACCTCATTGCTTTCCACTGTATTTTCTTTTAAACATTGGCTGGGATGATTGAGATTCAGGAATGTGGGAAAATGGATTCCCAAGCCACGTCCATCCCCTTTAATTCTGAGCTGTAATTTTTGGCTTGGCTTGAATCACAGTCATCACATTTCAGTCTGAATCTCTCTGTAAAGTGATCTTTCTTAAACATTTCTTTCACTCATCATGGGATCAGAAACAAAGCCATTCTAGTCTTTCAGCGAAACACTTACAAACGTCTTTTTACAGCGACTCACAAGAGCTGAATTTCCTTTAAAAATGTTTGAAAAAGAGAAGGTTTTCATTGCCTGATTGTCCTCTTTGTGAATCTTGTCATCTGTATGCCATGAGCTACAGCTATTTTAATCTGTTTTTGTTTGCAATCCATTTGGTGTCCGCCCAAGAATATGCAGGTGATTCTAATTAACTTACTGCTGAAGATGTGGAAAAATCTCAATTGTGCGACAGAGAATTATACACTTAAAACCTTCCCTCTATTATTTATAACAGCTTATTAATGAAAATGATTACATGAATACATTTACCACCTGATTCATCTTTGTTCACTTTTTAAATCAACAAGGTTTATGCTAAAGGGGAAAAAAATCCCTACCAAATACAGACCTCAAGCACACACACCAGCTTGCTGGTTTAAATGGAATGGCAGTTTAAAAGGAAATAACATTGTCTTCCTTCATGCAACACAGTATAATATCTGAAATTATCAAATGTTTGAAAGTAGCCGTTCTCTCTCTGTACCACATTATTATTTAATTTTGGGAATGTTTATTTCTTTTTTGTCTGCTTGTTTGTTTTCTCTTGTAATACCTCCTTCACCACTTCTCTCTCATCTGCTGCAGTTACTGCCTCTCACATACAGGTTAGAAGGTCCATTCTGGCTGATGCTTAATTCATCTGAAATAAAATAAGATTTCTCTGGTTCTCTGCTACTTTATAAGGTGCATTTTTTCATGCTTAACCAAGAGTAATCAAGGGTGGTGAGGCACTGGAATTGGTTGAACAGAGAATATGTGTATGCCCCATCCCTGGAAGTGTTCAAGGCCAGGCTGGACCAGGCTTGGAGCAATCTGGTCTGGTGGAAGGTGTCCTGCCCATTGGGGGATGGGGGGATTGGAACAAGATGATCTGTAAGCTCCTTTCCAACCCAAACCATTCTATGATTTTATAAGAGGTCTATTGGGATTATTGAGAATCTTTGAAAGCTGAATGGTCCTTCACCAGAAAATCTCTTGGGATATAAACACCTACAAGTCTCCAGAGATCTGCAGATTCCAATTCTTACCTTTCTGTGGTGTTGGGGCCAGAAGACAGAGGTTTGATTCACAGGAGGGATTTGAGTCTTTTGTAGGAAAATCAGTGGATGTTACCTGCACTGTTTTCTGCCAGGTACAGCTACCAACAGGCTGTTTACCACCTTCTATTTCTATTATTCCCTGCCACACAAATATATGCTCTGATAGTCTAATTTGAATGTGATGACAATGTGGATAATACAGTTTATTTTTGGGGAGGATGAAAGCCTGAATAAAGGTTATCATTTTAGGAGAAGCTGACGACGGAAAAACTCATCCACTGTGTGACATGATCAGAACAGCTGGGGAAGTAATGTGGAGGGTGGGGGAGAAGAGAGCCAAGGTATTTTGTATGTTCAAGAAATATATACAACATTGCCATTTCTTATATCCCAGCTGTGCCTGTTAACTTCTGGAAACATGTAGAGCTCAGCAATAAAGCATACTTGACTGATATTTACTGCAATGTGCATTATAAGACATTTTCTGTCACACATTACGTTATGAAAGAGTTAAGTAACATGAAAAATACAGGCTCGAGATTATATCTGTCATGGATGAAAATACTACATTTATGCCTCATTGTAATCCATTCATTGGTTTATGGACCCCGAGCCCTCCGGGGAGTGTCACAACTCCACATGATACTGCTGAGAGCTGTATTTTGCTTTTGCATTTCTGACTTAGCTGAAAGAAGTTTAAAAACACATGTAGCCTGACAACTCCCTATTGGCTATACAACCGAGAAGGGTCAAGAGCATAAACTATTCCAGCAAAAGCCAGCTGTAACTTAGGCTCACTGTGAAGATCTGCCTGTTACAGACAGTAGCAGAAAAGAAATTTATGCATTTTGCTAAATCCTCCCACTTTGGTTGAACTGTGCTTCATTTGGGGATCCATCATCACCAACATCATGCCTGTGTTCTTTGAGAAACATCAGAACAGTAAAGGAAATTACACTTTGGGGGGTCCAACTCTCCTTGTAGGACTCTATAGGACTTCCAGTCAGGTCCACTGACACCAGTAGGAAGTGTGGTTAAAAGCTAAGGGACAGATACAATTCTGCAAACATCCCTTGTTCCCAATGCTGATTTTAAAGACAATTTAGTGCACAGTAGGGACAAATCTTTTCCCATCTTTCACAAGAGTGAGACATTAAATTAGACCTCAGCAATGTCACCTCCCCACGCTGACTAGTACTGCTGCTTGTTGGACTTTGAACAGTTGGAAGTGGAAGAACTGTACATGTCTTCAGCCAAAATGGGTAAGGAGTTTACATTTTCTTGACTGCAGCACCTTTGGTTGCCAAAGAGAAAGATTGATTGATTGATTGATTGATTGATTTTAATGATAGCTGTCGGGATAGAAAGTTTAAGATATAGAATAGGGATATACAGGATAGAAACTGAAAGTCACAGGACTCTTTCTCCCATAATATTTTGTTTTTAGATATAGTTGAACAGTCCAGATAGGCCCAAGACTCTTCTCTATGACAGATCCATTACTTTCTAGCCTGACACTATGCTCTGCTCAACCTTAAATGTCTCAAGGTTGTCTCCTGGACAAGGTCCTACCTGACAACCTGTGAGGACATTCTCCAGCTGCTAAGCATCACTGGGGAGGGATGTCAATGCAGAGTTTACCCGTTATAATTCAACAATGGTTAAAGAAATATCAGCAAAGCACTTGATAGCACTTGTTTTGTTGCATAACACAGAAGGCTGGATCTGTGTCTTGCAGTTAGAAATTAGGCCAGCTCTATTCTGGGTTTCTAATAGAAGAATGTGCAGAACCCTGCTCTAAAAACGGAGTTGGGGCTCTTATGTGGAGCTGGCAACAGTCTTTGCTTTGTAGGCATCTATCTTTGCAGTTGCTTTTTATCTTCAAGTGGGAGAAAACATTTGAAAATTAGATTCTTTAGCCTAAGGCCCACTATCAGACACCTTTGGGTGTTACAGTCCATGGCTGTGTGGAAAACCCAGGGGCTCTCTTGGGAGATAAGTACAACATAGCTATCTAACACCAACTTACTGAATTCTTAGCATTGCATATCTGCCTAACATAAAAATGGCATAACACAAAGGTGTGTGTATGTGCATATGTAGATTAGTTTCACTTTAGTAGTATTTTACCCAGTGTACATTGTACACATTTAAAAACACAATAAAATGAAAACCATAGGATTCCACTGAATGCTCTTACACATTCTCTTGTGTGATAAATCTCCAGTCTAATAAGTAAAATTCTCTTGTTTTTGCAAAATTCATATTTGTCGTTATGAAACAGTGACATTAAGCAGTACTATGTGAAACAACAGAGACATTAATTTTAATAGGACACAAAACTATTGTGCTTACATATTTTTCCACTTTATTTTGCCATCTTAGCTGCAGGAATCTGCAGTTATATTTTTTTTTCCTGTCATTTCTGCTATGATTTCTTTCCCCAAACAGGTTCAGGTAACTTAAAAGCGCCTCCATTTATTTTAGGCAAAATCTGAACCATCACTAAAGAAACATTCAGCAATGGTGTAGTCAAGGTATCTACAGAAACCATAAAAATCCTGATTTGGATTTCAGAATGATAAGTACTAAAACTTAGGAGACTAGTACATCCTTCATTGCTCTGACAGGAGCAATTGCTTAGTTTTCATGCCATGGTTTGACATGTATACCATGATATGCTACACTAAAATAGCACAAAACTTGCATGTGAATTGCTCAGGGACTACCCAAAAGAGGTTGTTTAAGTATAGTCTGAAAAGGAACAAATTGCTTTCTACTTTGAAATATGCAAATAAAAAAATCTCAATGAAATACAAATAATAGAACTGAACATAACCGAGACATGCAAGAAATGCAGAATAATATTGACTTCTCATAAGAAAAACCTTAGTTGCTGGCAATAGAATGCACTGGATATCTGTGAGCTGAATTTTGGCTGAAGTAAATGCATAAATATGAGTATCATTTGACATTTTCATGGAAGATAATTATTTTAAGATTTGAAGCTACGGGAAGAATTTTGATTTGAATCATTGTCTTTGTATCTTAATGCTGACTGTGACATGGAATGATGTAAGGAAGGTAGGAATCCAATCTCATCCCTTTTACTAGGGTTCACATAGACCCTCTGGTATTTCTGAAGGCTTGGAAAGACAAAGTTGGCATACAGGGTTTTCCATATCTAATTTCCTTCTTTGGTGAAAATTCCCATAATTATTAATAACATTTACTATAGAGACATCCAAGGCACTTGCAAAGTTCCTAACAGAAACTTATTGTAAGCTTTGTGTTTTCAATGTATGGTGTATCAGAATACAAAAATGCAACTGAAATACAGATAATAAAAGACACTATTGTGAACCATTTCTAGTGTGCAAATCCAGATGCTTTTCAAACATCCATATATCATGAGGGTTTGAAAATTTTTAAAAAATATTGTGATGGTAGAAGTGCTCCTGTGCACAAAGCTCTGTCACTGGATCAGTGCTGGTTATGACCAGAGATCACCCACTGCTTTGAGGGCAGTGCTGCAGGTCACGGATCAGGGCATTAAATAAAGTGTTTTGTGAACTCCTGTGGTTTAGTGGTAAAGTAGGAAAACCTGCCTGCTTAAAGAGCACCCTTCCAGCACCTTCCACCTTCCTTTTTGGATTCAAGTCTGGCTTGCAGTTTATTTGGGCTGGAGAATTTTAATGATTTTGTCTTCAGTGGTCAGAGAAGATGCTCAGTTTGCTCAAAGTTAAGTTTATAGTCTAAGTGAAAGCAGTTTTCAGTAGAGGAGGATGTATCTTATCTTTCTACTAAGGTTTATTAAAAATATGTAGCACCTGATAATTTAACACCAAATGAGTGACTGCTAAATTTCCCCCTCTCTTTGTCTCCCTGTCTCACACACACAAACACAGGAATGCTTCTCTCCTGCCAAACTATGTGCCAAGATTTTGTTCACTTTAATCTCAATCATATGAGTTAGAGAACCATGAAACAAAGTTTCTACCAAGTATGCTGACAGATTTTTACTTCTAGTGGCTCCACAGGGCATGACTACAAGTACACTCAGGAACTTTTTCTTATTAAAGATTTCTGAGCTGATCCGTTTTCCATTTAAGTCAACATGAGCAGCATCACCATGAAGAACTCAACACTTGCTAACTGATACCATACACTCATCAAAATTATTTCATTTCTAAGCAAACAAAAAGCTGTGGTACCTCCAACACCATTGTGTGGTTGCTTCTGGCACGGGAAAGCCAGTTGGTGGCAGCTACTTTGGCGTGTTATGTCACGTAACACCATGTCAGTTCAGGGCTGACAAATCGGAACATATGGTTTGAAATATTGGGGGGAATTATTCCCGGGGAGGTGGAGACAAGGGGCATGGAATAGCCTCCTCTTGTCTTTTGAGGACTTCCTTATCCTCTGAGTGAATACATGTCAGAGAAGACCCATCACCTTACCCTTGGTTTGGAGGGCTCCGTGGTGATTTTAAGAACCACAGTATCACCTGTAAATGACCCATGATCCGGGCAACTGAACAAATTCCTGTTCTTTGTTTTTAAACCCTGAGAGAAAATTTGGGTTTTTACTTTTTTTTTTTTTTTCCAAATGTGTAAAGCTGAAGGCCCTAAAGCAACAAAACACTGAACCATTTCCTTAGCTGTAAGGAACAACTGTTGAACAGAGGGTTGTATCAATAAAGCAGGAATTATAGGAAGAAATAACCTATATGTGTTACAAAGCAGAATAAGCATGAGAAAGCAGTTTCTGATAGCAATATCTGTTTGTTATGAGTTTTCTTGTGAAATTTCAGTTATTTAAAATGCATCACCTCTGACACCAGAAAAAGAGTGCATGAAGGAATCAAGAGGAGAGAGCTGGATCAGGCTGGCTGGAGCAGCTCAGGATCCAAGAGGTATGGTTCTGCTGTGTTATGAAACCAAATGCTCACATTTTGCTCTCATTTACATATATGTCATTCCTCCCAAACCAGGGAGCATTGTTTGGGTAAAGACAAAAAGAAGTCGGTTTGCTATATAATTACATCCATGATCCATGTGGATCCTGATTATAATAAAACAATCTTGCTGAGTGAATATACAACTGGAGACCTTTGAAAGACTTGTTAGTTCCTTGGGGCTTTATCATGCAGGAGCCAATTTGGGGACAATTCTCTTACTAGATTGCAAACAAAATCAGTTTCATAATTTCAGAGGGGCAAAACAAGCTAAAAATTCTTCTCTTAAAGAAGGGAAAGCCTTAACATAAAGCCTCCTTTTTTAAGCTGCCCTCCTCCTTTGCCCTCTGCCTTCCTCCTGTTGGTACAATTTCTCTCACTTAGGTATCAATCCCATTAGACTGTGGTATTATATGGTTAAAACATTGATGTAACACAAGCTGCTACAGCAAATAATTGAAGTAATAAAATACAACTGCAGTTATTTGCTCTCTTGAATTGCAGGCAGAAAAAAAAGGAGACTTTTTTTTTTTTAAACTGACCCCACAGTGTTCCATACAGACAGCAAAACTTCTTTTTTAGTGTGTTTTCTTTTCTTGCTGTGAAACTTTTTTTAAAAAAATTGTAGTGCAGTTGTAGTAACTTGTTGTTTTTTCCCACAGGAAAAGTGATCAGCTTGCATTGCTTCATAACTGTATTTTAAAAACATAACTTTATATTTAAGCGACAGAGATATTGAAAGAATCTGAAGCTACACCTCTTTCTTTTTTTTCCTTTAGAGAAGTTTGATGTACTCTCTGTGTGTGTGTGTGTGAGTGAACATCTCCTCCGGGCTAAGACTCATTTTGTCAAGTGTTAGCCCAAAGTGTTCTATTAATGGCTGAACTGTAAAGTCTGACTAAATGGGGTTTGCTGTGGAAATCCTGCCAGCTCCTTGCCTGTGATGGCATGTGTGCTGTACCAGGGCACAAAGCCTCACAGCCTTGGCTTATTCAGGAGGAAAAGAGAGGAGTTTTGTCTCTGTCTTTTTACCTTTTTCATGGCTAGGAGGTGGATGCCCTCATGTGTGAGCTTCCCTGAATCTGCCTCTGACCAGGGGGTATGTCAGGACCTTCATTCTCTCTTTGGCACAGAGCAAGCAACACACACAGTGAGCTGGCTTTAAATTTCTCTAGACTTTTTGTTTCAGCGCGTACAAGTGTCAACTACTTGATTTACAAAGTGTATTAACATTATTTTAATATCTAGAAAACATTGTTTGATTCTTTTTTATTTCATAGGTTAAGTGGTTTGTTTTATTTATTAAGCCTATTGAACAAGATTTTATGGAAAATTCAGAAGACAGAATGCCCTGTTTCCCTCTACATGTTCACGAATAGATATATTATACAATGCTAGAAAAAGGCAAAAGGCCAAACTCATCTCTGGTGTAATTCCAGTAAAAGCAATAAAATTACACAAGGCATGAATTTGGCCCAGGCATTGTAAATGTTACTCTGGTGCACACTGAGTGTCTGCTTGTTGTTACTGGCACGGCTTAAAATACAAATCCCCCTTCTTTTTTTCATAGAAATGGATACATTTCTCTGGAACAGATTAATCAATGAACCAGGTATCAGGTAACTATGACAAAGACAACAACTGCTTCAAATGCCTGCCTGTTTTATGGCTTTTTCTTCTTCTAACTAACTTAGAGTCTCTGTTTTCCAATTTTTACATAATTATATATTTATTCTCTTTTGTGTCTTGTCATTGCAAGGCTTTTATTTCTTTTTCTTTTCAGTTGGATTTTTTTTTTTTCTTTTGCTGTTGTCTCCTTTTCTCTAATTTGTCTTGTATGCCCTTCCGTGATGTTTCCTGTTGACACTTCTTGATATTTTTTCTAACTCAGAATGTGGCTTTCTAGCAGACACAGAGGCCCCAGAGTGAATACCCTTCAGAGCCAACTCTGACTTGGACCTTGCACAACACTATTAACTGGCTCTTACTCTAAGAAAGGTGGCTATAGCGGGATTGCCTGAGCCTGAAGACAGAAATGGTTGAGGAAAGCTTGCCAACATGTTCGCACTAAATTCAACCGCTCTTAATTTCTACTCAAAAGAGGAATTATAAAAAAAAAAAAAAAGAAGAAGCACCAAACATTTTAAATCACAAACTTTTTCAAGGGCTTTTCTGAGAACTTTGTTGTTTTATATTGCATTCATCTGTATGTTTGAGTTTATGCTCGTTGGCCACTTTAAAGTAAACATAGTTCAATGCCCTCAGAAACAGATTTCTTCAGCCCATTAGAATTCCCTGAAAAAGGCTTTATCTGCTGAACTGCTGGATATTTTTGTGTGTGTGTAATTTTTTTTCTATCAGCAGTTTGTTTTGTTTCCCTTTTTTTTTATTTTTCTTTTACATTCAGTGCATATAAAAGTTGGGAGCAGAAGCCTCCTTGGAACATGATAGAATCATAAAAGACTTCAGGAATCTCATCACAAGCTAAACAGTACAAATTGCACATTCTTCATGGAAGTATTAGCTTTTAGTGCGTGCCTAGATCCAAGCATAATAGATTATCCCAAAGTGGGAAAGAATGAACAGTACAAAATTAGCAGAACTGGGAGCTCAGATCATTTGGTGGAGCAACATGATCTCTGTACTTTCAGGGTACTGAATTATAAAGCCACTGGAAACAGTATGTAAAATTATATCAGAGTAAGCAAGGAAGCATGTGTAGGCCTGGGAGAATCAAAAAAGAGCTTGGAAAATACGTTTCCAGAGGAAAATAAGTGCTGAAGATCAGTGAATGAGCTTGTAGGAAACAAACTGCTATTCATGAAGAATTTCTTGCTTTGAGGACAGAAAGATATGACAGAGGGAAAACATAAATAAAATATATTTTAGTGGTCATTCAGGAGCCGACTGCTGTTGGAGAATAATCCTGCACTCAGACAGAAATATAAAATGGCACAGGGTAGGTTGGTCTCCTGAGCTTTCCCTTCTTCTCAAGGAAGCCCTGCCAGAGCAAGTCCTTCATGCCACCAGCTGATGGGTTCGGTCTAACCATGCTGGGAAGTAGCCCAGGAACACTGTGCATTTAGTGGGAGCCCCAAGATGGTGGTGAGCACACTCTGGCAGAACTACTCTGTACTTTCCTGCCTCCTCCCTCAGGTCCTCAGGAATGGGAATGAATTTTTTTTGAGAACCAAATAGATAAAAATTGCTTAAGTTAAATACAGCTCTGAGGAGCGTGTTGCTGAACACAAATGTGATACTGAGGAGTACTATAATGCAGATAGGGATGGAGGTAGGTGGTGGAGTCACCATCCCTGGAGGGATTTAGAAGCTGTGCAGATGTGGCACTTGGGGACATGGTTTAATGGTGGGCTTGGCAGTGCTGAGTTAATGGTTGGACTCAGTGATCTAAGAGGTCTTTTCCCACCTAAACAACTCTGTAATCTTCCAGGGTTTTATACAGTGGTTATTAATCCATACCTTCGCTGCACATTCTGCCATCCTCACTATTTTTTAATCCACTAACTACACCATACCAAAGACAATGATCCCATCATGGGAGTCATCAGCTTTAGGAGGTGTGTGGGATTTTTTTCTTTTAAAACTTTTCTGCTGTGTTTTCCTCCATTAGAAAATGATACTGCATTAGACTGTTTTAAAAACTCATTTTTTTCCCCTAGCTATATAAATATATTCACAATACTTTATATTTCTTAAAACTCATTTCCTCTTTGCTTAACTCCCTGAGATAAGTGAACTCTCCTCTGTGTAAACACTCTAACAGAATACTGACTACCTTTTAAGCGATATATGATTTAGAAGGTAATGAAATATCACTTTCTTTTTTCTTTTCTTTTTTTTTTTTTTTATAAATAGGTTTTAAAGTGCTTTTAGCTGCACTTTAGCTTTTAGATTAAGAGATAAAACTGATGAAAGGGACACAACCTTCTGTCACAGGGCAGCATGGCATTTGGGAGGTGAGGTAGTTTAAAATACCATTTTTATCTTCATTTCTCTCCATTGGGATGACTGTGTTTCTTTACTACGTCCCATAAGGTACTTTATCTTTGCCCATAAAGGCATTTTCTTCCTTAAACACTGAATATTCTGTAGCATGAGACTGTGTGTCTGCATGTCTGCAATGATCTTTTGCACAATCAAATCACAGCTAAGGACATTAAATTAATTAAAGACAAACTCAGAATTGGTTTTAGGTGCTTTGGAGTGTCAAAATTTGGAAACCTATGAGAATTTTTGAGAGCAAGCACTTGAAAATTCTTGCAAAACCATGTCTTAAAAATTGCACATCCAGCCTTTAAGTGCCCGAAGGTCCCTTCTGAAGTCTCACTGGTCCTACCCCAGCAGATCAATTCCCCCCCAAGCCAAAAGCCCATACTCAGGAGTTTTTTTGTCACTGTTCTTATTTAACATGATTTGTTCATTGGGGCTCAGAGCAATGAAACCCAGTAAATAATACACTGGACAAACAGAGAAGATAACAAAAGGAAATAGTTAAGGTACTATAATAATTTTAGCCATTCTTTTTTCAGGTCACTATAATCTGCCCAAAGATAACTAATTGTTCAAAGTAAACATTCCACTCTGACCACAAAAGGAATCCATTACACAAACATATAATTCACAGTCATTTTTAGTGGGTTGTAAACAGTTTGGAATGAGCATAAAATGGGACAAAAATCAAAGTGAGCATTTAGAAATGAAAAAGTGTTTGCTACAAAAGGTCAGTCCCTTTACTTGGCAAACTATGTAGAAAAGCCTGGGAAAATGTTGAACACACAAGCAGTAAGGGAATTTTAAAGCCAACAACCTCCCTGTTTCTTTAAACAGACATCGGAACCTATAACTGGATCCTGTCAAACAAACGACAGCAAAAAAACATAACAGCTGCTAAGAAGTAAAGTTGAAAGATAAAGTTTTCTAAGCTAAGAACCTTCTCAGAAGTGGACTAAAGGTCTTTCTTAAATCTTTAGGCAAGGTTATGGATCCCAGGGTGGCTTTTAGGCATTGAATCAAATATGTAATTTTGTGTATCGTTCCTGTCAGAGCATCCTGTGCTCCAAGAAAAGCAACAGAAAACAGTATCTGCAACGTCCAGCTCCGAATGGAAACGGTACCTGTAATCATCAGCTTTGCCTGCTGTAGTGTCATTTTTCAAGTCATTTAGGTTGATTTGAGAACACTAACTTGGATTTGGGGATGGAGGGAGAAAATGAAGGATGGTTCAAAAGAGAGATGAAAGTTAAATTATACGTCCCTGGAGCATTAGGACTGTATTTCTTTACAAATCCTAAGCCACACTGGATACCCTCGATACATTTAGGATACGGACTGTTCAGGGTGTTCATTTACTCTGTCATTAGACACACAGACAAATGATCTTCCCTGGAAAAGAGTTTAGTATCAGACTGTTTTCACACGATAAAACACTACTATGAGAAGTTCTGGATGGCATGTTGTTTAGGTACAACACAGACTGATATTTTGATTTTTTTTTTTTTAATGCGTTCTACTCATGCCTTTCACATATTTAAAAAAAAAAAGGAAAAAAAAAAGACAGCCAAGACTTTTAAAGGGTCATGGATAACAAAATAAATAGGCGACTCCAGAAATGACTGGAAATAATATCTGGCCTAGAAACACCAAAAAGTCTTGCAATGGGCCCCACCCTTGGCAGGAGTGCTCAGCATGTGAGTTATAGTGCACTGGGAGGATTGTCCCAGGCTTTCCTCTCTGCATTGCTCAGCTCAGGGTTGGTGCTACCTGTCAGATGCTTCCCAGGGAGAAGAAAAAGCAGATTGAATACAGAATGAAATGCAGGAGTACAGACTGAAAAAGGCAGGTCAACAGATAGCCCCAGAAAAGCCTGAGGTCTGTCCGAGGTAAGTAAGGATGGAAAATAAAAAGAAGACACTGAAAAATCAAGGAATATGATGTTCCAGGAAAACCTTTCTCTTGAAGTCCCTGAGAAAGTAGAAAATGAAGAAATGCTGGAGATTATTGAGTATCCACTGTATTACTTCAGCCTGATTGCTGTATGGTACAAAATAATTCTCTTGTCCCCACCAGGTTACACCACAGACAGGGGAGATTTTTCTGTGCTGGATATTGCACGAGATACCAAGGCTACAACACTCTTGGCCAAGTTACTGTTGACTTGAGTGGCACAGGTCTGGATAGCTCAATAATTGGGACTAGAAGTTCATCAAAAATTATGAATGAATAATTCAGTAATTGTTATCAGTAATTCATAAGTACAGGAAGAACGAAGGAAAAAAAATGAGCTTGCTTAAAAAAAATAAAAATTAAATGTGAAAATTGCCTTTCAGGTTTCCAGGAACAGGCACTTTTCTATTGCCTCTTTTTATTAAACTCCACTGTCAGCTCTGCAAGATGGCTGAGAAAATGGAGAAAGACCTGCTGCTTCTCAGTCCTACTTCTGTAACTGAAAATAACAAAAGAGGCTGAAAAAAATGGAATTCACTCCATTTTTTTTTTTCACATTCACAAGTGAATCCTTGTTGAATAGATAAATGTGTGTTATGGTGTGAGATTTTTTAGAGCAGACCTTACAAAGCACCCCTGTCCTGAAATGATGAAGAAGCAAACTAGGGGATAAATGACCAAAATCTGATCTAAGTTACAGCAGAATAGTAGCAGAATAAACATCCTTTTGGTATTAATTTTAAAATAGTATAACTAAACAGGAAATCTTGCCAATGGTTAATGACAACCTCCACATTTTTATTCTGTGGGAGAATATTGCTACAGTTGGCTATTGTGTGTTACCTCGTCTACACAGGAAAATATACTAATTAATATGGTTTACTCAGATCCCTGCTAGACTTTCTTTCTGTGCACAGTGATAATGCTTTAAAAATCAGAAAAACAAATAGAAAATCAGTAGGTGAATAATAATTAAATCCATGAGCTGATAACTAAGAACGCAACTGTTCGGTGAAGTATGAATGTTTTGTAAGTAACATTTAGGGATGGTCTCCTAAGGTCTTTTTTTCCTGATAATCCTTTATCTTAAGCGAAGCACGCAAGTAACATTTTTGGTGCAGTTACAGTATGTAGATGATATATTTTCTAAATAGGAAAAAAAGCTTTTCTAGCCCAGCCAATATGCCAGCTGTACCGAGTATCTAGGCCATCTTACTAAGACTATGAAAGTAAACATACAGTTTTCATTAAATGTGCCTTTCCCATAATTGGTACATAAGTATTTCCCATGACTCTGCAGTTGAGTATCTTGGCTGGAGGCATATCTGGCCATTAAGAGGAGGGCTTCAGATCTGTTGAGTCTCAGCCATGCCGGGAGACTTGGCACCTCCACATACTGCTTCCTAATACCAACCCCGGTATAAAATGTCATCAGAAGCTTGCATAAACATTGGACTTAGCTTCACATAAATTACTGCTGTCCTGAGATAGTTTATGCCAGAACTTAGTAAAAACAACACTTTGAGTAAATAGAATGTGAGTAAATGCAAGCATCTTAATCCAAGAAAACGATAATAGGAAAAAACTGCATATCAAATATAAACTCATAAATATAGTGATAAAGTGAAATTTTTATCTCATGCCATATGATTAGCTTCTATTTACATGTTAGACTAACTAAAAGGGGTAGACTTCTCTAAGTCACAGCAAGTTTGAAGGAAACACAAGAACAACAATGCAATTCTTGTAAGGACAAACTCCTTTGAAGAAATGGTGATACATTTAGTTTCTAATGTGAACATTTTTTTGATAATCATACCAACAGTAAACATCTAACTATCTTTCTTGGATTTTTCTATCACAGTTCAGCAGTGAAGAGACCTCTGACCTCATTTTTCCTGGGAGGAGTGGTCAGATACCACAAAACATCTATGAAATACCCAGTGCATCTTTTGGAGAACCTGTGCTGAGATCGTAACCAAGCGGTCTTTTAGACATGCTCTGCACAGTGAGGCATTTTTACAATCTAATCTCTGCCTTTCCTTTTCATGTTCTGAATTTCTCCTCACAATTCCTCCTCTATTAATAGTCACTTCACACGTTTCTCCCCTTTCTTTATCCAGCCTCCCTCCAAAAAAACCCAATGCTGCTATCTCCCCCTACCGAACAATCTCCGGTTTGTTTCAGTCTCTGACTTCCTGCCAATCATTCTGGGAGTAATAATATCCCAGTGCTCTCTTTGCTGTATAATTAAAGCATGAATTTCCCTGAGTTTGAAACTCCAGGGTAGTTTTATTGCACCTTTCACTATAAAACCAGGTAACAATGGTGGAATTAAAATAGCTTTTTCCTTTGCGGATAACGCTCTAAGTATCTTTTTATTTTTCATGGGTTCTCTTGTTCTGAGACTCCGGTATATGGCAGTGACAATGGGTTCACCCAGCCTTATTCTGAAAATAAATTTTCTATCTTTTGCAAGATATATGTTTCCCCAGATCCCTGGAACAAGTTGTAAACTTGTAACAGATGGTGATGAAGCCTCACATTTTTATACAATACATTTTAAGATTCTGCATCTACCGCATGTACCTTCCAAAGAAAATGACCTTCAGAGGGAGAAGATACACCCTGCAGAAAGGAAGGCAGGCAACGGTGTTAAGTACATCTTTTTTATAGTATGAAAATCCTTCTTATTAATCAGAACTTGTAATGAGGATGGATACTCATTCCAATAGTTTAACAATATCATGGCTTTGAAGAGAACTGTAAAAATTAGACACCTGCACTCATTATAAAAAAAAAAAAATAAAAATGGCCACACTAGAATAACATTTATTTTGGCTGAATACAATTCAGGACTTAGAAAAAAGTATTGGCATTACACTCACCAGAGACCTCAGAATGGAAGTTACTGACATTTTATCGACATTTAGCATTTACTTACCCAGAGAAAGACTAAACCAACAACATGTCAAGCAAAATATAGGGAATAATCAGCATGAATGGGTGCTATTAGTGTCTTATCATATAAAGAAAATGAAGATACAGAATGTGATATAGTTCAGTTCATAACTATATTACAGATTGAACTGTCTACCTGCCCTGGAAATCTGAGCAGAGTTATGAGGTAAAAGTTTTGATTACTATTAGGAAAAAAAAAAGTATTAAATAATAAGGTACTCACCTCTTTTTTCAACAGCTTTTATGCACAGTCTTACAAACTGAGGGACTGTAGATTTCTCGTGCTCACAGACCAAGTGCAAATGGGAGCCAAAAATTTGATCTAGATTTGGAAAGCAAGAGGAAAATATATTAAAGCATATTATTAGTAGTGGGATTTTTGTCTCTTCTCAGCTTACCTATTAATTTAAAACTCAGATATTGAAGATGGACAGGCAAAGTTGGAAGAAAATCCTTTTTCAGTCCTAGTGGTCATTAGCTTCTGCCACAGAACCAAATCCCTCAACATCTGCTGCTCACAGTGCTTGGATACTTCCCTCTGGATTCAAGTTTCAATTGCCACTTACACCATGACCTTGACCTTTCTAGGGCTTGGAGATGTCTGGACCTGCCATAAAAAAACGTGGCCATACGCTTGGACTTGCCATAAAAAAAATTGAAGGCCCTTCTAGAGCCACAGCTCCCTAACTTGTTGATTGCAAAATCCTACATGCTATCAACTACTGGTCCAACCTAGAAACTCATTTTTTGGGTGGCCTGTCCCTTCTATGCATTTGGAAGTTCCACTTTTGCATGGAGTACTGTAGGAGTGAAAGGGCTTCACTACTTTGCATCATCAGGACTTAGTACCATTTCATCTCATCTTTAAAAAAGGTTTTGGGTTTTTTTAAATCATCAAATTACCTGCTTGAAAAAATAGAAGATACTAAATGTCTTTGGATGAGGATTGCATCTTACATCAAGTTTAACTTTTGATTAGTGTTACTTCCTTCATGAATAAGCATTTAAATAAGCATTTAAATAAACATTTAAATAGGTAATGCTACCTTTTAGTTTTCATGATTTCAAAGTTTTGCTGAACTTTGTATATTGGTCTTGAAACATATTTGAATGAGCAGGTTGAACTCTTCAGATTACTAATTAGCTCCCTCCACCTCATTTCCACTCTATATGTTTGAGAAATTATGAAAAGAGCAATCAGTAACGGGGACGATGTCAGCTAGAATCAGAATGAATCAAACAGATGAGAGGAACTACTCAATAGGAGGCAGTTAAATGCTGAAACAATAGGAGCGTACTGTCATCATTTATCCAAAGAGACACTCTCCATATAGCATTTCAACAGAGTACTACAGTTTGTAAATTGGCGTAGAGGCTCTGAAAATTATTGTATAGATAGCTGGAGGGTGACAGCACAAGTCTGGGCTCTGCACAGCAAACCCAGCAGCAGCTCCTGCCCTCCTCTACAGGTCCCATGGCACTGGGTGTTTCCCCTATACTCAGTCACATCACCTTCCACCATAACCAGTTGGAGTGATTCTTCCTCCCAGCAGCACAACTTTTCCTCACTATGTTAGTGGGGAAAAACTGGGCAAAATTCCCATTTTTTTTTTTTATTTCCTGCTTTGCAAGGAGCTTTGCTTTCCAATAATTAATGCCTACTATTTCATACTCATATTTCAAGAGCAACTCGGTTGCTTTTTCTTTCCTAATACCTCAGAGCAGGGAACACAGCGACAGAAACAAGGTGGGGTGCAGAGGATGGTTTGGGCTTCTCGAGATGTATCAAGGGAGTTTATTCCAACACCTCCCAGTGCCTGTGATCTGCATTCTGGGAGAGTACACCAAAGCCTGAATTTAAGTTAGTCAGAGTTTGGGCTGCAGAAGGGATGGAGGACTGGGTTCACAGAACTGCACCGAGGAAGGTTGTGTGCATGTGTGGCGTTAAGCATTAGCGAACAGTCTGTTACATGTTTTGGGGTTATGTTTCTGACAAAGCACAGTCTGGTTACATTTTCTTCATAAAACATTTATAGCTGCCTTCAGTGGTAATTATACATACAGAGATTTATGATTAAAATGTACTAGCACTTCCTCTTTTGACATCTTAATTGTTTTTCAAAATTTTAGCAAAGACCTGTCAAATTCTTTGCATAATATGGAATGGTCTCCAATGTAAATTATGTTAAAAAGAAGTAAAAAAAATGTATCTTATTTGGTGGACAAAGACACTTGTAAACAATTTCAAAAGCAAAACAGGCAAAGAACTGCATTGTGTTTAGATGGCAACATATGAAGAACTGAAACAAAATTAATGCATGGCTGTTCAGCAGTTTCTCTTCTGTGTTATAACCACTTTATAACCAACTTTCAGGATTATTTCACAGTTACTCTTTCAATCCCCTATATGAATACAGAATATTTGGTATTTCTGCGAGGAAATTTTGAAAAGGCTGAAAACAGTTTGTCAATTCTCACCTAGTCCATTACTTCATTTCTTGGTGCAGATTCTATGTATTGAGCAAAATATTCAACCTCATTTTATAGACCTTTCACTGTATGGATATAGTCACATTCTGTACCTTGCAGTTAAGCTTTAAATCACCTCTGCTTTAGAAAACAGGCACTCAAGATTTTTATCTCAGATGGAAGAGCAGCAAAACAGCATTAATTGTTCCTGGGCATCAAAATACAGTATGGTAAAACAAGAGCACACAGCTGCTTTGGAGGGTTTTTTTCCCCCTTCTAGAAATTCATGACTACTATAAGTACATGATCCCAGAAGTCATTGAAATACTCTTAATTCTGGGTATTCCTGAACCACAAATTCTCTGACTCTCTCTAATCAATTGATTTTTTTGCTGGAT
>JAWWLV010000183.1:3807098-3823555 GCA_035041135.1 Platyrinchus mystaceus
GAAATACTCTTAATTCTGGGTATTCCTGAACCACAAATTCTCTGACTCTCTCTAATCAATTGATTTTTTTGCTGGATCTGTTTCTGTGCATAAACATGGGAATGGCAGTAGTTACACTGCCATATTTACACTTGTAGAGGTCACAGGGATAGTTGAGGAAAACTCAGTTAAGTCTTTGTGTGGTATTTAAAAAACAGAGAATTCTAGGAATGGTAAATTGCTAACTTTTGTAAGCTAGATTTATGTGTAACTAAGATTGAAATATTATTTTCTTATTCTTTTATAGGTGTGTATATACATATAGTTAAAAACTAGTTTAAAGAAAAACTATCCAGGACATTAAAAAAAAAAAAAAAAAAAAGGAACTGCTCCCAAAGGGATAAGGTTTGATTTATTTGAGATAAGGCCCTCCAAAACTTCATTTTTTATGACTTGAAAAAAAAGAGATGTACACAACACTCCTAACCTCTTGTTATGACAGTTTATGTTTCCTATCCAGCTTATTTAACTCAAATGCCTGGGAAATAGACACAATTACCACCTTATGGAATGCTACTTAACTTTAAATGCTCCCCTCTGAATAGAAATCCACTTTATCTTCTCAGAGTTATTCCAGTTTCTCAGGAATTATTTCCTCTATAGGCTCCTGAAATGCTCTTGTTTCATCATTTAAAAATTTAAACTAACAATTGTTCAGAAATATCTTTTATTAGAACAAAGGCAATTCCCATGCAGTGGATTCTGTTCACAAGAGCTCGTACAAAGGAGCTGCATACTATGCCCATATACAGCTTTAATCATTCACTCTTTCAGCTGTTATCAATTTAAAACCAATGAAACTCCCACACTGAGTCCATTTGAGCAGTCAATTTTAATATCTTGGGGCATCTGTAGTTATTCTGAATTGGCTGCAAAAGCAGAACTAACAAGTTAAGCTCTAACCATAAGTCTACATCAGGCTGGTAAACCATACATCAAACACCGACAGTTAGTCAATACTGTAGTATGAAAAACCAACAAGCATTTTTAAGAAGAGCAATATATTCATAATATGTTTGGTGGTATGGTTTATATTACACATCCCTCCTATCTGCACATTAAAAACTCGGTTGAAGATGGTCGGGCGTGCGACAGCTTTGCACATGGATATAAAACCAGACACCAGAGGAGAAGGGAATGGACATTCACAAGTTGTATAATATAAAATGATGATTACAGCTGCAATGAATTGGTCGTTCTGGGGAGCTTCAAGTTTTCCCTGAGCCTGACAGAGCTACTTCTTCTTCTTTTTTTTTTTTTTGTTGGAGTAGCTCTTGCAGGCTGCAGCAAAGCCACTAATCCTGAGCTGCAGAAATCTCGACTATGGGAGACAATACTTCTGGAAGAGAAACAATTAAAACAAAATCACCAAAGCCACATCCTCACTGAGAATGTCATTGTTTAACTGTTTTGGGTGTACATGGATGAGATGTGGCCACACTTGGAAGGAACTCATACTTCAGTGTTTTTTATTAAAAAAAAACAGGGAAGGGCAAGGCTAATATTCCCATTTCTCAGGGAGAAGCTTAAATTGTGACATGAGAGGAGGCAGCGTAATGGTACAATGCCCAAGTTTTTAGAAACATGAATTATATCTATGTAATCCCGTGTCTTTCAGGAACAGAATTAACTCTGCTACATCTGGATTTGAGCTGCTGGACTACCAGAGTTCTGTATCAACATCCAAGTTGTTTGTTTTCTTTGTGTCTCTTCGAATGTTGAGAGGGAAAAGACGGAAAGAGAATGAAAAGACAAAATAAGAGAGGAATGTACAGAGAGAGGAATAGGACAGTAGGAAGCACAACAGTGAATTTTTGGATGGGGAAGTGGTGCATTTGGGGCCGTATTCTGAAAGGTGACTTCTAGCTGCTCAATCTCCAGAGTCAGACACATTAAGTCAGACATTAAAATGATGCTGATCACAGACTGTGGCTCCAGATAATGCCATGACACTTTTACAATAAGTGGGGCAGGTCCTCAGCTGACTGAAGTCGGTGAGGTTGTCAATGGAGCTCCCCTGATTTATGCACACTGGGAATCTTGCCAGTCCTTTTAACTTGGAGATTTATTATATATAGTTGATCTGTGGTGGTCATTAATTTAAAAAAAAAATATATTTGTGAACAGTTACTATTAAGTGGCATCTGAGCTGCCAGATTTGAGGTTTGTTTCACATTCTCAGAAAAAGAGAAAATAGTGCTAGAGACATGGGTGTCTCTTAAGAAATTCTGGTGTTTTACTGGGGATAAGAGCTCATTTGAATTCAAAGAGAGTGTGCCTGCTGTACTCCACAAAACAGGTCTCCAAAAATGAGAGATTTACTCTCAGGCACATAGTGTGACTCTTGGGGATGGTCCTGTGCAGGGCTAAGTGTTGGACTTGATGATCCTTGTGGGTCCCTTCCAGCTCAGCATATTCTGTGTTTCTGTGACTCTGAGATTTCTGAGCATCATGTCAAAGGAACAAATCACTTTGTCCACAGGGTTTGGGTAAAGTATTTCCAAATGTCCCTGTCAAAGAAAGAAATACCCTAGTGACCCATTGTCCCTGCAAGTCAAAGGAAACATTTCCTAACTTTCCCTGAGTTATGATGGGCACCAGATCGCTTGCAAAATTCCTTCACAACCCACAAGAATTACAGAATGACACCAAAGGTAGGTCTTAATCTGCTCTTTTGGACTTCTTATGAGCGTTTCACTCGTTACACTGAACTACTCCGAGGTCCATTGAAACATATGATGCAATGAAGACATTTTCCCTTGCCTGGAAATGAAATGGTTGGTGATCTCTGTGCTGCGATCTGCACAACCACCAACATATGCTGAGCCCTGTTCTATAGGCTATCAAGCCAAATCACAGCTAGTTCCTTTCACTAGCAATTGAGTGGCTTTTATTTTCATCTTGAAACAGTTGTAACCATTCCAATTTTTATGCTGTTTTGGTTTTTGCCTTCATTTAGCTTATGAAATAAATTCAATGAGGTTCCTTCAGTGTCTAGCATTTGGGGAAAAAAAGATCCACCCTAAAAAAATAAAAACCAAATAAATTTCTTGCCAGCTGCATAGCTTCATTTTCCTCATTTCCCACAGTGTCATTTATGTTAAGTTGTTGCTCATGCTTTTTCTACTGTTTTTTCTGATAGTCTTTTACCAACACAACCACCATAGCTTTAAAATCACAGTTCCACAGAAGTTTTTTTCCTTTGTTGGACTAGAAAGCCTCAGAAATCAGGAAGTTAACTGGCCAGTATCAAGTTGAAGGTTGGCAATTCATTTTGGGTAATATTAAATCATGACAAAGCTCAAACATAAAGATCAAAGTTCAATTATAGACTATAAAGCCGCTTTAAAAGAGAAGATTTATATATTATTTTTCTAGCATATTAGTGCAGATTCTGTAAATTCTGAGAATATTTCAATCCCGAGGAACCAAGGACCTCTGCCCTAGAGTATAAATTTGAACAGTTATTCTCAAAATAACACTGTTAAAATGGCAGACAGGGAACATGCCTCTTATTTACTGTTTCTAGGTTATGTGCACGTGTATATATATATATATTTATATAAACATAAGTGTGCACAGAGACACAAACACAACACACAAAGATCCTGCATTACACATCATCTCAAAAATGATTCCAAGTGTTTCTAGACCAAAGATATTTTGTGTAAGCATGAGTGAGGTGGAATGAGGACTGATGATATTCATTAGAGCTCTTGCTGGAGCATGAAGAGCCCCAGTCACCAGCCCATCGCAATGAATGGAGCCAACGTGCTCTTTCCAGTCTGGCTTCCTTTACTCACAGAAGTAGAAAGCAAATGGGACAACAATGACAAAAATAACTTTTTGTCACGTAAAGTGTTGGCACATCTTCATTTTCAGACCAACATGTAACTATCATTTACCCATTGGTCTGCTGCACTCCCTTGTCTGATTGCTATCCTCGTCATTACTCTCATTTGTTAACTCCCTACTTTACTTTCTACATGGGCATTTGCTACAATTTACATCAGCAAAGTTTGGTTAAGAGTTAAATGACAATCACGTAATTTCTAGATTTCCTGATAACAGTGTTGGCAGAACAAAATACCCCAGGAGATCAAACTGCTATTTAATTTTGAAGCCTGTATTCCCAAATTTGGTTAATGTGGAGAAATGTGTCGAGTCTCCTGGCCAAGTGTACACGCATCAGCGACTAACAGAGCACAGAACTGTGTCTAAGTGAACTTACCACCTTAAAATGTATTTACTCATGACTATAATTTACGTGTTAAATTTATTGGAGTTTTGGTTCCAATGTGACATACAATGTAAAAAATCAATATAGATTTGAGAGCTTTATAGTGCCCCTGGCAAATATGAATAGCACTTGATGAAAAGTGAAGGTTTTCACGGCACCTACAGTGCCACTGCATTGGAGTAATTAACACCACACGCTTCACAGATATTTATATCAATTCTTCACCAGCACACAGAACAGCTCTTTGTCAGGAATTTGGTACCAAGATGTCCTGCAAGGCTTTATACACACTTTTATTACGAGCCCCTATTTTAAGGGATTTACAATTCTGACAGAAGTATTTCCCTGTGGGATAAAAGTTCGTAGGCATGTTCTCAGAGCTGGAGGAATTTTTTCTTGTAAAAATTGGTTAACATTTTTTTCCCTTAAGAAACGAGCAAATAAATAGTTCTGAGAGGTTTCTCCAACCATTTAAGTCACCTTTAGAAAAATAAATAGATGCATCTTATACTACAAAATTGGGAAAGCTTTTCATTTGTAATCTGGGCGGTTGCATTTTGCGATTTAAAAATATTCTAATGTGAGCCTAAAAATTAACATTTAAAAGTGGTCTCTGCATAAGCACTGCAACTGCATTTTCATAACATTTTAACAGATTAAGGGATAAACTCTGGTGAAGACAATGAAGGAACCTTATCAAATGAGCATTTCACATAGACTTACCGTAGATTGCAATTAAGCCGTGCTAACGAATCCTGCCTCATTTGCATGGCCAAAACCTAATCCTAATGAAACTTCATGGTAGATAACGAACATGTTTTCTTCATGGCAACATTAGTTTGGTCATAGAACTGTGCTGGGTACTGATTCTGAATTACTGTGTCGAAAATCACACATCCCAGGTAGAATGAAGCTATGTTTATGAATCAAGAGCTTAATGCAACTGTAGCCAAAACCAAATTCATCTGGCTTTCCTAGAGAGATGTATTAGAGGGTGGATTTTAGTTATGCTAATGAATCTGGATTTGTTAGCAGGGATCACATCTGATCCCTATGTAACACCGCAGGAGATTCATCAGCCACACTTTATTAAACTAAAAAACTCCCAGCCCTTAAATCCAGAAATTAAAAGACTATGAATTACTCCTCTATTACTGTAATAATTAAAACAAACTAACATCATGCATTCAAATCCCACCCTCAACTCACAAAGTACTTCAAGGAGGTAAAACTCTGATGTGTTGAAATCAGATACTACGAAGGTGTGAGCACAGATTCTGAAAGTTTGGTGTGCGAGTGTGCACACCTCACACACACATATTGGTGCACAAATGACATTTTTTTCAAGGTTTCTGTGGCAGCTAGAAGCAGAACCCCATCATTAAGGCACATCATGGTTTCATTTAATGAGGATTTCCTTACAGTAAACAACACTGCACTGAGCATCTCTGCATGTATCTAAAACATGAGAACTTAATTCATTAAATCTTCTTCTCTTCAGACGTGGGCCCAGCTGGTGTTTAACTCTTGTGGCTGCTTTAGCTTATGCTGGCTGGGGTCAATCTCTTGGCTCAGGACAGACAAGTTTAATACACACTAGCAACACCCCTTGCCATTTTTGACACACCACTGGAAAACTCACCCTGGAGATTGACAGGGGCTGCTGGCGAAATGCCTCTTTCTAGTCAATTTGCATGTGCAGTTGTGGGTTTCACACATAATAATTTGGGAGTGCATAAATTTTTCAAGCATTGCTCCAGACAATATTTGAAAACATGGCTTTACTGGAATATTAGTGGTCAGAATGCTACTGCCTTCAACTAGCAGCTTCTTAGCAAAACACTTCTTGGATAAACTAACAAACACGTTTTATCAGAGAAACAATTTTTTAAGGATATGTGTAAGCGATGGCTGACCAACTTAGCAAGAAATTGGAAGAGGAAAAAAACCCACATATTCAGAGCACTTCTTATTCTCTGACATGTATTTTAAATTGTTAAAAATGGATCTTGTTGGTGAGTTAAAAAAATAATGAGAGAAGACAGCAGAAAGTATTCCAACAAATTAGTCAGCACAGCATCTGAAGTTCCTATTTTGGGTTCTAAAATATAAACCATGTCAGTAATTTTTCTTAAAAAGACATGGAGTTGTGCAGCGTGTTGATTTGCATTG
The DNA here is from genome assembly GCA_035041135.1 of Platyrinchus mystaceus. Lineage (NCBI taxonomy): Eukaryota > Metazoa > Chordata > Aves > Passeriformes > Tyrannidae > Platyrinchus > Platyrinchus mystaceus. Next base: position 3,813,550 of record JAWWLV010000183.1, read on the forward strand.
TGCATGGTGTTAAATGGAGGGGCTTCTACCACTCGCACACCAAAGCAGAAAAGTTGAAGCAGCAGTCAGGTATCACAGAAATAGATGTAACCATACATTGATTTTTTATCTATATAGTTCAGAAGTGTAAGTTTTATTAGATACAGCAACAAACCCATACCTAAGAAGAGTTCATCCAATGCACTTATTCATCTGAGAGTCAAATAATCACTTGAGAATTTTTAATTTTTATGCCCAAAAAAAGTACTTAAGACTGAACACACCTTTAATAAGTCCCTTTTCTTGCAATGTTTTCAAGGAGGGTCTTCGGGAGATGAACTTCTTTAATCTGCTTTTAACTCGGTTTCTGTCATTTGTGTCAGAGGCACTGTAGTTCAGCCTGAAAACTGAAGGAAATCAGAAGAAAAATCTTGAGTGAAACAATATTTCTGAACTAATAGTAGTTTGCTCAAGTACCCTTAGAAAATAGGGGCCATAACCACCCCAGTAAAATCAAAATCATGCGGTAGGTCAGCAGTGGAGCTGGTTGGACATTGCAACCCATCTGATTAATACTTTAGTGAATAAACATGATGAGTTCACTCTGCCGGTTCTGCACGGAGCCCTGTTATTTATTGCCCATAAGTATTTGGATGGAGACCAGTTTACTCATGAAACGTTCACGAATCCCACAAGTTTCACATGGATGATTTCTCTGCTAAAACTCTGGACTCCAAGTGTGCTACGCACTATTAGCTGTGTACTACTTGTTATGAGAAAGGATGGATGGTTACACCACTAGTGAAGGACTGAATTCTCTTGCCAAGATGGATTAAGAGTTATATATATATTTAATGCAGTTACAGAAAACATGGCTATGTGCCATGAAATGTGTGCAAGATGCATTAATTTATGGAAAGAAAAGTATTCCCGTCCTAATGATTATATTTTATTGTATTTAAGCATTTACCAAGCTGAGAAACATTTTGAGCTCAATTTATTCCTGCTCTGTGTCAAAAAGACATAGAATCCAGCTGCAGAAAATCCCCTGGAGGAAGTTTGAAAGGCATAAATTTAACTTCTTCTCTGCTGAGGTGCTTACAGGGCACCATGATAGATATCAAAATAGGCCGTATTAGTAGGGAGGAGAAGCTTGGCATGCTCCAGAAGCTGCAATGATGCCATGGAAAGACCTTTTCCAAAGTTTTCCCTGAACAAGCAGGTTTTTAAAGATCTCTAACAAATCACCTGAGACTTGCCACCCTTGAATAACTCTTGTTCAGTGTCCTGAGCTCTCTCACCCTGCCTTTTCCCCCAAATGCTGAGCAGGCTAATGCAGAGATCTACAGCCTTCCTTGGCAAGGGCCTCCAGCTGAGAGGGGGGTGGTTTCTGCTTTCTGTGGGAAGAACAGCTTTCCATCTTCTCTTGGAAATCAATTAACAGATCAATCAATCAATCAATTAATCCACCAAAATACAATATTCTCCACAAGGTGAGCTTGCATGAGCTGGTTCATTGTTGCTTTGACAGAATATCTAAATAGGACACTGGATAATTTAGCTGCAGTTACAGAGGTGCTCCCTAATCTCCCCATCCAGAATGAATCTCCTCTATAATGCATTGATACCCATACAGAGGATCCAGGGAAAGACAGAGAGTAAAATTAAAAGTATGATCATTATCATCTGTCTATGTTTTTATCAAGGTGTTTTTCATTAGTTATAAACAAAACCAGAACATTTAAAGGTGCACAATTATAAAACAATGGCAAGCTAAAATAACTGGTTAAGCAATAGCAACAACCCTGGAATATTGTGGTTTACATTACAAATCTGATTTTAACAGCCAAACTTATAAAATGGTTTACGCTTTGCTGTTGTCAAGGGAGGAAAAACTTGCCAAATTGTTCATTTTAAGTAAATAGAACATAGCCAATTAAGGAAAGCAATATTTAAACACATGCCTGTGATGATCAGAGCATAGTTTGCTTCTGATTTCACTACTGATTTTAACAGAAGAGTGCTCCATTTTCCCACAGCACTAAAATGACCCCACACATACTTCCACAAACTAGTAATCACACAGGACAAATAAAAGGACACTTTACTGGAAAATACATGGCTTGGTACAATAATCCATCATTTATGAAAACTAGAATTCACATTTTTTTAATGGTAGCATTCTTGGAGTGATGTATCATAGAATATAAAGATTAGCATTCAATTGATGGTTGGTGCTTTTTTAACATTATAGAGGAGGACTTTTTGTTCAAAATTGAGCAATCCTTGGCAGGGACAAGCTAAAATTCCAAGTCACTTGGCTGTGCTATAAAAAGAACAACAAATGGATGTTTCTAATTCTGCATCTTAATCGTACTTTGAAACAGTGAATTGTATTTAGTTTGGGGTCTCTTTTGTTGCTCAGGGTCATTCTGTCCGTAGCAATTCATACCTAGGTTGGCTTTTTCCTGAATTACAGTGGTGCTGCCTCAAATGATGTAAATGATGCAGAAGTGAAAATATCACTTCAGGTGCCTGTCACTTTTCCCATTCTGTGGAACTCTGAAGCATTTTTTATGCCCACTTGAACTTCTTATTTAACTCTGAGTCTACACCAGATTAGTTAAGATGTTCCAACTGAAGTGCACGCTGTCATAATGTGAAGGGTTGGGCAGCAGGGGAAGATCCCTCTCTTTAGAAAGACACATTAACCCAGCTGGAAGTTTCACACCTGAAACAGCAATTATGGTGTTAAAACTACATCTAGAGGTAGGAATAATTATTGTCATGGATAACTTTGTTTGCACTGTGTTGAGCTATACAGCACATAGTTCAAAACAACAGCAAAGCTAAAGCTGATGAATTTCTCATTTTATTCTATTAAATACATGTGAGTCACCAGAGAAAAACTCCAAGACTCCCAGAAATTCAAGGGTTCAGATAGCATGTTCCAATACCAAGCTTAGCCAGAAATATTGTTGGGATGTCACTTAGAAATGTCCCTTGTCTTGCCAAACCATTCTTCTCGCGATATCCCCACATTAAAATGACTTTGCTATTACATTTGGAAATACAAAAAAGACCAACTGTTACTTCCAAGAGAAAAAAAAAAAGATTAAAAAAAATAAAATAACCCTCAAAATTGCAGTAAATATTTCTTTTAATATCTTCCCTTTTAAATTTCAGGTTCTGGATTTGGCCAGGAATAATCTTCATGAAGAAGAGCTGGCAAATGTCAAACAACATTAAAAAGTGGAAGTCAGTTCCATACAGAAGTAAAAATAGGACTCTTAAGGACCTAAGTATAAAATAATTATAAATTTCTCCTGCCAGTGCAAGTGCGTGCAAAGACGCTTCTATCCAGCAATAAAAATGCAACCTGAATATCTTCTGATTTTCATGTTTGGCTGGTAATAAGTTGAACTCTTAGATTTAGAAAAACATTTCTGATCACTTTTGGCACTTTCTTAGATCTCTATTTATTCTACAGGTGGGAAAGGTATGAAAGCACAGATGAAAAAGTGGCAAGATCTTTTCCTCAGTTCTCAAGATATTTGAAAGCAAAACAGCTTATCTCATTAGGGAAATCAGATTGGGTACAAAAAGAAAATAGCATAAACAAGTTTTTAGGACTAAAAGAAAAAACACATCTTTGGCCCTTAATATTGGATAGCGATGTGATAGCATTCACTGAATCAGGGGAGATAACTATGAGTTAAATTCTCAAAAAAAACCCCATCAAAAAAACGCACCAAGAAAAAGTTGGACTGCCTTTTTTTAGGACAAAATAAATCTTCTGAACTCTTATTCAAATAGAGCCTTAGTGTTCTTAATAACATATAAATAACAGAAGTATCACATAGAAGAACAAACTGAAGTATGTAGAAGAGTTTTTACCCAAGAAAACAGGTGGAAGGCAAGAATTAATGCCATACCTCCAAATGACACAGTTCTACAGAAATAGTAGCATCAGAGTCAATGAAAGTTTTGAGGTGCACAGACAAAGAATTACTTGTCAACATTCAATGCTCTTAATTTTATATATGATGCAATGAGAATAAACATACTTTAGTTCAATCAATCAGGATTAAGCAGTGGCTAACATGTTTGCAAGGTAAAGTTGCAGCAGCTTTTCTCCAGGATTTTGGCATGGTCACAACTAAAAGAACTGGGTAAGACTCAAACTTCTTCAGTGCAAGGGTCAAAATGCTTATGAGATTACTTTCTGTGAATTTGTTCATGTACCTAGACGGTATGTTTCTAGCAGACTGTGTTTCCTGGGTGTGATGTTCTGGGAAGAGCCTGAGTGATTCAGAGAGTAAAATGTTTTAATATGTCCTAAATAGCTCCATACTTATTTGACAAGATTTTGTAACTCATATAACAGGCCCTCATATTCCTTCCAATGACTTCTATTTCACTATTAATTTACAAAATATTTATACATAATCCCAAGGGTCTACCTATGATTAATTCCTGCCAGGTACAGTATATCTGAACACTTCCAATGTGTTGAAAGCATTGGTTTTTGAAGAACTATCCATTAATGACTTTCTGAACTGTGACGATGGATATTGACAGTGCTTGTCAGACTAAAGCACTATTGATTGTCTCACATCATGTGTATTGCAAAACCAATTTCTTTCAAGTACCTCTTCCTAACCGAAATACATTATTACGATGCCTATCTGTTTATTATAACACCCAAAATTATTGTATGTAATTTATCTGGATGGAAAGAGCAGTACTGGGAATGAAGAGCAGCAGAGGGAGGGGATAAAGTATTAAGAGATTCAAAGAGCTTTACATTTGTACCTTCTCTTCCATTAACCTTGATGTCCAGGAAAAAAATCAACAACTAGTTTAGACCATGACATTTTTATTTTTTTTTTTTTTAGTGCTCTTGAGGACTTTACAATTTCGGGAAGTTCTTAAAAATGGAGATGACTTGAAGTGTAATGATAACACCCAGAAACTGAGATTCAATAATTATTTCCCAAGGAATATTAAAAGTGACAAATTTGACCATTCAAAATTCAAAACACACTGATCAAAATTTCTTAAAGCACATATGCACAGATCCATTTGCTTAACTCTCATCTCTGATGCCTTAAACTAATAGTTTCCTAAAGTGCTTTAGGCTCCTATCCAGAGTCCTCAGCAACACCTTGCAGGACTGAATCAAAGCTTGGATGGCAAAAGAGTAGGTAGGGTTAGGTCTCTGTGCCTTTGGAGAATGAAAGTGTAAGAGCAGTGTTACCACATGTGTGTGAAAATATTAATGGAAAGGAATTAATTAGTTAATTCATTAATTTCAAGTAAAAGGCATGCTTAATTGCTGAGTGTCTCATCTTTCTGAAGAATCATATCTTAACGTGCAGAGAGGTGTATGACTATGCCTACATTCCAGGAGACACTGTAATTTAAGAATATTGAATGACTCACGATTTTAAGTTTTATTGGATACCATTGGAACTCAGAATTCAACATTTCTTCAGATTTTTTTTGACCTGCAGCAGATGTGAAACTGCTGTTAGTCCTTTAAGGAAGGAGCAGAACACGTTATTGCCTGTAAAAATGGGCAGGTTTTCAACCAGCACTAAAGCTTTTAGGGTGACAAAACCAAGTCTTACTTCCTTCCTTTTCTTTGTGATGCTCTGGGATGGAGTCCATAAAATCTGCTCACTAAGGATAAAGAATTCACTTTATCTACTTTATTGAGCTAAAGATTTGTGCTAGTTATCCTATTTTATCCCTTAGTGAAATTCCTGGGCAGATCTCTTAGTTACAATAATTTCTATTTTGGGGTTTTGAGGTTTTTTTGTAAAAGAGTAGAACAAGAGGCAGGTATATGATCTGCTTAAAGACACTACAAAAATTATTGATGGGAAAAAGTGCAGGAATCAAACATTACCTGTGATCATTATGCTTATGATAAGCTTCAAAATCACAGATTTTATAATTACAGAGCATAGACCCAAGAACTTCAGCAGCAACAGGTGACAGAACAGGTATCACCAGCCAGGACATTCTCAGAGGATTTTGTTTGATTTGGCACCAAAGAACCTGAAGTCATTCAGGTTTATGGGCCAATAATAGATATTTGCCACAGCAAGTATATCTGCATTTACAGATGTTTATGAAGCAAGCTCAGAAATAAACAATAGGAAAAAGAAAATAGTAATTATATAGCACAAATAATTTTTCTGTAATATGACAGCCTAACAACTTAAGTGCTCAGTAGTGTCATTACACTTTGTGAAATTTGTGTGCATTAGCAGTAAAGATTCAATAAAATGACTGTATAATTCATATTTTGCATTATGCTCTTATGCATATAAAATTTTAAAAAAATTGTCCCACTGTAATAGTAAATGGAAATAAATGAATAGCGTGTTAAATATCACTACACACTTATACTGTGAAACAAGACTGGCACTCTCCACACAGCTTCTCTTATTGGTATTTGTACCATAAATATTTAGAAATGTAAAGCAATATTTCCAAGTATATATTGGATTTATAAGGGAAGATCATACCACATATCTTTCTTTAATAAAATAAATGGGTATTTTTAGAAAAGGAAAATGCAATAGGCCAAACTTATCTGGATTTCAGTCGTGCATTTGATATGATGCCAAATAGGAAATGATTAGTTAAACTAGAGAAGATGTAGAGAATTAAAACAATAACTGTGAAGTGACTAAATAAGGTATTAAAATGAGCTTTGTTGAAAGGAAAACTACTGTAGTGAAGGGAAGTTACCAGTGTAAGTCCTGAAATATTCTTGGAACTGGTCTTTGTGTTTTCATTAATGACTTCAGCAGAAAAAGTAGAAGTATTCAAAAAATTACATGGTGACTCAAGGCTGGGAAGCACCATCAGCTGCAACAAGAATTCGGGATATCAGGCAAAAACTTAGTGACTTTGAGACTGGAAGCTGAAGAAACCAGATTAAAAATACTACTACCCAATGCATGGTTAGAGAAGGACTGGAATTACAGAATCATAGAATTATTAAGGTTGGAAAAACTCTCTAAGATCATCAAGTCCAACAGTTCCCCCAGTTCTGCCAAGCCACCACTAACCCATGTCCCAAAGTGCCACATTCAAAAAGATGAACGTTTACAGGGATGAAGATTCAACCACTGCTCTGGGCAGCCTGTTCCAATGCCTGAGCAACAAATCCAAAATATTTAATTTTACTTAATACAAAATAATTCTCTCTATGGGTGTTCAGCCTTGGGCACTCATGTGTTGGATGGAAATTCATGACAGAAGAGGTGCAGGCAGTGGCAGTGAGAGGCACCAGGAGAAGGGGCTGCTGATTTTTCATAAGCAGACAGAGAGCTTGGCATGTTTGGCCAGCTTAAAAATGGGTGAGAAGAGCTCTGATTGTTCTCTATGAATTTGCTGGTGGGGGTAGGAAAGGGAGCAGGAGAGAAGAGGACAGCAGGGAGGGAGAAGAGCTGTTTTAACTGAAGAACAATGTTGGCACGAGAATAGATGAGTATAAACTGGCCATAATATGAAGTTCTAAAACACCCTTTTAAAGAAGTTGTGGTGGCAAATAAAACTAAAAGAATTTAAGATGAAGCTTAATAAATTTATGTATGAGGACACAGAACACAGTACCTTGTGACAGGAGGGACTGGACTAGATCACTCAGGACATGCCAAGCCTTTCTTTCCACAACTTTTTTTGGTATTGTCTCAATATTAGAAACACTATTATACACACTTAACTCGAATACAAAACCCAGAATGCCAGAAATCAATGAGTTCATTTTATTCATACAGTATGACCAGTTTATATTCATCTAATGTAAAACATGTGGGACTTGGATGAAGTCTGCTGCAGTACACAGAGTCAGACTAGTCAGGCTCTAGGAAGGGAGAAGTGCAGTGTACTTGGGAAGGGGAAACTGGTCTCTCCGAGCTTGTGTCAGAGATTAGGACTCTTAACGCAGCCTCTTTGCAAAAATATTCCTAGGAAAATACTCAATAACTTGGATGGTCTAACACACAGGAATGAGTGATGCTTGCCTTTTGCCCTTTGCTACCTGGGTGACTCAGTGTTTGCAGCCATACAGTCTTATCCCACTCACACAAAACGTGCTACCAAACCAAAAAATTGCAATATTTGAATTAAGGACTTTTGAAGTTGACATATGAATATTAAAAATATTACATTAAAATATTATTTAAGCAGACTTCATAAAATTAAAAAACAAACAAACAAACAAAACAACAAACAACCCATGCAATTAGAGGTTGAGGAAGACAGAACAAGGCACTGAAGACTATTTCCAGATAGAGCTGAACAAATAATTTACAAAAAAAAATATTTTTTTGTAGAATATGGAGCTCTGTTTGCTTTCTTCTCTGGTGGAAAATATGATAATAACTTTCAAGCCTTTAAATTAGCCTCCTGAGTTAATCTAAAAAATCCCAAATCTTTTCAACCTTTTGCAAATAGTATGGACGGTCATCACTTACACTAAATTGCTCAAACAAAAGGACAAGAAAATTATATATATATATATATATTTTTTTTTTTTCTACCTGAAGCACCAGATGGATTTTAATGCCAAGAGAAAACTCTTCTGAGGGTCTGGGTACTGCCAGCCATGTGGGCACTTCTACACTCAAAACCTACATATAAATCTGCCTTTTATACTTTGGGAACAACTTATCTGTGGAGAACAAGGGAAACTTAGCATTGCTGTATTTATATCAGCCTTGTCAAGAGTTATACAAATGTTTCATATATTTAAATTTAGACATGTGCTTGGACACCTTGTTAAGCCTCTTATTCGGATCCAGTCTTATGGGACCTTTCAAGAAAGAATATCATACCAAAGAATTTTCTTTTTATTGAAATTATATTGAAATATCTTGATTATGTTTTGTACTTCTAAATTTTGAAAGTAAATAGTTTTAAAATTTAATTATATTTCCACTGCATTCAGTCTTCAATTATATTCATAACTCTGTATTTTTGACCCATGATAAACTTTTAGTGTTTCTTATACAATAAAGGACAGAATTAATTCACAGTGCGTAGGTTATGAAACCAACATATTAAAACTGTTTGTTTCCAATGAGAAACAGTAGTGACATTCAGCTCTGTATTTGCTGTTTCAAACCACAAGTGCCAGCATATTTTTCTCTTTTAAACACCAAGTTGAGTACTTTCCAGTGAATGTAGACATGGTAGTTTATGAAGGAGAAAGGCACACCCATTATCTTTAATCAAAAAATATCCAGCCAGAGATCTGAAATCCATTTGCTGTACTCTCTTTATATGTTGACCATACTTTATCAAATTATCTCTACCTCAATTATATAATTAGAGTAAGTATATCTGAACAAAAGATCACCCATGAGCTCATTTTTTAAAAGAGCAAGTCATCAGATTTTGAAATTCTTTTTACTTCGTACCCCAAGTAAAAGTTCTGGTAAGAATCTTCAACATCTGCATTCACATAAATAAAAACCTTGGACAAAGTCACCTTTACTGCCATCAACTTCATTTTATTTCTCTGTAGAAACTGTTTCTACTTATCAAAACAGAACTGATCTTCAAACTTTTGAGCAGTTACAGCTTTTTGCTCAGGTAGTGTCAGAGTCCCACTCTGAGGACACTGGAATGAATTCCCCCTAAAGGTGCTTCAGGATCTGCATAAAATAAACATAAACCAACAAAGCAGACAAAAATCAGGCTACAGCTTTTTTGTTGGTCCACCCTATAGAGGCTGTGGGAAGAGAAGTTGCCTTGTGAGATGTGCTGTTGTTCCTCCCTCTTGGACTGAGACAGTGGAATTACAGGAGGGGAAGGAAAGTCCAGAATGGAACTGCTGCTATATTTAGTCACATATTATGTTGTTATTGTTTGTGTTTTCATCTGATTGCTTACCTAAAGCTCTGATTCCAGTGTTTTTAAGGAAGTGGTGGGATTTAGGGCAAGAGGGAATAATCTTAAGCTCTGCCAAGGGAAGTTTAGGTTGGATATTAGGAAAAAAAAA
>JAWWLV010000183.1:3823655-3861847 GCA_035041135.1 Platyrinchus mystaceus
TGGTGGGATTTAGGGCAAGAGGGAATAATCTTAAGCTCTGCCAAGGGAAGTTTAGGTTGGATATTAGGAAAAAAAAACTATAGAGAAAATAATCAGACATTGGAATGGGCTGCCCAGGGAGGTGGTGGATTCACTATGCCTGGAGGTTTTTAAGATGTGACTGGATGTGGCACTTAGTGCCATGGTCTGGTAACCACGGCAGTGTTGGATCAAGGGTTGGACTTGATCTCAGAGGTCTTTTCCAACCTGGTTGATTCTACGATTCTATGATTATTCAGCAGTGGCTTTATCAGAAACTCATCTTCTAATAAAAAATCAGGTGATGCTGTTCAATTCTGTTACAGCAGAAACTACACTTTGCCCTCTCTCTTCCTTGTGTTACCAAGTGTATCTTTGGCCAAGATTATTTGGGAACAACACTTCTGGCTTGCTGCAGCGCCCACCCACTCTTCCTACAATCTGATGGTGGTTCCTTCCCATCACAGAGACAACACAAGGGCAAGATCTGGGTTGGTACCATTAAGACACAAGTCTGAAGAGGACACAAAGATGTGGTTAGCTGAAGGCAAGAGTAACTGGGACCCCAGAAATGAGCATTCCTACACTGCGAAGGATTTTCTGCAGCAGTAGCTGGGACCCCAGTGCTGCCTGACCCTCGTGTAGGGGCTCAGAGGTGGATGCCTCCAGAGACACTACAGGGCATGCAGTGACATTTAGTACTTTATCCAGTCTCCAGAACAGCTGCACTGGAACAAGCTGCTTGAGCAGGCAAATATTTATTAATTATCATGATATTTTCCTGAAATAAAATCAGGCCAGTCATCACAACAACTCTGAGACACTTCAATCAGCTACATGTGGGGTTTGCATGGGTGCACTGACTCTGTTTGACCAGCTATGGTCAAAATTCAGACTAAATGTTAAAAAGAGCCAATAGAAGACTGTTTTAGCTTTAAAATTAATGTTCCAGCTGACAAACTGCACAGGGGCTTAACCTACTTCAGAACATATTTAATAGCATAATTTAGTCTCGAAAAAGAAAAGCAAAATAACTAATGATGGACAAATTTAGGGGTCAAATCTAGTTCAGATAAACATTCAAAAGTTCAGATGTTTAACCAAACCTTATCTTGTCCATGAAAAGCCTCAAACTGAAGGGCTCTATCAAATATAAGCAAAGCACAGGGGATTGTGGAAACTTCTTACAGAAGGAAAACCATTATCAGGATCCAGCACCTTATTGCAGCACTCACGTGTAAAGCAGTTAAGCATCAAAGCAAAACATTTCAGAAAACTGCTTCATGGTAGTAGTAACATTTGGATGAAATCCAATACAGAGAAAAGAAAATAATATTAAGAGGAAAGATAATACAAATGCAATTAGACTATCAACCAATAAAACTTAATCTATGCTTGATAGTTGAAACCTTCCAAGCTTAGAGAGAATAAGGAAACTGGAGATCAGAGGACTCTGCCTTTTGAAGTCTTGCTGTCCAGATCCTGGAGACCATTATCCAGCTGAGTATTTTAAAGACATTATGAATATTCTGTCACAGAATTAGAAAGCTTTATTGCTATGAATGATCTGTAACTTGAGCAGGGACAGCTACAGATGAATTCCAAATAAACAATTATTTGGAAAAGGTGAATTCTGCAAACTTAGTTCTCTTAGACTCTTAGTTCTTAGTTCTCTGACTCACCAAATAGAGGACTTGTTTTCAAAGAACATTCTCCTTGTGGGTTATTTGCAACAGAGAGTATAATTCTAATGGACCCATTCCATTCTCGCAGTCCCCAAATATAAATGATTTTTTAAAAACTCTATCAGATAAGATGAGACCACTGCTCTGCCTTGCCTGGCACTGCTTCTCATTCAACAGGCCATATCTGCTACAGTGTCCCAGAAGAAACCAAATTCAGATGCCAAAACAAAAGATTTTTTTAAGCAAGATTTAAAATTTCAGTTCGGAAATGACTAATGTGTAACTCACATTAAGAACAAAGTTGCAATAATAAAACAGGTATCCTACTTCTTGTAATTATGCTTTAATATCAGTGCTACCCTTGATCTATCACACTGAATGATCTTCAGATAACACTGTATAACAATTCAGGTATTACAGTGTTTTCATTATTTATTCATTAATCTTTAGTGCTATCTTTTGATTTTCATTCAAACACATCAGCTGAAATACCTTTGTAGGAAGAAAGGAAGGTAGGAAAATTATTTATATTTTTACATAGATAAGAAAGATACTGCACATATATTTTCACATAAAAAGATATTCCAAACATATTTTTGCATTAATGGAAATTTTTAACTTCTTGGAAACCATAACAATGAGGCAAATATTTTGATTTACTGAATGTCCCTACAGCTCAGACATGGCAGTCAAAGAGTGATCTTGAGTTCATCACCTGCATTACACAATTTTTAGTCAGTTTTCTGGTCCTTCCAGCTACGGCTTCTCAAGAGAAATACTGGGTGCTGCTCAGGAGCCAGTTTATTCCAGGGACTCCTCCAAGAGGTGTTATGGATAAGACAGCAGCAATTTTATTTGTCTCTGCTTTACTCTGACCTTTAACTCTTGTCCCAGAAGGTGTTTTACCTTCAAGAGTAATATTGCATGTCTACATATCAGACCCATTCAGCACACTATTTTAAAAGCACCAGGCTGGTGGGATGGATTGCAGCATCAGTTTATAGTGGTGATGAATGTTGACAAAACAGGCATTAAAAGCTGACCAGAGAAGAGCAGAGAAAAAGCCTTTTCTGAACAGGACACAACCAGTGTGTCCTACAAAGGGTGAGCTCAAGGCAATCTGGACTAAAAACACATGTTCCTGTACCTTGAATGAAGTCTTTCATTACAGATACTCACCGAGCTAAAGGTTAACTTGCCCTGATTTATATTTTTGTGTCTAAAAGCCTGTTAAATGGCAAATGATCCAGTGTGCATCTGGCTGCTGTCCTGTTCTGACCTGCCTACATCTGGCCACCTTCCCTTAGGCTCTGGGTCCTTGGACTGAAGGATAACCTTCTTCAGCAAAAGTGACTATAAAATGTACTGTCACTATGTGATTGCAGCAAATATTAACTATAAAGCTTTACATGGAGAGACACATTTTCTCCAGTAGTGCTTCATACCTTCATGCTTTTAAAACTATGTGTTCTGGATGAGGTGTCTTCACAAATTTCATGATAATTTCATGATAATCCTTTTTCATCTCCAAGGTTTGTTTGGTTTTGGTTGCCTTTTTTTTGTTTGTTTGGTTGGTTTTTTAATGTATTAACACTGGGGTATTTTAAAATGTTTTCATTTCATTTATTTTAGGTGTGCTGTTTGGAAAGAGTTGTTCAGTTTTATAATAATGCTACTTTTCTGTTTGAATTGAATACCTTAAAAATTAATTACAAAAACTGTTATCGCACGCAGGAACACATTTTATGTGCTATAAAAAGGCTTAAGGCAAGTTTGCTCTGGTTTTTTACAGACAATGCAGTGGTTGCAAGAGATTAAAGGACAGCAGGTTCTGCATGTCCTGGTTGTTTGCTTTTTATCTCTAAAAAATTGGCCATGAAAGAGGTAAATAAATACAAACCTAAAGAGATAAATACAACCCTAGACTGTATCAGGTGATCCATTTCCATATGGGAGACTGAATTCTGCTTCCCAAGGCTATGGGAAGACCTAGCCTTGAATATCCATGTGCAAGGAGCAGAGACTGAAACGGGCAGGCTCAGAAAAGGGCTATTACAGAAAATCAGGAAAAGAGCAGCAGCCTATGATAGAAGAGACAGCTACAAATCTTGGCTGGCTGAGTCCAACAACACAAGCAGGGGAAGGAGTAAGACGCATGTCTGTAACTCTGTTTGGGGTGGTACACTGAGGCAGAAAAGAACTGCTGAAAATAAAGAGCAAGCTAAGAGCTGACACAAGGACCCAGTCATACCACAAGTCCATTTAGGCTGAAAATTAGAGTGCTTTCAGCCTGAAAACTGAAGTTTTGGAACATTTTTTCCAGCCTGAGCTGAGGGGCAAAAGCATTACTACCGAATTTCATTAATTATGAAAGGAATCAAATGAGGTAGTTGTTTTCAAGAACTGGGGAATTGATTCAATGCTACAAAAAGTCTGTCTGAGGCAGATAATGCCATGTTACACTTTTCAATAACAGTAACACAAGTGAATTCCTCTTGGGTGAATCCTGGGCGCACTTAAGACAATGGCCAATGGAATTAATTAAATGGAGCCAAATATCCTCGGTGGTGAGGGGAGCTGCTCATATGTCATAGCATTCTCTTCAGCATCAATATTTAAAGCCAGCTAGTTGGAACCTTTTACTTAATTGAGAAACAATACAGCATTTAACCCCTGAGTGATATTCCACCCTTTGGCTTTCAGAGGCAGGATCTGTTTATCCTGTACATCAGCAGGCAGCTGGTGGAGCAAATAGGAGATCCCACAAAGCACATTGTTTTTAAAAGCATTTGTAGGCCCTGTCCAGGAGACAGTACCATTAAGCTGGTCTTTAAATATTTGAGGATTGGATGTCACAATTTAAATTAAGTGCATTCTCCAAGTTGGAAGGTGCAAATATTTAAGTGATTTCACCATGGGGAAAAAGGTGAGTCTGGGCAGAAGGGATTACTGTCTAGAGCCCAATGTACAGTCTCTCTAACTGAGCCTAATTTAGACATTTATAACCTAAACCCCTCCTTATTTCTGTCACATTCCTCCCAAATTACCATGAGGATTGCATATAGATTAGTTAGAAATTATAGTGAAGCCTCAGAATACGGTGCAGAGTAAGAATCACTTTTTTTCTGGCTGCAACCTTCCAATTGGGATACTTCTTTCAATAAATACGATGAGAAATTCAAATTTAAGCTAACAGGAGTGATGGAAGGCTGGGCTGGCTCTTCCTTCCTGAATAACAAAGCTCAGCAAGTCTTGCTCACTTGCTCTAGTTCTGACCTCTCTCCAAAGAGAGCAGTCTGAAATATTCCCTGTTGCAGTGAAAATGCCTCCATCTATTTAGGTGTTATCTGTTGTCAGCCTGTATTCCTTTCCTGTGGAAGCAAAACATGGTGATGTACAAAACTGGAGATATATTGATGACACAGGTGATGGAGGGTCAAGCAGATGTAACTGTCTGCATTGTGTGCTGCTTTAAACTATAAAAATCATGGCATTTGTACAAGAAACTTCAGTTTTGCTAACTAATGTAAGCACAGATCTACTTAGTGAGGAATTAAGAGACTGCACCAAAGCAGTGCAAGATGTTGGATAGCTGGGCTTAAAAGTGGTAGAGTCAGAGAAGAAACCTTTTCCTCGTTATAGGAGTCCACCTGACTTTCAGTGCATGGAAAGGACACCACTGCTTGACTCCAATAATGCCTAAAATGCTCATGATTTCTTTGTGATTCCTTTTTCTGAGGCAAGTGTGTGTTGAAAACAAAAGCTATGCATTTTTCCAAAATGTAATTTTCTTAAAGACTACATCAGTATCCACAGTTCAGTAGGAAAAGACTTAGAGTGATCATGACTATCCAGTTTCTACTTGTCTCCATATCAAATTCATCTAGAGTGCACATGTAGGAGTTTATTTTGTTAAGAAAAATATATGGTGTCTCTCTCTTCTTTGGAACAGAGAAGGAAAATGGATTTGCAACCTTCTTCTTTTATTTTTTCTTTAAACTTAAGTCCTTCAATAGTGTTTTGAACAAACCTAAAGAGATTTTAAGACAGACATTTTGTATTATGACATTCCCCTGGGTCATATGTATGATCGTCTTTACTAAAGCTCCTTTCAGTCCCAGTTGAATAAATATGCATTTTATTTCACTAATCTTGAAACAACAGGAATAAAGTTTACCCAGGTCTTTTATACCTCAGAGAACAAAACAAATACTACAAATCTTTAGAGAGAAAGGATATACAAAAGGGCTTGAGGTGAATGTTTCAAAGTAAATACTCTTTAAACGATGTGCAAATTATTTCAGCACTTGAACATGATTTATGAAAGGGGATTAGTCCACTGAAACAAGAACCGAGTTTAAACTGTTGGGTTTCAAAGTCAAGGATGAGAAGTGTTAGCTGGAAAAGGCAGAAGAAACTGGAGAGTAATCTATAGTGAGGATTTCTGATTGATTTTCTTTAACTAACTCAATCCTACATTAGCTATCACTGTCATTCATACTTAACTGTGGTGGGCAGCATAAAATACCTTCTTTTATGATATAATTCCCCATAAAAATGAAGTATGCAATGGTGATAATTAAGTAATAATGAGGTAATTAATAACTCAGTGACTAGCTCCCTATTTACTAGTATGCCCCATAAATGAGCACAAGGAGTATGAAACAATTAAAGATTATCCAAGCTCTAACAGATAACTTTTCCAGAGAGTTGTGTGTCAGTGAGCAGACCAATGAGTCACAGGTCACATCTATAATAATACATTATATTATATTGTAATATTCCCACATACTCTTCACGTAATGGGTTAGAGCTACTCTTAAGTACTATAAAAATGATCACTTTTATGTAATTGTAAAGATTAATAAGTGAGCTAACTTCTCATGGTTCTATAATGACCCTTCTGTTCTAGTAGGTAAAGGAAAATTTAATGATCCTGCTCAGATATGATTAATATCTAACTTTTTCCTGACTAAAAATCTGGACTTGGTTCAATAAAAATGAATTAAGTGAACATGCACGGATTTCCCTGCCAAATGTTTATATGGAAGTTGGTTATGCCCAATTTAAAAATATGCTTTTTCAACCCAAATAGTAAACTCTAGAAGGATTTTGGAGAGTGAAGTAGAAATAAAACAAAGAATTAAGGGAACATTATAGTATAATTGATGGAAACAGGATATTCAAATTCAGCAAAAAATGTGGGGTTTTTTTTTAGGACTAGTCACAGCCAGTTGTGATTTTGGGTGCAACATAATACTCTATTATCAGTAGAAATGACGCAATTTGTTTCTGAATTTGGCATGTTTTGTTTCCAAAATGCCAATATTATTACTACTTTGTTGCTGAATCAGTATTTTCCTAAGCTCTACAAAAGGAGCATACCTATACTTAATGTTGCAGAGAAACATGACAGTAAAAATATGTCAAAAGATAAGTTTAGTCCCTATAGTGCAGATGAGTGATTCACCCTGCAGAAACAGCATGTTGCATTTTGTTTTTGCAATCTTTTTTTCAGTCCCTGAAGCTGACTGCATTCTTGTTGATGCAATAAAAATGAATGCCACAAACATACAATCTGCAGAG
This sequence comes from Platyrinchus mystaceus, assembly GCA_035041135.1. Lineage (NCBI taxonomy): Eukaryota > Metazoa > Chordata > Aves > Passeriformes > Tyrannidae > Platyrinchus > Platyrinchus mystaceus. Next base: position 3,830,945 of record JAWWLV010000183.1, read on the forward strand.
TGACAAAATTAATATTGCAGCAGGAAACTGCATATTTGCACCTAGTTTTTGGTTTTGCTTTCTGTTCTAATTGCTGCCATTGGTAAAGCTGTGCTAATATACATTACTGCTTTATGTTTCTTGGCTTTATTAAAAGTAATAAAACTGACCTATACATAATGCTAACATTGTCATGTAATAATAGTCTCTAAATAGCATCCATTTGGCTTAGAACTTCACATCTAAATGGAATAAATGGGCCGGGAAGGGGAAAGAATTCAGACCTCATCAGAGCTAACAAAGAAATGGAGTGATTTCCAACTTTTGCAGCTCCAATTAGAATAGTAGAATCATAAACGTTGAAAAGACCTCTAAGATCACTGAGTCCAACCATCAACCCAACACCACCATCATGTTCACCAACTAAGCTTTGTCCCCAAGTGCCATATCCACACCTTTTTTGAACACTTCCAGGGATGGTGACTCCACCACTGCCCTGAGTAGCCTGGTAATTAGACCCCTTTTCACAGAAAATGACCTTACATGGGTGAAGGACCCTGTTAGCTACCACAGAATCCAGCCCTTGAAAACTTTGGCTGGGCCAGTAAAACCTCTCTGCTACATCCCAAGATATGGACTTATCCCAAGATATGCTCTCTCAACCTACCTTCCCCTTCATGTGTTAGAGAGGAAAGGAGAAAACTCCCACAGGTTCCTCTCAGCCCTGCCTGTAATGAGGCGGCCTTTTGCTAGAATCTCTAAATGATGCTTCCAGCAAAATAAGTTCTTGGCTTTTTTTCCCTTCTGTTATTACCCTGTCAAGCTGTGCAAATCTCTGTGTTTGTGCCCTGGTGCCGATCCCTCCCCTCTGCAGAGAAACAACAGCCTCAGCCAGGTGGTCTTTGCCACAGAAATACCCCGTTGTGCGCAGGGACAAACTTTAAACCCTCAAGCAAGTCCTCAGAAGAAGCTTTAGCCAGGGAAGGAGCAAGCACCACGTGGAGCCAGGAAGGTTTAAAGCTCCACCAAACTCTCCATTTCTTCCATCACGTCCATTAAAAGACCAAAATGGGATTTTGCTTGATGATATTTTTTTTCCCCACACCCATTGTACAGTCTTAGTTATCTAACAAGCTGCATTCAGAGAGGATTCTGGATGATTTAGTAATCACTTAGGGATAAATGCATGCCATACTCGAGTTTCAAAATTCAGCCTTCTCAAGTAAGGAAAAGTTAATGAAACAAGAAAACCAATTTTGGTCAATTTTAAAGCACACATAGTCCGTGGCTAAATACTAAGCACTGTAAGCTCCTGACTTTACCCACGTCTTTCAAGAAACCAAAGTAGATTTCAAAGCCCAGTTGACTTTGTAGCAAATACCTCTGAAGGCAAATCATAATTATGATCCAGAGGTGGTTATTTTTTTTTTTCCTGATTAAAAAGATGCTAGGAGGCATACGCCCAGACACTGCTACGAGGCCATTCCTCAGGGAAGCGTGAAAGCCTGTAGCATCCCAGGGGCAAAACATCACCCTTTGGGACTAAAAGACCCATCACTCTCCGTTGAAATTCCAGGAGGGATTTCGGTAAGGAAAATATCATTATTTGAGTTGGCTGGTGGCCAGGGTGCCAGGCCTAAGACCCTGATCCTTCCGAAGAGTGGAAAGGAATCCCAAGCCTGTTTTTTAACATGCATGACATGTCGGCTTTGCTGTCAACTTTTCCTTCCACCCCCTGCTTTTGTCCACTTTTTCCACCTGTTGCAACTTGTCCTTGTTCAGGCTGAGAGCTGCAATTGTCTTACTTACTTACTTACTTACTGCAATTGTCACTTTTTGTCTGGCACAGTGATGGCTGGATCCCTGACTGCTCTTACTGAGAAACTGAAATGATCATGAGTAACAATTGCACAACTTATCAGGACATTCCTGTTCACAAACACACACATATATATATATTTATATATTTTTTTAAATCTTGATGCTCTAGTTGTGGCACCTCAAGCTGGAATTAAAACATAGAGGGGATTTCCAGGCTCCTTTGCAAGGGCTGCATGACTAACCACTGGGTTTTAAGTAAAGTGTTCTTGAAGATAAGGAAAAAATATGCAAGTAGAGACAATAAAAATAATGCAATTCAATCTTATCAATTCAGGCAGTTCCAGCTTTTATGTGGCAAACAAGGAGATCAAATTGCATTTATCTAATATCACAGTTTTTTTAAATGTCTAAAATATTTCATTATTTTGCTTTGGCAACTTAAAGCTGAGGAACAGATTACTGTTCCCACTACATAAGGAAATAACTGACAACAATTAGTATTTATTCTTGTTGCTTTTGTAATAAAAATAGAATTCCATCACTTTCAAGGAAACCTAAAATATTAATAAGAATGTGATGAACTGAGTAAATGTGACGCCATAAGGAAATGATGGAGAACAGGTTGGAAATATAGTGCTTTGGGAATGGATTGCATTATCAAGCTTGTGATTGTGCATTTTGACAAGAGCAGCCCTCAGATTGATACAGTAGCCAAAGGGCACTCTTCCTACTGCGGAGCTGTTTGTTTCCATCCAGGAAAGGGGGAGTAGAAGGGGAATTGATCCCCTCCGACAATCGATAGCAACTCCAGCCCAGACTCTTCCACAAGAGGTCCCTCCTGAGTGACAGAATTCCCAGATGGTGGCCAAAAATGGCTCAGATAATGCAAAACATGACACGACCATGGGCAAGAAAAGAAATACTCTTAGTGGAGAGTGTGGAGTTTTCATTACTCACAATTGTCCTGACAGCTCCTCTAGCCCACAGATACAGTAAGGACTCCTGGTTTCCGGAGAGATGAACAATTTCTGGGAATCTTGTGATGCCCAAAACTTTTCCCTGCATCCCAGATCCTCTCTGCTTCCCATGCACCATGACAGCATTTTTGCTTTCAGTCTCACCCAGGTGCCTGGTTTCATGTGGTGTAAAATTAACGTGGCAGACCACCTACCAGCAGACCCAATTATAATTGGTACTAATTAAGTGGGTTTTTTTTTGGCAAACTTAGGAGAAAAGCAAAGAAACAAAAAAACCTATGGTCTAAATGATAACTGAATTACTTGGAAATTATGAAGTCTGACACTAATTTTTAAAATTAGAACAACACTTGCTTGCATTAAAAGGAGAGGTGCTGAGAGGTAGTTTCCTTGCACCAAATGTGTACTTCTTCTAATGGGGGAGGCTGATGGAATGAAAAACACGTTCTTTCTGACCCAGCATTAGCTGCATAAATTAAATCAGTGAAATACTTGGCACCATAAAATAAAGAGTCATCTCTCTCCATGTATTTGAGAACAAGCTCATGGCTTTACATATTTTGGTAATGCTCCCCAAGGCCATCCTTGGTTTCCTCTTAGCTCAAGAAAACGTCAATTGGAACATGAGTTGAAACCAAACTGGATGAGAAGCCACTGAAAAGCTGTGTGACCAAGAAGACAGCCACTCTGTGAACTTTGGAAATTGAGCCTGGCAGTTTGAGCCCAATTTTCAGTGAAATCAGTGTCTACAGCTCAAAGAGCATAACAGAGAATTACCATTTGTCCTTGTAGTGTAAGCAGAAGCAATTAGGATTAGACATAAAAACTAAATTCCTGCTACTAAGTCTCTAGAGGCAGTCTCCCCAGTTTTAAATTAAGGAGTAAATTACTGAAGTGCTTTGCTTAAAATATACCTGTTCTTTATATACTTGTGCTGCTAAAAGAAAAAAAAAGCAATGATGCAGCAATATCAAGTCTAAAACTGGACATTTTTTTCCAGCCCTTAAAATGTAGAGGAGGTAAATACAAACGAGTCTGAACTGTCTGAATATTCCACTAAAGGTTATCAGGGAGGGAGGGGGTGGTGGGGTGGGCTTCTAACACATCAATTGCTCATCTTCTGCATTAAACTGGAGGAGTCTTAAGCCATCGTTAAAAAATCTCCTTTGTTTGGATTTGGCATTGGCAATAGTTAATAATGTAAGAGCACTATAAAATTATAAAATCGTTAAACTTTGTGAGAACTTTATAAACACACTTGCAGATATTGCACATATCTTTGTGCTCTGCAGTCAAACTGGACAATGAAACGACCACCTGTTAACTGCTAACAATGTGTCATTACCAGTTCTCATGCCTTTTTAAAGCAATTTTGGCTCTAGCTGCCGATAATTCTGGCTACGATACTTGTGTGAACATTAAGGGCACAGAAAGCCAAAGGCAGAAAACTGACAATACAGTTTGTGCTTAGACTACTAATAAGTAAGTGAATAATATGATTTTTCTAATTCCACATAATTGCTTGATCTCAAGGGGCCAAAAAAAAAAAAAAGTTCTGAATACATATTTTAGAAGCAATCCAATCTACGGTATTTAAATGCAAGCTTCGATTCAGTGAGATTTCACAGCAGATATTTTCACATTTTTTTAATAGTTTAAATAGCCTTTAACAAAACGGAGGTTATTCAGGATTCTCTAAGGTTTGAAAAGAAACATAGACTAAGTCTCTGTCACTGCTCATAGTCACTTTTTCTGTTTTGTCTGACAAATTATCATTTAAAGATATGTGAGAAGTCTAAATAAATAAATAAAAATTCCCCGAGTGCTGAGACAGTTTATGGGCATTTTGCTATTAGATACAATAAGAACAGAATCAGACCCTCAGAACTCACTATAGTCTCAGCCTTATTCTTCTTCTGAGAAATGCCACATAACACCCAGTACAAAGATATTGGGACAATTTTTCACAAGCTACGTTCAGGCTACTTTATATTTAATAACACAAAGAAAAAAAACTTAAAAAAAAAAGAAGGAACTAACCTCCAAGATAATAGGAAAACAACAACAAGAATCTGTGATCTGCAAAAAGAGACTATTTAATGAGTCTCTATTTGTTTGTACGCGCACGCATGTGTGCATATATTTATGATCGTGTGGATAATTATCATCAAAAATAGCCATGTTGGGCCTTTTTAGTGCAGCCCTTTTCTTAACATCTCAGGCTTTGATCCTGCACTGAAATGTGTGCAGGCAAATTCCTGCACAGCCCTTCGGTACCTATAGGTATCTCGTACCAGCCTGCCAGTCTAAAGCTGTCACGGCGCTGCCATGGGGAGCAGGATGTGAATCTCCCGCCAAACAAAGAAGGAAAAGAAAAATTCAAGGGAGAGGGTGAAATTAAAAAATTGCTGAGTGTGTGATTCAGGGTCAGCAGCAGCAGCTCCTGCGGCTGCTGCCCACAGTGTCACAAGCATCTCGGCACAAACTGGGAAAGGAAAGTCTTTTCAGTGGAGTAAAAGCACAGCCCTGCCAGTTTTAGATCACTTTCTTTGCTAATCACACTGACAAAAACCAACATCAAACCCTGAAATTTCTCTTCTATAAAATTATAGATACATCACTGATTGTCGGCTGCAGAGGATATGTCAATTCTTTCAGCAATTCAGTGTATAAATACACAACAGACAAAATTACTCTGGCAATTTGAGGTATTTTACTAAAATGGAAACAAAGCAACTGCAACAGACCATTAACGTAGGGCTCATGTTGCTTATTTTTAAAAATAAATGGCTTAAATAAATGTCTTTGCTCCTAAACAAATTTATTTTGCTTAGGAGAGAGTGTCACCCTTTAAAAGTGTGAAGCTAGTAACTGTCTTTACTTAAATGCAAGTTATGTATATCAGTGCAGAACATATTCAGCTTTAAAATTCTCAGTGATCTTTCTTAACTTCTGTATGTAATAAAAATTATCTTAGCCTGTAATGGCATAGTTATTTAAAAAGGAAAGAAAAAAAAAAGGAAAGAAAAATGAGGAAAGAAAAAAGCCTTACTTAAAGATTTTCTGTGTTCAGGCTTTGGCTCTTTGGATTCAGTGTCTAAGCTATTCAGTAATTCGATGCTGGAGGATCTTCTGAGTTTGAATTCCAAATTTCTCGATGTAATTCTCTGTTCTTTTGGCTGGGAAAAGAATATATATATATATATACATATGTGTATGCTTTTAATAAAATTATTATTTGTAAGAATGAAGCAAGAGATTCCAGAATGCCAGTACAGAAGCTCACAGACACACACAGAGCAAGTGTGCAGGGAGTATGTAATTTAAGGAAAGTGTAATGCAAAATTTGTCATATGGCAGAGCTTTTATGGCCCTGACAGACTGATCTTAATTTCTGATATAAATTCCCATTTAAGTGAGGGAAACAAAAGGCCTGCTTCTTTAGGCTTTAGAGACCAAAATTATTTCCACATTGCAGGCTACTTCCAAATGTTGGCAAAGAAGAAGGGTGTTTAAATTGCCTTTCTGATTTAGATGGTTACAGTAAATATTCTTACAAGCACAATTGTTTCCAATATCATTGCAAATTTGGGGTTGAATTTTGCTGGTTTAAGCTTAGGAAGTAGTTGGGGGGCTTCTCTCTTTCTCTAATTCACTGGCAGACAAAGTGAAAATTATCGGGGAAGAGAAGCAAAAGAATAAACGAAAAAAAGGAGCTTCTCTTTCAGCTAAACCCACGTCTCTTCCCATGGCACTGGGTCAGGTGAGATTTAGCCATCCCAGCAGCCCAGAGAGCTGCCAGGCTTTCCACACTCGTTCAAAGTTTTAAAGCAGAATTGAAATGACAGGGATGGAGTGGCCACGGAGTGCTGGGTGGTGACGTCCTGTCCTGCGCACACGGCAGAGCAGAACCTCGGCCAGGGCCAGCCCTGCCCCAGCCATGGGCCAGCTGTGCCCCACCAGCTGCTGCTGCTGTGGCTCTGATGCCACAATATTACCACAGCTACACTAAAAAAATATATATATTTAATCAAGACTATTAGATGTTTAGCTGAATAATATGCCAAAAAAAAAGTGTTTTGGTTGTTTTTTTTTTTTCTGACTCTCCATGGAAAACTCCACCCCAAAATCTTCAGTCGGATATCAATATCCTCACACACCCAATGAAATGCACAATATGAAGACATACATCATCAGATCAAACTTTCCTTGGCTGATTATAGCCTCAGGGTAATAGAATGTTTGTAGCTCTTTAAGGAAACAGTAGCTGCGTTCAGATTAACCCTTTCAAAGAGGCTGCAAATTCCACTGCAGCAAAACCACTGAAAAATGCAAGAAATGGGGATATTTTTCTCTCACCAGATTCTGCAGTGAACAAGGAAAGTCAGTGCCCTCTAAAAAAAAAAATAATTGTTCTTGGATCAGGCAGAGACAGGAGGAAGACATTTGGATTTTGTACTGAGAGTGGCAAAAAAGAAAGAAAAAGCTACAGCTGAAGCTGGTTTGGTAATTAAAAACTGTTTTAATAAAATGCAACCCTGCTTACTTCTAGTAGAAAACCCCCAGCCTTCCTGGGAGAATAACAGCAATCAGTTACAAAGGAATATTATTTGCTAGTGTTATTCTTGTGAATAAGTAATACAAAAATTCATAAAAGGCTCAAATGTATTAATAGTTCTATTGAAGATTATATACTGTAGGCTGCATAAACAGAAAAAGCAGAAATTCATTAGTTATTAAGTGCTTGTGTGCTTTCACAACCCTCAGCAAGCCAACGTCCTTGTTATTTCAGAGAAATAAATGTAGCGTTCCGTTTCGAGGCAAGAATCAAATGACATTTTTGTGCAACAACCTTGTTTGTCTGACATTTTTTTAGTAGATTTGCATACATATTTTTATGTCTTTCAGAGAAGGGAACGTCTAGCTGGCTGCTGACTCCCTAAAACCTGTAGAGATGCCTGAGCAAATGAAGCTGAAATTGCTACATCTTAATTAATAAAGGTAACAGCCAAAACAAATACATACCAATCTGTCAATTGCATTTTTGATAGCGTGGAACCAATCCAATATGAGGAAGTCGATATCCGACTGGAGCAGGAACTCATTTCCTGACACTGTCGTGATCTGGGGAGGGCATGGACACACAGGTAAGTAAAGCACACACCACACAGATGATTTTCCTCTCTTTTCCCTCCTATTTCCCCCAAATGCTCTTCCTTTGTACCAAGAATTATCTGCTGGAGTGCCGAGTTACTGAGGAGTTTTGAACCTCTGTCTGAAAACTGTTTTGAATATGTCACAACAAACGAGATATTGTCTCAGCAATGCAACCACTGAACACAAATAGTGCAAAAATAACGGGAATGTGACAAAAGTTAAGGGAAGCCAGGAAACTCAGTGCGGTAAGACACAGTTCAAATGAAATCAGTGCACCCTGAAAAGAAATGAATGCAATAAGAGAATTATTTCCTGTCATTTGCAGTTTCCTTTTCTATTTTAGCATTATTATTTTTATGTCTGGTACCACCGTTCTCGAATTTGCACATTTATTATATACCTGAAATTCCAAAGTCCACTTCCAAGCATTTTGGTAAAATTAATAATGCCACTCTTTCACATTAAAAAAAAAAAAAAATTACCATCAAAGATGGCTGCAGCAGAGTAATTAGGAACCCATTTATCACGAAAAAAAAAATCCCCAGTTTGTCTCAATAGAAGCCGATTTACATTTTTGACCCACTCACTGGGAATATTTATCAAAAGAACATTCAGTCCCCTGATAATGCTGTTTCACTGCCTAACCTAATATTTGGTGGAAATATGCATGTATGTGCTGTTGGTCTGAACTTCTGTAAACCACTGGGATAATAATGATACATCACTTTTTTTATTTTACATATATCTATATTTCACCAGAGGAAATCTCCAGGTACTTCACACAACAGGTTGAAAGAAACATTTTACAGATGGCAAAACTGAGGCACAGAGCTGAGCAGTGCTTTGCCCCAGGATTATTCAGCATTCCAGGTCCTTGAGGCCGCAGAGCATGAGCAGGACAAAACAGCTGTCTGTGTTTGCAGACAGGTGAATAAAGGGCTACAACCCCACCACATTTTGGAAGGGGCAGGAGCTCATCCTGCCCATACTCCAAACCAGCCCAGCTCCTGCCAGCACTAAAAACAAAGATTTTTCTTATTATGTTGTTATTAAGAGTTGCTTGTGCAAAATATGACATCCACATTTGGGAATTGAACACTTGGGTTTCAGTGTTTTGGGGATGCAGGTTTAGTGTTCATGTTGGGATGTTCACTGGAACATGGTATTATTCACTAAAATAGATTCAGTTTTTTTTTCAGGGAATGACTGAACATAGTGGACAATAGAGATTTGCTTCTGAACAAAGTTTGAGGAAAAGCAGAGCAAAGCCATTAAGACCTGGCACAGCCTATTTATGTAAATCCATCAACATGAAGTGCTACTGTTCACTGCATCTCCCCCGTGTCAAGAGTTTTTACTGAAGCAAAAAAGAAAAAGCAGATCCTCACCAGCCTGGGTACTCCCTGCATCTTCCTTAAGACTGAAATGCTACCAAGAAAAAAAAAAAGCTAAAAAACAAAACAACAGCTTAATGTCTCATTAATTGTCCTATAACCCTGCCTTTATTGAGGAAATGCCTGCAAGGAAGGTTTCCAAAGTCATCAGCATTAAGGAAAATCCCGTCAGTGCATCTCCAGAGGAGACATCCTGTGAGAGCACTGCGGAGAATGTGGGAATGGTCCCCTGGCTCGGGTTCAGGGGCTGCCTGGCTGCAGATGTTCATCCCACCCTGTCCCTTCTGCACCCATCAGGAGCAAACTCCAGCCACCCCATTGCTCCCCGTGCACATGGGACAGTTATTTATTAGGGGAATTTTAATTCCCTTGTTAATCCACAGCCATAATGTTAATCACTACTCACACACTCACCCTTCCCATTATAGAAAGAATATAAAAGGCCAAAATTCAACTTAAGGTGAGCAGTAGAAAGATCTGACCTCCAGTTCTGTGCCCAGCTCACACAGCAAGGCTTGAGTTCAAAATACATGATATGATATCACAACTTATTAATGTATACACGCAGATATGAATTAGACTAAACACAGGCAACAATTCAATCTAATGCCTCTCTCCCAGTATAAACAAATCATTATTAAAATTATAAAATGGAATAACATTTTCAAAGTAAGAGCAACATATGTAATTAGATTTACTGTATTTTGAAGGCTTAAAAAGGACACAACATAGTTCAGCCTTCCGTTCAGTAAATTCAGGCTTTATTAAAATACAAGCATTCAGCACTGCATAAATATTTGCACTGTATGATATGCAAAAGAGATACTCCATTGCTAACAAGACCAAAGCAAAATACATGTTGAAAGTTTCTTTGTCTGAATGTGTTATTTTGATAATCATATATTATCAGTGTTTTATGAGCAAATCTGTAAAAACAGATCATAGAATTGAGGGAAGAGAATTCATTTAAAATATACTTTCTGTAAGATATAGTTCAAGTCCTTTTCTTTCTTTCCTCAGACTAATCTTCAGAGTAACTAGACAGTTTCAAGAAGACTGCTACTGCTCTCTACAGTTTAAATGCATCCACTCCTTAATTACAGTCAGTAATTGACTTTGTTCTGCTCCATTCCAGTCATTCACAGGCAAGCAGTTCCAAAGGCTTTGGCTGGTAAATCCCATTTAATGTGCAGGTTTTCTATCCCACTTTTATATATTACCTCCTTAGGATTTCTGATAAATGGCTCTTGGAAGGGATTGCTAAACCATATTTGCACTTTGAACAATCAAATTTTCAACACCCTTGGGAAAAGACATCAGTGAAGAATGCTGGTTTTGACTAAACCTTGTGATTGAACAATTTATGATCACAGCCCTAAATGATGTATAACTAACAACAAGCAGAAATTGTTCAATATTAAGGCCTGTTAACACACCATCCCTGTGTCAGGCACTGCTGAAATAAACAGAGGGGCCAGGGAAACAAATGAAAGACAAATCTGGGGGGGGGGGGGGGAAAAGAAAATGAAGTGCTCTATCTAGAGCTGCCAGACTCCATTGTGCCAGGTACTTCACTTATTTAAATACCTCCCGAAATCCCTCTCTCTGTGCCATCATTTTTGCAAAGGCTACAGTCTGGAATTAGCATTACCTTACCAGGCAGAATGATGCTGCTGCTGTCAGCAATAAATACCCACGAGGAATGACAACTGACATCAACCCTCTGGTTTGCCATGCCCTTCAGGTTGGGTATAGGAGAGCCAGGGCGCCTGGATCCCCTCTATTTTTGCTACAGCACCTTGGAAAAATTACTTCAAAGGGTGAATCCAGTCACACAGTAGTTTTACGCTGTCTTGCTGCTAAGCATTGATCCTGTGAAAATACAGGCTCACCACAGGTAAATGTGTGCTAAATTCATTGCACTGCTGGGCTGCCAACACCGTGTGGGAAGTGGTGAGAGGGACAGGTGTGAAACACTTTTTCTGATATTCTATTTGTGGCTTATTAAGGGTTTCTCTTGTCACCTTATAAAGCTGCAAATGGAGGGCTGAGATTCTTCTGCATGCCACCCTAATGATGTACCAAGGTGGTGTTCAACAAGGTCCTATTTTGTTAAACAGAAGGATACCCTTGTATCCTTAAGAAATAAAGGACACTATATCTAATTAATACCTTTACCATTTTATAATATATAAATATACTTTGGATGCTACCCAGGATCAACAGTTCTTAAAAATCCTACAAATTATATATTTTCCTGTACTACTGGGTTGTGCATTGGGTCATACTATAGTGCAGAGCATGGCTGTGTTCTTCCAGGACTTCAAACCTTTACAGATCACCTGGATCACCTTTTGGAACATGTCTTAGAGATTGTTCCATTCTGGAGTGTGCTTATACCAATGAAAAACAGGAGATAAAACACAGAAAAGTGCCATGGAATAAGACCAGGGTCTTCTTTCCATAGTTTTCCTGCAAAGTCAGGTCTGAGGACTGCTGCACTGCTGTGAAAAACGTCTCCTTCAGGGTATCCCTCTAGTTCATTATCAATATACATTTCTATAGATACATTCATTCTTAAATTTATTTTAGCTGCAGAACAGGGATGGAGGCAATTTTAGCAATCCTACTGATAGGCACTCTGTGGAGATATGAGTGGGGGCGATAAATTCACACAGCAAAACAAAAAATTCAAACCCATCTTATTGATTCACCCACTTCAAAGTGTACTTATGCATCTCTGGTGGCCAGGACTATTATTTGCAGAGATGAACTATTTTCAGACAATGCCAAGAACAAACCTTAATACAGGAAGTGAAGAATCCTGTGGGGAAAGAGAAATGCAGCAAAAAAACTTAGTCTGTACCCTGCAGCGAGCAGAAGGGAGCAGAGTGAGCAGCTTGGGAAGTGTGTGGCTCATGTGTAGCTCATGCATGGCCACCAAAAAACCATCTCACAGTTCTTATTTCAGCCAAATACTGAAACAAACCATTGTTCAACTTGCTGGACTATTGGGGTGAACCTTCATATATCCTACCCCAGTGGTTCAGTGTTGGATTATTGGATGCTTTTGGAGCGTGGAAACTTCAGCAGTTGCTAATCCAGTGCAAGATTCAGTGCAGAAAACTGAAATTTTGATGCCACCTGGGACTCACACAGCTTGTGGTGAACACTAAGTGATTTAAACTTGGATTGACAGATACCTCTGCGTGCAGAAATTCAATAAAATGTGTTCCTCTTGTTGCACTGTGCATTGGGATTGCTGCCCTTGATATATGTAGGGAGAAAAAAAAGGAAATGTGAGTTGCTGGAGCATTTCTAGCTCCAAAGCTAACACTTTTCTGCCTTCCCACTGCTCCCTTCATCTCACCTTGCTCTCTCACAAAGTGGTGATTTTTTTTCTAATCATGTTAATCAACCTGATTCTCCATAATGAAGAGGAGTCTTGGCTTTTCCCTCTGTTTTCCTGAGAGATTTTTGCTGGATGGGATCTATCCACCCAGCCCATGTAACACAGGACATGCTACTCTTCATCTGCCTGGCAGCCACCAGGGATGGGACAGGGAAGTCATGAAAAGAGTCAAAAAGAAAATTTAAAAAAAAATGAAAAAAGAAAGAAAGAAGACTTGGAATTTTTTTCTCTCTAAATATTAATTTAGAAAATCATTAGAATATAATATAGCTTGAGAATAAACACATAAAACATAGATACTCATGTGTCCACACCCCCAGTAGAAGTAGAATTAATAAAAGTTGGGAGACACTACGCTCCTTAGTGGTTTAATTAGCTGGATTTGAATTAAATGGGGACCAAGCTGTGCAAGTTTTTAAAAACACATCAAAAGTCTAACTGCATTTCTGGAACTTGATCTTAAATTCTTTCTCACAGATAATCCAGTCTCTTGGCCATGTTTATGCTGAATGAGTGAGCAGCCGAAAGGATAAATAAAATATCCCTCTGTGCTGTGCTGTGGTGAGCTGAGTCTAATAGTAAAAAAATGGAAATAGAAGGAAAAAAAGGACCAGTATTGAGCTGCATTATGTTTGTACAGCATCATGTATCCATTCTATGATCCAGCCCATCAAACAGAGGTAGTCATGGTTATGCTGATAGTTAAATTACTTAAAGGACTCTAAGATGTTTATGACTACCAAAGAAATTTCATTATCAAGCAGATTGTCTGTCTCATATTACAGTCTGGCTTCACCCATCTAGCAGTCCTTTGGATGTCGAGCAAAGTTAACATTAAAGTGATGGGGAAATATCAGTTTGAGAGAAAAGGTCTTCAACCAATCTCTCTCTCAAAAAAAAAATATATTTGTTAAAAAATTTGGTGAGAAAGTATCTGCCTTGTGTTCCCAATGTTGCTAGATGTTAAGTAAATATATGCTGATTGCAAAAAAGTTGCTTTGGCAACTCTCTTATTAAAATGCATTTGTAACCCCCATCTGTCATGAAAGTTTTGAAAAGTTTGTTTACTTTGGAGAGCCGCCTTATCCAGGGTTACCCCGGCATACAATGATAGCAGTCTTCAGAAGTTGTGTGAGGAACAAGCCACTAGGGATCCATTTTTGTTTTAATTGGCACACACAAACACTTTTCTGGTCTGTCAAAAAGATCAAGCTAATATGCATGGCGGGTGTTATATTCTCAGCTTTTGGGAGTAGTAAAGCTCCCTTTATTTAAGTAATTTAAATGATAGACTGCAAAAACTTTGCAAGTCAGAAAAATGTTTTATACTTTCTTTGGGAATATTTGTTTTAGGCAACAGAAAATGTTCTACATCTCCAAAGATGTTGAACCTTATGTTTTAATTACCCCGTTTTTTTCTGACTCTGTAAAAATGACTGTGAAAACCAAGGATTGCAAAGAGGCAACAAACAGATCCTGCGTTTTCACAACTTCTGCAATATTAGAAATTGTAAGACCAAATGCTGCCAGATGTTTATAGGATATTTCCTCAACTGTGTTGCCTTGTGGTATGACTGATTTGCACATCCATTCTCTGGGAACCTTTGTGGGGTCGTCATATCAAAGCAACCTTCTCATATACAATAAGTTGCTTTTTAGTGAAACTAAACTAGTGCTGGTATTATACACATGAATGGCTCTGAAACAGATTCGTCAGTCTCAAATTTGTGTGTCAAACTTACAAGAAACAATAAATTTTTAAATAAAACTATATTGCACAAGTGGAGAACAGATAAGTTATTTTCATGGTGAATTCCTGGGACTGAGGCCTTCAACATAATTTACTATTAAAATAATGAACTCTGGGACAGTTAAGAAGAAGAAAAAGTCCTTGAGCCGAAAGTTTCCCTTCTGCTGTTCCATGAACTCTTAGTATACATGTGAATTACATTAATACTAGCAAGGAGAGAATCAAGTCTTCTTTCTGTAGTATAAAGTAAAATTTTCCTTTCCTTCCTGACAGTGAAGAATCTCACTTGAAGAACTGATTTTTATTGCTTTTAAGGAAAATATTGCACCAGTAGATGGTCACAAGTCACGCTGATTAGGCCCTGACACACCAAAACTCCTCCTTGGATTTGAAGAGAAGCTCAGGCTGGGGATCTGCTGAGTTTCTCTGAAGGAGGAAAGGCCCAGGGTTACTGGGATATGTCATTGATTTCAAGGAACAACTTGTCATTCTTCCTTTTACACCCACCAGTCCAGGTCTTACTGCTTGCTGCCCTTACAGGTGTGTGAGAAGAAAGCACATGCTGTTTGAGCAAAAGGGAAGGTAAAGAAGAGAAAGTACTCTGCCATACATCCAGGGAATGCACTGGGAAGTATTTCCTGCAGATCTGCCAAACTGGTATTCTGCCCTGTGCGAGACAGTTGGAATGCTGAGACTGGCCTCTGAAAAACAGGGGTTTCCTTCAGAGGGTAAAGAGCAGAAAGGGAAATGTGAGACAGGCAGCAGATGACCATCCTGGATGTCAGCCACTTGTGTTCAGCCTGCCGTGTCCCCCCTGCCCGTGCTACCCTCTGCTCCAGCCCCACGGATGCACTGCCCTCGCCACGCGGCAGCATGGATGGACTTCTGACAGCCTTCAAGCAAAAGTTAGGGGACAATGGAAGTCACCAGTCTGGGGAGCAAGAAATAAGTACCCCCAAAACTGGTAAAAGCAGAGAAACAGGAGATAATAATTAAGACACAACTCAGTTGTGTCTGTGCATAGTGGGAAGTCGGGGAATAGACAATTGCACATTTTGTCCGCAGACGAAGACTAAAGGCGATGTATGAATACCTACTGCAAGCTACTTTTCTCCTTGGGGTAATATTTTACTGTTATTGCCTTTGCAATCTGAAGCCATATATTACACAGCCACACACAGAGATATTGGCAATGGTTTCTCAGAGAAGTCCTGTCTTTCTTCGTTTTACCAGCTGGACAATAGCTAGTGATGAATGGTCCTCTTGTCCAATTTTATATGCATGTTATAACACTTTATGATGTATGTGAGTGAGACTCAACGTGATAAGTCCCTGTAACAAACAAAAATATCAAAGGGAGAATGAATGCTCTGCTTTCACAGCAAGCAAAGATATATATTTAAAATATATATGTGCTATGTGTAAAGATTTCATTTTGTAGACTCTTATTTTAGCCAGAAATTTATTCATCAGTAGCAGAGCATTTCACAGCTACATTATTTGCAGCAATAAGCCAGTACTGGCTCTTAGTATTTCATTTATGGACACATGTCTCCTATTAATAAGTGCTGAGATTGCACAATAAGAAAAAAAGAGATGCTGCTGTAAGTATCTCTATACTTATAGTAACGTATTTGGCCATGATTATAAGTGTTTATAAAACTTTCAAGAATCGTTCCTTGTCTACTTACACTAATGAGAACACCTGTTAAGTTTAGAGCTGCACAGGCTTATTTGCATTGAATTCAGGCTTTTGCATACTGTACATCACTTTTTGAAACAATTAGATGTTTACAGAGAAATATAGCTAAAAGAAGAACAGCAGCTTGAATGCCCTCCAGCCCAAGTCAATGCTAATCCTGGTTTGTGTGAAAAGGAGAAACCTGGTGAATTATAATACTGACACAAATTCAGGGAGCAGTGAACAAAGGTGTACCTGCAAATCCTCTGATAGCAGATGTTTCTTGTGGGGATTGGTACCCGCTGCTGAATAAACCATCTCTCAGAGATGAAACAACACTACTGAATGGGATTT
Organism: Platyrinchus mystaceus; assembly: GCA_035041135.1. Lineage (NCBI taxonomy): Eukaryota > Metazoa > Chordata > Aves > Passeriformes > Tyrannidae > Platyrinchus > Platyrinchus mystaceus. Next base: position 3,847,470 of record JAWWLV010000183.1, read on the forward strand.
TCATTGTTATATTTACCATTTTCTTTTCATTTGGATAGTTTCTTTTCCTTTCCTTTTTTTTTTTTTCCTGTGACTCAGAACATCTCTGTGTAGTGAGCATGCAGAACATGCGGTCATTTTCCAAAATACCTATATATGTTACTTTACTAACTTCCCAAAAGCCAATACAACACCACAAGGTTCCTCCTACTGCTCGAGATCCAAAACATCATCTCTGCAGTAAAGGTTTTTGTGGCCTGGGGCAAAGAGGCAGGAGGTCCCTTTCCATAAAAACAGGTCTGTGACATGGCCATGCCAGCTATTGTTTGATAACAATGAACAACATCAAAGTTGGTCCATGATCTGAACACGTACTCTGCCAGCTGTGTCAAGTTCCTAAGTGGTGCAAGCAGGAAAAGATACTGGCTATTATCTTCCCTTGCATGCAGGGAGCAAACAATGCATAACATCTTGGGTTTGCCTCTTTCCATCTTTATTTGTACGTAAATATTAGGAAAAGCTAAACAGGATGAAAAATGTTTTGAATAAGGCTATTACATCCATTTAGGAAAACAAACATTTCCAACTACAACAACTGAAAATATTTCTGTTTTTAAAAAGTAGTGCTTTAATAAAAATTATGCTGTTGAGATTCAGGACAAAGATGAATGCATTTTGTCACCTATTTGAGCTCTAGTTTCTAAGGAGTCACAACCTTGTGAGAAAACTTTCACAGGTAATATTGTTCTTAACTGAGTATGGAAGAACATGGATATTTCAAATCATAGAATCACAGAATGGTTTGGGTTGGAAAGGGACCTTAAAGACCATCTATTTCCCCTGCCATGGGCAGGGAAACCTTTCACTAGATCAGGTTGCTCAGAGCTCCATCCAGTCTGGCCTTGAACACTTCCAGGGTGCCAGTGTAGTTCCCAAACAATTCTTACATAGTTTTGATATTCATTTCATTTGTGAATGAAATTATTTTAAGTAATAAGCAGCACCCTAAGTTAAGATAGTATGGAGACTGTTATATTCAAAGAATAATATCTTCTAATTTTTGGAATTAGAAACACTTGTAATCTGAAAAAAGATGGAACTCTGTATGACTCCAAATTGTTTTGATAGTCTCAAACCAGTTTTCAAGTGCTGGAGGATCCTCGGATTTTTATTTAGTCATTCTGGAACTGCACCGGCAGCATTGGAAGTGCAGTGGCCTTTAAATTTATCAGCTGCTCTATGTGGTAGTTTAGTAATGACAGAAGGTTACTCAAAATGTTATTTAAAAATAACACATAACCAGAATATCAAATTATCTTTTCACAATAGGTTTCTAAGGGTAACTTCTCTATGAAGGGAGAATATAGCTCAGAACGCAGGGAATTTCTTAAACTAACTGAATTTGGTCAGCTGGTGGTCATTGGGTGAAAAGCTACTCTCATATCTGACTATGCAGCTCAGAAAGAAGAGAACCTACTTAGATCAACATTCTCCAATTGTAAGAAATATAGTGAAATTAGGAAAAAATATAAGAAACACATACTTCCTCTCTAGATCTTAGAGTTTCTGGTACGCACTGGGATATGCCAAATAGCAAACATTAAAAGCAAATACATTATTTTAAAAATATGTATAGTCTTTGCAAGCATCTGATTACTCTTTTTTTTTAATAATGTAGGCTTTTCTCATGTATTAGAACATGATGTACACTTTGACATCTGTCAGTCAAGCTTCTGGCTATCACACTGGACAATCTGGAGGGACACGCCACAATGTGATGTGGCACGCAGAAAATTTGAAAAACTCCATTTTTCCAAAATAAAAATCACATCTTCTAGTTTTAAATAGGGAGAGTGATTGCAAAATATTTGGCCATCAAGACTGTAAAGATTGAGGTTGGATAATCAATAACGTTTGTGGTTGAATTACCCACTGATAACAAGTAATTTCCTGCTATTCGTGAGGGGAATTGGGAAGTGGATTTTGGGAATTTGGCAGACTCTGTCTCTCTTTTCTAAATATGCTGTGTCTGAAAGCCTGATATTTGTTTCTATTGCAAGCTTTGGGATGATGCAGTACAGGCAAATGCAGGTTTGGGGTGACAGCTTGTTCAGGAACTCCGGGATCTAAATATAAGAGAAGCTAAAAATACACAAAATTATGAAGGCCAGGAATGGCCAAGTATCTGGGGGTCGAGTCCTCTGTTCCACAAACCCATATTTATCTGAATCCTTTCAACACCATTATTGTTGCTTCATTTCTTGCCACTAGTAAATGTAGAGCACCCATGGCAGAGAGCTGAAGTGGTTTAAAACACATTATGGCTTCCTTGTCCAAAGGTGTCATCTTTGCATATTAATTTGAGCAATGAGGATGCTGTGTCAAGAGACTTGTGGTTATACAGCAACCCAAAGTGCAGATACACAAGGGCTGTGACCAGAGCATCTCCTCACAGACCCCTGACCCACACGTTTCTTGCCTTCCTCACCATGTTGTTCGAAATTCTGGGTACATTATTGCCCTCACCAAACTCCACGGCGCAGGACAAACCAAAAGCAATATCCCATCAGTAGCACAGACATTAAACTGAGAGGCAAAAGAGGGAGTCTTAAGGAAACTGGAATTTCAGACTCGAGTTTCTGAAAGTGTTATGATACCGTTGTTATGTTACAATCCGACCCATGACCTAATGCTTGCAACCTTCTCCTACCACTAAGATAATTAAGAACGCTCTCAGATTCTTGGTTCTGACAAAAGAAACCAGTAAATTACTTCCCAGTGATCTGTGGTACTAACTTATTAGACCTGAGCCAGAAGAGCTACCAGCTGGAAGACTCTACCAGTTGTGTCTAAGCACAGACATGCGAGCGAGTTTGAACTATAAACAGAACCAATTACATTAACATTTCCCAACGCTTTCAAGACTCAGACTTGAAGCTTTTATTTGTTTCTCAAAAACCATGATCCTCTATGCTAATAAGTCTAAAAATTGATTAAAAGGAAAACATTCAAAGCAGAACCTGGCAGTGCAGCTTCTTATGTGCTTCCCTTTCATCTGCCGGAACACGGTAGCCCTGATTCAGCAAGGTACTTCATTAAGCAATAGGCAACGTGCAGAATCTGAGTGCTTGAGCTGTTTTCAGTCACAAGAGTGAAATGAGCCAATCAGCCCGGGCAGAAAATAGCAGAAAAGTTATATTTATTCACAGAGCGAATATTTCAGGGAACAAAAGATATGTTAGTGACAGTCAGTAAGAGCTGCATGTAAATTAACAGCAGAACCACAAGAAATAAAGTTAGCTATCACTTGTAAGCCTAACAGCAAAAGAAAGCTGTACCTTCCAGCCCAACTGAGAGAAAAGAATGCCTCATCAAGGAATTAGAGGGGGAGAAAACCAAAATAACTGCAAAACCCCCCCCGCCACCTATTGGTTCCTTCACTATTAGAAGCAAATCCACAGTAATAATCTTATATACCTACTTGGAGAACACCAAAAATATATGTTTTTTTTAAACTTTGGCTATATTAGTAAACACATAGCCAAAATACCTTGAAAATAATGAGAGAAAAATAACAACTATGTAAGAAATTGTACCTAGCTTTCAGATAAACTCTTAGTCTTCTATTGCCAACAACCCCCATAACTCACTCTTTTCTTTCTGAGAACAGATGAACTGATTCTCTATCACAGCCAAGCTCATAATGCCTGAGATTAACTAGAAGTCACTCACTTAGAGGATGACCTTACAAAGAATTAAGCCATAAATTAGATACTGCCAGAATTTGAGAAATAAAAAAAAATTGCTGAGAGTTTTTTAGGTGGTTAGAAATTCAATTATACCAATTTCATCTCTTTTTGAAATGCAAACCAACAGGCTGATAGCAGAGAAACACACCATATCCAAAGAAACTAGTGAGAAATACGAAAATAGGTGAATATTTATCAAAACCCTTGCTTGACAAAGGAGGGGGACTGATACCCATGTTATTTGGAAAGCTGCTTTTGTCGACAGAGAGAACAGGATCTTAGTTTCACGCTTAACTCTGAACGATAACTCATCCCTGTTTTTCGCTGCTTTTGCTCGATGACAGGTCACTCACCTCACTACTGTCATGCGTTACAAAAATTAGCAACCAAGCAAATGAATCTAGATCAGTCCCTACGTCTGAACTTGCTCATTTGCCTCTACGCTCCATTTCCTACCAGAAACCCGTTTGCTGCATCGCAGGACCAACTTCACAGCCGACACGGAGCAGGAGAGCCGGAGAACCTTGTGAATTTTCCCAATGTATCAGACTTACAGAAACACCTGTGCTAAATAACTTTGTGCTGAGCTACTGTGAAAAGCTGCAGTGTTAAGTAGCAATCACAGTTTCTGATTTTTCACTGAGCTGGTTACTCTTCTGCCAGCGTCCTCCGAGCTGTCGCGGGGAGCGTGAATGGTCCCCATTTTAATCTGGTTGCCTGTCTCGTTATTTAGATTGTTAAAGTCCTAAATTTCTTTATTTATCTTGAAGTATCATTATATCAATACAATGAGAATTGAGCAGCAGCTGATAAAGCTGAAAAAAATCTGTTCATAAATGCCTTTAATTTCTGAATTGAAACCGTTCATTCACTGACTACTCTAAGAAGATAAGAGTGGTTGAAAAAAAACTGAGGCATTTGATTTGATACAGATTTAAAAGTGTTATTTCTCCTCTTTAAAAATATCCCAAATACAGAATATAAGGATGAAATTACTGTAAAATTAAATAAACTTAGAAAGTTGCTGTTGATCCATCACTTATCAAGGACTGCAGCATTTAAGTGAGGAAATCTCTGATTTCCATTTTACAAGGAAACAATGCCCTTAAATCTACAGAAGCACTTAAAAAGATGCATTTGCATGGATACAGAGCTCATTATAGGCTTTAAGCATGTTAATGATTAGATGGAGAACTTGTTCAAACAAATTATTGACTCTGGTAGTGAAGATCAGAGAGACAGTAAAGCTCTGCAAGCAGGTAAGGAAAGTTGCAATTAGGTTTATTCAAGGAGTTGCCCTTCCCAGAGCGGTAAATTGCAACAGTCCCAGGTCTGGGAGAAAAAATGAAATACCTGCACATCCCTTCATACCTGGGGGGGAGGGAAGCAGGTAAAACCACATGCTGTCACTCATGCCAACATCTTCAAGATCTTCTTTTAGATCTTTAACCCTTTCACATTTCCTTCCTACATGAACCACAGTAGCAAGAAAAGTCCAGGAAAGTGGACATGGAGCTGCTGCTAATAATGATTTCTCTTTAGTGATGTCTCCATCAGCAGGAGTGGAGACTGGAGATATATGTAGATGCTCGCCTCAAACTGGAGTGAACCTAAACCATCATGTGCTTTGCCAAACCTTTAGAAACTGGGAGAGAAAAAAAAAAAAAAAAGTTGTTAAAAATTTACTACTGTTGGTTTCAAACAAAATTTAAAGCAATTTCTGATTTTCCCCAGACTCCAGGCAGGCGTGCACAGCTCATGGTATTTAAATGAAGCTCCCACAACATTTTGTGGCAACACAGTATTTTATGGGAGCGAATGCAAAACACAGCAGCAGCACCACTGTAAACTTTGAAACATTTCAAAGAATATCAAGCCCAAACTATGCTGCCAATATAGTTTTAAGTACAACGTAGAGAGCTAAATTATGCAAGCAACCGTTTCTCACGCGAGTAGTTCCAATGATTTCAGACAAGGGAGATATCTGAGATGAAGGCTTGCAGAAGAGGACGCTCAGAAAGTATAAGACAAGTATTTTCCAGCGCAAAGAAGGTGGCAACACCCAAACTTGTGTTTAGGTAGCTTTGCCCGCGCCCTCGCCGTTCTCATTTCCTACGTGAACTGTGTTTCAAATCTATAATTCATATAAAGTGAGAATTTCAGTGTTTTTCTTTCACTAAAGAGCCTATTGTGAATGGCCCCAGGACAACTCCCCCAGCCAGGTAATTTAAACTGCAGAAAAGATAGGCAGAGACGTTATTTTAAACAAGGTCCCAAGGTGGCTTTCAATTCAGAAAAACAATTGACTGATGTTTCTCTGTTTGCTGCCAGGAAGCTCTATGTAGTATTTCTAGAGCTTTTTCTCTACTCTACCCAACATGTGGGCTCAGTGTCAAGCTGTGAGTTTGTAAATCTTTTTCAGCACTTACCAGAGCTCAACATGAATTATGGTATTGCCAAATCTGCTTTATGCAGCTTTTTTTTTTTTTTTACATGAGAAGAAAATGTACAATTTTATGGTCAAAAAGAAACATTTACATGCCTGCAAGGGGAAAATGCAGTCAGTTGGGATTGAGCCCCAGAAAAAAATATTTCCCCCTAATTTTACTTCTTTACTGCCTTCAAACTTTGGAAACTTCTGAGCTGTTGAGCTTTTCTTGGTGCACATGGCTTTTTTGTGTACCTTTATTAGCTATATTAGCTAAGATTTTATTAACTAAGGCTTTATTAACTAAGATTCTATTAACTTAGTGCCCATTTGAAAAATCCCTGCTACTTCTGTGGATGATTCGCCCTCAAAATGTGTGTTAACTTTTAATAAAATACCTTCCTATTTGTTGAGGAATTGTTAGCACGGGAGATAAATCAGCCCTTTTGTTGAGGGCTAATAAACTTTGTGCGTGTGCATGTGTGTGTGTGTGTGTCTGAGTGACTTAATACCATTATAATAATATTATATGGCAGGCAAAAATATAATGAAAATGATAATTTGCCAAAAAGATTTAAAAAACACTGAGGTGTTACCTATCAAAAGTTCTCCTTCTGTCTATGATACAGCACAGATTGCAATCGTGACAGTAAATCTGGTGCTATTGTTAATGCCATGGCACTTTGGTTTTTGGCTTGCTTCAGTCCAATCTGTGACATGCTTGTGAATATCTTTCTTCTGTTCTGTCTGTATGGCATATGGATTTCTGGGATACAACGTCAGACCTATCCACATAACAAGTGTTCAGAGCACCTTATCATTTTAAAAAGCCAATTACTCAAAAAGACAAATGTGAAATGTTTCACATTTAATGATGAGCAAATCTGCAAAACAAATGCAATTTTGCTTCATTTGAAAAAGTTTAGTTTAACTGTAAATATTGCAATGGAGTCCCTAGCAATACACACCACGGGTAGGGACAGGCTCATTTTATGCATATTGTACATCATCACTGTCACTTAAATCTGCAAGATTTTCCATGCTAAGTTGTTTTAAATAAATAGAAAGAAATGAGATACAAAAGAGTGAAATATATGCTTCTGAATAGACTGTAAAAATGTCACTGCTAGCACTGAGCATTGGACACTTAAAAAAAAAATATTTTGAAAGTCTCTCCCAAAAAAACGAAAACTGCATATGTCTACAGAGGTAAAGGTCAGTAATGAAACAATTAACAGCAAAAATACCAATCCATTTTTTAGAAATATTTGTCAATATATAAAGAATGTTTTGTACTGCACAGAAGTGCTCAATTAATCCTGGTTTGGTGGCCGTATGTCAGATTCCCAGACTGAAAGGATGTCAGCTAAAGAACTTAAATACACACAGGTTCAAAAGCAAGATTTTGTAAGGACTTCAGGACAACAGAAATTGCTACTTTCTGCTGCAGTACTAATAGAGTTCATGATTCAATTAAATTCTTAAAAAATTCTTTGAGTACTTCAGTCAAAATAGAGTGAAGTGGATTATTTTTTTAAAGAATGGTTATGGGTATATATTTATGCCTTCATGTCTGAAAAATCTGCAGGCACAAATAGACCAGCCACTGCTACAGATAATTTCATGATTTTCAGTTATCTAAATTGTAGGTGCTGGCTACGAGGGAAGATATTAAAATGGTTTTTGTTAAGTTTGGAGCATATTGGGCTAAAAGACAAGAAGAACAGTGATATTAGTGGGAGTATTTGACTCAGCAAGGCAAATGGATTTATGGACAATATTTAAAATACATGGGAAACATATAAACAGATTTTTATATTGGAGATTTTTGTGACTAATTTGATTTTTAAACCCCTTTACACTAAAATGAGAAGACTGGTAACAAAATACTATAGAACATGGGAAACTGAATGCAGCTGGCACTGGTAATTTTAGAAGAAACTAATCTTGATATTTATAACATCATGTAGCAAGCGGAACAGTTTTACCAGGCTGGGAATGTTGGAATACAAAAAAGTTCACCTTTCAGCTATTGTGTTTTAGCTCTATTACACTAGGAAAAAAAAAATCAGAAATCAGTTGTTGCAATGCAAATATTAAGAAAGTTTATTGTGATATATAGCCATGGAGATACCTTTTTTAAACTGCTTGTACATGTATTGTATTTTATATTAAATTTTTGTAATCCAGCTCAGGGACTTAATATATACAGCTGAAAAATCAGTTCATAAATTATATTTAGAAAGCCAGAAAATATGCTGAGCTACAATATTAGATAAGAATCTTGTTTTAAATGCATTTGTTTTAGTATTGTTTTTTAGCTTTCAATTTAGGGTTTGATGTTTTTACCTGTAGAATGCCAGATATAATGAGCTAATAGCTAAAACATAAAAAAGGGTATTTTACCCCTAATCCTGGAAACAGCTGTAATAATAATTCCCCAAATATTTTTTGCTATTGCTGCACAACAATAAGCATAAGCATACATACAAAACTGTAAGAGAATGTAATTCAGCTCACAATTTCATAATGGTATTTAGTTTCTAAAATTTTGGATTGTAAGGGGAAAATAAACATTCACAAAACATAACAGACCCCAAACCATTTCATAAATTAGGCTGCATAATGTATTTAAATCCAAGTTATTTACTTCAGAGGTTAATTATTACCAGTATCTTTAATTTTCAGGAGTAACGAAGATAGAGGAATAGATGGTTTAAAAACCTAGGACTTTATTAAATGCAGAGATTTTAATTTGCAGGGGGCTGTGCAAGCTTTCAGCCTGCCTTTATAGTACGTGTTTTTGTTTTTCTGCTTCTCCCTTGCACACCCACTCACCAACTTCAGCGCTGCGCCGCAGATTTGAATGAAGTGAAAAGCTCAATGGGTAATTGTCAAAATACTTTCATTTCTCCCACTTTCACATAAGAACCAAATAAAGGCAGGAGAGTCTCCCGCTTCCCACAAACACCCAGAAATCGGCAGCATTCCACCTGGAGCCACCAAAGAGCACAGCTGAGCCTCCCAGATCACATCTCCTTTTTTTTTTTTTTTAAACCCAGAAATACACCTTGAAAGCAAACGCGTTTCTCTCGAGTTTCGGGAGCTGATGTCAAAATTGCCCACCACCTAGTTCATGCAAAAATCTGTTTATACACGTTCTCTCTCTCTCTCTCCTGGTATTACAGAAAAGAAATGTCAGTAATAATCAAGCGAGGGTGCTGAATTAAAATCTGAAATCGCTAACAAACCGATCTGTACAAAAGTGTCAGTGTTAAGATTTCCAGACTGGGGGTTGTGCGACAGAACGAGGAGCTCAGACAGAAGAAAACAGCTCTCCACTCCAGTACTTTCACCCCGTTAATCTCACATGTGCTTTGCCACGGATTTCTTGCTATTTTATTTTTAACCTCTGCTACCTTGTGGGAAGTGGGCTATTCCGAGGGTGCTCGCAAGCAAAGCTCTGATTTTGCAGATGGATGTAAAGCACTGTTAAATGAGAGCTTTAAGAAGGACTTTTTCAATTTACTTTGAGCTTAATCTGAAGTGGTTTAATCACAGCTTGTACACATCTTCTTAAAAATTGTTCTAAGGCGGGGGAGAAGTAATAATCATGTAGGAAATCATTGTGACAGATGCTGGCTCCCATGATCCCATTTACACTTTTAACATCACTAATGAAAACCTATCTGGGCAATACCTGTGTCAGAGAGGTGTCAGGTGGTCATTTGGCACAAGAGAATGGGAAGGAATCAAAACAGCATTTTGAAAATTACTCACTTTTTTTCCCCTCTTTTTTTTTTTTTGTGTGTGTGTATAGAAGGGTTGGATCCTTTTTTTTTTTTTTTTTTTGTTTTTTTTATTTTTTTTTTTTTTTTTTTTTTTTGCACCTGTTATTCTAAAATTTCTTTCAGTTACATTTCAAAACACTACAGTTGGGATCTCCTTGCCAACCTGAGATGGCATAAGCCTGGGTAACAGAACAAAATGTGAGAAGGTCCTTCTGTCTTTAACGCCTGTTCACCAATGAATCAGCCTCCAATTAATCTGTTTCTTCAGTAGGAGTTTAATAAAAGTCAAGCACACACATGTTCAGTCTTGTTTAGTATTAAAGCTGTGTTAACATTATCTGCCTAGCCAGGTCAAAAATCTTATATAATTAAATGCCAGAAACCATTTCAGAATTTTAAGGGCTTTACAATTTTCTGTAAGTAATTGATTATGCAAGGCAGGGTAGTTTAAATTTAAAACAGGATAGTGATGAGTGTGATGTCACTTTTCATTACATATTTCAGAAAAGTTTGTTTCATGGCCAAACTACACATAAAACCTGACTTATTAGATTTGCTGTTTTGCATTTTTTGTGAACCAGAAAAAAAAAAATTAATAAATCAGCAACCCAGATTTCCATACTACATCATGAAGTAGAAACTGAGTAGGTTATGCACATCCCTGATTTCCACACTGTCTGTCAGGCTATCCACTAAAATCACTGACTAGGTTTTGCCCTACTCAGCTCTGCCTCTAACTTGGCTTGGAAAAACAAAGTATTATCATACAAGGTCTATAGTGTATTATCTCCTGGGTGAAGTGAACCTGTCAGGCCATACAAAGAGTTAAATAACCCCAATCTTGAGTCAGAACATGCCTATGGCTAATGTAGGCAAAGAATTTGCTTGGAGATATGTGAGGAAAGTCTGATATCCAGATAAATACAAGCTCTATTGATTAAAGTTCTTCTTTTCACCATTCAAACACGTCTATGATTTCTGATTGCCAAAAGGTTGAGGGAGAAACAGAAACAGGAAAAAAAAAAAACAAAACAACATATTACTCACAAACATGTTGCTATGAAAGGGTGGAGCACATCACCAACTCTGTCCCTAAAATCTACAGTTCATATCCCAGTTAACAGCACTGAAGACACCAAATGTTCAGCAGAAAATGTGGTTCCAGGCACTGTGTGGCATCCTCAGTCCCCTCTCAGGAACCCTGTGCTCCTGAGAGGAGAGAGGTGGTCTTAGCTTTTCCCCTGCTCCATCTCCCTTTTTTCCCCTTCCCTTCCCACAGCTGAAAACCAGACATACTGCAGAGCTCTCCATCCATCTCCCCTCCATCCTCCCCAGGACCAAATAAGCAGTGGTGTGTTTTAATGACATAATATAACACATAACATAGATGACAATGTACAGCCCCAAGGGGCCCCAGCATCCAGATCTCTCAGCCTGTGCCAATAACCTCATCCAACTAGGAACTAAAAATCTAAGAATAAAAATTCAAAGGTCTTTGATCAAGACACCATCTTTTCCAGGTGAAAGGATAAAGAGAAAGAGTTGAGCTTGTATGTTTAAACAGATTAGCTCATAACATCAAATTAAGCATCTTCACAAGTTTTAAAGCATAGTAGAAGTACAGAAAAAAAATCTAAAAAGGGAATCATGAGAGAAGGGGAAACAAAACAAAACAAAAAGCCATTAAAAATAGAGCTACAGAAAAGTAGGGATGCTTTTAGCAGTGGAGGACAGCCAGCACTGGATAAACAAAGACAATTTTGGAAGTGGCACAGTAAAAATAGGTCAGTACTACATATAAGCAGAAATTAATATGATGGAAATGATTTAACAAGCCAATATACTGTACTCTGTACAGTGCCATGATCATTAAACTGGTGAATGGGTGCTAATGTGGTAGAAGGAAAGCAATGCATAAAAAGTCAAATCAATACAGCAAGAACAGACCAGCAGGAGAGCAGAAATAAAGACAATTGACAACAACAGTGCTCTTAGTACAGCTGCCCTATAAAATAAAACTGATCAATATACAGGTAAAGGAACAAGCAGTGGAGTCACAGTGGACTGAAATGCAGGCAGGTATCAGTTTAACAAAAATATATATTAAACTCAGTTCATTCTGTCAGTGGGGTCAAACTGGCTGAGCAATGCACACAGTGGAAGAACAGAGCACTGCACCAATAAAATGAACAATAACATAAAAACATAAGACAAATATAAAAATAAAAGGAAGAAGCCCCAAAAGCTCTTTTAGCCTGGCAAGCTTATGGTCAACAAACTTTAAAATATACAAGTTTCTGTTACTTTTTATTAAAAACATGATTAGACTAATAATTTTCAGTTCCCATGACATGGACATCTGGTAGTCGTGACTAAGAGAAAAAAGGCAGATGTCAAAGAACTTTAATTATGACCTCAAATGACTCTTAATATTCTGTTATATGGTTTGTACTAACAGAAAATGAAGTACAGCAGTTTTGAGATGTGAGCTAATGAGAACTATTGGACATCATACTGCTTTTATACTAGGCTTTATTCATATTCACACCTAAACCTAGTTCCTCTGTACCTGTACTGGCCACTGGCCTTTTCTTTGAAGGTTTATTTTCCAGATTAAAAGCATAATGTAATTTTTCTATCCCAATATTTTTCCTTACTCATCCCGTTGCATTGCAATAAACCATTTTCTGTGTGGTTTTTTTTAATATATAAATAAATTTAAAATGAAAAGTTTGTAAGTAAAGCACTTGGTTTTCTGTAGACATCATGAAAATATAAAATAATCATTATATAAAAAAATGAACTGGATGTTGTGTCTGCTGTCTGCTTGACACAAGGACATCTGGAGAGCTGGGCAATGTGTTCACTAGGGTGGTATGTGAACTTTACTTTAGGATTAGAACAAAAATGGCAACCTCATAAATGTCTACACCATCCTTCAGAGAATAGCAGGCAACCTCCCAGACTCCAGCAATGAAAAGTTGTGGTTACAAAGCACATTTTGAGAAGAGGGAAACAAACTGTCTCTTTTGGATTGTAACTCTGAATTTCAGGCTGGAAACATTTTTTTTTCGTTACTTAAGGCTGCATAAAGAAATCTAGTTAATGTTTTGCACATCTATACAAGCCTGAGTATAAGTATTACCCACCTACATGGGTGACTTGGCCATGTGGTGGCATCACCAAGGAAGGCCAATGGTGTCACCAGCCTTGGGGACCTGCATGTCTCTTGCCTCTGATACCTCCCTCTTTTGATGAAATTCAAACGAATTTCTATCAGGAACGCTGTCAGCATGTTCTAACTCCTTAATTTGAGGGACTCAAGGTGCTGGAGGGGTGAGCAGCTACTCCATGGAGCAATGATGCTCAGTGCAGTCTCCATCAGCACGTGGTGACAGAGGGGTTAATTCTGAATTAAACGAGTTGACCCAACCACAGTCAGGATATAAATTAAGCACGTGGTGCCTCGCAGGCCTGAGCTCTGACAGCAGATCTTTGCACGGATTCTTCCAGGGTCTCAGCTGCCTAAATTATCTCCTACAAGTCCCCATAAAAGGTGTATCCACTAAAGATGGCACCTCCACAGCGGGAAGCTGCAGGATGGCACAACAGCACAAATGCTTGTACCTTACACAAGTATCACCCGGGTACAACTCAACAAAGGTAACATATTTCACTACAGTTAATTATCCCGGTTTATCCCAAGAAACCAGGTTTTAGGCTGTAATCTGTGAGGAAATCTGCTGTTCTAGTCCTAAATCCTCCCCTCAGCCTGGTGATTATCAGCTACATTTTTGTACAGGAGGGAATTAATGCCACATACAGCCTAAGCAGCTTTGAAGTCAAAAAGGCCCAGACCTGTAATAACTTTTGTGCTGCGCTATTGATTGCGGGGGGAAAGTGAGGTGCCCTCGGTCACCGGTGGCTCGGGGGGGTTTCTGTGCCCTCCTTCCCACTGCAAATCCCCCCAGTTATCCCTGGGCAGGGACCCCAGGTACCTGCCAGCGCAGGACCAGGGGTAACGAGCTGGAATTACAATGCAACCTGATTTTCCCATCTAGCACCAATCAATACAGCTTTAGAGTTCGATAATAAGGCACCTTTTCAGCAAATCATTGTATTTTGGTGAAAGGCCATGCACAAAACAGAGGAATTCTTTTTTCCTGAGCGTTCATGTGTGACAATTCCAGAAATATATCTGTTTTGATTACTACACAGTGTAATTTAACTTTCAAATAAATTTTAATGGATGCATGTGCACATGCACATTTTGCACAATATCAGGAAACAGGGACAAGGTTTGGTTGGACTTGGTAAGGTGAACTGGGAGGGAGGGTGGGAAAGGGAAGGGCAAAGAAAGGAAAGGAAAGGAGAAGAAGGGAAGGGAAGGGAAGGGACGGGAAGGGAAGGGAAGGGAAGGGACGGGAAGGG
>JAWWLV010000183.1:3861947-3876046 GCA_035041135.1 Platyrinchus mystaceus
GGAAGGGAAGGGAAGGGAAGGGAAGGGAAGGGAAGGGAAGGGAAGGGAAGGGAAGGGAAGGGAAGGGAAGGGGGGGAAAAAAAGGGGGGAAGAAAGAGAGAAATGGGGAGAAGAAGAGGGAAAGAGGGGGAAAAGGTGGTAAAGGACAGAAGGAAAAAAGGAGAAAGAAAGAGAAAAGGGGGAAAAAAAAAGGAAAATAAAGGAAAAAGGAGAAAGGGGGAAAAAAAAGGGAAAAAAAGCCTGCTATTGGAGCCATGCATTTATTCAAAAGCATTTCAATCTGCGTGCACATCTTCATCACTTCAGTGATAATTAAATCTGGGAATCACAGGTGATGTCCTCGCGCAGTCTCTTTGCCGGGCTCCCACCGGGCCAATGAAGCGGGGCTCCCTGTGAGGCCTGTTAGCACAGATCAGGTGGTAATGTGGAGGGACAGATGAGCTTTAGCTGACAGATGGCAGGATGACCTGGAAAACCTGCCCCCTTTTCTGGGATCAGGCAGCAGCTGACAGGTATTATTTCATAAAATAACGTCTAAAAGGAATCGCCAGGGTCTTCGCATTAATCTGAGGCTGCAACCAGCCATGTAACGTTTATGTCAGAACAAATCTGTCTCTATGCAGGAGAAGGAAAGTGGTTTTTGATGAAGTTGTTCATAAATTTTAATATAATATGCCTGATGGTGTCAGATATAGTCTCATATCTCTTTTATATTTAAAAGCTCTAGTGAAACATAGAAATATTCAATCTCCAACAAGCTACTTTTAAATAACTAAAAAGTTAACCAAGGATACCTTACTGCTTTTCCCCATTTTCAGTAAAGAATTTGCATGTGTAATCTCCATGTTTTTAAATGAAAACATCTCAATTGCATGAAATCCTTTTTGTAATTGGTACTAAACAAAGGCACTACTAAAGCTTCTGCAAAGTTATTTTATAAAACAAATGAATAACTGACAGGGGAAAATGAAAAAAAAACCCGCCTTACAGGAAGCTGCTTATCAGCAACGACTCAATTAAAAACACCTTAAAAATCAATATATTTTTTTTTCTCTTTAAAAACTTGAGCTACGCCTGCTTTGAGGAGAGAAGCATTACATTAAAACACCCTCTCCAGACACACGACATTTGAAAGTTTAGGCACAGATGAATATTTGGGGAATTCAAACACCTGGATCGGGTCTGGGCTTGCCAGCCCTCCAAGTCTTCCTGCAAACTGGAGAGAACACAAGGTCGTGCTTCCCACCTCTCTCCTTCCTCGATACGGCACCAGCCAGTTCAGCTACACCCTGATAAATTCAACACTCGGTAATCAGCATTAATATGCAAGCAAGTATCAATCCAAAACCTGCTAATGAAAATGATTACACTGTTATATTCATCTGAATCCTATATGAGCTACTGAGGGGCATAAACCAGCGATACGTGTGTCTCGCTGCCTTTGCGGTGCCACCTTAAAGACCCCTTGTTCACTTTTTTTCTCTTTTATCGCCTTTTTAGTCGTAGAGAATCACCTGCTTAAATATCTCTAAGGGTACCAGTAAAAAAGAAAAACAACATACATAACAGATGCGCCAGTGAACCTTGGGATGAATGTATTATGGATACAGAACCATCACCACACACCTCATAATCACTTTTTCACCTGCCCATCTGGTGCAGACCTGTGGCTTGTTAGTAATGCACTCGGATACAGTAAAATGTGCTTGTCTAAAAAGAACAATTAGGCAGAAGCTCGAGCGGTGCAGTTCTCGTGATTTGCGGAATAAAATTGGAAGGAGGAAAACAGACACGGCGTCTTTGATTTTTTTGGAAAGGCAGGCACCACACTCGCACGTTCGAAGAAGTAAGAGGAAATGGCAAGTCTCTTACTGAAGTTGAACAAACCCACAATGCCTTTTTTTAAAGGTATTTTTAAAGTGTGAAGCTTTCAACATATCATCATCCATTTCTTTACCAAGCAAGCATGGAAAATACAACAGCAAAACAACCTTCCATGCACTATAAATAGATCTAAATTCTGACCTAGAGAATCAACTTTGGCCTCAAATAGTTGATTCATCACCTTAGACTCTCCATTAAGACCTCAATAATGATTTCACAATATTGACATTTTTCCAATAAAAACCAGGTCATTGTTTCATTGCACTGAAAAGATTAAGACTTTTAATTGCCAGTAGAATAGACTTAAAATCAGAGAAAGGAAGGTAGAAAAATTATCAAAACATCACCACTTCATGAAATTTGCTTTCCCTTTGCTTTCTCTTGGTAGTTTTCCAATGTAAATCCCCTTCTGGCAAATAAATCCATCGAACTTCTTGGAATATTGGTTACTAAGGACGTTTGAACAAGGAAAATCTCATTTACCTTTTGGGCACTGGACACATGACAATACACAGGCCATCAGAAGACAACTGCTCTCCTTGAGATACACAGTGATTTAGAGCCATAATTTCCACTGATACTCATGGCAGTTACTTAGCTGGGTTTGTTTACAACAGTTAGCAAAGAAAAGATATTACCCTACATTATTCATCGTGGTCTACCTGACCAAAAAACAGAAAACCTGAGATATAATCACAGATTCTGTGGCAGGTCTTGTGTAAACTCTTCAGTTTACTTGACTGCATCACATACAAATGTCAAAAAAATTCAGGAGATTGTGCTTCCTCTCACTCTACTCCATCCTATCAGTTGCACAGGGGAAAGAGAGCTGGTTATTACTGAATTTATTCTTCAAAATGTCATCTCAGATAAATTTCTGAGGCTTGAATGAATACGAAATTTTCTGGAGAAAAAAAATCAAATGCATTCATTAACAATCTTTCATATAAAGAAAAAAAATTGAAATCAATGAATTCCACCTTGCTTAGCTTTGAAGATGCCTCATGTGTCAATCAACAGATGTTGCACCACCTACATACTGGGAGCCCAGTGGTTCCACAGACACTTTTAAAAAGACTGAGTATTCTTTAAAAGTTCACCTCCTCAACAATAATGTGAATTACAGCGTGTGTGTTTTAACAAAACCATTTGTTTTTATGCTAAGGCATAAATTGCCCTATGAACAAGATTCCAGTTTAACAGCAACTTCAAAGGGTCCCAACGAACGAGCAGAGGGAAAGTATGCACTCAGGCAGTTCAAAGCATCACGACCATGTTACGCTGTCAAGATAGATGCAGGGGCTCCAAATTCCACCAATTAATCTTTTTTTTTTCCCCTCACAGAAATGTTAGTATTAATAGAGACACTCAGTAAAAATCTCTGCATGTATGTAAGATATAGATTTAGATATGTAAATCAATATTTGCATAAGGACCTTTATACTCCCCAAGCCAAAACTGTTTTCTTTGATTAGTTGAGTCAGCCTGCTGTATTAATTGGCTCTGGCTGTCATAATTACAAGAACAATAGGGTGTTTCTCAGGTCTGCCACTGATGTTTGAGCACGCCATAGTTTTGAAGCACATATAAGCACACATGAGCACACAGTTAATTTTATCTCAAAATAAAAATAAAACTGGAGTTCAGGCTCATGATTTCCACAGGGGAAAACTCAGTGGAAATCCATTCTCCAGTGGCATAAGAAACACTGACACAAATCCTACATACATATGGATAATTTGTAGTAATCAGACATTCCAAGCCCTTGCTTGAAAAATATGCTGTAAAAAGTATATGTACCCTTATTCAAAACTCCAAAGACATATTTTGATTACTGATAAGTTCATTAAGAAACTAGATTGCCTTTATATAAGAAAATTCACTAATCTGATGTTTGGTGCTTAAATTCTTAATCTAAATCCCAATCTGTAACCTTCTCTTGCTTTTCCCAGGGTACACCTAGATCATACAAAGAATTCATACCCCTTGTAGTCAGGGGTGAATATTTTATTCAGTTAAGAGATGCTTTGACTTGATCCATGAGATTTTTCTGGAGTACAGAAGACAACAATTTCCACAATTCATGTCTTTGGTTATTTACTTAATCCCTTCACCAGACTTTACTCAGTAAGGATGCAATATACATTCTAAATAAAAAAAAAAAAAAAAACAAACCCCAAACCAAAATGATGTGATCTTTCCAGTGACAACTCTATTTTATAAGCAATGTCAAGAAGAACTTTGTTTTATAAAAAAAAAATATGTAGAAACTGTGTTAAACCGTTAACAGGTAGTAAAATATGATTGATAGTTTGTAGAAAAACTACATCTGGCAGTGGCCAACAAAGTTAATTTGAAAAAATTGTAAATTTGTTCTATTTACATAGTATTGATTACCAAATTCAAATCCCAATGGTTCGAAGAATCATTTAGTTGTATAAATTAATAACCGATTGCTTTTGTCCCCTTTTCCCACAATATTTTAGGACAAAAAGTGGAGAAATTCACAGTAAAATGTCATTGTAAGTGTGTGTAGGATACCTGATAGCTATAAAGTACATTAACCAGAGACATTTTCCTTGTATATAAGAAAAAAAATGACCTCAAACCTTCCAGACATCAACAGAAAACCTCAAAACGTTGTTATTCAGAAGGGAACACTGGAAGGGATCTTTTCCAATCTCCCACATAAATCAGAACTATTGCCATGTTAGATCAGGTCACCTGTGGTTTTGTCCAGGCAAGTCATAAAATATTCTGGTCCTGTACTGTACCTGCACTGTACTCTTACTAAAATATTTTCCTGATGTCCAATCTGAGCCTCTCAAAATGTAATTTGTGGCAACTCCTCAATCTGCCACTGAGGAATCTTCTCCCATTTCTCCAACCCCAACCTAGGCAGCACACACCTGGGGTGGCCTCTCCATCCTGTGCAAGGGTGGGATTATGGCCTCCCAATCTCCTCCTCATCCAGCTCACGACGTGCTGAGCTAATTTCTCAGCATGAGCACCCCATGAGCTCATATTTAACCTCCATCAGCTGAGCCTCCCAGGTCATTTTCAATAAATGTGTTCATCCCTCGGTTAAATAATTACTAATTGTTTCCTACAGCTGTTCCCTCAGGGTTTTCCATGGCTGTGGCAGAGCACTGAGCCATATCAGATCACAACAGAGCTACCATGTCCACTCATGGTCATAGGGCTCCTACACCTGTAGTGATATAAAGGTTACAGTGGCCAATAAATTTTAAACCATTTCCTCTATTGCAGAAGCAGGTTAGGAGTTCTTCTGTTCCTTAGAAAGACAAAAGATATTTCTGGCAGAACTAGGTTTTGTTTCCTTAAATTTTACTTTCCATATGCTCAGGATAGTTATTTAGTTTGTCTCGGGTACTGAGGTGGCCAACAATGCAGTGCTATTCCATCTAATGAAAAAAGAGAAGTACAAGGTATGAAAACCTTATTCTAAAAATGAACGAAGCAGATGGGATATGCAATTCTAACTTAGTCCATTTGCATGTGTTTGTTGGTTGCTTTTTTTTTTCCCGTTTCTTTTTTTTTTCTTCTTCTTCTTTTTTTTTTTTTTTTTTTTTTCCCCTAAGTTCTAGTAGATTTATCTACCCGAAAAGGTCTGCTTGCAGCAGAAAGGAAAACCAATCCTTCCAGCTTTAGGGCAGGAAAGTGCATAGCTGCTAAGCAAGAGGAGAGATTATGCACATAACATCCTCACCTCCTACATTTGGCAGCTCCCTCTGCTTGGAAGCTGTCACCCCAGGCATCCAGCCCAGGGTGTTCTAGTCCTAGATATCCTCCTTGTACAGTCTCCCACTTCCTGGAGATGAACCAACACTTTGTGTTTGACTTCCCCCACCAGCTTCAGCTCTCCTCATCTCCTTAGCTAGCAGTATCAGAGACAGCTTATTTGAAGTTGGAGGCTCCTGAAGCCTGTATTATCACTGCATTTAAAGGGTAAAGGGGGGTAGCAAGAAGAGAAAGAGAAAGGAGAACACACAGGGACTCAAACTGCCCATGCACAGGTTAAAAACACCGCTCTTGCCTGCAGTCTCCATATGTGAAAGAGGAAAAGAATCATTTTCTCAGCATCCCCTAATGGATGTGTGATGTCTTACAGGACAAAGCGATGCCATATTCTGGATAACTACACAAGCACCAAGGGAAAACTGTAAAAACTGAAGAGTAAAGTCCACATAGCTCATCAAATCTCCATATATACATGTATTAATTTTTAGTATAAAACTGAAAATTTAACTTTGCAGATGATAAATTCTGCAGATAATTATGATAACTTGCAGTTAGAAGGGCTTTGAAATTCCTTTTGGTCATTGACCGGTGTTTTAAGTAAGACAAAAAAAATCTCTTCACCCCAATCAAAGCTTCAGAAAAATTCAAGTTGCTTTTCCAGACTTCCAGCTCACACCTCACCCTGGCCAGTTATGGTCAGTGTACAGGAGGGTCCAAGATGCACACAGGTTGGTCTTTAACCTTTAAGTGGTTTTGCCTTTAACTATTTACAAATCCTGGTGACAGCAGATACCTTAGCAGGAAAACACAAAGGGAAAAGTTTCTTGCACGTTCATCATGTTTTCTCTGCTTTTGTCGGTGTAGAGAAATATAAAAGAAACTATCAATGCCTATCCATTATGTTTTGAGCTTTCCCACATGAGTAGACCATTTTCAAATGCCAACAGCCATTTCTGTCTCTGCAGCTCCCTCCAAGCATTAGACTGAACCACAAAAAATATTTTTCAATGGCTGATTGTAGTAAAAAGGCTGTTGAAGAGCATGTATGAGAAGAGCATCACACCACCCTCTCAAGGCCCTTGGAGGGTGCCTTGAGCACTGCAAGTTAAAAGAAGAGGAAAAATAACCCTGAGTGGCTGTGTTATAAGAGTCATTTCTTCTAAGCAGTGCTGAATATCTATATCTTCCTTCCTTTCCTTCTCAGTTTAGACTTTCACACACTTTATTTTTTTTCCAAAGATTATCATCAATTAACAGGCTTATTGCTGAGGAGGTTATTTTAAAGAATAGGAGGGAGGTACAACTACTTTATTTTGATTAAATCTGGGTCTCTTGATTTACTTTTGCAGCCACAAAACAAATTGACAAAGCAGAAAAGTAAATGCAAACAAAGAAGACAGCAGCCAGTGCCACTGTGGGTCCTGTGGGATTTCCCAAATTGCTAAAAGCTGTCACCATAGCCTGAACTATCAAGTGTGAGGCACATGCTGTTGTTAGTTGTTAAATTTAGTGCCACTAAGGGCTACTCCTAAAAAAACCCCAAACACAAACAACCTACCAGTGTCTGAAGCAGTCAGCATCTAAAGCAGATATTACTAGAGTGATTTGCTTGTGAAGAAAAAGTACTAAGGTTTTCTATCTCAAGTATCATGATAGAAAGGTCTTATCATGAAAATAAAAATATCAAAGATTCATAGACTAATCTCTCTGTCCCAGTAGAAACCACAGAACATTTGTGATGGATAGTTGAGTGCTAGTTCATGATATAATACTTGTTCTCTTGCCCCTTGATTAATTTGCTAATGAACATTGACTATACAAGTTGACTGTAACACACTGCATGTTTTCTGAATATAAATTTTATATTTATCAATATCTATCATGGCTGAGGATGTGGTTTGGGTTGCCAGTGTCCAAAGAGATATTTCCCACCACTACAGAAGAAAGTCAATAATCCCCACAATATTATCTGTATTATTATGGAGGTTGCATCTCAGGAACTTTGTCATAGACATTGGAAAAGCTAAATACGTCGGAGATGCCTGGTATTTGAGGAAACCTTCCCAACAGAGAGAGAGGTTGAGAGTTTTACTGAAACAGAAACCCTCTCAAGGTGCTGGCAGGAGAGGGCAGAAGAAGAAACAGCAAAAGCAATAAACCTGATACGGTGGGACACTGCCAGGGCTGCGTGAGAACGGTGAGAACAATTCCCATCCAGAGGCAGAAGTGTCCGTAAATCAAAGTGTAAGTGTACAACACATATTTCCCCCACCACCAGGACCCAGCCAAGCGGTGCCAGCTGTGCATGGAGGCGCTCAGGAAGTCTAGGATTCCTCAGACATCTGCTGGTGCCATTAAGAATGAGAAGCAAATCCACACTGGCATTACGTGAGATTTATTTTTCCACATTAACCCCAGCAACAACTGCCAAGTTTTTTGCTTGTTTGCCACACAAGTAACCACTGAGTGGTGCAAGAATGGGAGCCAGATGAGAAACTATATGTAGAAAAATCAGGATTGGGGCAAAAAACCCCCAGAAAGTGGCCAATGAAATAAAAACAAAGAAATGCAGGGGGGATGGAAGGCTGGAGAAAATGCATTCTCTTAAACTACTGCTTAATGAGAGGGTACGTTATTGTTTCTACAATATCTTTAAGTTCCAGCTCCACTCAGAGCAGTAGAAGACAGCTGCCTATTTTACTGGTGTATTTGTCCTGTTGATAGCTATATTAAAGTTAGGTAGCCACCACCAGAGGGGTTGATGAACAAGACAAACTCCATTCCCATAGTGCCAGGCAAATAAAGAATATGCAGAGCACTGTAGCTACACCACACTTTCTCTGTGTTCTCCTGATCTCCTCCGAAGCAACTTTTGTCCATGAGAACCTCAGAAGGGTGTGCAGCAAGCAATACCTTTATTTCCCTGATACAAGAATTACAAATACCTCTGCATGAAATGATGAGGAGATCCAAGAGGGAATTAAGTCACTTATTTTTGCAACAACAACGTCCACAACGCTGAGTTAAAAACTACAAAAAAAAAAAAAAAATTCTTTAAACATAAATGTCATTTATTGTAGCACTAATAGTCCCTCTGCCATATGATCAAGCAATAACAAAGCAGAGAAAAGCTCCTGGGTCTATCCTGTGCTCCTCTACACTTACTACATATGGATGTCCCAGCCGTATTGTGTCTTACAGTTTAAGCAACACCTAAGTGTCATATCTCTGTGATGCTTATTTCTAGGTCATGCTGGTTTCTTTATGCATCGTGAGTTAGGGTTTCATAATCATTTTTTCAGCTCAAGTCTGCAAACAAAATCTGTCTTTTGTGTTGCTGGTCTTCACTCCTCCTTTCCCCTTGGCATAGCACTGTCTGTTCTTTTGTTCTTCATAACTAGAAATGAAAGGGACTTGAAACTTTTTAACATATCTCACAGCTTACACCCCTTTGTTTTATGTTCCAAGAGAAATGTGTTTCTGGGAATACTGATACAGACACCCATTTTTTTAAAAAAATTTTTTTTTTTAAAACTTCATTTCAGGTTGACTGAAGGATGCAAGCAGGCTTGGGTAGGAATCATTAATGAGATAACTGACTATAATAATCACAACATATTTTTTGGTAAAAGACAGTATTCGCTGAACAGATACCAAACTGCATTTTTATATTATAGAAGAAAACTCCTTTGATTAAAATCAATACATCATTTCCTTTGTGAATGCTTATTTACAGTGCCTTTATAGCTTCTTCTTTACAAATCTGAGTGAATTGATTAGTTCTGTAAGGAATGCATCAAGTTATGCAAAGTTTCTTCCCACCTCTGCAGCTTGTGTAACACAAAGTTTCTGTAGGATACATAGGTATGAACATTAATGCCTATGATACCCATTTTCTTCCTTTGTTAGCAGAGTAGGAAAAAGAAGGCTATGAAATCATAGTAATGTTACAGTAAATATTGGTTGCCCCCACTTTTTTCCCATTTTTAGGTTTTTTTTTTTCTCCTAGTCTGGAGGACAAGGGTTAGAGCTGCTCCACCTAAAAGCTTTGTTAATGTCTGACCTGATCTAGGTCACCTGGGCAAGGATCAGGTATAAAACTCACCCTGTGCCATGATATGAACATGACAAAGTGGTGGTGTACTGCATCTTCCCATAGACCAAAACAGGACCATGGCCAGACCACAGCTTCTGCACTCATGGCAATAGGAATCATAAAGAAGCACTGAATGTATTTTTCTGTCATTCAACATTATCCAAATCTAATGATTTTGTCCCCTGAATGCACACTGGTTTTGAGCCAACTTGCCAAATCTAAACTATTCCCGATTTCTATTTATGAGGTACTACATAACTTCTGTAGGTCACTGTAGCAATTGGGATGTGGGATAAAGTACACATCATAAAAATACAGTATTTTCACCTTATTTTAAGGCTTTTCCCAGAACATCTAGGAGCAGCAATCAGAGCCACCACTCAGCCTCAGTAACAGCAAGTTGATGTTGGTAAATTAAGTAGTCTGATGACGCTAGTGATTATATTAATCCACTTGACTGCAAGTGGATTCAGCATTCATTTCTTGAATGAGATGAAGATATGGCTGGATATTCATCTATTGCTGGTTTAGCAAGGAAAAGTGACTGCAGAGAAGTACCAGTCCTTGAAAAGCTCTGTTTAAGGCAAACCTTTATTAATTGCTTCAGACATTTGTCTTGCATCAGATTTCTAATACGGGTTGTGTCATCGTCACATTCCAGTTGTACCCTTATCAAACAGGATGTGTGTTTTCAGCCAAAAAGCTAAAAGTTATAGGAACTTAGATGGAATCTCATGTTTCGTTTCTGCATATGAAATTCTTGTTTGGATAAGCTACAGGACTCCATTCCAAATCTCTGGGATCTAGAGAGAAGTGCTTTAAATGTATATACAAATATACAAATCAAAATCAACAACCTACACGAAAACTTGTCTCAATGAACAGACATTTCCACGAAGTTGCTAAAGGAGCAGATACCAAAAGGGTGGATCAACAAATTGAAAAGACATGCTGCTGAAATTCAGCGTTTCCAGAAAATGTTCCAGAATGAACTTAGCTTGGAAATAAATGGTTTAAATGACAATAATAGTACCTTCACTCGTGGTTACGTTAATATTGTTTCTTAATAATTTTACTCATGGACAAATTTCACACAGATGAAGAGTTTGTTCAATGTTAATAGCAAGACTTTTCATGTTTACCTCCTTGCTGCTGCATAGCTCCAAGTATTCATAACTTCTTTCTAGCCTAATGCACAGGATTGTCTAATTTAATTAAAAGACTCAGAGAAGGAAATTAAAAAGAGGACATTTTAAGGGCCTATCTTGTAAGGCCGATGTAATTGAGCAAGGAATGGAAAGGATCTTATCTGGGTATGAAAGAGCCTTGTACTTCATGTATTTTCTGCCCCTTGGGACTCTGATTAAAGCCAAGGTCTACTAACCTTGCTATAAACTTCATATTTATTTTCATTGTCAAAAACAATGATATAAAAGCAACTTTTTGAATCAGTTACAGGCTACAGATCCTAAAATATCTAACAAAATTTAATAATAAGCATAATCTTAGCCAATGGCAATACTAATTAAATTAAAAGGACTCTTAATGTCTTCTATTGAACCTGTGAGCAGCTGCTGGACTGGGATCATGGTCAGTTATTGAGGGACCAAATGTAGGATGGAACTTGTTTCTACATTCTTAAAACCACCACGGCAGCTTCTGTTAAGAACAGATACTTGACAAATATGAACCTCCATCTTCAGAACATAAAACTACCCAACCACCAACTAAATTGGGATCACACATCTAGAAATTATTTTAACTGCGTGTTGTAATTTAATAGCATCATTGGTTACACTCAGCAGTCATTCAAGAAATTTAAAAATATTTCAAATTCTCAATTTCAGTGAAGAAAAAAACCTTGTAAAAATAGTCAATATGTTAATATACATGTGTTTCTTGTGACTTTTGGCTCACCTCACTGATTTAACTGAAATATGTCATTTTGTGATAATCGGAATCTAAAGAAATAGGAAGCAATCATAGCTATCACCCACATCAATCAATCACTTTTTCCTCAGTATCCCTTTCTATACATAACCCTGGCTTTGACTTAAAATTTTTAAAGAATGCTACCACTCAGTGGCCAAGTAAAAATTACTTTTTAGTGACAGAATCAGTTAAAAATACCCTTCTGACTTCAAATCTTAGTACATTATTCTTCCCTTGCTTTGCAGTGTAGAGAGGTGTCCACAATAAAGAACATCTAAAATGCAAGATGTGTGATATATAAATAAATATAATATAAATAAATAAATAAATAATATATAAATAAATGAACTTTATAATGTTGACTTGCAGGGGTAATTTTTTTTTTTCTTTTTTTTCTTTTTTTTTTTTTTTTTTGGTAGCATCCAGGAAGCAGAAACAATGGTGAAACAATGAAACAGTGGTGTGTGTTTTTTTGTTTTTTTTTTTCCCCAAAACTGCAAGCAAATTGTTGATAGCAATACTTAAATCAGGAATATGCTGAATTTAAGTAGTCCTGACCACACTCAGACAGAACAATCACATCAATTTTACTGTCCCTGTATCTACAGACACTGAGCAGGTTACCCACTAGGGGACACATTATTCCAGAGATGACTTTGAATCTCACTGGATGGTGTAAACTGCATGGAGGGTGAGATTAACCTGGACAACTTGCTCCAAACTGCAACCAGTAACATATCAGTCTTTTCAGCAGGTAAATTATGAAATGACAATGAAATAATAGGGGCATCTGTGCATTATCACCACCTTCAGTTTTACATTCTATTATTCTGATTTTCCAGAAGGAATCAAGGCACATCCTTACTACCTTTGGGGTTTATTCACCTCTAGTTCTTTCCTGACCTCACACAAATTATTTTCCTAACAAACTCCTCCAGTACCTTCTGCCTGGTGTGGTTATACCAATAATTCTGTGTAAAAAAACAATGAGGAGGTCAGAAATGGAGGTACCTGGGGAAAATTGGTCAAATGTTGAGGAGGGATTTATAATTTGCTGTACTATTTCCCAGTCTATGAATGCCTTGTTGGTTTGTGTAATCCATACTGTGTGATAAACCTTTGAACAGTTTAATTTTAAGTTATTCCATATGTAGGTTAAACTGTATGTATCACATCATTTACTCCTTTTGTATGCATGCTGAACTGTAAAACATTTAATAATATATATGGGAAGTAAGCCAACTCTGACTGGCATAGAAACCCTGGAGATTGGTGAATAATATATAAAACTATTTCTTCTCTGTTAGTAGCATGTGTCCTGGCTTGTTGAGTCCTGCACTGATATATCACTTTTAGGAATTCACTTTGTCAATCAGACTTAAAAATTCTTCCCAAACTTCCCCTATCCTTTTACAAAAAAAGCAGTAAGATAAAAACTTCCAAATCTGAAATGAGACCTCTTCTTACATCTCCTTGGGGGGAATCAAAGGCTGACAGTCTGAATGTGCAGCATGCAAAAATCACAATATGGAAATCATGCCAAAATGTTTAAAAAACATAAAAATAACAGATAAATAAGTAAATGGAATCTGCTGTCTAATGCAATAACTTGGCACCAAGTCAATTTTAACCTTTCAACTTTTTTAATTTATGAAACAAGGGATCCTGAAACTATCACAGAGAAATTATTTTTATCCATGGAGAGAGGAAAGAATTTGAGATTCAGGTAGATACTCCCTACTAATCCCTGGTTACTGGTAACACTGTGAGATCAGAAACCTTTTAATGACTACTGGTGAACACATGAAGGGTTGGAATCAAAAAGAAATGGACAAGTGAATCCTGTTTTGAAGCTGAAGATGCTGCC
The DNA here is from genome assembly GCA_035041135.1 of Platyrinchus mystaceus. Lineage (NCBI taxonomy): Eukaryota > Metazoa > Chordata > Aves > Passeriformes > Tyrannidae > Platyrinchus > Platyrinchus mystaceus. The sequence continues at coordinate 3,875,489 of JAWWLV010000183.1, forward strand.
AAACATTCATAATAATTCTTGTTTTCTTGAACACAAAAGAATAGCAGAGAAGCAATTGTCACTAATGTTCCCAAAAAAGATGAAGACAAGAAATCTATTAACCTTCCCTGTTTGCTTTATTCCTGGAAATTCTTGAAATAATCACAGTATATTTCCTTTACACCAAGAAAAAAGGAGAGGCATAAGAGCAGTGGCCAAACCTAAGCTCAGGTAGCCACAAGAGGAATACCCTGCTACCAGTCTTTTATGGAATCATCATGAGCATACAGAGCAATGGAAGCTGAAAAGCATCACACCACCACCACTGGCATATGGGAGCTCCAAAAGACCATTTGCAGAAGGAGCACAGCTAATTTCTAGTAATTTGGATTTTGGACTAGAAAATTATCTTACAGAGGTGCTGCCACATTAACATGAGGTCATATTTCATCTCAAAGTTTGCTTTTCCTAATTTAGTCGTGCTCTTTTTTTCCAATCCTGCAAACTCCTAAGGAGCCCTGGGGCTGGTTGTGCAGAGCAGGGCCTCTCATAGCAGTAGAGGAGAGCTCTAAAAGAAGC
>JAWWLV010000183.1:3876146-3891789 GCA_035041135.1 Platyrinchus mystaceus
AAACTCCTAAGGAGCCCTGGGGCTGGTTGTGCAGAGCAGGGCCTCTCATAGCAGTAGAGGAGAGCTCTAAAAGAAGCAATAACCCCTTGGTACAGTGGCTGGGGATGCTGATCACCCCCAGAATGCCCAGCACTGCCCATTGTCAAGTGACGGGGAACATCTAAAAAAAAAAAGAAAAAAATCCAAAAAACAAACATAAAACCCCAAAACAACCAAAACCAAACCAAACACAAACAAACAAACAAACAAGGTTCAAAAAAGAAATATGGTCCCTATGGCTTTCTGTGTCAGAGAAAAACTGGCACAATTTTCCTTTTGCCATCTTACAACCGAAGGAGGAACTAGCCTTCAAATTTTATTCCTGAATAGGAAAAGTCCATATCAAGAAAGATATGAAATCTGACAACACCAGGTAGAGCACCCTTTTTTGTCTAGAATTAGCAAAATTAGTGACATAATGTAAACTCACTCCTGCTATTGGAAAAGTGAAGGCAAAAAGACTGAGGCAAAGAAAAGGGAAGGAAAGGAAGGGGATGGTGGGTTCCAAATCTTCCAAACATAAATCAACATCCCAACAGGAGTGTGTGTGCCGTCCATCCATCCATCCAGCAGCAAATATAACAGCAGCTAAAAAGGCCAATTAGCCTGAACAAGGACGCACGGAATGATCAAGGGAGGAGTGCGAGGTCTGTAATATCAGATACAGAAGGGAATGGAAAGATTACAGGATGAAGTTGAGAGTGTAAAAAAATGATAAGGAAAGCAAAGGTGGAGAATGAAAGGAAGATTGCACAAGATGATAAAGATAAATAAAAAGACATTTTTCAAGAACATATAGTCCAAGAGGTCAGCGAGGAAGACAGAAGGTCCTCTAAGAGATGGCACGGGTAATTTATTGACAGCAGAGGTAGGAACTGATAAAAAAAATATATATAAAAATGAATTCTTTGCCTCACTGTTCACAAAGCAAGCTGGGGGCAACACAGCAGAAATAGACGTACTGCACATTTCCCAGGGGATGAAAAAGACACACTGAAGGAAATTAAATCACTGTAGAATAGGTGATTGCCTATAGTTTGACAATGCTCTGGACAGGCAGGGCTCTGCCATGTGTAAAGAGAAAATCTTTATTACAATATACCTAAAAGCCTGCTTGGAAAGCAACAACCACATCAAAACACAGGGCCAAAACTGAGTCCCATGTTTATAAGCAGTTCCCTGTGGATGAAGTGGAACTACCTGAATGCACAAGGGCAAAGATAAATTAATTATATGAGCCATTTAAATGAACTAATCTACAGTCTTTGAAATCAATCCAGGTACGGGTGAAATTAGCTTTGAGAAATATCAGAAAAGTCCCCTCGACAAGCAAATTTATCATCGCCAACCTGAGTGAACCTGAAATCCAAATCACACCCCTCTTACTCTTGCAAATAATCCTATTAATTTAAATTTAATTATTCACACCAATAAGGCGAGGAAGGAAGAAAATTTTCTTTTTGTTCGTCACATTTAATAACGTGATTCGATTCTTTTCTCATGCGTTAGAAGAGAAAAATTAAATCTTCAGAGGGGCACACACACCCAAGGATTGGCTGTGCCCCCCAGCTCTGCAGCCCCTCTCCAGAGAAGGGCTCTGGCCCTGGAAAAAGGACAACTTGCAAAATTCCAAAGCCCAAAGTACTTCATTTCATAAATCAGTTAAGGAGCTAAGTGAAAATAATGCCATTGTTTATCGCATCACTAACAAACCTAAGTGCTTAAAGGCAAGGAAATTAATATTAAGGACATTCATAAATCTCACCAAAAACATATATTATACCAATTTACAACAGCTGAGAATCTGGCCCCTTGCTCTTATTCAATATAAAACATACACATGTTGTCTTGTTCAACAGAGTAGGTCCTAATTCTAACATAAAAATAAACCTTATTCTGTATCAGTGCAATTTCATATGCACAAATCTTTCAGAAGGAATTTCAATTAAGTTAACATTATGTATGCACCCATTACTGGCACACAGAGATTGGTCTCTGACAGAAGGGAATGGACATATACACTTCTAATGTACTGCAAATGAGCAACGCTATATATTTCTCCCTTATTCTTTACAAATAAATAATGTTTCCAAATGTAAGTGATTTTAACTGTCACTTGGTTAATCCATTAACTGGTGCCTCCAAATAGCAATATCCTTTAGAATAATACAGGTTTTTTGGACAAAGAAACAAATATATTGAAAATCCCAAGAGGCCAATGGTCAGAGTTAAGGGTATGGTGTTTACATAAATTGAGCTTGTCTTTCTGCTTGATCAAAATATAACTTTAACTGTGTTCAGACTAAAATGGATTATGTAATTAACTATTCCTTTTTAAAATTACTTCACATCTTTAAATGGTATGATAGATAAGTTTCATAGAACCCATTAATGATTGATGAGATATATTTTATTTTATTAATAAAATGCTTAGCGAGAGCTTAATCTCTCAAAATTTAATACAATGATGCATGTGCTTTAAATTAAGTCCATGGTTAAATACTTTGATGCATCTTGGTGCAAAGGTTCACCTTGTAGGACTGAGTCTACATTTATGTTTCGGGTAAAAATAAATTAAATGTTTTACCCCACATGCACAAACAAACACACATACACACACACACAGAGTAAGGTTTGTGTATATTCACTGTATTTCTGTAATCTTTTGTATATGACATTCCCTTTTTCCAGATATTTACATTAAACAGATGGCACACCCTTTACTGCAGTTGACCACAATTTGGCTGTTTACTAAATATTTTTTGAAATTATAGATTTTTGAGGATCACTCTCTTGATTTAGAATAGATTAAATATTTAGAAAGGCAAGCCATGCTGTGATTATTATAAGCAACTGTTATTTTTTTTCTGTGCAGGAACATTGTGCTTATCATTACATATTAGATATCTTGTAATATATAATAATATGGCTAATATTCGCTCAGTATGAATTTAATTAAATAATTAATTAAATTAACCATGATCACACTGTTAGCTAAAATTCCACATAGTGGTATATTTTAAAAACTCCAGTTTTGTTCAATGCCTTGCTTAGAGAAAATATTTTTCTCTCCCAACCCTGAATATAAAGCATCCTTTAAAAAAATTCACCAGCCCCGTGCAATAAAAAGAAAAGCAAGTTCAGTTTAAATAAGTCTCTTTTTACTAACTAGTATATTAAATGTAGCTTTTAATTATTGGTTTTGATTATTTTTTGAAGATTTTTGTATTTAGATGGCACACACATTTTCAATCATGTCTTAATTACTTTTAAAAATGCTGCACTGGCTTAGGGACAAGACAGATAACTTGTTAAGCATTTGAAATTTCTGAGCTGTTTTCTCAGTTCTGGCAGTCAATACCCAAGTCCAGATTGTAACCTCCTTTCTGCCTCCAAAGCCTGCCTTGGCTGCGTGTCCAGTGAGGGATTATGGATTTAGCAAGGAAGGTAAGTGTGACTACAAGCATTGGCTCACCATCTGCTCCCCAGCAGAGTTTGGGCCAACCTGCATAGCCTGCAGCAAGACCAGGGCACTGTTCTCAAGCCAGCCCTTTCCAACCTGGCTCAAGAAACACATCACATTCAGTCAGATGATTAGGTCTAAGTAGTCCATATGTAACAGAATATTTTTCCTAAATACCAAAATGAAAACAAAATGAATGCCATTTTTTTAATTCTCCTTCCTCGATACATCAAGTTTTACACAAATAAATACTCTCTTAAGGTTTATGCAAATTATAGAAAAATAAAACTATGCATTATTTAGCAGTTCTCCTATTTCAAGATCTAACAGACTTTATTCACAGCATGTTTTTCCCTAGTTTATGTTGGCCTTCTTTTCTGATTCTACTTTTTAATTCATCTTTTTAAATTATTCCTTTTTAAATCATTATCTTATGTGACTTCATAGATTTTCATGTATTAATCTATTATTAATTTTTTTTACCATAGTCAACTTAATCTTAAATTGTTTAAGTCTCTTTTAAGTGTAAACACTTGAACATGGACAGTTTTTTAAAAATATGATGCTCTTTAACATTTTGGAGCATTTCTATTTGTAGCTTGTAACCTTATTCAAAAAGTTCTTGCTAAATATGTTCTCTCCTATTATAGGTACTTTTGACAGAATTATCAAGTACCACATGTGACAGGCAATAGTACTGGTTAAGGGAAAGGGAAAAAAAAATCCCACACATATTGAGAGGGGGATACATTTTGTGTTACTGAAAAATATGTTTGTATTTTACATTAAAACCTGACATCTGCTTGGTGAATATAAATCTAGATTAATACGCCCCCCCCCCCCCGCTCCTCCTTTTACTCATTCAGTTTTCTTTATGCTGATTCAGGTTAAGATTTTTTATTTTCGTGAACAGCTACAAAGAATGCTGTTAAAACCAGCAATTCCCTCCCTCCAGTACAGCACTGAACATGAAAATAAGCTGAACAAACATCTTGCCCTTTTTACTTAAACTGTTGTCTGCCCGACTGCTGAATGCACGCAGAAAACAATCTAAAATTGTATAACCCATAATAGAGTATATTAAATTACAGCATTGGTCAGTAATGGAAACTTATTCCCAGATATGAATTATTTACAGCCCATTTAAGTAATCCATATTCAGGTGTGGCAATGAAAAAAAAAAAAAAAAAAAAAGTGCAACATAAATCTTTAATGTTGACCGGTTGAGAGAGCAGAGCTGAGGATTACAGACATTTTAAAGGGAAGGGGGGGGGGGAGGAAGAAAGCCTAAACGAATTGCTATAGCCTGTTCAGTGCCTTACTGCACTAGTGTGCTAATAAATTGACGGATGGCATGTCAGGGGTATGAGCTGAAATCCCAGCATTTCTAACTAGGGTGGGATCTAATATCAGTGCACCAAAATAAAGAGTTTCTGGACCTTGATGTCACAGGACATAGTCTGTGCCTCATTTGCTATATTCTGTAGATGCCTGGCATATGTCATTGCTACAGAAAATTCAACATTTTCTGCTTTAACCCTATAACTGTATTAGTAATTTTTCAAAGCCACTCACAATATATATTCATTTTCCTACAAGCTGTCATTTTACTTTCTTAGAGTTTATATTTACTCTCTTTTATTGCTCAGCCATCACAGCCTAACGTAAACCTATACAGCCACCACACAGACACTGCCCCAGTTTCCCTGCGAGAGATACTGGGCATTCCTCACCAAAGCAGGAATTAAAACCCCAAATTCTGGGAAATGTTGCCAGGTACAGTTTTGTTGTTGCTAGCGATTCCTAAAAAAAAAAAAAAAAAAAAATCAGACAGCTCGGGTGCTCCTTCAAAACAGTGCAGCAAAAGATCGTGGTGGGGAGGAAAAGCTCTCACAACTGCAATTTCTTTTGTTTCCTGGAGCAGTACCTATATTAATTCATCTTACAAAGATCATTGCTCAGGAACTAAATTTTGCATACATTAGAGAGCAGAATTAGCATCGGGCTGTGTACGGCGTTCCAGGCTAACTTCTCTCCAAGCAACCATTAAAGGTCATGTTTTGACGACTGAATGGCATGTCGGCACCTTGGTTCCCCAGAGAGGCATTCCCCAGGTACATGCAAAAGGTTATTAAATTACCTTCCAAGCAACACTATCTCCTCGGATGAAAATAATTACAGGCTTTTAGAGGCATCAGAATGCTTTCTATTTTTTTTAAATAAGATGAAGATGCAGTACCTAATGACCATTTTTGTGTGTGACTCATAGAGCCTGTCAGTGGTGACAGGACAAATGAGCATAATGGCATAGCTTAAAGGGGAAAGGTTCATTTTAAATAGTGACAAATAATATTTAAATGGCATTGTTGGAGACCCATCATGCTTGTAAAATGTAGTTTGTATCTCTTCTTCATCCTTTAATTTCATCACTGTCAAATGGTATTAGCTGTTAATATGCAACATCAGGTGCAGATATAATTTTTAACTATTAAATGTGCCTGTAACTAAACAATGCATCCTGATTGTTCATACATTTTGTGATAGAATAAATAACATATTTTATAATTCACAATTTGCTCTGCCAAATTGTTTTGCTGTATCTATAGTAAATGAGGATGAAGGGAGTAAGAACAGTTTAAAATATGATACCTTCAACAAATTTCTTCTCGCCAACATTCTGAAATGGAAATTACTTTCTTTTTAGACTAATGTAATTCACAGGTTTGAAGAGCCACAGGCAAGATCGTGAGATACAGTAAATTGGTCAAAACAGACCTGGGCAAACCAATACAGGCACATATATGCTGAATACATGTCAATAAAAGCAGCTGACAAACTTAGTTGCCCTGACAATTGGCCCTAATAGAAAATGCTTTGAGTCTGAATCCTCCCAGAGCTCATGAAGAGGCTTAGGGCACAAACAGAAAATGTTTATTTTAAAATACTGAACAACAATCATTAAGCAATATACTGCAGATGTGAATTCTCCAGCACAAACGCAAACCCACGACTCGGAAAAGTTATTCCAAAGTCAATCCTGCACTTGCTGAAACAACTCAAGTGCATATAAAAGTCACAACACTGCAGGTAATAAAATGACAATAGAACACAACTGGCTGGGAAATCACAACTTCTGTAAGTCAAACTTTCAGAAAAAAATCTTCTAATTTTTAAAGTATTTTTTCACAGCTTCATCATGTTTATTGCTATATTATTTTCAGATCACTTTGGCCAAAAATGTAGACAGTTTAGGTACCTTTGAGTTGTTAAAAGTTATAGCCAATTTTCTGAAAAATTATACCAGCTAAAAACACAACATTAAATATTTACCCTGTTGGATGTTAAAAAACGCTTACAATGAAAAATGTTCACATATTGACTATTCAAAATGGCCTTCACTTTGAAATTGTGAAATGGAAGGGATTGCAGATGTACAAGAATAAATATAAAAACAAATGAGTTGACTTGAAGTGTTGCCGGCTTTCATAAACATGCTACTGCAATAACATGTGACATTAATATTTAATTACAAAAGCACTGCTGCAAAATCTTTGAAATTAATGTTTTGCAAAATTAACATTCAGTGCACAGAAGCAAAGTCGTTCCAGGCGCGACTGTGATTAACAATGCCATTCACTTTACATATTATATTAATATATTATTCAAGCTAAGAATTAACACCTCCTAATTTAAATAAGGTGCTACATATCATGATGAGCTAAAATGCTTTTTCTTAAAATGGCCCATCTGATTTTAAGCAATCTGTGTTTATCATTTAATATTTTGTTATTGAATACTCTTCTCTTTAAAAAAAACTCCTGGTACTTTAATTTCAAGATGAAGAGATCTCATTAAACGAGTGCTATAAGATTCAAGGATTATTGAGCCAGTGGAGCCCTGTTTTCCTTGCTGGTCTACCTGGTATCACTCCTTTATTCCTGGGCATCAATATTCTCATTCCCCACCTGGAGTGCCTCTCTAGTTTCCCCGATGCCTACAAAAAAAGAGCCGAGCATTTTCTTCCCTGAACCGTTGGCTGGATCTTCAACTGCTATAAAGGATTATAAATTCTCTTACAGCTACATTGATTTACATCAGCTGATGATATAGCTCATATTGCCAGCATTATCACGTTGCTAGAACATTTTGGGGACGGCGATTTCTTGCTGCTCTGCATTCTGTGCTGTTTCTCATGTGTTGTAGGAGGGTAAAGACGAACCAAGGGCTCAGGGGAGGTGGCGAGTCTAACGCTCTGCCTATCTCACAGAGAGCTTTCTCGCCCTCCAGCTCTACCTTTTAGCGTACAGGAATTCAGACTCGTATCGAATTCTCTGCGTTTTGAACTACAGAGGAGAGTAACTTCTGGTGGGATGCGGCTGAGCAATCAGGCCTGGAGGACTTTAAAGGGCTTGACATATTCTCCAGCAGGTCAGACAAACCAGTTATTTTTGTTTGAGGGAAATACTGACGAGACAGATGGGTACATCACTTTGGTTTAACCACACGGAACTTCATTTGCCATCTTTAATCTACTGTAATTGTTCGGTTTTCTTATTTTTAAAGCAGTGAAGAAGCATATTTCAATGTTATTACTCACATAACCATTTTTTAAAGACCAGCAGTAAGTAGTAGTAAGCAGAAGTCCATGATCTACTGCCTTATATCGATAGTTACAAACTCTCTGTCTATAATTTCACTTTCATTAATTACAGAGATTAGTTGCAACACACGAGGATCGAGAACTACTTGCTAAAAATTATGTCTGTGCAACTTAAATATCTGTGTTTAGCTATCAAACCTCCCTTTTTGTTAGGTGAAACCCATGAACCTACATATCCCCTCTTCAAAATTATGCTTAAAAAACAAAATAAACAACCCTTGCCACAAAAAAAGTCAAAAACAAAAAGCAAAGAAACAAAAAACACCCTCAAATCTGGCAAAAAAACAGTGAAGGAGATCAAATCTTTGCTTGTATGTTCTCAGTGGTGAATGAACTTAATGTTGGTAAGAGTAGAATTGTTGAAATATTGTCTGCAAAATATTCAAGAGATTGGGAATTTGGATCTAAATGAATAAAAAAAAAATAAATGGAAAAATTAAAACCATACAAGGCAGTTATAGGCTAAGAACTTCAGTCCTACACTTGCCAATATCTTTAATAATTTGAAATGGACCTTTGCAGTGAGCAAAGAGGGAAAAGAGAAGTGAAATTGCTGACTCCACTGGAGGCTTCTGCTTTGTGATCTCTTTCTACCTGAACACAAACAAAGTGCCTTCTCCAGAAGGAAGAGACAGAAAGGTCCACTGATTTAAGCCCTAGATCCTGGTGCTCAAATGATACTTCTTTCATGACAATAACCTTGAAAGTTATATCCTGCATTATAACATATATGATCTCATATATCCTGTTTTACCGAAAATTAGAGAGTATGAAATAATGACAAGATATTGTCTTAATGACAGCATAAACAGAAAAATGAACTCCAGATTGCTCCCTATTTCTTATATTATCTGAAATTGGTAAGACACTGAGGACATTTAAACATGAAAACACTACAGTCTACCTCAGTCTACCTTGCTGAAGATCCCTTGCTTTCTAAAGTACCCCCTTATCAGACATGACCAGCTGTGCACTAAAAAGATCTGAGTAAATCTCACATACCATCCATTGATGGGCCTACACTTTAATATTTCTACAAAAAAATCCACTCTTTTCACAACAGAAAATAATGATTCGTCTAGTGTTTTCAAATATTTTTCTGAAGTCATCATATTTAAAGGCCTGCTTTCATATTGGACCAAAAAACCCGAACAAAACAGAAACAGAAGCAAGTTTTCAACTCAGAAACAGGTGGTGGAGAATTTATTACTGTCTACCTGTTGGGGTGGACACTGGATCTACCTCTTACTTTCACACCTACAAAAAATTTATTATTATAAAACACCATAGAAATCATTGAGAAGCAGAGAGCCTTTAGAAACTGTACATATGGCATCTAAGTTTATGGTAGAATCTCCTTCTATTTGAATAAAACATGGCATTTCAAAATAAATTAGGAGAAAACAAAGGAGATGAAATTGTGAATACCTTATGACCTTCTTTAAAAATGTTATTATTTCTTCTGTGCAGGGAATATTTCCAGCACCAAAGCTCGACATCAAAATATGGATTTATAATATTCAGTAAACTTCTGATAAAGTGTATGTGTGCATATTCACAAAAGCACACAGAGTCCTTGGAAATTTTACATTTTAGTTAGGGAATAGTCATTAACTAATTAGAACTATCTTTCTGTGGCCATTCTCCACAACCCTGGGAAAGAGTGGAACAAATGCTAGAGCTGAGAAGAAACGGGAAGACAACTCAGGAATCCAGAGTGTCCCACACTGAACTCTACAAATCTGACTCATGGCTTTCCTAGAAACTCAGATCTCAGGCTGGGTTTGTGTTTTTCTTGAGGACTATGCTGATCTGTTCACCTTTATTCTAGTTTTATCTTTGTGAACCACCCAGAAACACTCAAGTAATGGGCTGTAATGCTGATGTGCACAACAGTGCAGAGAGAAGAGGGTATTTTCCTGTGCATTATCCGGTCTAGTCAAAAATCAAGTTTCACTGCTTAACTGTAAGGCTGCAGAAAGGAAATGCACTGATGCACTGATGTTGTGAATGGGCCCTGCAGGTCCTGAAACACCTGGATCTTTAGACACAGACAGTCCATCATAGGGCTGTATCTTCCAAGAGCTATGGATGTGCCCATGACTTCCAGCAGATGCCATGCTATTTTATTTCAGGCCCTGCACAAGCCCACTGCACACCATTTTTGCGGCAATTCCTCCTCAGCCAGGCAGCATTTTGCTTTCTCAGTGCTTAAATATGCACCACACCTTGCAGGAGACTCTCATCACACCACTATGGCAGGAGCACAGGCTTTGCAGAACCAACTCCTCATGACCCCATAGAGAAATGTATATTTTACCTACCTGCTCTCAAGATTTATCTCCCCCCTTCCCTTTATTTATTACCTCTAGCTTGGCTGCACTAAGCTCAACTTTGCTGCACCAGCCCCAATAAGAAAAATATTTGTGCAACTGGTATCCAACACAAATAGCTCTGCCTACTCCTTTCCTAGAATGGTGCAAAACAGGTTACAGCCTCCTCTGGATGGTTACCAGTTTTACTGCCTTCACTGACTGTAAAGAGATTTGTACTGCATAGAGTCTTTTAATTTCTGAGCAGATTTCTTCTCGGAATTGACTTTATTTCTATTTAGTAGCCTTAAATCCTTACCTGATGAAGTAGGGATGTTTTATATCTTTTATATAAAAAGATCTATTGCAATTCATGGCTTGTTAAGTGGAAGAAGGAAATAAAAACTGGGCTCATTCTGGTAGGAGTCACCACTGTGGTTCCTGTTTTATCTTAGTAGTGTCTTCTCAAAATATTGTTTTCTGCAGCAAATCCCTGTCACTACGGGTATGTCAGTGGAAGGTTAACTGAATTCTTGCTAATATGCAGCAAAATCATTGACTGACAAAGCCCACGTTGTTTTTAATGAAATAAGACTTATCCCATTAATAATCTGATGAGCCAGGCTGTCTTTCACTCACTATACCAGTGAATTTCCTTGATGGATTGGCTTAAGTAAACCTGCTCAGGCTTTTTGATCAGTGTAAAATCACAGACCTAGGCACAAGATACTGAAATTTTTTAATCTATAGGCTTTATTTTGGACACCTGAAATTACTGAACACCAGCACTGCAGCACACAAAAAGAGAACCAATATTTGTTGAGAAATAGAGCAAGTTATGCCACGTTTTGTAAGAACCAGCAATGATATATGAAACAAAGAAATCTCATCCTGTCCACAGATATTATAAATAGAGCCATGCTTTAACCAGGATACTACGAAGAAAGAATCAAACAAAAAATAAAGCCAGAACTACGCGTGTACCTGGGGTGGGGGCTGTATGAATGCTGCAAAAGTAAAATTCAGAGGATATATTATTGATAACTGAAACGATGACCCCTGTGGTCTTGCATGTTTTGTGATGTAACCTGTGATTTCTGCCAAGCACTTGTAACAGTTCTCATCACAACATGAACTGATAGTGTGATATGTTAACATCACCACTAATGCACGCCAGCATTACACTTCTCTTTCTTCACTTAGACAGCTTTCCTTCAGGCCATCAGACACTGGAGGTCTGTACAAAAATGTACCCCTTCAAAGCAAGCAAATCCCCATGAATTTTAACACAATTAAAGCAATGCTACTTAAAATGGTTTGCTGATTCTCGTTTTTCATTTGAAATCGGGCAGACACGACAAAGTTCAGATCCAATTCCAGATTTTTAAATTGTTTAAAGCCCAATAATGTCTACATTTGCTGTCTCTTTCAGACCTGTCTAAAAATAACATTCAGTAAAAGAAAGGAGATAAAAAATAAGAATTTTAATATCCTGTTTTGCCATTTTTCTTTATTCTTTTCTAATATCACATAACCTAATAATACAACATATAATAAATATTTAAGAGGAAATAGCAATGAATCTGCATTGTGCTTTCTAAAGTCTGTTCTTGAAAGGCTGATTACTCACAAATTGTAATGGGTCTATTATACAAAATTTATCTTTCTTTCATGATGTGATTCTTTAGCCTTAATATTCACTTGATTCCCACTGATTACAATAGAATATGTACAAGAACAACAGTAGATGGGACCAGATGGAGCTATAGAAATATTCTCTCCTTTTAGATACGCACACACCCTTCAGGTCCCAAAAGCATAAACATGTCTTAAGACATGCTCCATGCTTCTCATTACCAGCTTAATAAAATAAACTCAGTGAATGCATAGACTGACAAAGCTTTATGCATTTGGCCAAAGGAGCTTTCACCTAAAAAACCCCAACAGAACAGGACTGATCTTCCCATCCTACAACCTCTCCAGTGCTCCTTAGGGTGGTACCTCGACTCCTCCAAGTGCAGTTGAGCCCCTGCATGCACAGCAAACAAGTGTCTGATATTTCTAACCAGCTACCAGCATATTCCTTCTGAGAGGGCAGCTTGGATGGTTTAATGCCACTGAAGGCATTTGGATACCCACCTGGCATGCTACCTGAGAAAGGCTATGGGTTTCTTCCTCAAGAACAGTTCCTGAATCCTTACTTTTTCTCTTGTATGTCTTCCTCTTTCCCTTCCCAAGCAGTGAATTCCCTTAATCGGGCACCTTTAAACTCCCTTCCAAGGGTGTGGTTGCCCCTTTCATTGTCCTCTTGGAGAGACAAACACTGGGACTTCCTATCTCATTCCTTCTCATAAGAGACACCGAACGTTTATTTGCCCCCTAAATGCAGGTTTCAGTGTAATATGGAGCTGGCTACTCATCTGAGGAGACACACAAACACAGGGGAGCACTACAAATTATAGGGGTAAGTGAACAAAACCACACAGGATTTCACATGAGGAGGGGAAGGAAAAAAGAGTGATATCTTTCCTTATGCTACAGGCATGCTCTAACAGTGATATCTTTAACATTTTCCTGCACACGGAGGACCATAAAAGCATTAATACACACAATGAAGAAAACAATTTGCTGTAGTTCCAAAGCCTGGATAGAGCAGCACAGCAGTTAATAACACTTCGTACATGTAAAAACAGAAATACCGTCATCATCTGCCATAGAAACAAACAAGAAACCCCTCCTTGCAACATGCACCTCTACTCCCAAATCCTCTTCAGAAAGAGTTAAAATATGAAACAAAATTATAAAGGCACCAATGATATTTTTATAACAGAGCTATCGCGAGTAAGCTGTATTTTAGAGAAACACTGCACATTTTGATGACTGTCAAAATTTACATAACTTACTCTACATGAATTAACTATGAGGTATAAAATGCAACTTTGGCTAAATAAACCCTCAGCAATTGTAAAGCAGTATTTCAAGCACTGCTAGTATAACAGCAGACTGGAAGATTAAACAAAAAAAAAAGATGAATATTGAGCGGTCTCCCCGATATTTAGTTATTGTTGTGAAATAAATTAAACAATCGAGGAAAATAATCTTTAGAAATACAGATGATAATTCTAGTTGCTATAGTACTTTTTATTTTTATTTTTAATGGGTGTTTGTCAATTTAGTGTCTACAATCAAAACTCTGACATATTAGGGTAATGAACTGGGTCCGGGAATTACCAGAGAACACATAAATACTCGAATTTCTTGAAAACGTGAAGTGTTAAGAGAAACAAATTCCAGTCTTTAACATCTGTCCTACAGATTCTTACAATTTATCTGCTGATCAAAATTTCGAACGGTGCCAAAAAAAATCATGAAGTCAAAAGGACTTGGTGGGGGGAATCTTTGTTTCTCTCTAAAAGCCTAAAAGTTATACCCAACTGCAGCACAAAGAGTAAAGAGGTTGTTATTCATATTAACTACATTTACATTCCTATCGCAACATCCAGAGAGCTAATAGTGGGGTTATTAACATAACAAACGTAAATGTTCTATATAAATAATACTGTTTCAGGCCAGCAACCGCTCATCTGACAGCATTTAGGCACAGGCTCAACATCTGTTTATGAACACTTTGCCTAATGATATCATCAGATATCATTAAGTGCGGCAGAATACAGCACAGAGGCAGGTGCAGCTGCCTTCAGTACCCATCACAGAGGAAGAAAAGAGCTGCATTCCCGATCCGAAAACCCATCATTAGGACAATTTTCTTCGACAAACCAGCCCTGTGATTTCAATCTGTATATCACCTGTAATTGTAGTTTTTAGCAAGAAGCTGATTCTATACATTTAGCGACGAATCACGTTGATGGCCTGAATACTGGAAACACATTTGTGCTACCAGCTGCGGCAGCTTTTTTTAGAGCCTGTGTTAACAAAATACTGCTAACAAGGCAATGCTTGGAGTGCAGCTTTGTTTCTCTTTCTTGTTCATAGTGTTTAGATGTGCATAATTATGGAGATTAGCAATTGATTGCTTCTCAATAATAATTGATTATTGGTCACTGAACCTTCCCCAAAGCACTTCGCTGAAGGTGAGGACAGGTGATAAGTTCATTCTCAGCACATCTAGGAAACCAAAAGGGAAGGTCCAAAAGAACCTTCGATTTGTACATCAGTTTCCATGATAAACAGACCAAAGGAATAATAGAATATCCCAAAGCCTCGTTTGCCCGGAGGCAAATTGTAGAGATCATAGCAAGCCTGCAGAATTCTCCCTGTGGACTATGTAAGAAACATACATCATTTTTATATATGTCAGTTGTTCTTTGATTTGAAAATATTTCTACCCATTTAATTTATCTTTTTCAGTCAGTTTTCTTAAATTGTACAATTTAAGCCTTATATCAAAGAATGAATATCATTTCTGAATACCCCAAAAATGAAACAAACTGACAAAATAATGCAAGTCTCTTTAGCAGAAATGTACAAATATTGAAGCATCTATTGTCACTGACTTCAAAATCACTATACCCTTTTGATCTGCTTTATATCCATCAAAATTTTGGTCTGTAGTGACTGCCTTGATGCAACGTAACATAATGTTGGGAATATAACACGATGCCACAGCTAAAATTTAAAGGCGAATGCTCTTATTTTTGGCTTAATCACCCACTGTCAATTTGGACAGCAAATATCCAATTTAAATTTATTGGAGTGCATGGAAGCCACTCAGACAATAAAGTATCCGCAGCGTTTGTAAAATGGTAAACATCATTTCTTCTTGGCTATTCAAAAGTATTTTGAACAGTTGAGACCTGGTTTTCTAACCCTTTTATGTTTACAGAAAAATGTAATTGTAAGCCTGACATATCATACCATCCATCTTTAGATAACCATTTTTTTTTTTTTAAATGCAGAATTCTACAAGGACGCGCCTCCTCCATGGCAGAGTGAACTTTACAACCTGATTCATGAAAAATGCAGCTTGTTTAAAGTTAGCCTGCTCCATTTTGAGAAGATTTTTATGCTAAAATGAGAAACAGATTGCACAATTATGATTCAGAAGGAAAATGCCCAAGATAGAGGGCTGGGGTTTAAGCAAGAGGAAACGCCGCGACCAGAGTCGGTGCTGGCTTTCTGCTCAAAGAAGTGCTGCACATCATGAATGTG
>JAWWLV010000183.1:3891889-3903219 GCA_035041135.1 Platyrinchus mystaceus
TTAAACAAGTAAATGGAAGCAACTGTAGAGATCCCTGACACTTTCCTCCTCCAGAAGCATCCTCAAAACAGCCCTTTTAGAATAGACAACAGCTAAACAGATTTTTATAAAAATGGAAGGAATCCTCAGCACAGACTGCTCAGGCACAGATGTGCAAGTAATATCCGTATTACATAAATTATACTATCATACGTGTTATATCCAAAGTATTATAGATTATAAAGTTTGGAAAACAAATTATTTTATAGTGGCCATGATCATTATCCATTCCCCACATATATATATACACACACATATATATATATGTCCATATATATATTGCAGTGGTCTTTCATCACATGAACACATACAGATGTTTTCCACAGGCTCCTGCCTCATTCAGAGCACATATGATTGGTCTGATGCAAAACTATCCAATGTTTCATTTTACTACTCTCTCCATAATTATACAACAATATTTAGGTCCTAATTGGAATTATAAAGGTTATAAAGCATTTTCTCCTGCAGTATTCACAGAACCTGGGTGTTTACATTCTTAATTCATTTTACAAGCCCTGTTGGAAACAAGAGGGTGTCATTCCTTCAGTTGAAAACTCCACAACTGGAAGTTTTAGGTGAAAAGAGATTAAGATCAAAAGTATCTACTAATTTGTGCTGTGGCTTCCTGGGGTCTCAAGTCAGACCCACAGCAAATGAAGAGCACGTCAAGAGTGATAAACCACAAAGACAAAAGCAAGAATTGGGGATGGAAGAGTTGATTGGGTGCTGTGAAAAAAGCTCTTGTTTCCATATCTCAACTTGCTTTATCCATGCAGTTCCCTTACTAATTCCTTGTACACTTTCAGAATACAGAAAACACAGTCTTGTCCCTGATTCACCCCAAAAGATCATTTTCTGTTTAATGAAGGATATAGGACTTGTCTGATACAAGCAAAGTGTGATCACATCACTGAAGGCTCTGTCTGGATACACACACCTGAGTGCAGTGTTCATGTAAATTCATGTAGTTCTGACGTTTCCTAACTCCTGAGTGCTTTATTCAAACCACAAATACTGGGTTTGTGACTTATTTTCTACCATATGGCATGGGCTGAGAGGCTGTGTGAAAGCACTCTTCTTCCTCCCATTCTCTCCTTTTTAGACAACCCTTCCTTAATACTTTCTCTTCTCTCTTATCTTCTGTGCCCCTTCTCTTTTCCTCTTTTCCTTCTGTTAACAAGCTTCCTCATATCCTCTCCCTAAAATTTATGTTTATTCTCTGAATAAAGGATTTTTAAAAACCCAAACCAGTACACTGCTAAGAAAACTGATGTCTTTAATTGTACAAGTTTCTCCTCTGTCTTCCTTTACATATATAGCTTTCTTCAATCGCTTAGGGTAAAGAAAGTCCCTGGGTTCTAAATGTGTACCTTGGGAGTACCTGGAATATTTTATCTGTTACCATTGGGTAAAAAACACATAGAAATAATATTAATTTTATTTGGTTTTATTTGTCATGTTCTGCAAGAAACTATTACTTGTATGAATGTGTTGCTATGACAAAAGGCTTTCCCCCATGCAAAAAAACTTGGCTTTCATAGCTACTTTAATGGTTGGAGAGGAACATTAATGGACCATCAATGGATAGACTGTTGTTCATCATTCTAAAACAGTCCACCTAAAAACATGACTTGCCATTTATAACATTTGCCACCTGCTCCTTGGGCTTTACAATACTGATGGATCACAGCAAAGAATGTTTGAAAAGGGCATTTTCAGAGTTACTGGTGAATTTTTGTCTTTGGATATATGTAGCCCAATTGCTATGTTCCTTTGTTTAACCTCTTTCTACACAAAACCAAAAGTCTTCCAGGAGAAGGATGGATTAAGAGGGAAAACATAGTGTAAAGTGTCAAAAACACACAAGCACAATATCTGGTTTGTATGCATTTCTTATATATTATATCATTTTAAAGCAACCAAAAATCACTCTAAAATTCATTACAGCCTAACACAACAGTACAGCCTTGAAGAGAGTCTGATAATAACTATTATAAACAGTGCATCTTCACTCCAGAGAGCACCCATAGCTCAAATTCAGAAGAACTGCAACCTAAAAATATATTTTTGGATTTTCTTTTGCATTGAAGAGAATAAACCACCTTTATTTTTCAAGATAAACACCTGTGCTTGCAGCAAGACTTCAGAAAATATGAAATCAACATTAACCCATTAAGCAGTGTCTCTCCAAATCTATAAAGAAGCTGAGAATGGAATCTTAAAACATGGTTTACCCTTTCTAGTGCTCAATAATAAGCAATTTAGACACCTATTAACAATGATTTAATTGGAACATTATTATCCTTTCCATTATGACATAAACCTGCAGCTGCCATAACTTCTGGACAAGCCAGTGGTGGCTCAGCTGATCTCCAAGGACAGAAGCAGAATCATGGTTATCTTTCAAGGACCATCCCCCTACCAAAGCAGCATTTTCCAATCTGCTGCAAGGATAATTTTATTTTTATTCTCCAAATACTAAGCCTTGCCTTCTGGAAAGCAAGTCATATTTTTTCTTCTATCCATCTTAATTTTAGCCCTGATATTGTTAGCTACAACTTGAAATAGGAATAGAAATTGGACAAAACAAGATCTTAACCTTGAATATCTTGAACTTCAAGTGGTTTTAAAACCATAGATGAGTCAAATTTGGATTTCCATTGGAGCTGTTAATTATTTACACAAAATACGGGGGTGTCATCACACTTAGGAGCATCACAGTAACAGATCTGACAAGACACACTATGGTTCTCTTGAGCAGCAATCCATTTGCAGGAATTTTAGCTTTTAAATCATAAAAATTTCTAGACTTTATGCTCCATTAGATGGACATGGAGAAAACAGGATGAATACAGTTGGATTAAAATGGCGGAAGGTGATGTTAATTAGAATCTGAACATTCACATATTTTTCTCATTACTTTTTCGAGTATTATCTCTTAAAGGAAGCAATACATTGTCAATACAAATTCTCAATAGGAATGTGGCTTAATACCATGCAATTGGCGTTTTATCAAATTCCGCTGGAGCAACTTCTCTGCCATCTGAGCAGGTTTTTTGCTAAATGCCACTGAAGTGGCGTCACTTCAAAACAACACTAGAGAAGGTTTTGTTTGGTTTTGTGCTTTGTTTTTAGCACCCAAGTGACTCCAGCAAAAAGCACCACTGCCAGATAATAATTACAATGAGACGTGGTACCTAGGACTTACCATGGGCAGATAGTGAGTCCTTCATGAAACAGACTCTTTATCTTTTATATATATATATAAATGTCATGTATTTGAGACCAACATCCATGTAATATTGTGAAGTACTCAATTACAACAAACTACCATATGTCATGCAACCCTGCCTACACTATTGGAAAACCAGCTAATACTTCTTCATTTGCTGCTCTATACATGAAGGGAGGAGGAGAAGGCTGTAACTATCAAGTCCTTTTTCCTATTCTTGGAGAAATTTCAGGTGGCTGCAGTAATCAAGCATAGCAATATTTATTCATGAGTACATTTGAAAATAACCTACAGACTTTCAACAGCTGTATCAGGTAGTTAAATATGAAGTGCCCTCAAATACAGTTTCATCCCTGTTTTCCTTCGTGTATATTCAGTTTAAGATAACCATACTGAATTGTAAATAAATTAAATTTCCTATCATTTAGGCATAATTTAACATATTTGACAAATCCATAAAGTTAAAAGACATTGTGGTACCTATGCTATTCATAATTATCCACCTGGGAAGAACCTGCTCTGTGAAGAACAGATTAAAGATGGCATTTTAATCTTTTACTGAGAATTTCTCACACTTTATCAATTCAACATTAATTTTTAGTAGCAGAGTAAATATGTTATGTGTCTTTTATTTAGTAGTAAAATTGGGTCTATGGAAGACAGTATAAAACCTTGAAACTAATAAAAAATACTTCCAAAATGAAAGCTCAAAATAATTTATTGCCAAAAAGAAAGAAATAATACATGTAATTTTGATTTATAGTGATCCTATTCCGAAATAATCTCATTTTAATAGATTAAATATAGCAATGATTTGGTAAATTTGTGAAGAGATACTAGAGCTTTTGCAAAATTTTATGGGAAGATATGTTATCTATTGTTTCCACTTCTAATATACATGTGTAAAGCATTTACTAGAGTACTGCTTTATAAACAGCACAAGATGGAAGTATCTGAACACTTAGGTTGTCACCTTAAAACAAACTGTCACACATTTTTCTTCACACATTTGAAACCCAACTTATCAACCTTAACAAGTGTTGTTATCAAAAGAATTTTGGTGCCTTTGTTCTTTCCCTTTTGCAAGTAAATTACACTTTTAGGATTTATTAAGACAAGAAACAATTTTTGAATAGCAGGTCAAAACTCTCTATGGAAAAATTCTCATTACTTTCTAGCCTGAAGCAGTATTTACCACTCCAACTTATCCATCTTTTTCCTGTTTTTTATATATCTATATTTCCAGAATCTTGTTTCTGTGCCTAATGCTATAACATTGCAGCAGTTTGTTCAAAGCAACACTCTTATTTTTGCTCTTAGCCGGTGCTATACAAACCCTGATCAATTATTGAAGTGTAAGCCCTGAAGTAACACAGCCATTACTGCAGCAGGCAGATAAAAATGGAACACTTTTAGCTACAGTATATTTACTTTAGAGTTTCAGCAAACAAACCAACAAGTTAAACTACCTTGTCTTTCACTTTGTTTGATGTACTAATATTTCCTGCATGTTCAAAAGTCTTTCTTTTAAAACAAAGTTACTGAAATGTTATGGCTGCTTGTTTGTGAGAATACCTAAGCTTATATATTTGCATGAAACAGCCTTGAGATACAGAAAAAGGCAGCATTAAAGTAGTACAAATCTAATACAGAAGCTGCTATCTGTAATACCATAAGAGCCACAGTTTTTTATGAGCTGTCTGGTATTTAAGTTCGCCAAACTGCAGAGCCTGCATATTGTAATGACATTAAAAATGATGCTGGGAGGTATCTTAAACAACAAACAACATCACTGAGGGAAGTATTCATTAAAGAAAAGAAAGAAAAATCAAATTAGAGGTGTTGGAAATTTCTCATGGAAATCAACTGCTAATCACTTGTGGACTTTTCTCCTTCTGCAGCTCACTCCTGTGCTCATAAAGGAGTGCCCAAGATGCAATTTTTTGTTAAAATGCTTTCTTATGTAATTATACAGAGTCTATTTGATAGCGACGCCAGTTCAGGACTACAACTATTCATCTTCTGATGGTGCTGCATGTGCATCTGCACACAAGATATAATGTTTTTCAGTTTAAATGTCTGTTCTGGGTTTTAAGGACTAAATGATAGTGAAGATGACTGGAAACTTTCCAGAATTTCCTATACAAACTGCTTTAGAAAACCCAAAAATTAGTACTTATGCTACAGAACTAATAATGTTTGGCATTTGCATTTCATCACTTACGGTATGAAGAGCGGGAAGAAGTTGTCCCAGGAAGTTTTGGGGGAAAACTCAGTTTTAGAAATGGAGGTTTAAAAAAAGACTGTATAGTTTTGCTCAGTTTTCAGCTGTTCTTTTTTTTTTTTTTTTCCAGTTCCCAAAGGAAAGCAGGACGCGTGGCTTGCAAACACCATACGTGAACAGCTTAGGAGAAGTGATCTCATGAATACATAAGTATGTCATCACGTCCCACTTGAAGGCATGTGATAACTGGATATAGTAGCCACAAGTATAAAAAGCTCTATGTGCTTAGGTGTTTTCATAGGTTTGGACAAAAACCAAATTCAGTATGACGAAGAGGTGTTCATGGTTGGGGTTTTTTTACTCTTTACAGGCTGAGGGACATGGGGTTGTTCAGACTGGAGAAAAGGAGGCTGAGGGGGGACCTTCTCACTCTCTACAACTACCTGAAGGGACAGGGGAGCCAGGTGGGGGTCAATCTCTTTTCCCAAATGTCAAATGACAGAGTGTGAGAAAACAGCCTCAGGTTGCACCAGGGGAGGTTTAGATCGGATATTAGGAAAAATTTGTTCACTGAAATCGTGGTCAGGCTTTGGAAAAGGCTTCCCAGGGAAGTGGTGGAATCACCATCCCTGGAAGTGTTCAAAAAACATGTCAGTGTGGTGCCTGGGGACATAATTTAGTGGTGGGCTTGGCAGTGTTGGGTTAAAGGTTGGATTTTATGTTCTTAGAGGTCTTTTGCAACCTTAGTGATTCTATGATTTCTATGCATTTGCACCCATGAGGACATTCACAAACATTTACACCAACTTTGATGGCACTACTCATTCACACAAGTAGCATGTCTAGGGCCACATAAGTGGAGATGGCATAATTTCCTTAAACACCTGAACTTCCACAAATGTATTTGAGCTTTTCTTTTCAGAACGAAGAAGGAACCATTCCTTCTCGGCCACAAAGACAGAAAGGCAGCTGAGAACACCTGTGAACTGTGGAAACCTCAGGTTTCTCTGGTCCTATTTGAAGCTGATTCCATTCTAGCTGATAGGAAGCAGCCAAGCAAGGACTCTGTCCTTGTTCAGACCTGCACAGATGAGCTTTGCTTTTCCCACACAAGTTCGTGCTCTTTTCTGGACATGGGATGAACCCAAAACTTTCAAATAAGAGACAGCCAACACAAGTACACACACATAGGGGCACACATCCATACAGATGATGGAGAAGATACAATTTCAAGTCAAAAATAACCACAGACTATGTTTAAGTCACACCTATGAACATTTCTGTACGTAAAAAACTGTCTTTTTTCACCCATTATTCCAGTAAACCTTATATTTTAAAAAATGAAAATCACAATGAATGTAAACAACTCCTTTATCTCTCATTTTATTTTTATAACCAGTACATCTGAGCCTGGCAACATATTCAAGGTATGCCTCAAACACTTGGAAGCAGAAACCTTTTCATTTGAACATTCAATTCACTGAAAGTGAGGTAGCCAATTTGTTGTTGCAAGCGTCTGTGCTATTATTTTTAGAGCTTTCTGGCAGACAGCTTATGAAAGGTGGTTTGTATAAAGCAGCAACATAATTTGAAAAAGTGCAAAAAAAGGGAATCTATAGTGATGCATGTCTTTGTGAAACTGCTCTTTATTTAAATATTGCACTGGATAGTTGAAACAGGCTGACTGGATTTATGAGGTGTGAAGCTATGTCTCATAATGATTAACATTAGAATCACAATTTAGACCTCAGGTCAGACTCCAGATACTACATTAACCTTCTTATTTTTTAGAAAATCTGGGGCTGTCATTAATATTATAGCCTTTATTGAAACAAAGATGCTGTTGAGTTCACTGCTTGCTTCAAATGAGTCAGGAAAGTAGGATCAGGTCTTTGAAACTTTGCTTCTCTTCACTACTATGCCCATCCATGCTTGCCTTTTCTCAGAGGAGCTCTGTATGCTTACATGGGAACTAAAAAAAAAAGCCTAATTTTCAGAAAACTTATCTTAAATAATCCAAAACATGCATAGCCTCTCTTGCAATAACCAATTTTAGGCAGATATGCAATGAAATGCCCATGGTGTGAGTAATACCAGATAAACAACCCCCTAAAGCCTGAATATTCTGTTATTCTGGGTGATCATCCTTATCAAAAGAAAATTTTTGCTTATGACCTGCCTTTTATAACTGTGTTCCTTACAAGGCCTGGGTGAGAGCCACTAGAAGGAAGGTTGCCTTGGGGAGAGGGTCACGATGTCACACCTGAAGAACA
This sequence comes from Platyrinchus mystaceus, assembly GCA_035041135.1. NCBI lineage: Eukaryota > Metazoa > Chordata > Aves > Passeriformes > Tyrannidae > Platyrinchus > Platyrinchus mystaceus. Next base: position 3,899,658 of record JAWWLV010000183.1, read on the forward strand.
AAAGATCCTCAAGAACAGGGTTCAGCTGGCTGGAGAGAGCTTGGGGAGCGAGTGGAAATCAATGGATGCTCTATTTTGACATTTAAACCACAGTTCACCTGCCATCAGCAAGAATTTCTGGTTGGTTGGTCACTCCTAGAAGCTCTTCTCCTGCAGGCAGTTTGAGGACCTTGGAGTCATGAGGAAGCTTTGAGTCTAACGTGGCTGTGTGGTCTGGTTATTCTGGGCAGACAACAAATCCTTTTTTGCATTTTCCAGGACACAAGGTCTATCATACATGTGTACTATAATCCTTCTGCCCACACGGGGTAAATCTGCTGTTCTTCAGAGCTACCAGACCTGCTTAGGGCAAATGTGACCCACACTGACCTGCAGGACACCATTTCACACCCTCAGAAAACACCACTGTGCTGCTCCTCCCTCTGCCCAGAGAGACTTTTCAAACTCAGTTGCAAATGGAAACTTCCCTCCCAGCCCCTCCAGGATGCAACAAAGGGAAAATGAAGTTAAAACAGACAAGGTGAACACGAAAAACAGACATTAAAGCAACCAACACTACCTCTCTGCTCAGCCATTAGCACAATCCTGCCATTTCCTCTGATCCTAGAATCACATGATGTCACAGAAGAGTTTGGGTTGGAAGGGACTTTAAACATCATCTTCTTCCAACCCCCCTGCCATCGGGAGGAACACCTTCCACTAGACCAAGTTGCTGAAAGCCCCATCCAACCTGGCCTTGAACACTGCCAGGGATGGGGAATCCACAGCTCAATCCATTTTTATTTCCCCTACAGAAAAAGAGACTGAATCAAATATTTTATATCCACCTCTCCACGTTGTTTCAATTTATACAGTATTTATTATGACCTCGGATACTGAGGTATTGGTTGGAAGACCAAAAGTTGCTGAACGGTTGAGTCACAGCCAACTCAGATGGACAATTCCACAGGTTAGTCTAAAAATATCACAGACAAATGGTTGAATCAGGAATCTATGACTTAAATACTTTTCAAATACTGAAATCAATGCAGGGCAATACGACAAAAGCAGCTCCTGGGTCTCTTATAAAGAGGAAGCTGCAATAGATGTGTTGGAAATCATCTTTAATTTTGAATGTCAAAAAATTATAAACATCAATCCTAATGATGACCTGTGTAGCATCATCACTTATATGTCTTCAGGTGGCAGCACTGGATATTTTATTGAGGTCTGAACTACATGGAGGATGGAAAAGCTAATATTTCAGGAATTAAGTTCAAAGGAAGTTTTCATAGAAAAAAGTGTGAATGGCTATGAATGCAAAAAAATCTGTAAAGACAATTAGAATATCTCCCTTTTAACTGCTTGTCTATTCAAATGAAAATTGACAATTTTTATTTCTCATTGACAGAAGTCTCAAAGCACATACCATGCAAAAATATTCAACTGAGAAACATTTATAAAACCTCTCAATTGCATAGTGAGTATTTTCCTTGTGTTTTGACACTTGACCTACTGTAGGCACAATGGAGAATAACTCTAATTTTGAATATTAATTATATCTTTAAAAAAAACTCACCACAACACATTTTAGTGTCACACAGCAACAAAAGCTATTCATGGGCCAAAGCCCAGTCACTTAGGTTTACCCTAGACTGATGATTATACATCAAAATGTCAAAAGATATGTATTTACCAAGTTTGATGAAGAAAATCTGACAAATATTATTTAAGATAAGTGGCATTTTCTCCTAATTGTTTTCAAATGAGTGAAGGAGCAGATAATGCCCTGCTACTTTGGTGGAACACTAAATGGCTTCAAAAGCTCTTATTTATATAATGTATTGGCACAGACTCTAAAAGGAGGATTGAACCAGACATGTTCATTTATAAATGTATCTTAGGTATATGTAGTCAGAATTACTAAAGAAAATGGGGAAAAATAATCTAGGTGAGTCAATCATTATTTATGCTTGCTTATTGTGTTCTCTCAGTTTGATACACGATCTCAATCACCCTCATTTTCTTTGCACTGCTGTGATTTTCAAAACTGTAAATGTTTCAGATAGCATAAAATGTACTTAATCATTTCCTACAGGGGGATCACATAGCAAAGATTTTAACAATATTCCAGGGTACAGTAATATATATAGGTATTCTACCAAAAAAAAAAAAAAAAAAAACAACAAAAAACAAACAAAATCTAAATTTGTTCTGTGTAAGAGAACTTACCCCCATATATTTAAAGTCAGGTCCCTGTGTCCTTTCATCAATATTAAATTTTGTGGTATGAAACAGTAAGACTTCATTACTGGAAAGATGCATGAACACACATTTAGAGGAAGAGGGTTTATGCTGAAATTTTGGGTTCTCCACAATCTCTGGAACAGGGAGTTCTCTAGAAGAGGGATTTTTGTAACTGTGCCCAAGCACACCATCCACTTTGTGACCTTAGTTAAATACATCTATGTACAAACACATACATACAGATATATCTGAGAAAGCTTGAGTACCTGAGGATACTGAGTCATAGCAGCAAGGAATTCACTGAATTCCTTCCCTGAAAGGGTGGTCAAGCATTGGAACAGGCTCCTACGGGTAGTGATGGAATCACTGTCCCTGGAAGTGCTCAAAAATGTGTGGATGTGATGCTTATGGACTTGGTTTAGTGGTGGACTTGGCAGAGTTAGGTTAATGATTAGACTCCATGATCTAAGAGGTCCTTTCAAACCTCACTAATTCTATGAATTCTATGAATGCTGTTTTCTCCAGAAAAGCTGGAGCACTTAAAACTGGTTTAATTTCTCCCCATTATTATGTAGTTTCCTGATTAGAGAAAATGATCTGCAGTGACCACACAACATTCTGACTTTACTTTCCATACACAACAGCTCAGCTGCAAGGTTCAGACAACTGTGGTGAAAAGACATCCCCCCTGCACACTCTGTACTGATTGTAATTCACATTTTTTAGACATTCTGATTCATAGGTTTAAACCTGAAAAATACTGATTCAACAAAAAGCTAAACTAAACCCAGAACAGATTTTTTAATAGGTCTGAGAATTTTCAATTAGCTTTGAAGAAATCAGTCATTTGACTTTGTACAGCTCTGGATAATGCTTCCTGGAATAGTCAGAATAAGAAGCAGAAAAATCAACTTATTACACCATGGACTTTTATGAAGTAGTCTGACTTCAGAAGAGAGTACCAGAGGTCATAACAGCCATTTTCTTCTGAGGCATCCAGTTGAATTTTTCATGCCAAAGAAGATAGGTGACTCTTGGTACTTTACTCCTCTGAGCCAGAGGCCTACTCCAGAGATCTGCACCTCATACTTTGAGGTTTTGGCCCTAGGACAGAACTCATTTGTTCAGTGAACTGGAAGTCAAAATAGCATAGGACTGCATGAGTAGGGTGGGATGCTGAAAGATCAGAACTAAGCAGTATCAGCCAAGATATGTAAGGATGCTTGCCTTCCACCGAACCTGTTAACTGCCAAGATTCTCAGTCCATTATAAAAATTAAGTAGTATTAAAGTTCTATCTCACAGGAATTTGTAAAGCCTTTGTTATGTAGTTCACC
>JAWWLV010000183.1:3903319-3921158 GCA_035041135.1 Platyrinchus mystaceus
CAGTCCATTATAAAAATTAAGTAGTATTAAAGTTCTATCTCACAGGAATTTGTAAAGCCTTTGTTATGTAGTTCACCTTGGAAAATGCTGTTCACCATGGAAATTGCTGTTCACCACGGAAATTGCTGTTCACCACATCATCTGCCCCAGAGTGAGGGAGATGGAGGACAGAGAGGAGCATATTGCTGATTGGTGCACAAAGTAATGTCAAGGGGTGGACGGGTATCAGTGCTATGACAAACCCTCATTTAGAGCTCCATGTGGAAAACAGTGGGAAAATCGGCTTGGTCCATTCATTACTATGAAAAAGAATATTCTCCCTCATTTTCTACCATGTGTTCTGTCTCCCTCTTCTACCTACGAAGGTCCACCAGGAGCCCAGAGCTTTACGAGGGAGGACAGCACTAAGGCTGGTGGCACTGAAAAAAATGAAGCCAGAACTGGAGCTTACCAAACACAACAAAAAAAAAGTCCCATTCATTTAAACGAGACTTGGATCAGTCTCTTGGCAACTGGTGTGTCAGACACTCAGCTGAAAACCAACTGCCAAAGTCAAGCAGGCGGCCGTGGTTCGCAGCCACACTTCTCCCAGGTAGCTCTGAAGGACACCAGCTGCTTCCCATGCCAGTTCTCAGGGCACTGGAGGGGACAGTACCCACCTAACTATCAAAACCTTGAACATTTTCCTCCTCTGAGGTTATAAACTAAAACCCATCACAGCTGTAACAGTGCAACTTTGCCTTTGAGATAAAATATATCCATGTATAAGGGATGACCCTTCTATCTCTTTCGTTCACTGTTAGGAGACGGTCTGCAACCATCTTTGACATGGAAGGTCAAATGTGTATCTCAGGTTTGTTCCCATTAAGGAAGTCTCTGCTCTTGAAAGTAGTAATGCAAAATCACTTAATTAATAGCTGGACCGAATATAATCTGTGGAAAGTATTTCTGACAGATGGTTTTCATTCTCTTTGCAAAGCCCAGTGTTTTCAGCTGTCTTTTACAGTTCATACCTTACTAGGCACAAAATCATTGAGATTTTGTCCAATTAGTCCTCATTGGCTCTTTTAAAATGTTTGGTATGACTATAGACCATATACATGCATCTCCCACACATGCAAATGATTCATAGGCTTTGTCAAAAATGTCTTCTATAAATGCAAACATTTGTGTTCTATCACTATATTTTGTTTCTACACAATGAAAGGAGACTTTAAAACATAACAGAGGATGCCATTAGAATGTGCTCAGTTGTGTGATCATTTGGCAAAATGGACAAATGTCTCCTAAAGAGTATGTTGAGGTTCCCCAAACAAATTTTACTGGTAACATAAGGCAGGTTGGAGTAAATTCCAGCCATGAAACTCTAGTTCATTAATTTTCTACACCAACTGTCTCTTGCTAATTCCACTCACATAATAAACAGCCTAATAAAAATATACTTTCCTTCTTGGTCTCCATCTGAGAATATTTATAGATGCTGCATAATATTGACAGGGATTTGGTCATTTTTTGGTGTGTTTTAGCAGAAAATTGAAAGAAGGGTTATACTTGTATCAAAATACAGGAGTGATATAGTGCTTTGTGATTCTAAGGTGATGTAATTTGTCTACTGCTGTTTCTGCCAACTGGTGACCAGACACTAGAGCTGACTTAACCAGTAAGCAGAGTCTACCATCTGGTGGCTGGAGTTGCTGAGTGTACATCCTACACATTCCTGCATCGAGATTCCAGTGGGACCTTTGTCACTGGTAGACAGCAATTTTCTCCCATAACTGGAGTCATGAGGCACCTCCAGCCTGATAATCTTGTCCCCATCAAAGATTTTTTTTTTGGGGGGGTAATTTGCATCTACCTCCATAGCAGATTTTCCAAAAAAATCTAGATGAACTTCTTGGTGGCTATTTGGCCACTCTTTTTCATGGAGTCTGATTAATACCTTTGTGCATAAAAATATTCCTGTCATAGTATTTGGTGTTAATTGATCCGCAAATTAAATTTTACGAAGTCATACTATCAGCCTGACCTGACAACTTTCTCTTTCCCTTGCTGTTCACTGTCTCTGCTGTACAAAGACTCATTCCCAGAATCTAATACATCACAATAGGAATTGCCAATGAAAGGTGAATAATTTTGAATGAATCACCACCCACGTCCACAGCAAATACAGCAATATTATAATTTAAACACACACGTGGACAAATTACCAGAGGTATTTATGTATATCTTTGACACACTGAGGGATAATCAAAGTAAAAACCAATAACCTTTGGTTAGCGATTAATCAATGTGTTACTTGTACTTCACGTTCATCAAATCACACGGTGATCGGCAGGGCCTGTATGATGTGAGTCAGATAAGACCTAAAATCTTGTTTATCTTTTCAGATATGCTTTAATACAAGAACAACAGAAAGCTGAAACTATCTTCACATTAGGTAGAGGACTGAAATGTCTGCAAATAATTTAAACCATATTAGCGTATGATAATGTTGACAGTAACAAGATAGGAATGACTGGAACAATCTAAACACTGAGGCAGTAAAGTGGCTTTTAAGTACCTAAACAAAAGATCACTGCCAAGCAAAAGGCATCCAAAAAGCAGAAAAATGTGTGATGTTCAAAAAAGATATAAAGGATGACTTCATCCCAAGTTTCTATTGTGCCTCTCGGTGCACGGGAGAGCGTTTTGCATATTCTCTTTTCTCTGCAGTGACTGCACCCGATTAGTCTCTTCAACACACAGTCTAACAATAGGAAATGCTATCCACAAAATGGGTTATTTCACACAATAAAAGAAAATCTTACTGAACTATCTTCTGAAAATGAATGTACAAAAGGCTATTAAACAACATGCATCTGGCAAGTCAAATGGTTCAGATGGCACACAAATAAATCCACATACTATTGCTGATTTCCAACTATTAAGACATCTGCTGAAAATCCTCCAGTTAATATGAGCACAAAATAGCTTCTTCCAGACTTGACTATTTCCCTTATCTCTCACGTATCCACTGAAGGAGCGGGGATCAATCACTGTCTATAACAACCAACTTGGTAGTGATTTCCCAGCCACGGTGGGCAAAGGCATCGCTCATCTGGTGCTGCTCATTGGGAATTTTTTTCCCCCTGGTTCACGTCCTGTCGCTTTCCAGGGTCAGATAAGCGAAGCCAAAATGTGCTGATTGTGATTCTCAAGAAATCCATCGCAAACCAAAGAGGCAAATTCTCTTACAGGGCTTTAAGTAGATGGAGTTCTGCTTAGGTCAGGCATAAGTAACCAAGAGAAAAAGACAGGAACGCCCGAGCGTACAAGTGGAAGAGCAGAAATCCCTCGGCATCAATGCCAGATCTTACTGCCTTAAGATTCATATCATCATTTCATGGTTAATGCCTGACTATGATATTTTGACAAGGAGAGGATCTAGACACCGAGGTGTAATGAAACTGATTAAAGCAATAACAAAGTCTTACAAAGCAGCATGCAGAAACTACAACTGAAAACTACTGTCATACACTTAGTAAGAGTCATTTAAGGACACAGACATTAGCAATGAAATGCTATCCATGCAAATACAGCCAAAAAAAATGAAAATATCCCCCCAGTGCAAGTGCCAGCCCTAACTCCTGCAGACCCTCACCATAGTATTGGTGATAGGAGGGACTTAAGGTCCACTTAAAAATTAGTGGGGTACCTTAGTTCACAGAGGGATGAAGCATTAAGAATAATTTTTGTCCTGCAGAAAGCAGAAGGGAAATTGCATGCTAGACATTCTACCTTCTCCCTCTGACAAGCTGTGGAAGGTTACTACAAATGGATAATTTAACATTTTTTTTTTTTTTAAGCCATACAAAGAGTATTCAGCACTGACTCTGACACTTCACAGTTTGCACACTTATCAGAGGGGTTACACTCCTATAGTCACCTCTAAAGGGATTTTTAGACACTGAATGGTGTTTCTAACGTGCTATACCTGTAAAACTGTTTGAATATAAAACTGCTGTCTGTAATTAGAGGAATTACATGAGTCTATGCTCACACCAGGTACCAGGTGGCTTCGTTTCAATCAGTTTTCCAAAGAAAAAGAACTGACCCAGTGAGGGTAAATGAACTTAATTTGACTCAGCAGAGAGAGACATCGTGGACCACTTACATTCCCTTTATTATAAGTACTTTCCTAATTTCATTGGAATAACTGGTAAATCTGTACATTTTTTCTCCAGGATTATTTAACATTGCCTGATTTATCAATCACAACCTATATTTATTCTCCTTGGGAAAGTTATAAGGCAAGTGTGGGCACAAATATGAGAAAAACTGGGTAGATTCTACTTATTTTCCCCAGGGAACAGGAAAAGTAAAGACAACTCTGGTCAGCTTGGCTTAGCACAAAATGCACTGTCACTCCAAAGCATCCAGGTGCTTAGGAATGTCAAGGAGCAGCCATATATTTGAGTCCTCCAGGTTCCCTAGAAACTCCTGCTGCCTCAGATATCTGAAGGAAACACAGCTAAGCAAGGATGACTAATGATAATTTTGAATTTTCCCTCTGAACTGTATTCTATTCATTAGGCTAAACACAGCAATGATATTTTTAAGGCTGTGAGATTTGCATCACAGCTTGCAATAGATTATCTGACAAGATAGTTGAACATTATAAAAATGTAAGGGGGAGTAGATGTAAAAGTGGGGAAAAGACAGAAGAAAGGAAAGGAGGAATCAAAAGCAAAGAGAACAAAGGAAAGAGGTTCACTGAGTTATTTATACCTCACAGTTGAGCAATAAAACATCGTTACCGTCAGTAACCTCCTGATAAAGCAGTTGGAGATGAATTAAGGAAGGTTCAAAGCAAGACTAGGAGATGACTTTACATTAATTTTGCTTTTAAAGAACATTTAAAAGGGTGTTGAGAAAGGCAAAGTATAAAGTTCATGGTACTGCTTTGTAAGACACTGTAGTTTGTGGTAAGACATGGCTGTGTCCAGACAATCTCTAACCTTTTTCTCTCATATTGAACATTTTTTTTCTCATCCTATTGCACTGAGCAACGTTGTTTATCCCCTCATTCCCACACCAGATTTGGTTTTTCCACCATAATCATAAAGTTTTTACTGCTACAGGCTCTACTTGGCCTCCACACTGGTGCACAACTGGGACATCGGTCATGTCAAGAGTGAAAGAGCAGAAGAGAAGAGCAGTGAGAGGGAAAAACTTCTTTTTGCCTCCCTTCCCCCCTTTTCCATATGAACATGATGACTCATTATGACAGAAGTGTAATAAACTTCTAAAAAGGCAACTACAAAACTTGTATTTTTTTTTTTTCTGACAGGCACAGATACATAAAAAAAAGCTCACACATTCAATGATATAGGATTAAATTATCCCCTGCCAGCTTTTGGGGCAATATTTAAACATTACATCCTACAATGAAGCTCAGTTCTAAACTGCTGCATCTGATTTATAGAGGTAAACAGCACAAACTCCAAGTGTAACAACACTGTAATGTCTTTATGTTGCAGCAGGGATATCAGTTAAAAAAAAAAAAAAGACCTTTTCTTTTCTTACTCTGACTCTAAACTGCACCAACCCCGGTGAGATGGAAATTACTCCAAGCTTTCTCCTCGGAAGAAACTTCTTGCCCTCTTCTCTTGGTTTCTGGTGAGCAGCACTGTGCTCCTCACGATCTGGTATCACTGACTCAGCTCTGAGGACCAGGATTAACATCAGGAACTTTCCAGCTCTGGGTGGAGGCACCAGCTCGCCGTGTGCTGTGGGAGAAGCTGCCCCCCTTGCACCCCCACTGCTCCCAGTTCTTCAGGCAAGGTTAAGTACATGTAAATTAAAACTGCAAGCTATTTTTGTATAAAGACGGTATTACTAATTTGTTAACTATGACAATTTCACACAGAAACCCTTTTGTTGGAAACCGAGTTTCTCATGTAATAATTAGCTGTGGAATATTACCCCAAACAGGTGTCTGTAGCCTGTCAAAGTCAGAACAGGTGATTTAGAATTAGCGTATTAAAAGAACTGTGAATTAGCGAAGCAAAAACGTGTTAATTTCTTGTTCCATCTGTTAATATGAATTCACTGCCAAATATTTTACTTTGTAGAACTGTGCTGGGATTGGCAAGAACATACACTATAAAAAAAAAGTTTAAAGGCCTGAATGTTTAAAAATCATGACATACGTTACTGCAAAAATAACTTCTACATTTGAGCAAGGTTTTTTCTTTTGTATCTTTTAAAACTTCACAGTGAAGAATACCATATAATCCACAAACTAAAGCTAAAAGCTCTCACACATACAAAAAAAATAATTTTAAGGCTTTCAAAACCAAGTCTGAATGCAGTGTCACAAGAAAATGTAAGGAAAATATTATGAATTGGCTTGGATAAAAACTACAATCAATGTTTTTATTCTGCCTTGAAAGTATTTAAATACTCAAGATATTTGAGATGTGAATAATACCAGTACTAAATATAATACTGGTATCTACCTGTAAAGCTCTGTCCTATCTGTACATAAGCAGACATCCCATGAACATCCCATTCCTCAAAATCTTTTGTGATAATCAGCATGTTATGAGCAATGGCAACAACCCTAAAACTACCTGCCTGACACGTCTGATTCTCCACAATGGTATTTATAGCAGTAGGAATCACATGTCTTTTTATTATAATCCCCACCTTCATGTTCTTCTCACTGGAAGCTGGAATACTCCTGAGCTAATGGAGAATCCGGAACATGTCTGGATGGTCCATATGACAAACCCACTGCAGAAGAAGTGGGTTTAAAGACTGATTTTAAAGAGTCTATAGTTCACGTTTGCTATTAGAAAAAACAATGTTTTTTATGGCTCTCCTATCTTTCAAAAAGAGAGAATATTTTTAAAGCATTTTAAGTATAATTACCCAGCAATGTATTATATATATCCATCAACTATTAATGAATATCAGGTATAAATGTCCAACTCCTAATATATATGACTAATGACTGCAATATATTTCCTAGTGTGAGTACTTCTCTACTTTTCTAAGCTTTGCAGGGAAGTGCCCAGTTTTGTGTTTGCTCCCTGCTGTCCCTGGTGCTTCTCTGACCCTGCACCCTTTAGAGTTTTAACAGCTGATTTCTTCTATCAGTCACCAGTTGTCCTGTCCTGGAGAACATCTTGCACAAGTTGGCTCATAGGTATGAACAACAAGATTATGGCTCCAGCCCATATTTGTATGATATCCAACTGTTTGAAGTAAATAATTTGCCCTCAGACTTTTTCCTGGAAGGTGAGGAGGTGCAGAAGCTCAGAGGAGGAGGGAGGTCATGCATTGAAGTGGATGAAGGAGAAAGCTAAGGATGTTGAAATGTATAGAAACCTCTCAGTGACCTGCATCTTGGTGCACTGCTCACCAAAAATACAGTTCTACAGCTAATCCTGCCAGCATTTGAGTCTCTGCTGTGCCAAGATTTTCCAAGGTAAGAGGAGGCAGCCAGCATTTTCAGGCCTGGCCTTCAGGGACATAAATCAATTTGCACTAAAATTGTCTTAGGAGACAAATATTGAAGTTATGGCTGCCCCATGCCTGGAAGTGTTCAAGGCCAGGTTGGATGGGGCTTGGAGTAACCTGGTCTAGTGGAAGGTGACCCTGCCCATGGCAGGGGGCTGGAATTAGAGGATCTCTAAGGTCTCTTCCAACTCAGACCTTTCTAGGATTCTGTAATTCTATGATTAAGCATTTGCTTTCCCAATCTAGCCCCTCATCACACGTCCTGATGCAACAAAATCTTTAGCTCTTTTCCTCAAACTTGCATTGCAGGACACCACCCAGCCCCCAGGCACGTTGCTACTTGAACATCTTTGCACAAATTGTATTTTCTAGCACGAAGAAATCACAGAGAAACCCATATTGCCACTTGGATTACAGGAGAGTGAGAAGATGCACACCCAATTACTGCAAAGCGTTCCAAGCAAAGCTTAGAGATACGCAGCAGGTTCTTAACTGCAAATGATATGATAGGTAGTTTCTCCTCCCTAGTTTTCTGCCACATCCAAGAGATTAATACTTACATGAATCATCTGTAATGACTAGCATAATTTAGGGAAGTGAATGAGATTTTCTGCATTATTTATATTATGAACTCACAAGAATATGAATGGCGGCTTATGTAAATTCAAACCATGTTTACAGTAGCAAAGTGCAGGGAAAGACTGCAAGGGTTAAGCTGATATTTCCAGGGTTGGAGCTCTTTGTATCAACACTCGATTGCTTATTGCTTTAGTGCTGAGTGATGTGAGTTACAGCCTATGAACTACATATGGGAAACTTTTATTGTTTTCCACATTTGAATGGAAAAATAATTATGTCGCTCACATCTTTCACATACTTAAAGTAAATGCATCAAATTCTTTCTCAGGGTGTGGGCCTGAATTCTTATATTTAAAAAATGAAGGCTGCCAAAGTTTTGACCTTCGAGTAATAAAGGTTATTTTTTTTCTTTCTTTCTTTTATTTTTTTAATGCTTGATAATTCAACCTAAATGTCAGCTTCAGCTTTAAAATAGAACACATCTATTTGCTCATAATATTTAAGAAATACAATGTCATTATGCTGTTATCAGTGGTAAAACATGTCTAATCTTGATATAGCATCACCTTTAACAAATGCTTGTGGGAAAAAACTAGCGAATGCATAAAACATTTTATGTAGTTTTAAAATATACAATACATTAAAGTTTTAGTTGACTTATCTGAAAAGACATATTTTTGGCACATAAATAAAAAAAGGCAAGGGAAGAACTTGTCAGAAGGCAAATAAAGTATGTAAATTAAATCAAAGGTAAGGCAGCTACACTTTTTGTATAAATAACTGTGTTAACAGATTTTTATGCATATTACAATATATTCAGATGTATTACTTCTGCAAAAACAAATTCGTTGCTTCTCTCCAAAAAACGGATTAAAACAATTTATTTTATAAAATTTGGATGGATAGGATAAGAAATGTAATAGCTATCTATGGAAAATAAATATAAAAATTATTCAAGCTCCATCTACTTTATGTTAGTAATGAGATGCACTTCATTCAAATTCCTTTCAATTGAAACAGTGCTGAGAAAGCAGGAACATGATTCTGTAGGAAATGATTTCTAATCTTCATGATAACATACCAATATAATACAATTATTTACAATTGACTAAGAGTTAATTCCAATAGTATAACATCTTTCTTGCAAAAATGTCAGCTTTTATTGATGAAACAAACTAAGAATAAAACATTTTTACTTGTAGTCTAACTGTGCTGTTTTTCATTCTGTTAACCAAAACAGCACAGCAATACTGTAAACAAAAAAATAGCATCAAACTGGCTGTGTTTGCATGATTTTTATCAAGAATCAGAAGCAGTAGAGGAAAGGGCTTTGGGATTTTTAAGGCATTAAAAACAGTCTGAGAAAATAAATGATTCTTTGTCTGTTTATTTGGGGGGGATTTTTTTTTAAGATATTGAACATGAATTCAGTCAGAAGACATCACCAGTGTCAATAGGCAGAGATCAGGTACCATTATAAAAATAATTGCAATTATGTTGCAACATTCATATTTTTAAATCCCAACTGTTTTGTTGTTTGTGGGTTTTTTTTATTTTGAAAAATTTATGTAAATAACAATTAAATAATTAACATTTAATCTTTTTCCCGTACACTGAATTTGTGATGTACATGGCAGGACTATTTTCACTGGAGTTTGAATACTATTTTACTCTCAGCAATTCTCTTGCCTTAGAACACTTCACCAGTAATGTATCTTAATACTCCTACAAAGTAAATATGGTTTCACTATTTCTCTGTCGTATAATCTGGGGGTATTGCTCAACATTGTCAAGCATGCTCTAAGTTACCAAAAATAACAGAATCTCTCTTTGCAGCTACAGAGACATTTGTGCAGCATTTTGAGCTCCTTTATCACAACCATCAACACCCTGACCCACCTGATCCCTCCACTCTGTGCACTTGTTTTACACTTATGATACAGCTGAAATGAGGATTCTTCAAGGCAGCCTGAGAGGAAAATTACAATAGAGTCCCAGACTGGTTTGGGTTGGAAGGGACCTTATAGATCCTCTAGTTCCACCCCCTGCCATGGGCAGGGACACCTTGCACTATCCCAGGTTGCTCCAAGCCCTGTCCAACCTGGCCTTGGACACTTCCAGGGATGGGACAGCCACAGCTTCTCTGGGCAACCTGTGCCAGAGCCTCACCACCCTCAAAGGGAAGAATATATCATATATATCAAATGAGAAGATAAATACCCAGGCTGTTTTGGTGTGAAGGACCACACCAGGTGTAGGCAGTGATGAGACAGTGCTGGCCTGAAGACCACTGATGAAGACTTATCTACTCTAAGGTCTAGATTTTTCTCCCCTCTTTGATTCTGCAGCTGTTTGAAAAGATAAAATTATTTTAACTCTTTTCTTGTGTCAAGGCCAAGAAAAAAGATAAAATGGTGTGCCAAGGCACAAAACCACAAGGAACTAAAATTCGGAACAAAAGCAGCTGCTCTGTCCAACTCACACGAGGTTGCCCTGCTGAACTCCTTCCACTAATATTTAAGAGCATGAACAAGTATGCCCTGATAAACAAAATACAGAAACTCTGCCTTATCTCTTCACATGGGCTGGCCCAAAGAACTCAAATGTTAACACAATAAAAGGAAACAGGTGGCTGAGAGAAATATCTTATATCCTCTAAAGCAGCTGCCTTACAAGAAATTCAATCTAGGTATGCCGAACAGGCTGCCTTTTCACCAAAGAATGCTTACACCAGGGATGCACAGTATACCTACTCAGGACATGCCTTATATCCAACTTTCTACCACCAACTGGTTCCCTTTGATTGGCACAATTTTGGCAGGTAATGATATTTGTATTTTTTAAGGAGAGTGTTTAATTTGTTTACAACAGGTGCTTACTTTCCATTCGCACAGAGGAGCCGTTGTTCCCCACGGCCCCGGGATACGACTGGAAGTTTCACGTTACTGGTGTTCTCCAAAGAGCACAGCAGGAGTGATTGAACTGACCTCCCAAGTTTCAGCAGTCTGAACTATTTGAAGTGCAGGATGCAGAATTGCTGGAGCAGGTTGGACTGTGTGAGAAAGGATCTGTGTAGGTGATGACTGACAGGACGTGCCCCTTGCACGAGGAGAAAAAAGGTTTTACCATGAAACTGCGTATTACCACTATAATCTCTGAATCCTCTAGGGCAGAATGGGAACTGGCACACAGGTAACAAGTATTTCCAACTATATAATTTAAAAGTTGAAATCTTCATTATGAAGAAAACCAATTATTCTGTTTAAACACCACTTGAAATCCATAAGATTTTGATATAACTCAAAGAGCTATTTATAATATTAACCATAAAACAACATGGATTTCTAAATAACCACTCTGCAACACCCCCCAGCCTAGAGCTTAAAAATATTAAATATCTCTAGCCTTTTATTTTGGTCCTAAAACATGCAGACTTAACTAAATCTGCCCTGGAAAGCATGGAGAATTATCTTTTAGATATGGATAGATACGCTTCAGACATGCACCTCTGCATAAAGAACTCTCAACTTTCTTTCTGACATTATCAATAAAGTATTTTCATTTTCTATTAAATAGAAGAATATATGTGAAATATATCACCATAAATCCAAATACATTTCTTTACAAATCTGCAGAGATCTCAGTGTTTATAATATCTGAGAGAAAACCTGCTTAAAGAGTTTCAAATCCTAAACTTATTATTGAATCCTTTGGAATTTAAGAAAAGTTGTGATACACAATGCTGGGAGATGGGTGTTTTTATGGGAAGTCCTCTCTCAACATGGTGCAGCAGCACATGGAAAGGCAGATGGAGAGGGGCTACACAGGTAACTAAGGATGGAAGGTGGCATAGGGTGGACAGGTACAAAGGAAAGAGCTCACTACTCTGTCTTTTAAGTCATTAAATTCATTTCTTCTTGGCATTGGTATGATCTCCATCCTACCCTCCCTGTGGTTGCTGTGATTGACAAAAAGTCTTTTATTATCTATCCTCTGGGAAAGGGGAAGGTGGACAATGGACTGAGCAGAGATTCTTGACAACATGCAAGTTATCGACTGACAGCCCTAAAATGCAGCAACATGTCTGTTCAGTAGAGGCTTTGTACACATCTGGAAAAATGTTATAAGTGAGCTGGAATGGTAAAGATTTTGTGGAATACCTTAAATACCCACACAGTTCACATTTTGTTGTGCTGGTTTTCACTGTGCCTTGAAAAGCCAGGTTTCTTCCTTGTGCTGTACACATAATTAAAGAGCAAATATAATTGTTGTAATAGCAAAATATCTGACTTTTTGAAAATAACTACTGATCATAGACAGAAGCTCTTAGCTGCAGCTGTTTCCATCATGACACTAATTCCCCATTCATTTGAATGGGGCTTAATGGTGCTGTCATAATAATCTTATTGTGACACCAATGGAAGTTCATGGAGACAATGCAACAATGTTAAGATTAAATAAATTGATGTCCCTACTGTGATATGTTTAGCATCGTATTCTGAAATTTCTATATTTGGGGAGCTTAATTATATAGAATTTATTAGTCTGACATATTAACCTCATTTTTATGGCTTCCTTGAAAGCTTCCAGATTTAATTAAATAATTCTCAATAGCTGCACAAGCTATTGCCTTCTCCTGAATGTATTCATGAGACCTCTCTGTTCAACACAAAACGTGGTGTCAGGTTGTAATGGCAAAGTATTTCTGGCATGCCATTGTCCTGTTGGAAATCCAGAGTCCAGCTGGCTTTAGTTTTTGTGTATATTACATTTGTGAAACCCCACACTTTACAGATGATTAATGAACCACTCTATAGATGGCTGTACAAATACGAAACCTGGGTTTGTGCAGAAGGACCCAAGTATATAGCAATAGGTGGAAGAGAACTTCATGAAATTGGAGAAACCATGTCAAATAGAAAAGAAACATGTAGACAGATTTTTGGAACTGACCACCGTACATATTATAAAAAGATACAGATCAGCCACTCAAAACTTTCGACTACAGAATTAACAAGCATTGTTTCCACTGTCAAAAATTTAATCCCATTTTGATTTTATTTCACATCTCTGCTTAAGCCTTGTATTGAAAAGCATATTGGATGTTAGCTCAATCTGTGGAAATATCAATTTCATAATCAGAATCTCAATATGGATGAACTTTGCGCTTCGCTTCTAAAATTAATAAGTTTCAAGAAGATGTAAAGGGAGCAACAAAGTGTTCCTGAGCCCTGATCCTTGTCTGTAACCACAGGTGCCTGCTCTCCCCAAGGCAGAGGTATCTCACAGCTTTTGACGAGCACTGTAATATTCCCTGTCAATTTTACATTCTGCTTGGCAGCAGCAGAAACCTGACAGGCATCAGCAGAGTGATTGGCAGTACCATGCCTGATAATGCGAGTCAAAGCAATTGGCAACAGCACCACTATCCCCCTCACAGAGTCCAGAATTTACTTATAATCTCATAGGTGACCTTTGGTGATACAGGCTGGAAGGTCACGGAGAGGAGATGACTTTTTATGTCCCTTAAAAATTATTGCTGGTGTGGTTTTTTTTTTCATTCTTTATTAGAAAGTGAACTAAAGCAGCCCCTGATCTGGGATATTTCAGCTGCAGATGCAACCCATATTATCTTGTAGGGGCTGCATGGCCTTGGATTAGAAACAGTAACCCTTTCAGGTGTTTAGTAACTTAGGTGATTTCTGGCCCTGTATTTACATCTTCGATTTCCCCAGCTGTAAACAAATTTAGGGAAGACTTTCTGGAAATTGTTCTCCAGATTAATCAGCTAACATTCACAGTGAAAGCTGAATAATGAAAGTCTTGCACACATTCATCGTCTCTTGATGCCTGTCCAGGATCAGTCTTGCACCTACAATTAGGTTTCCATGGGATCACAAAATTTTTGTCTGAGAGCTCAGTCATGAGTCTCTCTGCTCAAAATCCTCAAAGAATTTAAAATTTGATATCGAGCTCAGGTTGGGATAAATATTTAAATTTTAAAGAAGAAGAGGAAACGAACTTTTCAAGAGGAGCAAGGAACTAATTTATTTTGACTTGAAAAAAACCCCACACCAAATTCACAGAAAGGTTTGAGCTGATCTTCCCTACTTCACCCTGACCATCTACTCCTACCAATCCAGCTGTCCCTCCTGAACAACACCAGCTTTTCACTTGCACTTGACATACAGATGAAACACACATCCAAACCCATCCCCATTAAAGCACAGACGTAACATTTTGTTTAGATATCGTAACCATCGCTTCATGTCTTGGTGGTTTGTGCTCAGGAGCACTTTCTAAGTGTGTTTTAGAAAAAGCTGCTGTGGTGGAGGGAGAGATTTCCATCACTGGAAAGCAGAATTAAATTGAGAGAGATAACAGGACTCAGTAAAACACGCCTTGTGCTGCTGGCCTGCTATGCCAGCTCTCTGTTGATGTACCTAGAAACCAGAGTTTTTCAGATGAATGTCATCTAATGTCATTTTTCAAGCCCCTAAAGCCTTTTGTCCTCACTTTGCTTGTCACCAAGCAAGACCCTTGTCTGACATGACAGTGGGTTTGAATAAAGGCATTTATTATTCCAAAATATTCTGATCCCTTCAGCCTGCCCTTTCTTCATAAATATTTCTTTGTTGTTTTTTTTTTTCATATTACAATAAAATTAAAACAAGATGAAATCTCCCTGCATTTAATGTAGTCAAGCTTAGTTGGTTCCAAGAGGAATCTTTCAAGATTTTTTTTTCCCCAACTGCTCTTACTAAGCTGTCTATAAATTGGATTTGGTATGTATTGCAGCACCTAGGAAAACCAGGAAAAGTGAAGAATAGCTTAGTTTGAAGCCTGACCACTGCACATCCTTTATGCTTTCCTTCAGCCAAGGTTTATACCCCCTAAACTGCTGTGGTGCATGTTGCAATCCACAAAGATTTAAAATTCATCAAACAGACAAAGTGTACATTTAATACTCACATGAGGGAATACAGAATGCCTTTCAATACATCAAACTCCTAAACCTTTTACATCTTTCATTTTTAAGCTACATGGATTTTGATTTGTACAATTTTAAAAATATTCTGAAGCCTAGTCAATCTAACACTAAAAAGCACTGTTGCACAGTAAGAAATCAAGAAATACAATTCAGCAAACCTGCTATAGTTGGTCCCCAGGGAAGTTTTTTTCCAATTCTGTTTGTCATAGCCCAGATCCATCATGTCATGCTAGCCTAACTTACTACTTCTGTCTTTTTTCTTATTTTTTTTTTCTTTTCTTTCTCTTTTACCCTTTTTTGGCACACTCCAACTATTTTCTGTTAAACTAGTGCTGTCACAAGAAAACATATAAAAATGCTCTTTTGCAAACATACTGTTTGGTCTCTACTGAACTCTCCAGAGCCACGGATTTCTCTCACTGTCTTTATCAGGGGTGAATGTTGACAGATCACTGAACCTTACTGTCAGCGGTGACAGGCTTAAAGCTGTTTTGTGCAAGGTGGAGAAAAAACAAAAAAGGTTTCTGTGCCTTGCATCTAGAAGGTCCCTGATTTAACAACAAAGGCTTATGTTCAAAGATGATTAGCTTAAAGGCATTTCAGAGAGTTTTGATTGTAGCAGCAGTTGGGTGTCTTGCTACTGGGTGAAATATGTATTCCCCTGAGAACAAAGGCGGCAGCAATCCTATTCTGCTGAGATGGCAACTTTAATAATTCCATGTATTTATCAGTATTGTGTCAAGATCTTAAGGATTTTGCCCTTCAGGTGAAGTTGGAGGTAGATGGAATGGATACGGTGCTGAACAATCCAACTAAGATATACATGGAAAATGTCCCATAATGTCCCGGGGGAGAGATAGAAAAGATTCCTAAGTATCCGAATACACATAACATAGATAAATGTCTTCAAGCTTTACAAAAGGAAGGCTGAGCTTTCTACACTGGGCTTTAGCCTATGCATAAAGTGATGAGACCAGGTGTTTTTCCCCCATACAGAAATGCATGAAAAAAAAAAAAAGTTTTAATAATGTAAATTACCCAGCAGTATTTTCATCCAGAGGTTAAGCCAGAAAGAAAAAAAAAAAAAAAAGAATGCAGCTTAACCACTGAATGCATTGAAAATAATAACATGTCATATTCACTGTTGGGCCTCTTATAAAAGAAAGAAGAAACTTGAAATATAAATAATAGGATTTACTGAAAATAAAGTAATTGGAGGAATTATTGCAGCTGTAAGTAGTATGGGTAGGGCTTGACTGAGCACAGATACTCCACATAAACTCACCCAGAAGCAGAACACCTCTTTACCTTTGGGAACACAAACATTTTCTGTAAGCTCACTCTATGTGCCCATGGTCAGTGACACCAGGACGGATTTCACTGCCCCACAGTGATAATGGCCAAGAGGAGAAACTATCCATTTGGTGAGGATATATCTCTCTCTTCATGCGCTATCAGAGAGATGTAGGGGACTTGCAGGAGGAAATGCCTCCTAATTAATGATAGTTCAGAGCCTTATGAAGTGTGAAAGCCTGTCTGGAAGAATGTGTAGTGTAAGCATGATTCTGAAGGGCCCAGTAGTAGAGCAATAAAGCAATAAAAATGTAGGACTAACGTGCTGGACAGAGCTGGAGGTGGCTGGAGGAATTCTAAGATCAGATTTTAAAGTATTTTCATACCCTCAACATATCACTTTGAGCATTTATAAGGTCACACCAGGCCTTTTTCTTTCAATGCCTTGAAAACTTTGTATTTTAACAGAAAGTACACATTTTCCTTCAGATGTTTAGTCCATCAAAGCTGGTGAGTTCTTGGTCATGCTTCATTAATCAAGAACTCACGATGCTTCAGGAACTGCCATGGAGACAGGGTTATACATGACTTGACACTGCAGTGGTGGTATCAACCTACTAGTAGGCCGTTCATATTAGATATAATTTTCACTAGGATTTATGACATGTAAAGTTTCATATTATTAAGGTTTTTGAAAGAATTGGATGCCTATAATAAAGTATATCTTAATTCCTCTAAAATCACAACCCAGGGAAATGGCAGAAATACCAGAAAGAAACTTCGCTAATGCTGAAAGCTGCTCCACAGATTGATTTTCAAACATATCAGTTCGCTCCTGACATGTTTGTCTTATGCTGTGTCAAGTGGCAGAGCTGGCCAGGGTTGCTGAGCTGCCATGAGTGTGTCCCTCTCCCTCCCCTGGCAGCAGCTGTGCCCGCAGCATCCCCGGGTCCCGGTGCTGCCGGTGCTGCCAGGAGCACGGCTGAGCTGTGCCCTGGGATAGGAGGCACACGCTGGCAGGTCCTCAGTAGGCTGAGCATTTATGCAGATTCCATGGACCAAACCCCCTCATCTCTAGGATCAGGTCTAAAGAGACCTCTGTTTTCATTTCATGCGAGGTTTGATGATGATTAAACCCAGAACACAGTGATAAGTTCCAGAGTAATCATTTGTAGGCCAAAGTATTTTTTTTTTTGTCGCCTTCCTTTTCTTTTTTCCCTTTCCTTTTTCTTTTCTTTCCTCTTTCCTTTCCTCTGTTCTTCTTCCTTTCCCTTCTCCCTTCCTTTCCATCCTTTCCATCCCATCCTTTCCTTTCCATCCCATCCTTTCCATCTCATCCCATCCTTTCCTTTCCATCCCATCCTTTCCATCTCATCCCATCCTTTCCATCTCATCCCATCCTTTCCATCTCATCTCCTCTCATCCCATCCCATCCCATCCCATCCCATCCCATCCTTTCCTTTCCCTTCC
>JAWWLV010000183.1:3928001-3963770 GCA_035041135.1 Platyrinchus mystaceus
GAGGGGGATGAGAACTGGAGCAGGAGTTTAAACTTTTGTTTTCATAATGCAGGCACAATATCTCATGGAGCTGTCCTATACCAGCACAGCATCAACAGCCCTGTGGTCTGCAGAGGAGGCAGGAGATGGAAAAGAGTAATTTTCCAAAAGACAAGGCAAAGGAGCAGACAAATATGTGGGAGAAGAGCAGAATCACTGAAGTCTTGAGTAACTTTGAGAATAGCCTATGGTGTGAGAACTAGCTAACAGGATAGAAGAGAAGGCCCATCAGTTCCATGCAGATGTATCGATCCCATTAACTTTTCCATGGAAATGATGCCTTAGTGCTCACTGTGCACCCTGGAGACATAGCTGAGGCCCACACAGCACCTTGCATGTTAGATTGCCATCTCTGAAGTAACACACTGGGTAATAACCAGTTTTGCAAATCACAATTCCTACAAAGAGAAAATGCTAACAAATGGACGTGTCTGTGAAAAAGAAAATGCTGGATATAGAAATCAGCAGAGCTGCCTGCTAGGTATGCTCAATTAGGAGTGTATATATGGACTTTTCTAGAAATAGCTTTAGTCACGCTCAACCCTGCTGCTTGTACTGTACTTCTGCCATACAGATTAACTAAACACAATCTTAAAGATGCAAAAAAACCTGTGATTTGAAAGTTCTGACATAAACAGTCCCTGAAAAAGAAGAAAACAGAGCACACATTGTCTATGCCATTTGTGAGCCAGTGGATCTAATGGTTCACTTACTTTACAACCTGCTTTGGAATAATTTGGCACATCTCTAATTTTAACAAGCTTCAGTGGGATTAGATAAAATGCAGACTTTGTTTACATCAATTAACACTCAAAGAAGTACAAAAGAACTTGTTAACTGCATTTATGAACAAAAAGTAACAGTGAGAGTTTGTCTAAACGAAGTTACTGCACGACTTGCTCAGATTGGCACAGTTGTCTCTGGAAGACTAAAACAAAAAACCCAGGACCTGAGCTGCATTCTCAAAGAGGCAGATGTGTATTTTTAATTACACCGGCAGATCTAATCGGCGTTTGTGATAACTGCAATACCAGGTTTGCATACATCGGATTCAGAGATGACTGCTCCCCTCCATGGGCCATGTACACATTCACTGAGTCAAGTGGAAAACCAAAACCATCGTAGCCGAGTTGACAAGCACGTTGGCCATTGCTATATTATTATTCCTGTTTCCAATTATTTTGCCCCATTGCTATATTATTATTCCTATTTCCAATTATTTTACCTTGACTGATTATAAGCACATTCTTCTCTACGTGCTGCAGAGCTGGAAAGAAAACGTGGATGACTTCAAACCCAGCACTAACCATCCTCAGAGATTATAAATGGACACATCATATACGGCTCATAAAAGCTTTTCAAATAGTAATTATATTAATAAAGATACAGAGAGGGAAGGAAAAAGCAAGTAGAAGTAAGAGTTTAAAAAGTGAGAGAAGGAGAAAGGTGCATTATAAAATATACTATACCATGCCTGTAGTATACAGTCTATGTCAGCTAAAACCAGAAAAATTCAGGATTTTTTGGTCATAAATATTTTGCCCTCTACATCACATCATTCCCATAGACCTGCGTGTTCAAAATTCTAAATAACACAACAGACACCTCCAGAAGTTGCTGGGGTTTACTGATCACTCAGGATCACTCAGGATCAGTCAGTTCTAAGCTTTCTGTTCCCTGCTCGTGTGGGGTGAAATGCGCTGCCATAATTTTTCATCTTTTCCAATTATTAGCTCAGGGATTCATAAAAAAATGTTGTCACCTGTTCTTAGTTACATTTGCTATGTAGCCAAGAGGCCTGGACACTACAAACATATTTTTGTTACTCCAATAACAGGCCATTTTAAGTAGAAGTGACTCCCCAAGTCAGCAGAGTTGATCTGCTCACACACTCTCAGCATTGCGAGCACCGGTTGGTCATTGCTGTGCTTCCACTCCCGGAATACTGCAACTTCTCCCTCCTAATATGACAAAATTAACTCTTGCAACCTAACAACCAATCCACTACTATACTAACAATGGCAAAAGGCATCTGGAACAGCCTGGTGTGCTCGAGCATTGCGGATCAGAGCTCTAGTGAACTGCAACAGCAAATAGACTCAATTCCTTCAACAGTTCCTGCGTTCCTAAACTTGCCGTGGCACACAAGCAGAGCGTGACTTAACAGAGCTCAGACGGGCAAGGAAAAGCAAGGAAACAGTCTTTAATCAATGCAGTCACACTTGCTGCATCGCAAACATCATTCCTTAAGGTAGGAATAGTAAGGAAAAAAAAAAGAATGTATTATTTTTCATGGAAGTAGAATGATGAGAATTCAACAGCAAGAGAAATTATACAGCATCAAATGTAGCTCAGACACAACTGATTTTTTAATTTTTTTTTTTTTTTTAAATAAAGAGTAAGGAGTGAAAACTTAGCAAAGTAAGAGAAAGGGAAATGTTCCTCTGAGATGAAGAAAAACAGACTATGATAAAGGGTAAGTAGAAAAAAAATCCTCAAACTTTTAAGTGTCCTTATGGCATTACGACCATCATGGTTTAAATTAAGTATTATGAATATCACATAGACCAATGAGCATGTTGGGATGTGGAGTCTCTTTTTCTACCTCCCTACAAATGGTAGTTGCTGATACCATGGCAGCCCAAACAAACAGTCATGCACACACTTAATATTCAATTAATTGAGTTCATAGAGGTTACTTGTTATAGCCCATAAGTATTAACATAGATATCTGGCTATGTCAGAGAAACACGACTCCAAAATCCTCTCTAAACAAGATCAGCTCTAAATGCAGAATATCACAGCACATACAGATTAATTCCTGATAGGTATCCAACCCCTGGACAATCTAATAGCAGCTTATCATTGATTGCATGCTACACAACAATTTAGGCTTTGTTTTCCATTAGTAAACACCTCAAATTACATGAAAGGGAGAAAAAGTTCCCCAGATACAAGCATTAAATATTTATCAGCCTTATGTCTGCTCAGTCACCACTCGTCTAAGAAAGTCCATTAATTAAATACCTTAGAAACGATTAAAACACTTCTTTAGAACTTATTGGCACCTGTTAATTCACTGACCCTACGAGGCTATGGCAGTAAATGTCTCGTTTGATTGCTTCTCTTACCAATAAATCAGCAGCTTAAAGACAAAGGAGACATGATGCAACTTTATGTACACAACATTGCCTTAAAACACAAAAGCCAGTATCTAGAGGCAGAGAAACAGAGCATTTATGTAGACAGGGCAGCACAAATAATCTATTTAACCTAATCTTTTAATTACAGGAAACATCTCGTAGCAAGACATACAAGAGCAATGAAATGACCCAGAGCTAGAAATCAAGATGATATATTTGTGCATGTGAAAGTAACACCAGTAGAATTCATAAAAGAAAACCTCCTTGGGCATTATTATCTTTCCATCAGGATATACTGTCATTACATCGAGAACAGGGGAAAAAATGGCTTAAAATATGTTATTGAAATACAAAAATGTAAAATACAAGGGAAAGGAAAAGAAAACGAGAGCAGAAAAAGGTAAAATTAGAGGGGGGAAAAATGCAGGTGAAAAGAAATCTCTATTTGAATAAAAAAAGGAGCAACTTAGGGCTGGGGGAAGTTAAAAAATAAGGGACAGACCCTAATAGCTTGCCATAGCACAGCACCTACTCCACTACAGAAGCTGCAATGATTTTTGGTGTCATTATTCACTCAGTAACAAACTATTCAGCAGAGAGGGGGGTTCAAATCTGGCCCTGCTTGGGCAGTATGCAAATCTTCTCCCACTCCTCTGCAAGCCTTTCAGGATAGCTGGCAGAGAGTCCCCTGAAGAGTCCTGGCAATGCCACACTCCGCGGTGGGAAACGAGCATCTTGCAAAGAACCCCTGAGATCCTCCTACCCCCTCAAATCTGCGCGAGTGGAGAAGTGTTGCCTGGAAGGGGGAGCGAGACAGAGCGTGTGTGTGTGCAGGAGAGGGAGAGAAAACAGTGCTTGTAATTATAAAAGAGTCCTGAAATACCAGGAGATGGAGATAATAATTGGTCCTTAAAAAAAAAAAAAAAAAAGAATAAATTGCACTCTCCTCACTGTATATAATGTTTTCTCCTTTCCCATTTGTATTCTGACCCTTTGTTCAGATCCTTTACCTTGCTACATTGAAGTTATTATGGAATATTTGAAAAAATTGGCTTCCCTTCCTTTGATCTCTACTATTGGATTACATTCTTCCTACTCCCTTTAAACAGTTCTTCACTCCCACGTTCATTTTCCCCATTTCTTTGTTTACATTCAATTTTACCATATTTCTTCACACTTTTCTACATGGGTAAAGTCTATGTTATGTTCCAACACACATTACTCTCTCTCATTCCTTACTTTGCACTTTTTAACTGATCATGCAGAATATTTGTTTCCAGTATGACAACAATAAAAAAAAAGGAAGAAAAAGAAGAAAAATGTATTCAATGCTGAAAACATGTTCCTTTTCACTCCAACTGCAGCCCTAGCTGAATTGTGCTGCCATTGTTTTCCAACAGAACTTGCATTTCCAAACTTGGGAATTCCCATCAGTCTGTCTGACAGAATTTTCCTGTTTTTTCTCAGAAGGTGTGCATTTTTCAAATGCCAGTAACATACCACTGCAGAATTTCCCAGGAGTAACAGCTTGGTTTGCGGGACTCTTATTTAAAAGCCTTACTTCCAAGAAAGTCGTTTGAAACAGAAGAATCAAAACTGATTATTTACATTCTATAAATCAAAACAAAACTACAACCAATGCATTTCAAAACATTGCTATAATTATTTTCTACAGGCTGATAAATTGCTGGACATACTTTCTTCAGTACTGGTTGGCAATTCTTTGAGCATTAAGCACAGTGTTTATTTAATTTTAGATTGTGAGTGTAATTATTAAAAGTGTGATTCCAAATCATTAAAAAAAAAAAAAGTAGACAGGGAGGAAAAAAAACCACAAAACAAACAACAAACCCAACACATAGGGGGGCATATTTCAGCTCCATTATAGTATTTTTAAAATCCTGTCTGTGGTATGAAAGGGTTGACTCTGCCCCAGAGGATGGAGGACCCCAGCTCCAGCAGGGACAGAGCATCCTGAGTCAGGTAACAAAGGTCCAGGCCACAAAAATATCCACTATGCAAGTTTGGGGTTAAGAAACTGCAGCTCTCGGGAAATCTCTTTCAACAATCCTGACTCCATTCATTTAATTATACTAAAATGAAAGAGATGTAAAAATGTATTTACCCCACTCAACGTGTTTAGAAGCATCTTACCCGAAAAGATAGGAAATAAATACTGAATTAAGTGTATTTTTGCTTTAAAATCTGTGCACCATGACCCTTCTTTCTCCTACAATAAAAGTCAGTAGATATTATAATCTGCAGAGAGTCATAACACAGTATTCAAAGCATGGTGAAAATCAGTTCTTATCTCTGACTCCCGTGTTCACACCCAAAAGTTTCCTTTTGTGGCCTCTCAAACACAAGGCTGTGCCTTTGTGCCAAGGACCACCTCACACAGACTCTGCCCTATCAGCTCATAAAGAGAGAAACAGAAGTGTGGGACTATTTATACTTGCAAAAAGGTGTAAGATCTACCCCTGGTGTAAATTAGGAGAATTTGGGTGAAATTAGTGTATTGGCATCAATGGAGGGAGGTCTCGTAACCCCCAGTCAAAATCTAATGTATACAATCTATAACAGGTGGCCCTGGACTGTGAGAAAATATGGATGGAGTGGGAATGGACTCTGTTGCCACAATCAAAAAAACCCCACAAAAAAAATCAAATAAACAAAAAAACCATTCAATCCATCATATATTGATTTAAGTACTGCAGGGTGGGATATCGAAATAGATATTTTGTTCTTTCAATCTCTTGCTCCGTGACACCTGCTTTGTTTCCTCCTTTTAACTTCACCAGGCGTTAACAATCTTTCTGAATTAATTCAAGACAACTCTGACAGCATGTGATTCAAAAATATTCGGTTTTAATTGTGGGGGTTTTTTTTCAGCAAAGTAGTGGTCGAGGCACAAGTCTGCTTAGTCTGCCTGAGAGTTGGGCATTTGGTGGTAACAGGTTATTTCAACAGCTCAGGGTAAAAATCGCATCATTCACTTAATTCCGCAGTATCAGTGCAATTCATCTCAGTCCACAACAGATGACATGTTCAATAGAATATGTAAAGTATGCCTCCACCTAGTGATGATTATGTACAAACATTAAAAAATAATAATAATTCTTATTACTTAAGGGAATCAGAATAATTGGCTACCATTTTCCTAAATTAAAATGTGCTCTCGTGCAAATATTCACTTACACAAATGCACACTTTCCCTCATGAAAACTTAGTTTAAAGCTCAATCTGTGAAATTTTACCTGCAAGCTCTGAGTGGGGGAGGACTAAACACAGTCTAGGTTTTAAGTATGTTGAAATTTTAAATAGTTCTGCATTTGTAACAACTGTGACTATTATCAGGACAAAAAAAAAAAAGTAATTAAGGATGGCTGATGTGCTGATAATTTTAAGTGTTAAAATCATCTGATAACTTAAGTTCAATATTCTATTTCTAAATGAAATGGTAAGCAAGCCATATCCCCTCTTTTCAACTTTGTTTGCCAAAGAAAATGTTTGCTGAACTTCTTGGATTGTTGTGTTTTACAGATGCAATTGCAGATGTAATGGCATTAAATTCCTAGGAATTTATTTATCCTCAATCAGAGAAAAGGTTAGGAAAGGAAAAATAAAATTAATAACTCCCCCCATCCCCCAAACAATAAACCTCCTAATATTAAAGAAAATCCCTAACTCTTTGGAATTCAAGAAATCCAGCCCCTGAACTCATGATCAAATTTTTAACAACTCCCATAATCCATATAAAAATATAATTGGGATCAATTGGAGGCACATCTCAAAATCAATAAACTTGAGGGGGAGGTTCGAAAAGTCAGGATCCCCTTGTGGTGTTTGTTGTTGTGGGTTTTCCTTTCATTTGTACCATCTGGAAACCACCTTAAATGTCTTCTCAGGCTGACTAGGTTTGCATTACCATTTCAAAAAGTCTCCCCATCCCATTAGTGGTCCATGAATCACAGTTTAGGAATTCCTGCTCTGCTGAACACCAGAGGTGTAGCATCTAAAAGAGAGGGCAGGTCGCTGTTTCCACTTTTCCCCTCGCATTTAAATTGTCTCCTATTGTCCGTTTAACACCTTGAAGCACCCAAAAACATCCTTTCCCCAAAGAAATCACTCCTACACAAAAAAATGTGGATCCCAAGCATCTCGTCTGGCATCCCTGTGCACACAAATTCGGAGAGGACAGCCAAGGCTCCTCGTACCCAGCCAACTCCAAATATCTGCCTCAGTCATTAAAGAGAAACACAAAAAAAATGGAGTCAAGTGACTTCGCCAAGATTTTAAAAAACGTAGTGGCTGAACACAGAAATACCAGCACCAAACATGTAAACAAGTCAGATTTGATTATCTCTGAGTTCATTTAGGATTCATTTTTCTCCTTTTTTTTTTTTTTTCCCCCAAGAGTTTGATAAATTAAGGGAACATGTGCAATGTTTGGGCACATATCAAGACAATTTTTTTTTTAGTATTAACTTACATTAAGAAGTTTAATTTTAAATCATAATTCTTTAAAATTAATTTAACTGCCTTCACTCAGGAGAAGCATTAAACCTTGAAGTACTAAAGAATCAGGAAATCCAGGCTCCTTTCCCATTTCTACAGTTTCTTTTCAGTTGTTGATTGTCAGGATTAGGAAAACATAATTTCCTTCATATTATGAGTGCACAAAACACAGAACCAAAAGCTTCACTCACATTAGAGGGGCTTTATCAAGTTCACTTTACTGGTTATCCGTGACAATAGATCTCATTACATATTTTAACTTTAGCCAACTTGTCCTTACAAAGCTATTTACCTTTCCTATCAGCTGATCAGAGTATAATCATCATTTTAACACATAAAACTGCTACCACATGCATAATTTAGAGAACACAGGTTTATGGAGGTATTACTCCTTCCTAAAAATAATAATTAAAAAGATATTATTACATCATTCAGTAGCCAGCTAAAATAAACATTAGTTATAGAATGATTTGGGTTAGGAGGGACTTTTAAAGGTCACCTAGTCCAACCCCCCTGCCATGGGTAGGGACACCTTCCACTAGAGCTGTTAATAGCATGAACTGCTCAGCCAGGCAGTGATTTGGGCTGAATGATGTTAGAAAAATGATCAGCGTCATGACAGTGGGGGCAGAGTGACCTGCACCCTGTGCCCTGCAGAGCTGGTGATCCACGGGGAAGGGCAGAGCCCTGGTGCCACTGGACACAGACTGCCCGCATCCCTTCCTAAATCTCTTCCCATCCCTTCCCGCATCCCTGCCCGCCCCGCCGGCTCGTTTGCTGCCCACGAGATGGCAGCAATATGTTTATGAATAATGCAGCAAGAGGCTGCAGCCCACTGCCATTTCGAGCTGCAAAACGCCGCTCGCGTCCTCAGCTGTAAAACAAAATAATATCGCAACCCCCCCCCCCCCCCAGCTATCCGACCCTCCGTGAATTCAGCTGAAAAACAACGGGAAAAACAAGAGGCTCCGCTGCCTGGATTGATTTCTCATAAGGGTTGGTGTTATACAAGGCACAAGGTGCTTCTTCTGCACTCACATGTTTGCCCAGGTCCTTGTGCTCAGCCACGCTTCTGTCCCTGACAAAATTATGTCACACGCACATTAAGCATTAACTGCTGTTATGTTTTATTTCTGCAACGAGGAAAAATGCCTGTGGCTCGAAATAAATATTTTCTTTTCTGATGGACAAATAACATCTGCACTTCTGAAAGCTGCAGCGTGGCTGTCACGGGCTAAGTGATTCATATAATTTCTTGAGAAGCACATGTATATGAGCACACACAGACACTCGTACCTATCACAGTCACTCACGGATCAGCACCACCACCCAAAGAAAGATGGGCTCTTAAAAAACTGTAGTGAGCTATTATAACAATCATTTTTAGCAGGCAGACCTCTATGTACACATAGTGTCAGATCTGGGGAATATGGGTTGTGCACTTTTTTAAATCAGCCTGATTTTTAACAGGAAATTTAGGCTTGCTTTTCAATTGGATTTTGGAGTTCTCTGGGATTTAGTGAGACCCCAGGCTGTGGTGGGTTGTAGGAGATGGTTGCCCCGATGTGTCACAGCCTGCAGTGGGTACCACAGCAGAGGGGATGTGCAGTGCCACAGGCAGCATCACCACAGCACCCTGCCCAGAGCAGCTCTTGCTTCAGCCAGACTTTCAAGCCTTTCCAAGACCTCCATGAGCTGTTGAAGTTACACTTCTCAAGAGATTTATTTTTATGAATTTTTTTGTTACAGACAATAATTGGGGAAAAAAAGGAACTGTCTAGCTAAGATCATATTTAACTACAAATCAACCAAAGTTTTACTGAGAATTCTGAATCTTCCTTCGAGAAGCTGTGTATGACAAAATGCTACTTGTTAGGAGTGGACTGCACTATTTCTGAAAAGTAATCACTTTTTGACATTATTTTAAAAATTGTGATTTTTTAATTTAATAATCATAAAAACTACTACTGTCATAATTTTATAGCCAGAAAACACACAAGGGCTTCCTGCCATGATTGTTTTGTGTTACCCCAAAGCATACACAGAAACCACAGAAAGTCAGAGAAATAGATTAACTGTAACTTTGAGGCAGCTTTACCTTAATTACTCAGTTTGTCAGTTTTATGAATAAAGTTGCTCTGCCTTGAAACCCTTGCAATTCCATGGAAGAGGTTAAGTAGATAGAGAGGTTCCTTGAAATTCTAATACAGAGGTTGAAGTTTCAGTTTCCCAAACTCTTTAAATGTACACCATTGTCAGTTAAGTCTTCCTACTCATACCTTGTCTATTTTCAAACTGTGTATGGTTTGAGCGTAAAAACCAAAAATGTTGGTACATATTATAAAAAAAGTTTTATCATTTTCCCTGAATTATCTTATACATATGAAATCCATGGCCTTCCTGCTTGTATGTTCCTGTCCTTGGGTGTAAAGCTTTTCTGTCA
Source organism: Platyrinchus mystaceus (assembly GCA_035041135.1). Lineage (NCBI taxonomy): Eukaryota > Metazoa > Chordata > Aves > Passeriformes > Tyrannidae > Platyrinchus > Platyrinchus mystaceus. The sequence continues at coordinate 3,938,145 of JAWWLV010000183.1, forward strand.
CTGCTTGTAATGACATGAGTCCCTTTCTCAATCACAATTTTGGAGGGAAAACTGGCTTTACTACCTGACTTTCCTTAGAAAATGAATCACATCAAGCATTTCTGTGCCCATGTTGACAGAGCAACCTGAATTTCAGTTCATTTTCCATGTTCCCTCTTTGGGCTAACATGAATAACATCAACTCTGAGAGTGAAACACTGGTGAGGGAAGGCAAACACACTTGTTCCCCCAGGATGGTCAAAGCCTGACCATTGCTCACCCAGTGCTTCTGAAAGAAGGGTGAAAATGCATATTCCATAGCTTACATGAGTGCCCCAGTTACCAGGCTCTTGCTTATTATGGATTAGATGAGGATCTTTTGTTTTCTCAGTGCTTCTGCCTGTTGTGTTCTTTAATAACCTCAACACCATTTTTAGTCTCAAGAGCAGCTTGAGATGCTCACCATCAACACAGGTAAAGTGATTACCATGAAATCTGCCTTTTTCATACTCAAAAAATAAAATAATAAAATAAAATTACCAAAGATCTCTAAATGTCTCTCTTTATCACCTTCAAATGTCATATTAATGTCTTTAGAAGGCAAAATGACTTCTCAAATGTATAACATTTAAAATTCATATGTGTAATTGTCTATTTTCTGCAAACTTGCACCACAATCAAGGATGTTTTCTTCTTACACTATGTGCTCTTACTTTTTTTTTTTTCTGTTTTAGTCACCAATAAAAAATCTGCATACAAATACACAATGAAAACATATCTCCACTGCAATTACTTATATAAAATCCTGCCTGATTTTGCATATGATGACCACTACTGGTATAACAGCATATTCCAAAAGCAAAGGTTGTGATCTCTATGCTTGAGACCCCAGAAAATTTGGGGACTTGAGTAAGGCAGTGAACTAAAGAAAGGATAGGTTCATTCATAACTTCTGGTTTAAAAGCAACAAAAAGATAATAGGATAATTAATAAAGAACCTATTTTTCAACAGAAGCAAATCTGAAGTGATTCCAAATGTGTCCACAGAACTACACTGTCATAAAAGGAGAAGAAAAGTCAGGTCCCATAACCCTGGAATCAATATAATGTTGGCTGCAATTTAAAGTGTTGACCATCTACAGCTTTTTTACATCTGCATTTTGTATGTATTTCTGTAAAATACATTAAATCTTATGTGGCATTTAAAACTAAAGAAATTAAGAATAAAGAAAACAATTAAAAAAAATGCATTCACAGGTTTGTTGGATTTAGATTACAAAAGAAAATAGCAGATATATGGAGAGGTCAGAAGATTTTCTGCATCTATTGATTAGGCCTTATTGAATATTTTGGCAGGAGCTTTGCTAGTAAGGTCATTAATGAGCCAATTAGAAGAGAGAACTAGAAACAGAATTGAGAAGCCATTCCACACTGCTGTGTTCAAGATCTCCCACTTACATCAATAAAAACAGAGTACTTATGTAAAAATCACAGAATTCTGTGGGTTGGAAGGGACCTTAAAGATGGTGTTCCACCCTCTTTGTCGTGAGCAGGGACACCTTCCACTAGACCAGGTTGCTCCAAGCCTTGGACACTTCCAGGGATCCAGGAGCAACCACAGCTTCTCTGGGCAACCTGTGCCAGAGCCTCACTGCCCCCACAGCCAACAATTCCTTCCCAATATCCCACCTAACCCTGCTCTCAGTGTGAAGCCATTTCCCATTGTCCTGTCACTGCAGGTCCTTGTCCAAAGTCCCTTTCCTGCTCTCCTGGAGCCCTTTTAGGCTCTGGAAGGGGTTCTCAGGTCTCCCTGGATCCTTCTCTTCTCCAGGTGAACCCCCCCAGCTCTCCCAGCCTGGCTCCAGAGCAGAGGGGCTCCAGCAGGTTCATGTCCTTATACTGGGCATGCCAGAGCTGGATACAGTGCTCAAAGTGGGGTCTCACCAGAGCAAAGCAGAGTAGGAAAATCACTCCCCTCAACCTGCTGGCCACACTTCTCTTTAAGATGATGAAGATAATTTCTTGAGCTTTTTTTTTTTTTTTTTTAAACTAATTGTAAGTTTATTATTTAAAGAACCTGTGGCTGACACCACCTAATAACTGTGTGATGTGGCCAAGTCTTTTAATTAGGCAATAATATATTCAGGTTCCTGGGATTGAAATTAAACCCCAATCACAGCAGTAATGTCCAGAAGTGGAAAAAAATTCTGTACAGGTGTTTTAAATTCACAACAGGCCCATCTAAGGCAACATCCTCCAGCTGCTGCTAAGGACCACCAGAAGATTCACATCCCTGATTGCAAGGTGGCTTTTTCAGATTTGTCTCATCTATGCAGCATTTATATTTAAAAACACACAAAGGAATCCAAATACCAATCCCAACCCAAGCCCCTCCACATCGCACACTCAGCGCTTCCTCTAGAGAGATCACGGAAACAAAAATGATCCCTCCCATGGCAAAAAGCTGGGACTTAAACCATTCCTGGGAGGCATCCAGATACTATCCTGATCCTCCAGCATGTAGAACAAAATAGCTTATCATTCAAATTATGCGCTTGGACAAAGCTGGACAGCTTCAAGGACAAGGGAGTTACCCCAGATCAGTGCCATAAATGTTATTATATATGAAACAGCTGCAAGATAAATTCTTTCATATTACACATAGGTGCAGTTGTACTTTCAGCTGTCTCGCTGTTGAAATACTGTAGGTTTTACCCAGCTTTCTCTATTTGTAAAATACACTTAGTTGCACATGAATGAGTAACCCCTTCCAGCTGCAGTGTATTGAAACAAAAAGCAGTATCACACCAGATCTGTGGCAAGAGCCCAGCCATAGAACTCCAGAAATTCTTCATATGAAACCTTCCTGAAAAATGAGCTTGGTAAAAAGGGAAAAAATATGACTAAAGAAACCAAAAAATGTCTGTTGGTTAAATGAATGGTGTAATTAAAAGAACAAAGCAGCTTCAGTGATTCTAAATATGCTCCGCGTGACCTTTTTTGCACTTTTCACCTCTCTACTATTTTTCCTTTTCTTTCTTGAATGGTCTGAGAGTAATCTTCCAAAACCTCTTCAAGGAAACAGGGTACAACCACAAAACTTTGTGCCAATGAAGCTCCAGAGCTACACATTCAGAGGTTGAGAGAATGTCTTCCACAGTGTCTGGGCTGAATTTGAAATTAAAAATCTGCTTCATTTGAGTGGAGGTTGAATAAAATGAGAAAGAATAAGATCTGCTTGAAAAGTTTACTAGAAGCAGAAAATATGGAATATTAAAAGAAAAAAAATCTGCAAATTAGCCTAGTTACTGGTGTCTCAACAGACATATCAGTACTCATTGAAAAGCAGCCCATTAAGTTATTTTCCTTTTTGATAAACCATATCAAAATGCACCTACACAACATCAAACTAAGCCAAAAAAAGGCAAGAAGAGAATGACAGAGTGACATAGGCGCTGTTGCTGCTCCAGTTGCTGACTGACAACACTGCCATCCCTTAACATGGTTTTATTTAGTTATTACAACCATCTCTCTGTAAATGACACTTAGGATTATTTAAGATTATGTTGTAATCCTTTTAATCCTCAGTGCTTTAAATTTCAGGCTAAACACCAAAGAGCAAACTAGCACTTAGCAGAAATATTCAAAGCATGTGATTTGAACATAAATCTTCTTTTATTCACCACTCCTCCGATGAAGACCTAGTGTATCACGTCACTCAGCCAGCAAGAACAAACAGCACAGAATCTCACTGCAAAATGCCACCTTTCCCTATCATGTGAAGATGTTTCTAACCAGGTCTTTTCCTTGGTGCCAGCTATATCATCAAGAAAATAAATGAAGGGAAATCAGAAGGTAACATATAACTTGTACACATTTTCTGTTACTGTTAAGGAGAAGTTGAGAAAAAAAATACCCCACATAATATGTTCATCAAGAACAGAAATAGATTGCACAAATTGGATAGTGTGAGACAGATCAGACTTATCCTGTTAAACTGGGAGTAGCTCAATTAAAAGGAGGGGAGTAACACTGCTGAAAACCTCGTGATCAAGACCAGAAACCCAAATCTTCCTGCCTGAATATCATTTACTTGCAGTTTCCTCCTTCTTTCCCCCCCTGCATCGATCATGTTTCCAATTAGTTTTCTTTATGATACTCCTAAGCTCTATCTCCTTGTTACCATCCATTAACTGTCATAGGGTTAGATTTTAAATTCAAGATTTCCTACGTTTTCTTCAAACCAAAATTTCAATAGTCATTTTCTATTTCTAATCTATAATTCATGAACTCAAATTGAACACCCTGGCTAAATCAGACTCAAAATTCTTCACCTACTCCTAATAAAACACATTAGCAGAAAGCAACCATTGCTCTGTTTGAATTAGGAAAGGAGGTTTTATTAGTCAGAAAGTAATGAAACAAAACCCCACCAACTATGCTTTGAAGATATAAACAAACTATTTATGATTTCAGAGTTAAGCAGCTAATGCATTTAATCAAATACCAATGCAATGCATCTATATTTAGGTCACAAAAAAATAAAAAGAAAGATTAAAAAAAAAAATCACCCATGTTCTTTTCATTTGAACAAATCTAAGAATAAGTAGACATATATTATCAATCTTATTCCCACCCACTAGGGGTAAGTAGGTCATCTGATGTGTTGCCTGAAATATTCAGCATCCAGGTACAAACTGACCTCTCCGCTTTCGAACTCGCCTTGGATTCCCTCCAGACTATCTCACAAATCTTCTCTCTCTCTCTCTCTCTCTAGTCCCCTTCCCACTCTATCTGCTCATGTAGCACCAGTCTCGTTCAGTCCCTTCCTTTCCCAAAATGTCACCACTACTGGTGCCAAAGCCTTCTCCTCTTTCGCTCTTACCATCTGGCACAATCTTCTTGTAGCTCTCTGTCTAAACAATGCTCCATCCCTTTTCAAAATGTGTCTTAACATATGTCCTTCCTCCCATGCTTTTACTTCTTAATGTCTCTCCCACTCACTTATTGGCTTGATGAAGACACATTTTAATGGGTTCAAGCAGTAGTGCATGAGTTTCCTTTCTCACATTATTCTGATTCAGTGGAGTTACACCTCACACGAACAGAAGTGAGAAGAAAATGCATTGCAGAGCCCTCATACCATCAGTTTGGGAAATCAATGGCAGAGCTTCGTTTGTCTTTGCTCTGGAAATGTATTAGCTGCACTGAATCACCGCTCTGATATGCATTTCCAAACAGGAATTTTGCTTACTGCAAAATGAGAAATAAACCCTAGAAGCTCAGAAGACCTGTTAGTGTGCTCAGGGGGTTGCAGGAGTGAAGGCTAAGGTTATACTTAATCACATTCCAAGTGAAAAAGCTGAAGATTGACAGCAAAACCAAAATATTTATTCTAAAAATACCTAGGAAATGACAAAGCTCCAAGTGTTGTCTCAAGACAACCTGAAGGATGTGGGGGGTATAGAAGCATAAGTCTCACTGTCTTGGAGAAGAGGAACATTTCTAAATACTGCATGTGCTTTAGAAAGATGTCTAGAAAAATGAACCTTAAAAAAGCCTCTGTAACACCCAGTTGACCCAAAGACGTTTCTTTTCAAGAAGCCACGTACATACCCTTAAGGGTTTTTTATTGTAATGGGTTTTTTTCTTAAACCCCAGACCCAGACAGAGTTGGTTCCTCCAGCATGTTTCACTGGTGATGATGCCAAAGGACTATCTGGTAATTAAGAGTATCTTGACCCTGACATGTTTCCTTTCTGCGTCTTCCCCCCCTTTGTTGTTTGTATTGTTAAAAATTTTCAGTGTCAGAACTCTGGGAAACAACTCAGTTCATAGAAAATAATATTTTGATGTGGCTTGATGCAACATTTAGTGAAAAAGGAAAAAAAAACAACAAACCCTTTCTACTGATATTCATGGGAGCTGGATTATGTCCAAAACCTGAAGATGTTGCAATAAACTATTTTACCCCCAGATCCTGGAATGTTAACCTTGCACTAACGCTTTCCTCCTCCTTTCATCTCCCTGGGCCTTGATCCTCCCTTCCAATTCAACAGGATTTAGGTGAAAGAATTAAATAATATTATTTTCCATCAATGAAGAATAGTCTTATGAAAAATACATGTCCTCCTATGCCGGCCCTGACAGAGGCAAGCTTTTAAAATCCTCCCCTCCCCTGGCAGAAGTGAACCTGGGTCATCACCGTCTGAGGACCCTGAGCAGCAATAAAAATAAACAGAGTAACCGCACTGCGTTGGAGCAATGCTTGTATAAGCAGTTTGAAGAAGTTGTGTTTATGGAAGTCCTTTAGGTCAAGATTCTAGGCCTGAACCCAAAGCAATTACCTACTAAGTTTTAAAAACAAATTGAATATAGAGCATTAATCAATAAATCAACAGGTTCTCAAGTGTTTAGGAGACTCAGTCATCAGAAATCCTTCTCTTAGAAAAATAGTAAACCGATGCTGGGTAAAGTGTTACACTCCTGTACTGGCAAGAAAAACGCTGTATTAAATCAGGCTCTAGTTATTAAATCCAAGGAAATAAAACCTACCTCTTCACAGGGTTCACCCTCAAACGAGCAATGGAATGCTTTGCCTCTTACCTGAAAGACATTCTTTCTGCTGGATTTCTCTGAGGTCCATTCAATGTGAGCACCACACAGATCCACACACTCAGGTTTGTATCCCGGTTTCTGAAAAGGAAAAAAAAAAAAAAATTAAAAAAAAAAAAATCAACCATGAATATGACTTGACTTTTCACTAATGGCAGTTATCAGATTAAACAAGAATAGAACAAGTTCTAGTGACAGGTTGTTGTAGCACAGCTGCTGGTATTGCTGAAAAGAGTTCATTATTCCTTGCTATTATTAAACAACCATTCCTGAAGAGTCTTAACTCAGAAATAAGGTTCTTGTACTAGGTACATAATTTTTAAAATTAGTTTAAAAAACTAGTTCAATATAACACAAAGCAGATTAAAACACAGATGCATACACATTGACCAGCTATTTTCAATGCTTACTTTGCCAAACCTCTTGAAAAGCCATTGGGCTTAAAGGAAAAATTTTGTGGGTTTTCCAAATGCAAATTTAAACTGATGCAACTGGAAAGGACAGAAATTAGACAGGAACATACACCGTATCTCTAAGACAAGCCATCTCCTTTCTCCAAATAAATTATCATTTCTAGCTCCTAAAAAAAGCAGAGAAGGCTTCGAGGGCATGTGTGACACCCAGAAAGAGCTCAACACGAGGGCTGATACTTCTCAGTGTCAGTCCACGCATCCCAGGGTGACACAGCTCTGCCTCCCCAGCTCCTCCGTATGGATGCGAGTAATTCAAAGAGCAGATTTGTTTGCCTGTATCATTTACGTTGCTGGGAGTTGGTGTAAAGCACAGTAATCCTCATTTGCCATCGAAGCTCCTTCTCCAGGGACTCTGCCTGTGCAGCAGTTCTGGCAAAGCCCATGTAGGTTAGAGTAGCCTTTGTGGATTGGGTTGCTGCCCACCCCACTCAACAATAAAAATGCTACTGTTAACAGTGCAAAGCACTAATAAGTCCCTTTTGGGTAAGAGGTGGAGTAATATCCACATAACATAACTAATTAGCTTGATGCATCTTTTTTTCTCTGCTGCTCTTAAACCACAGTTACCTTAAAAATAACATTAGTGATACAAAAAACAGACTTAATGGAAGTTAACAGTGGCCAGTCCAGCATCAACCACAGACTCAGCTTTCCAAAGATTGCTCACTGAATTTCTCTGATGTTGTTATTAAAGGCTAAAATGCATGTGTTCTCCAGGATGTCTTTGAGATGGAAGGAAAAGAACCTCTTTAGGTTAAAAGAAGCAGAGTAAGAGATCCTAGTCAAGCGATTTGCAGGCAGAGTCTGGAAGTTTTCAGTAGTGGAGTGGTAACTATGTTCTCCATTTGCCAAACCATAAAAACCATGAAGGATCAGCTCCACTAAAACTGACAGTCCTGTGTGTCTTTGTTCCTTTTTTCTTTTTAATTTTTATTAATTTTTTTAATAGAAGAAATATGCTGTTCAAAACAGAAGGAGGTTCTTGTGGCTAAACTACTGGAAGAGCAGAGTTTGCAATTTTTTTTCCCCCAACTCTGCCTCAGATTTTCTGCCTGGCCTTTGACAAGAGCTTAATCTTCTTGATTTTTTAATAACAGATCAAAAGAGCAGTATTGAGAGTTGATTTTACAATGTTGTGAAATTTAGTTAGCAAGTATTTCCAGGGTAAAAATTACAAAAGTTGAGGAAAAAAACACAAAGACCAATATATTAATGCAAAAAAAAATATTCAAACTCTGGAAAAAATACATTAAATTTCAGTATCACAGTACTATAGTTTTATAAATAGGGCTATGGGGCCTCCTTGGACTAGATTCTCTCCAGGACTCCATGAATGTCCAGGTCTGCACCACACAGGCAGCTCTGCAACCCATCATGAACACACAACACAAGCTTGTCAAAATGGGTAATCCTTCCTTCTTTGACAAAAAAAAAAAAAAAATTACCCAGAAGGATAATTTGAGTCTGAAAATACTTTAACAAAGAAGGGCAGCTTTATTCCACCAGCAGAAAGAGTTGAGAAATTTTGGAGACACACAATGAGATTAAAAAAAGAGATTAACACGTAGACAACAAAAGAGAAATAGATTTTTGATAGCGAGGGTTACTGGGCTGCAGAACATTTCCTCCAGGAAAACTGTCATGGAACACTGAAGCGACAAAAAAACATTGGACAGCCCAGAGAAGTTTTGCAGGGAGGTGAAATAGTGAAGTCTGTAGGATTTTATTACCTCTAATTTCTATGATCATGCAAAAATGTATGCAACAGCAGAACTTGGGCCCTTCCATGCACTCAGTGCACACACACTTTAATTTTGTCGCTGCTGCAGTACTCTGGAGCTTGTTTACAGCTCTGATTTTGTAATAAGCAGAAGAAAAGTACAAGCATATGCATCTCCCTTTCCAGAAAGGATGGGATGCAAGCTTGTGGAAAGCTGAACATGCTTCTGCTGTGTGCAATAATTATTTGATTCAGTCTCTTTTTCTCTAGGGGAAAGAAATATGAATTGAGCAACCTGGTCTAGTTGAAGTGTTCCTGCCCATGGCAGGGGAGGGGAACAAGGTGATCTTTAAGGTCCCTTTCGACCCAAACCATTCTATGATTCTCTGAAAAGTTTTTCTTTAGAGAATTTGTCAATTCTGACCACAACAGGATATCGGGTGTCTGTGAACACCACGGGAGACTCATGGGTATGGATTAGAATGTGAAGCTTCTGATGAAAACTACCTGCCAAACCATTCAGATCCATCAAGCCTGAAACTCTCCATCACCTTCTGCTGCACACCTGGGGGGCTCCGTGCAATGCAAAGGCCCAATTAAACCCATCAGAACTCCAGGAAAACTGCCTGGAAATTCAGTCTGGCCTAAACAATGTCCTTTTACATCGCTGGCTTCCCAGCTTGTGCATCACCCAGAGTCAGTGGGAGAGAGTAAGTTGAGGTGACTGGAAAGCCTGAGCACTCCACGTCCTTGCTTTGTGTTTTGCAGTCAGAGCAATTATGTTATATCAGTGTTGTTGGAGGGGGTTATGCTGTAAATTGATACAAGTGTCTGCTACGATGAAATCTTCCTAAACATGAATATGGATTTCAGCAGCATTTTCACTCGCTAAATTACTTTGCAGATGGGCTAATAACCCGAGGTTAAAATAACCTCTGTTGCATAAACTATCTCAGGGAATAAACAGACTACTTTTCCTTGGTCAGAAAGACAAACTGATAATAGAATTTAATGCTGGTAAGGAAGAATGGAGCTGTGAGTCGTTGAGATCACAATGTCCTTAATTTAAAATAAAAAGCAAGTCATATTCATGAGAATGCTAAAAAAAAAAAAAAAGAAAAAAAAAAGTGTAACAAAGCCAGGACCACAAATGATCAAGGCAGCAGCAAAAGCTAATGATTTAGTTACATGGGATGCAAACTTGCCTTCTCAATAGTATTTGTAAACAATCTCCTTTTCTGAATCTCTCCTCTGTGTGCTTTAATTGGTGTGCTCTTTTGCTAATCAAAACACCAAATATTGTCACCAGCATCACCAAAAAACAAAACCATGGATCCCAGTGTTCTCCATGGAAATTAATAGGAAAGTTGTTGCAGTGAATCTTAAATCCATAATTACAAAATAGAACAACAAAAACTCCTTTTAGCTTTTACTAATTCTCTGTATTAGAGTATTATTAAAGATTTGGGCAAATATATTTTTAAATCACCTCTAAATTTTGTCTTATCATCATAAAGAGATATGATTAGAGGTTCTCTCATTTGCCTCTCTCCTGTTGCTTTTGTTTTGTGAAATATCATTCCTCTTATAATGATGCTGTCTTAGACTAAATTTTTACTTCATGTACAGTATTTAATAATTAATAATTAATAATTAATGAATTAATATCTTTAGACTACAAAGGAACTTTATTCTTTTTGTTAAGTCATGCAATTTTCCTGTTAACAATAAAAATGCTTTGTTATAAGTCATACTACTGTGAATGAACATCCTCTTACATTATTTAATTAATGGATGAGTTCCCCCTTTTCCAAAGTAAACAACAACTGGAAAAATAGAATAAAATCAGTAAACAAATTATTTCTAATGAATCCTTTTTTTGTATTATTTCCTTTCCCCTATCAAAATTATATCTGGTTAAATGCTTTACAAAGGAAATAAACATTGCATTTACTTTATCAGATGAGATCAACATGCCGGTTTAGCTTTTTAAATGGGTAAAATTTGGATTTAGGAAACTGGGTTATAAGATTTTGAATACTGACCTCTCTTGTTGTTTTCAAGCTTTGCCCAATTTGTTTATTTACTGTTGCATATAAGTCATATGCAACAGACAGAAAATGCAACATAAACAGATTTTTCTCACCTAGTGAACATTGAGTTCACAGTCTCACTTTTCAGATCCAGAATGGAATAAAATAAATAAAACCCACTTTTTTTTTTTTTTTTGTGCCCATAATGAGCAAAATACAGGTTCAATATGTCTGTGTTTTTCCTACCACAGGAGGCAGTGGATGTTTTCTCACGAACTGTGAGCATGGGTGATGAGTGAGACTTCAGGGAAAGGGACTGACCTCCCAAAAGGTCCTGTCTCGTAGCATACCTGATTTTTTTTTGAGTTAAACAGATTGAGATTTGGGCCAAAATTCCATTCTCCTGGCAGGTTTAGTTTAGTAGCTAAATCCCTAAAGAGCTAATGGGGATTTTAACCATATAGAGGAGTCTCAGAATAAAAACAAGTTTCCTGTGCATTAATTTTCTGCTATTTCATCCATCTCCTGGATTTTGGGCGAGGGCTTGCATAGGGAGAGGAGAAGAGGTAGCAGGTAGAAGTGTAAGTCACCTAGTAAATTATAAGATTCATTCTAATTAGTTCCCTTAGACACTGATTTTAAAAATAACATAGAACTCAATTTCAAGGAAAACAGATGATTCTGAAAAAAAAATTAATTCAAGCTGTATTGTTTTCATGGCTGCAGAAAAATGATATTTTCCAGCTGGACTAGCACAAACACAAGCAGAAAGTGCTAGATTTTTCTTACTTTTACTGTTTCGTCCATTAGTTTTGGGTTTTTTCTACAACCCTCACACTCTTTCCAAAAAAAAAAAGTAAGGCATGAAAAGGTGCTCTCTAAAGCTGATTTTATGACAGGTGGCATTGATAGATCAAGGACATACAGAAGAGTAGTTTGCATCACCTGCCACAGGAAGAATAGCTTATTGTTTGTGACTCCTGCCAAGGAGAGCACCTTTGTGGCCACCCGTCACGCCAACGAGATTTGGCAGGTTCGATCAGGCCTTGAGAACCTTTCACAACAGGGCTTTGTCAAACCTGTGCCTTTGCTGCCCACAGTGTCACAGACCCACCAAATCCCCCTTTTGTTGCCCACACTCAGGTTTGTGGGCTCAGGCTCAGCAGAAACCAACACTGGGGGGATTCAGGCCGTTCCCGCTCAGGCAAACGGAGCTGTCACATCTCCGAGGACAAAGATCGGTGGCCTTTCCTTGGGGCACAATAAAAAGGTACTGCAAATTTCACTTTGTAGTAACTACAGGCTACAGAAATTGCATTAGCTGCATTAGATGGAGTCATAGAAATATTCAGGAAGGTTAGAGGGATATGGTGGATGTCACATTTATACTACGATAAAAAATCACTTTGCTAACTTGTAATGTTTTCTGCTTTGGTAACACCCTATATTAAGGTGCCATTTATAAATAATTTATCATTATTTATTAATGTATAAGCCACTTTATAGGATGGTAGATAACAACTTAAATTCATGTATTAAAGATGCACATACATGGTTTAATACAATTTACGTCTCACAATATCCTTTGCAACAGATTCTCATCGCATCATCTGTTCAGCATTTATTACTAATGCATTTTATAACATACTTTATAATACGTTATTTGAGGAAGTAGCTGCATTTAGTGATCATTTTCATAAATAAGAATAAAGCATTTATAAATGGCACCTTAATTTAAAGTGTTACCTTCACATTACCGGGTAGTCACTCACCATTTGTCTCACTTTGCAATTATTCTCCAAATGCACCTCTTAATAAAGGACATGCTGCGTCCTATTTCTTCTCATACTCTACATCTGATTAAGAGTTTATCAAGGCATTTTCCTTCAGCTGCTTTCAAGCTTTTGAAGGTTGCCAGCTCAGTCTAAATTTGTCTTCTGTAAACACTAAACTTTTTATATTGAAATAATCATTGCCAGGAGGCTGAGAATGTTGGATGGTTGGTTGCTTACCAGGTTGGCCAGCGCTGGCTGCTTGGATTCTTTGTAGAATTCCATTTTCCGAGCAGTGAGAACAATCCAGGACGTGGACCAGTTTTTCCTTAAAAATAAAATTAAAGAAAAAAAAATATCAATGAGTAGGTAAAAGATTTTCAGACCTGTTTTTTAATTATTTCTTGTAAAACCAAAAAAGGTCTAAAGTCAATATCAGGAATGTACTTCCACCAATATTGATGGAGTTGCACCGTCCTAATTATATCTAGATGTGGCCTCACAAAGCTTCAAGGCCTTCTCTCTCCACATCCATGTTTTAAAGCCCATCTATATTTCTTTTCCACCAGGGTGCCACAGGAAAACAGTGGGATCATTCACACATGCTTGAAGTTCACATATACTTAGAGGGCTCCAAAATAGCTGGTGGCCTTCTGGTACCTAAGACTTAAAATAAAACTGAGAAGGAAAAATGTTGATCTGACTACACAGAGCTCAGTTAAGGGTCTATTTTGAAAGGTCCCAAATGCTTTCTCCCTTCCCTAAATTAAAATTTTACAGGAGAGAAAGAAAGATAAGAATGATATCTGAGAGAGGTTTGAGTTAGAGAACTGACAAACTACTGGGGCCAGGGAGAAGTAAAAATACACATGGATATGTGAAGGAATGTCCCCTGATACAGAAGAACATAACATTCAACTCAGAAGAAAATGCTATTTTATATATTACATATATTGTTTCAAACCACTACAAAATCATAACAAATGGATCTGATCTGATAAAAAACCCCCTATTTTTAGATCAACAGCTCAAGTTTGACTCTCTAATTTGGGGGTCATCTGATATTCACAGAAATACTCATAAACCCACTATTGATTTGTTTTATGTGAATGCAAATCACAAAACTGAACATTTTAGAACAAAGCTCAGACCATGTGTGACAAATAGGCTGGGTCACATGTGTGTTGCAGTGCATTAAAAGAAGGGAGCTGCCTGTGAGGACACATTTAAGTCCTTGGCACAGGCTGCTCAGGGCAGTGATGGAGTCACCATCCCTGGAGGGATTTAAAGGATGTGTAGATGTGGCATTTAGGGACATGTTTTAGTGGTGGACTTGGCAGTGCTGGTTAACATTTGGACTCGATGATCTTAGAGGTCTTTTCCAACTTTGATGACCCTATGATTCTGTGACACAGAGGACGCAGGAAAGAGCTGTTTGAAACCTTTTTCCTTCTGCCTTCCCTAGTTTTCTCTACGTGGGCATTCCTAAGTAACTCAAACACACACATTTTTTATTCCAGCAAAACCTGGTTTTCTCAGGATTAAAAGGTTGTCGATCTTCTTCACAATGCTCACATCCAGATCCACCTCAAAGCTCTGCTGCATCAATATCCCATCAAACTGTACATACCCATTAAAATCGGCACTTTTTCTATTAATTGCTTTGCTATTCAGTTTGTTTCAGTCATCAGCTTAAGGACCATAACCAATATTACAGATGAAGCCCCAATGCTACCTGTTTGATCAAAGGAACTTGCACTTGCTTCATTGAGCGCAGGATTTCACCCAGAATGAACTAACAGTCCAAAAATATGGGCAGGAAGAAGCAACAGGGAAAGAAACTCTCTGTGAAGGAGATTAAGACATTTGTAGGAAATAGGACTGTGTTTTTTTATGTCATGTTAATAATGAGAAAATAATAATAATAATAATAACAATGAGGAAGAAGCAGTAGGGTTTTAGAAAAGTACCTGACCATCACTGACAGATATTTCCCCTCAAAGGACAGTGTTTGTGAGTCACTGTGAAATTTTCAGCAGAACTTATTATCACTATAAACCTGTATCCTTAGCTATTGTAAAACATGATCATGACTGTGGGTTATGTACATTGGCATAAAGAAAAGTTCAACCTCAGTTAATTATTTTTTAAAGTACACTTAGGAAATGAGTGCTGTGGTTGAGATTCACTACTGAGGCGGTGAATGAGTTGTCTATTGGTACAACTTCAGTTCTTTGTAACTTTTCTCTATTTTGTCTTTCTATTTAAAAAGGTCTTTTAAGTGCACAAGGGAGTAAGTGGTCAAGCGTGCTGTGTGCAGATTTAAACAGATTTCCCTGTGAGTTGGATATGTTAGATGAATATGGATTACCAAAGGATTAAACCCTTTGGAACAAAGCTTATATTCAGTATCAAATTTATACCAAATGCTTGACATCAGTTATGGATAGGAACATTTCTGTGTCATGGACACTTCCATCAAGCAGAGTGCTGCTTGCTCCAGCTATTTTCAGGGCAGGTTTTTCTAGCTGAGAAATACAAATTAGTAATTGTGTTTTGAGGTCACAGACCTGCTCACAACCTACTTAAAAGATTCAAATTTCTGATCAAACTAACTGGGAAGTTTGACAAGACATTTTGTTTCAACCTGGACATCATTAAAACAATTAAAAAAAAAAAAGCTCTATTTATGGTTTTGAAATAAGAAGTCAATAGCAAAATGTATAGAATTAATTATATTTCTTAAATTATATCAGGTGAGATGTGTTACCTAAGTTTCACTGAATTTTAAGGGGAGAATGATTTAATTCCATCAGGAATAAGAAAATTTAGTGGTTTTTTCAACAGGTTATAGGAATTCTAGTAGCTATGAGAATGTAACTGAATTTCACCATGTTATCTGTAAGAAAATTTTCCTCCCTAAATTTAAATTCCCTAATTCTTTTATTCTATAGCTGCCTCATTTAAAAAGTGACTTTTTAAACTCAAAAAATCATTACTTTTTATGACCTATATATAAAAGGTACATAAACTAGACAATCCTTTTATCATAAAGATTGCCTATAAAGTCATCTGTGAGATTGAAAATATTAAAAATTAAAAAAAGAAAAAAACCTGCTTTGAAGCATGTTAGTCTCTCTATATATCACAGAATTGTTTGGGTTGGAAGAAACCTTAAAGATCCTTTAATTCCAGTCCCTGCCATGGGCAGGGACACCTTCCACTAGACCAAGTTGCTCCAAGCCCCGTCCAACCTGGCCTTGGACACTTCCAGGGCTGGGGCAGCCACAGCTTCTCTGGGCAACCTGTGCCTCACCATCCTCACAGCCAAGAATTTCATCCTAATCAATAAACTAACCCCACCCTCTGTCAGTTTGAAGCCATTTCCCCCTTGTCCTGTCGCTCCATGCCATGTCCAAAATCCTTCTCCAGCTCTCTTGGAGCCCCCTTGGGCACTGGAAGGTGCTTTAGGGTCTCCCCAGGGCCTTCTCTTCTCCAGGCTGAACACACCCAGCTCTCCCAGCCTTTCTGCATAGCAGAGGTGCTCCAAGACCTCTGAGCATCTGAGTTTCATGGGATGCCTGCTGTCAAGCTCTTTTAAAAACCGAGTTCGCAATATTCTAATTTTTGCTGTGCAGCACCAGCACTGTTCCAGGTGACCCTTCCAGACACTGAACAGCAAGTTCAGCTGAGTGCAAGGAGTCGTCAAAATGCACCAATTTGACCAGTCCCCACTGCCCATCCTTGCTCTGTATAAAGATCCGTAAACATCAGCGTGCAGAGGAGACCCGGGATTAACGAGGGATTGGCGTGAATTCGCCCATCCCCGACTGGTGGGGCTGCAGAAGATGCCCGGGAGCCGCGGCGGCGTTTGCATTCTGTCGGGCGGACACCTGATGGCAGCACGCTATAGCTGCAGTGCCGCTCGCGGGCTCCGAGGCTGTTTTTAAAAGAGTCGGAGATGGTTTTGGGGCTGTTGAAAGCAGCAGTGGCCGAGCCCCGCTGCCCTCTCGCCGTGCCCCACGCCCAGACACGGAGCGGGAGACGGTGCGCCGGGAGGTGAAACTCCCTCCTCGCCTGAGCGTGTTCACAGGGGATGCCCAGACTTTGCACACCCTGCAGAAGGGCCAAAATGGGCAATGGAGCATTACTGGCTTCAGTGCTTTGTCCCAAAATGCAGGTTACACCAGTTTCTGATGGCACCCAGCTGTGGCATGTTTGGCTGAGCGTCCGCGATGTTCTTTATTCTAGTGAGAATTGGAGTGGGTGACCTCCAGACTCCCTTTTCAGTAAGTGTTTCTAGGATCCTTAGGGTTTAGTACTGTATATGCATGAGGACTTGTTGCTTGGTTCCTTTCTCCCAGCAGAAAATCTAATATTTCTTGATGCTCTCTCATTCTCATTGGTAACACACAGTCTCCTCACTTTACAGACATCTAAATACAGAAAACCATTGCAGATCTCTCCATAAAGGCAACATTAATATTTCCACTGCATTCAACAGTGTTAAGTCAGTAAATGCTGAGCACTTCTAACCATCCTGTCTTGGCACCCCTGTGTCATCACCACAAGGTGGGTTCCTACAGCCCATCCTTGATCCCTCAAGCACAGACAGCACCTAAAGTTTGACCACTGGAAAAATCTACTATTGGTTTGCCTGATGCATTAATATTGTCCTTGGTATGTGTAAAATACATATAATATAGAGGTTAATATTGATATAGGATCATTGCACACAGTGAGCCCCTTACCTGCTGTTACTTTTTTTTTTGGGACTGGGATCATACCCTGGGTTAACACAGAAGCAATAGCAATTTGTCTACTAGCAGTAATAGTCATATATATATAAAATCTGAATCTGTAATGGATAAAAATTGTGTCACAGTCACATATAATACCTTAATTTCTTGCCACCATCTGCTATTTTTGCTTTTAGAAGGTATCCTTCTTTCTCCACCACCTGTAAGAAAGAAAAAAAGAAGGTCATAACCATATCATTTATTCAGCTGAATAAATCCACTTAATACATGCATAGGAGTTTGCATTCAGCTAATCTAGAGTGGGACATTGTATTACTAATTCTCAGTTTGGTCACCTGTTTTTTATTGTTGATTCAGTTCTTAGGAATATCTACAAACAATATTTGAAGTCAATTACTACACAAAATTAACCATAATAACATCTCAGTAATATTTTATTTTATTCTATTTATTTATTTTGAAGAAATTTAAATTACTGCAAGCAAAGTTTCTAACTACAAGTCAAAAACTAGTTGAAAATATATTGCAAGTAAATTATGTCAAGTATCATTTCATATCTTGAGCTTCATTAAAAGCTGTGAGGAGTCACACCATGCTTCTGCAGAAGCCTTTTGCTACTTATAGTCTAAAGAATCATCTTTGGGTGTAACCAATGTTGGAGAAACACCAAATATCTGTACAGGAGGAGTAGAAAACCTTCCTTAAGCCAGAGGGCCTTGCAAACCTTGGTTCTCTCTGACCTACTGAAACATCCCTGGCATAGCTGTGATATACAGTTTGGGATGAGGTTATTTTGGGCTATGTAAATTTGTATGTAAAAATGTAAAACCAAACAAAGCAAGACAACTGGTCTTCAGCCAAACCCATTGATCTGTCATCTCACCAGCCCTCGTTAGACAAGGATGTCTCAACTGTGTCAGTAATGGCAAAAGAAACAAAATTGTAATTTAGAGTGGGTCTGGTTTTGCTTTCAAATACTACTGAGTCAGTGCCCAACTTGGATATTAGAAACTCCACATGGTCTTTGTAGTAAATTGCATCACAAGACGATTTCATAACAATTTCAATAGAATTTTGCTGTCTGCAAAGCCACTAAATAGCAATAAAACATTATTTAGCAGGCAATATAAGTATTTTTAAATCAAACATGTCTGTTATTCTGATTGTACAAAATAGCATTATTTTAACAGTGTAATATGTTTAACTATTTCCTTAGATATTGTCTGTTGTTGATATACAACATATAATGACATATGTAGTGTGTACATATCTGTCTGTACCTGTGAAAAGGTCTGCAGGCCTGTGGACAATGATTTAGGTGACATTCTCAAACAGGCACAGGAGAATTAGTGTGTGCATTTTCTATAATTTGTACTTATCTCATGCAAATTCCTGTCATGCATATCCTTGCCATAGAAAAACCCAGAGAGAAAGTATGCAGGGATTATTGTGCAGAGTCATGTCACTATTTATCTAGTGATGGATGGATGAATTATCAGGGCTAAAATAAGGTTTAATCCCCATCTCCACCTATTCATTTTTTATTTTTTTTAGTTTACATCTTTCCATATATTTCTTCGCCTGCTAACCCTTCATTTATGTATCATGAAAAATCTGGTGCTTGGCCAGGGCCAGAGATGCCAAATAACATAGGAGAAAAGTTATTCCTATTAGTATTTCTATCCATCTGGAAACAGAAATTGGGAGGAGCATTGGCTGACCATTCAAGCTGCTGATTGTTTCTCTGAAGCAGACCCAAAATCTCATGCTTTCAAAGTTTATCAATCACCCTTCCCAAACTACTATTTTAACCAATCCAGAGCTACAGGAAAATATGTTTTTTCAACATCAGATCCGAATCAGATGAAAACATTGCTGCTTAGTCATAATTTCCTTACAATTTTCCTTCAGCTGGGATATCAAATCCACTAACAAATATTGGGCATATAAAATACCCTGACTTAAATTACATAGCTCAAATCTGCCATTTGTTATAAATTAAAGAGCTCAAAAATTGAACAGCACAAAACCACAAGAGCTGCAGTTAACATGAGACCTCTCAGTGTTAAGTAAAATGCCTTTCTTAAATATTGCTTTAATTAGTACAGGTGTTGTCTTTAAGTAAAATTAGCATGGCTTCCTCTCATTGATAGCCTGCACAGTCTTCTCTGTAATTAATATAAAGGACATGTGTGGAATTATGAAACAACTACCACAAAGACTAATAAAAATATTTCCAGGATGACCCCAATATTTTTATAAATTCTATTTGGGGTGCTCCATCCCTCTTGTATAACATCTGTTAATATCCCCTTTTCTATTCTATATTTAACCCAAGAAAATACTTCCAGGACATCTCAGCATCAATTTGCAATACTTCTACAAATAGATGATATTAGATTAAAAAAAATTCCAAATATATCCTAATGATATGCTCTGTTGTTTCTGTCTCAATAAATATCATCATTTGTTGTTAAGCTGCTGCCCTTCCTGCACCTTTGCAACATGTGGAAGGTTGAGAAAATGACCCAAAATGCCATGAAAAATTAGTATAGAAATAGAAAAATGGAATTATTTGGGAGGGGGGTCTTGGTTGGTTTTTTTATTTGCTTTTTAGAAGAATAGTAAAGACAAGAGTATGTATGTGTAAACATTTGAGTTTCTAAATAATAATAATAATAAAAAAGATTCTTACTGTCATGGGCTAATAGTGTTAGAAACTACAAGGAAACATAATTATCTCTCTATCAACTATAGGTTCTATAAGTTTCTTAACTAGGATTCAAAGCTTCTGAACATACTTAATCCTGAAACTTTTGTGTAGGTAACAGTACGGCCAATATGAAAATTTCTTTAATGAATCTGTATTTGCATACTAATTTTATTTTAGTAGAAAAACCTTGGTTTCTCATTCCCTCTGGATTCTCTTAGTGTCAAGATTTTTTTTTTTATTTCATGACCACTTTTACTTATAAAAATTAACACTAATATTAAAAACTCCTTAATGAGTGCCAAGGCAGGACAAAGACTTGGTCACATTCCTTTATACCAAGTGTTGATACTGATGAAACATCAGTGGAGTACAACAGAATTAACAGCAAAGTCAAGCTAAATAAATGGCCTTGTACCTTCCACAATCATTCTTTTTACTGATTAATCAAAGTCCCTCAAATACCTTAACATCTTGAGGCACCCAAATCCTCATATATTTAAGCTTTAGTAAAGCATGTGCAACATTTACATTATAAACCTTTCAAATAACAAGAGTGATCTATCAGTTCTATAAAGCAATTGCTTACTGTGGGGTCCTGTGTACTAATGATGTCTGCAAACGTTAAGTTATGCTGGGAAAGATTTCTTCTATGACGATTTATCTAAAAAAAAAGAAGAAATATTTACACTCAGAGAGGATTCAAATACGTGCAGATAAAGATGGACCAACACATTTAATTACAAGGCATGCACAGCATGCTTTGGGTGCAGGTTTGGAGCTTCTTTCATTACCACATTTCTGTGAAAACTGGTGTTTTCTGAGCCCTGAATATTTGAAATATACAGCTGATAGACTCTAAACAGCTTTGCTATAAATATGTTTCTTTCTGGTGTCACATGGGCAAATTTACCTAAGAACTAATCAACTGATAATAGTAACTTTAAATTATGATTTTTTTTTTTCTCATCAGGAATCTCAAAGATAGTTTAACTGGTTAGATGCTCTTAAACATATTTTAGAGAAACAGGAAAGCTGCTAATTATAACCTCAAGGCCACAAAACAAGTCAATTCAAAAACTAGAAAATAATTGGGCACAAGCACATAACAATCCAGCAGGTTTAAACTGCTTTAAAGGCTATTTCTAAAATCTCCATGACTGGAAGTTTAAGGCATTACTGGACTCTGACTCTACAATTGTTCCCAAATACTGAGTCTTTGATTTCCTCCAGTTCCCCCTTTTCCTTGAGGAAGCCAGTGGAACCAACTGTGACTTGACTCTGGAAAATTATTGTATTATACCAGAAACTATTAAGACTAAAATAAAATTTTCATCACAAATCAAGCATTTGGCAGAGCTCAACAGTATTTTAATTCTTAAAAATCTGCTACAAAGAACAGGTCACCCAAAAGTGTGTGTGTGTATATATATGTATATATATATATATATATAAAACTTTTACTGTTTAAATTCAGTGTCAATCACTAATAATATAAATCAGAGTTGGGATTCTGTAAAATTCAGTGATTAGCTCCTCTTTGAGCTGAAGCCAAAAAAGCAAACAACAAAATATAGTCTCGGCTAGCTTCCACTGTATTCATCATAATACATTCTCTTTTCCCCTATTAAAAGAGAGTTAACCAAAAGTCATAATGTATTCTGTTTATATTCAAGTGTCTGAATATAGAAAATGTTCTTAATTAATCCAGAGGGCCACGCTCAAAAAACAGTTAAACATATTATGATCCCATATTTTTTCTCCACACATTGCTTTCATGTTTATTTGTAAGCACTAAGGTTTTTAAGCCTTGAAATCTATATCCTAGATATCGCTCTACTCTCCTAGTCAGAGCTAATGAGCTTAATGAATTACCAGTTCTAAATTTAATACAAACATTTCAAAGAAAGAGATAAAACATTCTTCACAATTCAAAAGTTTCTCTGACCTATTTATGAAGAATATCACTTAACAATTTCATTAAGGGTGAGTAACAGCTGGTGACATGGCTGTGTCCTAAAGTGTTTTTCTCTCTTAATATTCTGCATCTTAAGCAATCGAGCTTTCATAAGAAATACTTTAGTTAGTGGCAGTCCCTCCTTTGGGGAGAAAAAAAATGTCAGACCACATTTTCTGTATTTTGCAATCTTGTTTTCAGGAGTGTCATGTTCCTGTTTTATTAGCATGTAGGGTAAACAAGAATGATTTGCTGATGCTATTGAGAGAACTTTTAAGATTACAGTCTTTCTATTTAGATTTTGGATGGAACTTAATATTAATGCAGGCAGAGGCATGTATATAAATTCAAAATAAATTAATTCAATTTATCTTTTTCTTTATCTTTACTGCTCAACAAATCTGAAGGTTCTATAGTACTCGAGACATATAACTAAAGTATTCAGGTCTAGATCACAGAAACTCTTTCCTACCCAGATACCCCCATTCTAATTATTCCTTAACATACAACAGAGGGCATTGCCCAGCGATGCTTCCTCAAATATATTCTTCACTCATCCAAATTAAATAACAAGACACACCACCACTCCACAGTATCTATTTTAACATTCAGCTGCTCTCTCCAGGAGCCACACGTGTCTGTTGGGGGCCCTCTGTGCAACTTTGTGAAGTGAACAGCACTGATCAGAGCTTTGGGGCTGCTCTTTGGTTCAGTGATCAGAGAATTAGCAAGAGAAATGCTCATGTTTGATACTTGCTAAAAAGAATATCTCAGGAGCACTAAATCCATCCACAACTGAGTGAAGAAAGGAGGGAGTAAAAAGTCCTGTTTTCGTAGGCCTCGCAAATTATTAGTGTTAGCGTAATTAAAATACAATAGTAAAATTTCCAGGAAATAGGAAATGTTAAAAACAAAGGTGTGGATGTGCTTTAAGAACCTCTTCACTGTCTGCAAAGCAGAAATGTTAAGGAAAATGGTATGACTACAAGGAGGAAGAATAGACCTCCTACCTGATTATTTAATGTGATACTTCAGCTAAAAATATGTTTCTCTTATAGGGCAAAAATAAAAGAAACTGCACTGCTTTATAGCCCAGCAATGAGAAATCTCACACAAGAAAGACCTAAAGCTCAAAAGTCTGAACCTAGTTACAAAAAGGCAACCAAAATCCACAATTATGTAAGGCAAGCTCTTCTGGAAAAAACACCCCAAATATTTGGCTTCCAAATGGAATTAATGGAAACTTCAATAAAGTTCTTATTAATTTCTACCAGCCTTTTGGTTTAGAAATAGAACTTTAAACAAAGTGCATCAAAGCAACTTGAAAAAAAAACCAGTTGCAACAGAAGAAATATATTCTTTTAGATTAATTTTATAAAATTCCAGACACAAATTTGGTCTGAAAACTATTTTGCAAATACCATTGAATGAATTAGTTACATCACTTCTTTTAAGATATATTCAGTTCAAAGTTAAAATGTTCTTAGCAGAACCTGAGTGACAGTAGTCAATATGCTCATGTTTCTGTATACTCACAATTTTCAGTAGACTACCAAAATATTCAAAGGGAGGTGTAGGCTCAAATATTTTCATCAGCTTTTAATTGATAGGCCATAAAAGAGAGGGTTTGAGATATTTTTTCTCTATAGCTCCCTTCGATTACCCTAACAAAGCGAAGAGAAACCTAAATAATATCTGTCACAAGTCCTCTACCTCACCTCCCAGGGTATGATGAAAGGCAGAGAATTACAGGAGAAGTTCGTGAGATCCCTTTTTGGGGAAGGCAGCTTATCAGCAGTTTTCTGATTTGATGAACATTCTTCAGTCAGCAACAATGTCACCTGCAGCACTAAAAATCCACTCTGCGAGCGCTTGCAAGTCTGTGGGCAAGTCTGGTTTTGTTAAATTCAGCCTCAGCAGCCCCCCCTTCCCTTAGCTAAAGGGTATCCATCTCCTACCAGAGTTATTTCAGCATCTAAGCACTAATCCATCATCATCCTTCCTACAAAGGCAAAGCCTCCATTACATATGCCTGGTATCCTGGAGTGAAGGGACAACCATCTGACAACTGCTGTTTTAACAGGGAGGTAAAACACCATAACCTGATGTTTAATTTCATTTCTTTCTGTGTTCCCATTTGTTCTTTAAATTCTCCCTCTTTTTCTGGGTTTTCATCATGACTAACTCACTGCTACTCTCTTCAAATAGTGTGGCATTGATTTAAAAAAGCAACTTGGAGGACCCATTTGGTTTTAATTTCCCATTTCTAACCTAATTCATCCAGCCAACAAGAAGCAGCAGACTTCTTTTTGATACCAACCAAACCTAGTAAAACCAACCAGCATTTCCCAAACTGTGCAAAAAAGACAATTAACAATTTCCTGAAATGTCATTCTGAATTCACTTGCATCCCTAAATAATTAAGATAACTTTATGACCTTTCTAGGTGGCTTCCAACATTGTCAAATAAGATTTTCACCACAGATTATTTATCCACAAATGTCACCTGAAAGTAGCCTGGGACCACAGTTTGATCAAACAAGCAGCACCTGGACCAGCAGAGCTCTGCTTTGGATGGAAACCCTAGGATGACATCTACCTGCTGTTTCCTCCATCATTCACTGTATTTCTCTGCCAAGGAGAAGGTTCTCATGGAGGTTTTGATAGATTTCTCTCAAAAACCCGTCACGCTGTTCATTCTTTGACCTTTCTTGTTAGGGGTCTAACTATTGTTTTGTTCCATCCTGCTGACACTGGAATAACGTACGTGGAGATTCCTTTATAAACACCCAAAAAAGAGAGAAAGCCCCTACTGTTCAACCCCTACTACTGCCTGATGCTCTGCCCTGGACCCAATCCAGCAAAGCACTCTGCAATGGACTTAAGTGTTTTTCTGGATCTGGGCCAGAACACTCCATCCTTTACTGGATCGAACTTACTGGTGGCAGCTTGAAAGTTCACAATAAAAGTACAAACCAGTCACATAAACTTTTGTGAAAACTATTCCCTGCACAGAGAAGGAGGGGTGACACCTGATTTAGTGATGTCTGTGATCATTTTGTTCCCAGTCACTCCCATGCTACAGTGACAGCTCGTAATTGCTTAGATAAAGAAACTTAACCAAAACATATTTTAGCATTTCTTAATGGCCACATTCCCTGAAAGACACCTATGCAAGGGAAAGGAAAATCATGTAACATTTCACTCACTGCTCTGCTCAAAGTGATTTGTTTTAAAGATCCAGTCTTGGGCAGTATGGCAAAGTCCATCTTTATCTACAGACATTATTTGGAAACAGCTCTGCTATGATATGATTTCTCTTCAGCTCTGAAAGGCACTGAGAAAATCCCACAGGCCTCCCCACATGGAGATGCACCTTTGTCATTTACAAGGGCATTTTGTGACAGGAAAAAGTGGGAATGGCTTCAAACTGACATAGAGTAGGTTTAGAAGATTAGAGATGAGAAGAAATTCTTGGCTGTGAGGGTGGTGAGGCCCTAGCACAGGTTACCCAGAGAAGCTGTGGCTGTCCCATCCCTGGAAGTGTTCAAGGCCAGGTTGGACAGGGCTTGGAGCAACCTGGGATAGTGGAAGGTGTCCCTGCCCA
>JAWWLV010000183.1:3963870-4022573 GCA_035041135.1 Platyrinchus mystaceus
TCAAGGCCAGGTTGGACAGGGCTTGGAGCAACCTGGGATAGTGGAAGGTGTCCCTGCCCATGGCAGGGGGGTGGAACGAGATGGTATCAAGGTGTTTCCAACCCAAACCAGTCTATGATCCTATTCTATTCATTTCATTTCAGCAGATAAGGCCTTTTGGTCCATTCTCAAGAAATGAAGGATGTCCAAAATACAGCAGGAGCAGCTCCCTTTCTCTCCCACACACTGGTGTGGATGCTCCCAGTGCATTAGAGCAGTGCCATCAGCAGGAGACTCCTCTGAGCCCTGGGGAGTGCTCTGTGTCCCAGTGGGCTCCTTGCCTACAGCCATAGCCACCGGCACTCCTGAGTTACTCTGGAGCCCTCCTAACACCGTCCTCCTGAGAATTACATTAGAACCACATGATTTTGTGGGGGCTTTTCTCCCCTTCCTTGCCTGTCTCAAAGAGTTTTCTTCAGAAGAAAAGGTAATGAGACTACAAGCCTGTATAACACGACATTAGGTCTCTCTGCCTTTTTTCCTAAGGCTTGCACAAAGTGCAGTTTCAGTCCTGCCCCCACCAGCCCACATTTGCTCCTCACCCTCCATCCCCATCCCCAGGCTCCTGAAAACTCATTACTACGCCGGTGACCAAACACTTTGCTCAGGAATGGGAACTTGCATGGATGGAGCTTTTGTGCTCTGGCTACAGACAGATAATCTCTCTATGCATCATTTAATAAGAAAACCACTTCACAGTCCTTACAGGCCTGAGTTTGTTACATATGACATGCTCTCAGCAGAATCTGCAGCCTGAAATCAGTGGGGGGAAGGAAAAAAGCAGCAAGCAGGATTGTGTTGCCTTCGCCCTGCATGCCTCCCTTTGAGCACACTGCCCTCTACACTCAGCTCATATCTCCAGAGCCTCTGAAAATAATGATAATGGTTTTGCTTCCCTTGACCTCTTGCTCCCTTATAAATCAGAATCCTATAGACCTTTCCCACAGTGTGAGGGTCCTCCTTTGTATCCGAGCCTGTGAAGGTGGGTATTTTTTATCCAGGCAGTGTAACCACGTGGGCGGGCTCCCTGCCTTCAGGACCTGCTGCAAACGAGCATAGCAGCACTTCTGCTGGGGGAGTATCTCCATTTATCTACATTCATGAAAGAAGAGGAAAATAATTACTCAGATCCTAGTTTAAATTTCAGCCAGTGCTAAGATGAACTGATTCGCTGGGACCAGAGAAGCATTAATCATGAGTTTGATTACAAAGAATAGTCTGTTTGAAACTATGTAGGAAACTGCGTAGCCTCCTTTCCCCAAATTATTGAAGGGGTGTTCCAAATTTGGAGTATCCAGTTTGGGTTAATATTTTAAGTCCAAGGATAAGCCTTCACTGGGTACTTTTCTCCATTAATGGCTTGCTGTTTCCCAGGAGCAGATTTTTCCCCAGAGTGGGAGCCCTTTTGTTCCTCTCTAGCTACTCAAATGGACTTTGAAATTTGTCCAATTGATCCTTGCTTTGAGGGAGTCCCAGCTGATGTAGTTTGGCTTCATTTTTAGCATTTTCAGGAGTAGGAGATGTGCCAAAACCCTGTGTAGAAGAGGAGGCAGCTACAAAAGATTCTTACCCCCCATATGTGTTCAAGACATCCTAAGGCTGCTCTAAATTTGACTGCGGGTCGCTCAGATTCGGGTACCTGGGGACCGAACTATCACAAAGGGCCCAACAGCTGTGCTGCCTCTAATCCTCAGGATTTCCAGCTGGAAATCAAACTGGAATCTGGTCTCTAAGCTTCAATATGCCTTAATTGCATTAAATACAACCCTCATCAATTCAAGGAAAGAACACTAAAAGTGAGAATTGTTATATATTTCTACGAGCTCTGTTACATCCTCTAATATGTCACAAAATACAGCAATGTGCACCCTGTGACAACATTCACCCAGCCATACCTAAAAATGTATATTATAAAATAAAATATATTGATAAGTTCCCTATTCTGATTTTCCTATTCATCATGCAGTTATTACTTTTGGTTCACTATGATATTAGAATATATTTGTCTGAACTACTGCAGGTGCTTTGGTAAAATTACAGATGAGTAGTGCAGCAATGGTAGAGGAAATATGGAGTAAAACCAGCAGGAATAGAAATGCAACAGCCATCAGTGTTTCACTGTTCTTTGCCTTCCACATCTATGTCTGCAAAACTGTGCTCTTTGATGTTATGTCTATAAAAGGTAAAAATCAAAGTTAGTATAGACACAGAGTAATGATAGATTATCTTTTCGTGTCCCCTTTGGATCTTTGGAAAATAAAGACAATAAATGTGAGAACTCAGGTGCAACAGTAAAATGTGTCAGCAACTCTGACCTGAAATTGCACCCCAGAACTGTAGTCTCAGGGTAAGAGGAAAACAAAACAAACAAACAAACAAACAAAATCATTAAAACTTAGCACGTAAATGTGCAAAAACCTCTGAAAGAATTTCCTTTACAAAAATCACATCCAGCACATACACTACAATCAAAATGCACTCAAAAACTCTCTCCTGAAAGGACTGTCTTACAGAAAGAGCATAATTAACATTGATGTCACACTCCTGCAAGTCATCCGTTTCTGTGTGCCACAAAAATACCCTCGTAGAAAATATTATTAATATTCCTAGACAAATGCTCAGTCCCCTCTAGTGGACCCCACATTAGCACATCTCTTTATCCTGCCTACCTAATTCTTTCCTTCGGATTTAAACAAGCCAAAACCTCACCTTATGCTACTGCAGAAGCAATTTTTATTTTTGAAGGTTAATCCAACTCAGCAGGATTTAGGGATGGCACTTTTGCTTGGTCGTAGGCATGTTGGCTCAGGCCAGACAGCTGTTTGGACATTCTCCACTGGGAATCTTGCCCTCAACACCCACAGTTGATGCACATACATGGTCTACTGGCTGCCTACTTCCATGCCCATCTGTTCAGATGGCATGGTGCCCACTCACAAGTTCGCTGGATCCTTGCCCTTAGTGTGTAGATGCCAGGCAATGATGGGCTTAGATGGGCAGCCTGCAAAATACTGAAAGTGATCATTTTTTTCCTGTAGGAAGTCCTTCCTCTGCAATAGCACTGAAGCATGGACACCACATGCTACCCTACACTTAATAACACCTGTGGACATATATGTGCCAGAAATGCAAAGGGGGGGGGGGGAATGTACTGGGGGGGAAACACAAAGTGGAATTAAGTGAAAAAATTGCAAGGATTGCCATGTGACAATATACTCTCCATTGTCAATGGTAATGGAGGGATATCCAGACCAACTTGAAACAAAGTGGGTCAAGCATCAGAGAATAACCAGGGCCACATGGACCAGAGATCTGCCTGGTTTTCATTGCTTCCCAGGTTAGGGCACTTCCCATACCCAGCTTCCCTTGAAACTACCTTGGGCACCACACCTCGCTCAGTGGCCACAGTGTATAAAAATCAAAAGCCAAATCATGCCAAAACCAGTGGGAACTAAATCCAGACCTGTTTAAAGTTGTTTACCTTCAATGCACATTCCATATGCACCATAGAGCAGAAAATATTCCATGGTAAATAATGGCACCAGTAAAGGTAGATTCTAAAAAAGTCGTTATCACAAAGATCCATTTTTATTTATGTCATTGCCCTTTGAAATAATAAATAAGAAAGTCCTGCTTAATAACAAGAGATTCTTTTCAAAAAGTCAGTAGAGAAGACACATTTCTCTTTTTTTTTTATTTTTGAGTCCAAAAATAAAACTTAAAACAGCTTTTAGGATGAAGGGGCAATTTTAAAATTAAAATATCATTTTCTTCCCAAATATAGTTTGATTAACAGCAAATCAACACTAATTTAATTTTATTACTTTAAATAAGCTACTTAAAAATTTAGTATTTTGTTACCATTCCAAATTAATATATTTTACTAAATTTTAATTGAAATAATTTGAACAACTTTGTATGTATAAATCCCCAAGTATTTTTTACAGACCATTCTTTAGCTGTTCTTCATTCACTGTATGGGAGTCATGAGAAAGGTCATGGAATTTCTGCTCTTTGATTAGATAAACTCTTAAAAGGAGGAGGAAGGAGAAAATCAAAGAGAGCTCTGCATCAGAGAGCATTTCCAATGGAGTCTTCCAGGAATCCTCCTTCCTACCAACACTCTGGTGAACAAACTATGACTCTTCCAAACACGCACAGAAAATTAAACAACTGAATTGCAAACACCCATGGAATATATTGAAAAA
The DNA here is from genome assembly GCA_035041135.1 of Platyrinchus mystaceus. Taxonomy (NCBI): domain Eukaryota; kingdom Metazoa; phylum Chordata; class Aves; order Passeriformes; family Tyrannidae; genus Platyrinchus; species Platyrinchus mystaceus. The sequence goes on from JAWWLV010000183.1 coordinate 3,968,118, forward strand.
ATTATTCTAAGAAGTGGTTTTTTTCTCTTTTTTCTTCCCCTTGCCCTCTCTGAGTGCACCCCAACACTGCTCCAATGGTTACAGATATATGTGAGCAGGATGATAAGAGATGTAAAAGCTGCGGCAAGGCTGGATCTGCAGCGTGGCTCGGGGCTCTCATTGAGTCAGCAGCGAAAGCCTGTGCTCCAAGGCACATTTAAGCTGTGTCTAACTTAGTGTTTACTCTGGGGTGACTGGATTTGAGCGCTCTGTCCCTGCCCCAGAGAACTGTCTGCTGTGTGGAGACATCAGTCTTGTCTTTGAGCATGCTCGGCCGGATCAGTCGTGTGTGACGGCCTGATCTGTTTTGGTCTGGACATATTGTCAAATCCTTGTGTCCAAGTTTCACAGGAGCAGTGCCGAAAACGCCCTGGCTCCAGAGTGAAATGGGATTTATAAAGGACACAGGCCAAGAAAGTCGCTATGAACATCCAGTGACAAAAATCAAAGAATCGGAATAAAAACTGGTTTGCTCTGGCTCTCAAGCTTAGTTCAGCTTCTTTAACCTGAAGTGAACAAAACCCACTAAGGACATCTCCCCTCTAACTTTTAGGCAGTTTAATTCCAGGCAAAGCAGAGGTAAAACACTGGCTTTTACCATGGAAAGTCCTTTGTCAGCACAGAAATTTTCACAAAGAACATTTTTTTATGTGATTGGAAAGAATATCTTCTAGCACGGGTCATGCCTGACAACCCCACAGCTAAATCTTATTAAAAACTGTTCAGAGAGCAAAATTAGAGACTGTAATACAGAACCACTTGGATACCAGTCAGATTGATAATATCTAGATGGCCATCTAACTTGTCACCTGCTCTCCCTTCCCTTTGCACTAATAATATGAATAAGCTTGTGAATACTTTTGTTCCCAGTCCTGTTGGCTCATATTGGTCTCTCACATCATCAAGACCTGCAATCTCTTAAAAAAAAAATCAGTATTGCTTATTAGCATTGTTCAGAGGACCAAATTACAGATGCAGCACGAGAAAGAATGAAGCAAAGTTTTCAAACAGATTTTCCCAGGTGCCATTATAAACACTAATATGAAAGAAACAGAGTAATCAAGATAATAACTGATCTACTTCAAGTAGCTTTTTAAGCAAATAGGTAATTTTGCAAAGGTCAATTAGCAGGACAACTCCTTCCTATTCGATTTGACATCATGATATTCAGCTAGGAAAAGAATGAAAATATTTAAAAGCTTAACTTTTCTTCACTCTTCCTTGGAGATTTCTCAGGTTTATATTTAATCACAACCTTGCAGCAAACCAGGTAGGACAGCAGTGATTGCTAATGCTGCTTCCCAGCTTGGGGATTCTCCACTTACAATTTGCCTTCATTTCACACAAAATTAATATCACAGTATTTTTACCAAAACCTGCTGACACAGTAAAAGTACAACAATGTAAAGGTCAGGGTTTGGTTTGGGGTTTTTAAACACCAAAGTTAGTTCTTCAAATTTGTATTGGGCTTTGGGGTTCTTGATGAGATTCTTTGTCATACAGGTTAAAAAAATAGAAGGGAAAAAAAAAAAGAAAAAGTGCAAACTACTTTTGTCTTGGTAAAATAAGAACTACAATTGCAAAATGCTGTTTTCCATATTAAGTAGTATTTCGTTATTTGTCCTTCAGAGACATAGAAACATTTTAAATAATCCACTCCACAAACTGGTCAATGTACAGAAGAGAACATGGAGGAGAGGGAAATGCATATTCCTGATCCAACCACAGTGGATCTCCTGGTTTTCCTCCTGTGCCATTACACTGCCAGCAAACCACACAGTGCTAACACAGAGCAGATAGAGACAAGAAAAAATGGAATTATCCTGTTTGAAACTTCTGAAGTGTCTAGACACACTGAAAATTGCCCCTGATTTGATTTTTCTAATTCTGTTCTGATAGAGAAGTCACCTACCTCACATGAAATAAAAAGAATATCCTCAACAAAATAAAACAAGAATCATCCACTGCCATCCAAAATGTGGACAGCCTATAAAGACAGCACTTCAGGTACATCTCCAAAAAAGTAATTTACCTTATAAAATAAATATAATAATAATAATTATATTAATAAATATGTAATAATTTATTTAAAAAAAAAAAAAAAGCAACCAGCCAAGACCTCAAGAAAAAAAATGAGAGAAATGTTATTTGAAGCTTTGGTGGCACACAAAAACAGAACTTTATATTTCAGTGCATATTTCATGCTGTACATACATATATATCATGTTGTTAGCAAAGTAACAAATATACATCATGTAATGCAGGGAAAAAGGCTTTGATTTATCACTTATGTGCTGGTTTTCTTCCTCTTTCATCCCCAGTTCAACAAAAGCTTTCAAATAGTACCTGCCACTGGATGTCTTTGTGTCTCCACCCCTTGATAGGGATGAGGAATCAAGATGGCACCATTTATGGAAACGCTTATATAAATATTTTATCCAAACTATGCTGGACTTAGCTTAGGACATTTCTCTTTGATATCTTCCTGGAAGGGATCCATTTCTTATTTGAAAGCATGAAAACACGATGAATTTGCCAATTCTCTGGGTAGTTTCCTACTAGTCTTTGCAAAATGTGCTGTAACTCTCATTTTATTTTGGGGGGCTTCCAACTTCAAGACATTTCATCTTGTATTGCCTTTCCCTTCTACATTAAAGAACTCTTTGGTGCCCAGCATTGTCCCTTAAGGTAGATAAGAGGGAAATCATTTGCCTTTTAATTTCTTTCAGGTAATTCAAACATGTTGAGGTCTGTAGGTCCTTAATTGGCAAGATAATTTTCCTAAATTACCATTCTTTTCCCTTTTTTTTTTATTTTTTTTGCCTCTTCCTTGTATAATCTTCACTATTTCAGAGTCACTATGCTGGTTTTCTTCTCATCAGTGCCACTGACAGACATGAACATTTGCCATCTCCCTTCTTCATTCCCACTCACAATGGTCAGCTCAGACTTCTTGACACCAAAGCACCCACAAAAAGCTACATTTTGCAGTAAAATCTCGGGATACAATTCCTAGTTCTGGGAACAGCATGGCCTGTTTCCCATATATACATACATTTGGATAAATTAAAGTGCACTTCCAGCCACTAAGCCATCCGGATCACTCTCCACAACCGCTTTAACCAGACCTATTTGCCAGTCCATCAATCTTTGCCTTTTTTTTTTTTTCAAATGTTATTAGAACTGTTCTATTTACTTCCATATCATGGATAAAAAGAGTGATTAGTGTCAAGCTTAGTGCTAGTCCCTGGAGAACAACTCTAAAAATTCCCCCAGTTGATGATGATTCCCCAGGGACTACTTTCCAAAACGTGTAAATTAATCAGTTCTTAATCCATTTAATGTGTGCTTCACTGATACAGCACATAGCTAATATTTAATCAGAATGTCACGTACTATTAAGTCAAGGGACTTAAAAACTTTCACTGCACTTCACAAATATGGCTGCATTCTCCAACGAGGCTCACATCAAAAAATAATCCATTTGGTCGCAGTTTGTAAAATTTGTTGTTTATTCAGTTATGATGATTGACATCAATGATATCGCTAACATTTTTTTTTTTTTAATGGAACTCTGCAACATTTTTTCCATTAATTGACCTAATACATTTTTAGGTTGTTTGGACTGTAAAGTTTTTCAAGCTGTGCCATTTTCCCTTCCTGAATATTGACATAATGATTGCCCTTTCTCAAAATCTTGTAATTTCCATTTGTAATGACAAAGCAATATTTATTTACGATTGAAATCAACAGGCATGGGCCACCTCAGAAAATTCTATAAGGTTCTAGCATGACATTTATTTAGGTTTCCTAAAATTTTGCCAGATATTGCTAATTTCTGCTGAAATTAGCATCAGTACTAGATGTCATTCGACACGGTTTTAGTCATTAATAGGATGGAAAGTTCATCAACAGTTTCTTCTAAGCAAATCACGTGATCAAAATAAAACCCAAAAAACAAAAACAAAACCCAAAAAAACAAACCACAAACATAAAATGCCACAAATAGTTATCAATTGTTTCTGATTTTCTTGCATCACTATTAACAGCTTCATCATCTTATCTGTTAACCTGTAACAGCACAGCATTAAGATTTTAGAGACAAAACAAGGTCCTTGAAATTATTCCTGCGTAGAGAGTTCAGCACTTAAAGAATTTGGAAACCTCCAGGACACAGTGAAGCACCAGTTTTGTCCAGCACTGCAGGGCTTGCAGGATTCTCTTTGGTGATACAATATCTGGAGTTTATTATAGGGAAGGTTTTATACACTGTTTAGCATTTGGCTGCTTTTCACTGTATAAAGGACCTGTCTATGCCTGTAGTGGGTGCCATTACAGAAAACAGTCAATATATCTCAGCTTGTCACTACACAGATTCAGTGACTATAGATTTATCAACTGTCAAATGCACAGCACATCTTAGAGGTAGAACAAAACTACCTGGACTCCACAATTTCCATGTGCTAAAATAACAAATTTGATTTTGCAGTGCCCTGCATTTTATAGAATCACCCATTTGTCTGGGGGGGAAAGTCACCAAGTCAAATCAAAAATGGGATATTTTTTCTCATTTGTACAGGTGCACATTCAATCAGGAAGGCAGAGCTGGAGTACTGTGTCACACTGATTTTTTTAAATACCTTGAAGGTTTAAGCATGTGTTTGTGTTAAAGTGGAACACAGAGGAAGATAAATCCACCTAAAATATAATTCCTTCAGTAATTTATTACACATTGCCACAGAAACTAATTTGCAAAGTATTTTCAATGTGGCTCTAAAAGTATCAAAATTTAAAGGACATTCTGAATAAACATCTTAAAATGTTCTACTGTCTGTATACAAAGGGCCATTCATTTCCCTGCTCAAATATCCAAAATGCTCTAAATGGAGTCTGACCTAAATAAATCCTATTCCAGATTTGAAGATCATCAGATCCATTACACAAACCCATCCAGGCACAGATAGAGTGGCGGTTGTAAATGATCAGAAAAATTAGCATAAAGGCACATGTATCTCTAATAGGTTAATAAGTACAACCAGTGGGAAGTGAAAATGGTTGTTTGTGTATAGACCACTGTGAGAATTCATCTATTTATGGGGCGAATGCACAGAGAACCGTGTGATAGTGTTTTTCCCCTCCCTAAACTTTACTGTTTTAATAATTACGGAAAGATTAAGAGTTACTCTGATGGCATAGATGGAGTTGTCTTAAAATTGCTTGCATATGCTTTGTAAGTGATATTTTTCTGAGTCTAACACCCTCTGTTTTGTAGGTCATACGGATATCTAGAGACTCTGTGGATACTGAAGGCGCTTGTCCTTCAGCCTTCTGCCTCACCACATGATTGAGCATCCATATACCTTACAACCATACACCCTGTCGAGTGTTATTCTCTTACATATCACAATTTACCTCGCTTTCTCCACTCAAACATGCAACCAAGCTGAGCAACAAGCTGCTTCAGCTGCCATGTCATTTCAGTTTTTACACATCTTCTCTTTTTATGTGTGCTCTACATCTCCGTGATGTCTCATCTCCCCATTCCACTGCCATAGGCTACAAGTCAGGAACAAAGCTCAGGCTCAATGTCAAACAGAGTGAAAATGGGAAAATATCATAGAAGAGAAAATTAATGGGCACAAACACAGCTCTGAAACTTCCATCCTTGTGGGCTTTGCAACTTTCCATCATTTCTTGGCAAAATACGAAGGAGAAGGCAGTAATAGTATTTCTGTAGAAAATGCCTTACAGAGGTTTTTAGCTGAGGAAAATACAAGTCCAAAAATTCAAGGTGGAAGAGTCATGCTTGCATATTAAGAAATATAAATAATCCTGTGAAGTGTGCAATCAGCCCCTTTAATCTGAAGAATTAATTTATTTCCACTCTCCACCATTTTTCTGCTGTCCCCCTTTCGTTGCTGGACCACTGTGGTTTGCAGAGGTTCACATTTCCAAAAATGCCTCAGCAATAAACACACAGAGATGGGCCCTGAGGCTCCTCTGCATGAACTGAGGTCTTTCTCTCATTTCAAACAGGGGAATTTCAAGGTGAAACACACGTGAAACCTCTCTGGTCAACAGGTTTGCTAGTTGTGTCTTTAGAACACAAATGTTACCTTTCATCTTTTCTTACTGATTTTTTTCCCTGTAACAAAAATTTTGGGATTCCGAGGAAATTATTATATTTGCAAGCCACATTAAAAAAAAAAAATAATTAAACCCACAAGCCCCCAAATCCCAGTACTTTAAAAATGGATGATCCTACCCACAACAGACATGGCTGGGAAATTCCATTATGTGGAATCATTAGCCATTTGGTGACTATGAAATCTAATTCATGGCCTGAGACTTTTTAAAAAATAGGGATTGAATATTTCTGTAAAAATTTAGACGTCCCACGGCAGAATAATGTGAAGGGAAAAGGGGATACTTGGGTTTAATTCTCACACAGTGAGAATCCTGTTCTAGAAAATATAATACTGGTCAGAAACCTGCCTCTTGCATCCCCAAATGAGTTTATTTTTTAAAAAATATCACTCCTCTTTTTGTTGATCCCCAAAATCAAACACAAGCATAAATACTAATATGACAAATATTAACACTGGTATTTTATTTGGATCCAGATACTTGATTTATCAGCTAAATTACTTATTCAAGAGGTAACACCATATTTCATGTAACCCTGTTTCTCATTGTATGTAAACCCTACCTGAATATATTATGTGCAAGCTTAATAAACCTTTTCACTTTTCAATTTCAGTCCTTCATCTTTTCACTATTTGAAACATATAATTTATTTTTTTTTGTACTAACATGGTATAACTGAGCTTAATGCAAATTGTATACGTATTTTTTAAACATATTTCAGATGAGCAAACCAGAGTTGAAAACTAAAATGCCTTTTTTGAGGGGTGCATGATGCAGTTTCAGCCTGTTTATTAAGTAATCATATCTGGGTACAAGTGTCAACACAATTTACGTTTTGAATAATGTGAAGCAGATAACCTCAATTAACAAGTAATTAGAGTCATTTTCCTATTAAGCAGTTTCCCTAATTGTTTTTGAAACCTGGAACTAAAATTGTAATAAATAATAAGCGGCCAAAACATGTCCCTGCGTTAGCTTAATCCAGGCTCTTCCAGTGGAGCCTGGGAAAAATGCAGCAGAAATAAGGTTTGAATCCCCATGTGATGTGGAGAAAAGAGGGAAATATTTTGTACCTGTGGACCTCTGCAATGTCTACTCTTTTCTGTGGCTGTTTTGTATTGTGGGGGTTTTTCATCAATATTATTCTGTTTCCTTTCCCTCTCCCTTTTCACCCCCATGACCTCTTATATGAATTTTTAACCTATGGAATATCTGACTTAATCATTACTGTGGATTGAGTAGAACTTACCAGGGAAAAGCCATCGCCCAGCAAACACACAGGGTATGATCTCTCTTAAACTGCACCTTACAGTAGTGCAAATTAATTTGATGCCTTATATTCTACCTTATCACCATGCTGTATCTCTGTTTATGTAAAAAACTAAATATAACCTGTTTTTACAAATAGGACAATTCGTGCATTTGCTGATGGTCCTCAAAAAAAATTTATATCTTTCACTTGGGTATCAGTCTTTAAATAGACACGTCACATGTCAAGTACAACAATTGAGGTCAGAGAACATAAAAATTTCACATGTATTTCTCTGCTCACACTAGATGGTCTCATGGAAAGCACCTAGGCTGCACTCTGTCTGCCACAGCCAAGAATGGTGGAAAAAAATTATCCAGCTAAAAACAAGAAAAAATCCAGCAGCTGCTCCTCACCCTAAGCCAAAACAAACAAGTGAACTAAAAACTAACAGAAAAGCTACACAGAAATTCTAGGAGAAAAAAGGAAAAGAATAAGTACAATAATATGTGGCTGCCCCATCCCTGGAAGTGTCCAAGGCCAGAGTGGATGGAGCTTGAAGTCACTTGGGATAGTGGAAGGTGTCCCTGCCCATGGCAGGAGGTGGAATGAGATGAGCTTTAAGGTCTTTTCCAACCCAAACAACTCCAGCCTGAGCTAAAGCCTCCTGTCCTGCAGATACATTCATCAAAATTTCAGCTGGTAACACATACCATTTTCCCCTGAAGTCAAAGAAAGAGAAAGGTTTCTCATAGTCCATGAAGGAATCAAGGTACCTGAGACTACTCCAAAAGGCTCTCAGTTAGTTTATATCTAACTAGACTTCACCATCCACTCCACAAATAGACAACTGTCTGTATGTCTACAGGAAATTTTGCCAGCCTTGGAAGAGTACAGGACTTCTATGTTCTCCATTTTTAACAAAATTTCAGTAGGGCAGTAAACCAAAATGAGGGTCCTACAAATAAAAATTGAAAACCTTAGGAAGATACCCTGAGAAATTCCAGGAAAAGCTGTCAGCTAGGAAGGACATGAGCTGTTCAGAAGGAATACAAACATTTAAATAACACAACTTGCTGGAAATTAGGCTTTGTGACAAATCCCATTGATTTCTTTTAAGTCATTTTATTAAAAGATCTATTAATGCTTGGCTTGCGCTTTGTGGCCATGAGAGATGTTGGAACGACGAGCTATCAAAGGTGGCTATCAAAGTTTTTTTTTCCCCATTTAACTTTTTCTAACTATTAAGCTGCTCATTTTGTGGAGACAATCATTAGTGTCTTTAATGTGAAACAAAGCTTCTGGATAAGAGCTGCTAGCTGAAGATCAATATGAAAGATATCATTTCAGTTACAGCTTTAATAACTGTAACAATAGGGAGCCTGGCATCGCTGGCTTTATGCATTAATGTAATTTAGAATCTACCAGGTACAAATCTTATCAAACATTAGCAGTGGCTGCATTGGGATTTTCTAGGTAAGGAAACTGTGTGATAAATGGGAAGTATTTGAAAGGTAAACTTTCATGTAATCAGGCTCATCTGCCATAAAAACATGAAAGAATTCACATGAAGAAAAAGAAATAAATAAACCAAACGAGATTCTTGGAAAATGATGGTGGCTTTTAAGGAACTAGTGGTGCGTGTGCTCAGAGTGTACTAGGATGTCTCTCTTGTTTATATCAACATAAAATATGACCCACAAAACTAGAGGATTAGGAATTTCAGCCAAATGCAGTGCAACTTAAGATTTTCTACAAACTACTGTATGTAAAAATCTGCACCTACCTGGACGTGCAGTCAGTTAAACCCCAAAATAGACAAGGAGCTTTTTCCCTGGCTGCCAAGAAAGCACCAGCACTTCAGACCAGGAGCACAACCCTTCCTCCAGCTCCACTCAGCTGCAGCAAATTCACCATTCCCACCCCATTTCTTCCAGCCCACCTGTCTCCAAATCACTCATTGCCTCAACCTTTCCCAGGCTTTGGAGATTTGCATGATTGTGTCAACCTTGTGCTTCTGCAACAGTTTATCTACAACCATGTTATTTTTTTTCACAGCACTTTATTTTTTTGGTAAAAAAAAAATAAATAAATCATCACCTCTCCCTCCACCAAAAGAAAAAAAAAAAAATCAGGCCTAAAAATTATAAAACACTAATTTTGGATCTTCCCTGCAAAGTTGTTCTTAAAACCTGATGCAACCAATTGGCAGTTCTTTAAACAATTTGTTTAACTTGTGTCCAAATGTCTTCAGGTTTTACTGCTTACAGGTGGCCACTTTAGATTTACACTTTAATTTTGAGCAAGATCTAAACTGGGAACAGTGAATTTTCGGTTTATCATTTGCTGATAAAAAATGGAAAGCTCAAAGTTAAAGTAGCGAAATACTGAGAAGAGTTGGCACCTGGCATTTTAATTTTTAAACATTGGGGTTTTTTGTGTGTAATGAGGTTATAAAGCAAGAGTCTGACTTCAGGACCACAATCGAGAAGAATGAGCTCTTAAGGACGACAGAACCACTGATGGGAAGCTCAGTTGGTCCAAGATCCAGGTTTGGTCCAAATAAACACAGAAAAGTTTGGATGCTGGTCTGGGTTTTCTACCTGCCTTGGGGCTAGAGGTGTCATGAGAACAGATTCGCTCATCACAGCTGCAGCACTTCCCGTTCTGGCCATGGATGAAATATCCAGGAGAACAATCTTTCTTGCGGAGCTCTGGGGAAGGGGAGGGAAGTGAGGAAAGTGGGACCGGGTATTTCACAATCTTTCAAATTTGATTCCAAAACTGGGGGAAGATTCAGAGATTAGAAAGGATGGGAAATTTTTTTACTTTGCTCGGGTTTTGGCTGTACTCTTAAATGCAACTTTTTACCGTGTCTGTCAGAATGTGTGGCAGCTCAGATAGTCAATAATCACAAAAAGAAAGGCATAACTTCTTCTAAAGTAGGCATATTCAGTGTTGTCCTAAAAAACAAACATAAATTTAGTTGTGTTGGTCCATGAAATATAAAGAAATGTTGGGTTTTTTTTTCCCCCCCCACAGGCTTTATACAGAAAAAGGAAGCTCTTTTTTACTCTCAAAGTGTCAGGTCTTGAGACCTTTGAAGGGGAAGGTTTCAACCCAACTGTGTGCATGCACACCTTAAATACAAAATCATGGGTGATAAAAACCTATTTCCATTCAGGCTATGAACCTCATCAAATGAGAAATCAAACAGAAAATAAAATATTAGCATGTTAATACAACCAGATAGGATCCTGAAAAAAAAAGAAAAAAAAGAAGAAAAAAGAAAAAGGTTGGTTTCAAATGGAATTTGATCTGATTTAGGGCAGGAGAGTGCTGCTGTCAACTATTTGTCTAAGAATAGGCACGTTGCCTAACAAGGACACTCTCTTGTCTGTTTTGAAACCCCTTCTCAGCGCATTAAACAACATTCAGTAACCGTGTCTGTACACAGTGCAATAGCACATGTATTTAGGGCATGCACAAAATAATTTGATCCCCATTTCACTGCATTGGTAGTGTAATTATTTCACTGCTGTAATAAAACAAACAAAAAAACCCTGGTTCTTTACCTCTCCTGTCATGTTGCATCGGGTCACTCTGTGCCACATGATGTGATATCGTGTAGCTCAATGCAAGGAGACACATGTCCCTTCTCATTGGAAATTTAAAGAAATGGAGCTTACTTTTCCCCTGTGGGAAACTATGCAGGTCAGGTGCCCAAGACTAGCTAAGGGAAGTTTGATATAATCTCAGTTTCAGTACCTACATATTTCAAATCTGACGGCATTTTGAAAGGAAATGTGTTAGATGCCACAATTCAGCTGTAATGCAGTACTTAATAAAGATAGTGTAGAAGGAATATAATTCCACAGCTTATGTTCCTTGTCACGGTGTGCACTGACACAGATTGCCAAAGAGGCTCCTTTAAACAACACTTTCAGACATACTTTTTTGAAATATACAGTGTTTTATACCCTAACCCTCAGAGAAACCTAATGCTGCTGAAAGCACACGGGTATAGAGTCAAGGGAACAGAACTGATTAATGATGAAGCCAAAATAAGACCTTTTTCTGATGAAAAATACTGAAACAGTTAAGCACAGAGAATAAAGATAAGGAGAATGTACAGGACCTGGGGCCAAGTTCTCCTCTCAGTTACACCAGCATAATTGTGGAATAATTCTATTTCAATTAATAGAGTTAATATGATGAGAATAGAATTATCTATGTAAAGAGCATGATTGAAATGTAACAGTCGACCCAGCTTTGAGGCACCATCTTTAATGTGTGCAAAGGAAATATGCATCATCCACTGTCCTGTTTTCCAGGTAGACAAACAGAAGAAAGAAATAAAAATCCCTTGGCAGGCCAATGTCCAAGCTGGGACCAGGGAAATCTGACAAATTCCAGTCCAGCTCCTTCTCCACTTGGTTGCAATAAATAAATACAACTGAAGGCTATCTTGGAAACCAAGTGATATATTTTATATATCACTTTATATTTTATATTCTTTATATTTTATATATCACTTTATATTTTATATATTATTTATATTTTTATATATGTATATATATAATCTTTCTTACATCATGACATGTTGCTATCTCATTCCTGAGTCAAAAAGGTGTAACTTTATAGTGCACTGTGTTTTTTTGCATCAGGGTGGTAACTTCACTGTCATTAACATGCCTGTATAATTGAGTGCCACTGTTTACACGCTAGAAGTGCAGAAAAATTAGAAGCCTGAGGAACACAATCAGAACAGATGCAGGAAATAAGTTTTCTCAGTAAAAATAAGTTTTTCTTACTAGTAAAAACAAGGATGTATAGTATGGACTATGAGATAATGATAATACTAAAGCATGGGGATCACTGCAATTCAAACCAGATGTTAAATTACAGAAAATAATATTATTTAGGGGGTTCTGGTTAGGTAAAACCTTAGGTTTTTTATTGTCTGCTCCATTGACTTACCAGAACAGCTCAAAGACTACATTCTGCAGAGTTTTGGAACAAGTAAATTTTGAGCTACAAACACCTGATCCAACTCTGTGGTGGTCCTTTGGCTTTGAACAAGCTAAGGCAAAGGAAAGAAATATTTAAAGATCATAAAATTCACCTAATTCCATCAATTTTTGCAAATTTTTGATAATAAGCATGATGGAGGGGGTGTCTTTTCTTCCTGGTTGGTTCCACAGCCCCAGTCCCCAACTGTGCCAGAGAAATGACAACCTCAGTGTACACCTGTACTCAGCTCTTAAACAAGGCATCTCATCTTATATGATGTGACCCAAAACTGATATTAGCATAAATTTCCACTGCTATCCTATAGATGACAGTAAAATCAGGAATTATAAAATTAGAAGCAGATATTTACCCCTTGCCATTCCCTGTGTTTTCTGAAGAATTGCTAACAATAAGTTAGAAGATATTTTCTGAGTGTTTCTTTTTCCCCTTTTCTCTCTGTGCCTTGGTGTCCCCAGATGGAGGTGGGAACTCTGGCCAGATATCTTAGAGGGTGAGTAGAGGGTTTCTAGTCCTGCCCCAAGCTCTCACAAGGTCCTGCCCCAAGCAGTGATGCCCCAAAGCACCAGATCCTTGAGAAGAACCAGTGCTGGCATCTCATGTCTCCACAGCTCCTGCCAGCATCTCAGACAAAAAGGGCTGCGAAGAGATGAAAAGAAAATATGGAACAAAAGAAGTGGAGCATGGTTTTTAGATGGTAAATTATATAATATTTTCATAGTCAAGCTTTCTTTATTTTTCCCCCTCAAGACATACATTACAACAGAGAGGAGTGACACATCTGAAGAAAAAGAAGAAAAAAAAAAAAAACCTCTTTAATTTTTTTAACCCTTTTATAGTTTGCCCTAGCAGCTTAAAAATATTTTTAATATATTTACACCATGCTTTCTATAAAACTCAAAAGGATTTGTAGGCTTCAAGGAACGCATTGGTCCTGTCATACAACCCACAAATTGTAGAAAACTCTAGTAATACTAAAGCAAATGTTACAGTTTTTCACTGGATGCTAGGAAAACAACAGGGAGAGATGCAAAACTTCCTAGCAGCGCATTCAGTTAGGAAGGAATTTTATACTGAGCATCCCTTCAAATAATTCTATTTTCAAGTGCCGGACCATGGGAACGCGGCTCTTTTCTAGCGAGCATCTGCCCACATTTTAAATGGAAAAAAAAAAAAAAAAAAAAGGAAAATGAGGGCGGAAAAGGAGAAGGGGGGTTGGGGGCAAAAAAAAAAAAAAAAAAAAAAAAAAAGCGTTTGTCACAGGGCTGTGGGTCTGTGGCATCATCTGCTCCACCTGTAATCTCTGGTGCTGCTCTGCCCCCTGGTGCTGCCGCGGCCGCAGAGCAGCCGCCCGCGCCCCTGCGCGGGGACCGCCCGCCGAGCATCCCCCACTGTCACTTCTCACTTCTCCCGCAAGTTCAAGGTCAGTGCCTAGCTATTTTCAGCTCATCTCTTCTTGATCCATGCAGAGAAATGACAAGGTAACGTGATTTGGGGTCAGCTGTATTACAGGAACCGTTACATAAACGGAGAAAGTGGAAATCAATCCCGGCTGACAGTGTCTTCGGGATAATCAGCGCTCACTCCATGCCGCTGTCAGCTCTCCTGCATCAAACACCATGTTACTTCTGTCACATCTCCTTAACAAAACCAGAGTCTCACTTTTGGCAAAGTAAATAAATATTTCACTCGGGCTTGCATTTAATTCATTGTTTAGAGAACTTTAACACTTTGGACTTGCAATGAGTCCCTATTTGGAGGAGAAAGGACGGCTTATCCTGTCAGGTCCATTACTGCCTGCAAAGGGCGCTGGCAAAGATACAGCCCACTCTTATGAAACACCCCGTTTTTCATATTTTGTGCTTGATTTCTTTAAGCAGACGATTGTCCTCCAAACCTCCGTTACCGAGCAGACCTCGCCTCCCCAAAGTGCTTTACCTCACCCACGGTCACCCTCATCCTCACCCCAACCCCATCACAGCTTCCCCGCTAACGTCTTAGGACACCTTCCTCAATTTGTCTGATTATTATTACTTTATCTGAACCATTTCCTCCCCTAACCAGACATCTTCCCTAACGCAGAATTATGAACATATCATTTCACAAGATGTGCCGCGTTAGCCGCGTCCCGGTGACAGCACATGGCATGTCAGTTTAGGGAGAGAGCAGCGATTCTATCCCACCCACCTTGTGCTCCCATGGAACTGCCAAGCCCGCAGTGCTCCGCCGAGGAACAATTTACCATAATATTAGTTGTCAGTAAATTCAAAGACGGAACTCCTAAAGCTATAAAATGGATTAGAAGCAATTTAAAAAAGAATTAACAAACTAGAGTAAGAGTATACTGTCAACAAACAAATGCTTCATCATAGCACTGTAATTTGGAATTTTAATTACCCCTCTGCTTCTGTAACAAAACAATGTCTGAACTGGCAGCCATTTGAATCTCTCACAGGTCATTGAGCATTCTAGTTAATTACTCTATGAATAGCCTGTTTTTCTCCCCTCTGGAAACACGTTTCTAATGGCAGTCAAGGTCTGACAAATGTGTCATCTACATAATTAGCTAGGAAGCAACACAAAACATTAAACATGCTTTGTGCCGACAACTATCAAAACATTTCATTTGTTGTCAATTATTCATTACTTTGTAGGTTCTGAAGGGGTTGTTATTATGAAAATAAGTCCAGATGCTAACAAGGTTAGAGTTTTTTATTCAAATTAGTAATCAGAGGACTAACTTTAAAAAATGTATCCTAAGTACGTTTATGGCAGCGTTCAATCAGCACTAAATTATAAACGAATTTAGCTAAGTTCAAGTTAAAATAGCCATGGCAGAGCACATGCACTAATTTGTAGAGTTGCAGCTCTCTTTGAAGTTTTAGGATCTAAGCTGAAGTAGCAAACTTTCAGAACCTTTGGCAAGACTAATTTGTGCTTGGTAAATAGAGTAAAGATTTTCACAGCGTGAGATAATGTAAGATTGCAAAAAAAAAAAAAGTGTGGGGGGGGGAACCTGGAGGTTTTTGAACCTTTTTTTCTACCCTTCTGTCACACTGAGTAAAAGTCAAAATCAGCAATTCCGACTCATATAATATCTCGTCTGAACTTCAGTTTGGCTTAACAAGGAAGCCAAACCAGTTACATTCACCACTCCCTTAATAGAGCTGAAATGAATTTATCCTCGCTTTTAAGAAGAAATAGGTGCTGGTTATTTCTTTTTTCTATGATCTCATTATGATGCTGCCTATCAAGCTACACAGCTGAAATGGTACAATGAAGCTGTGGGGAGGAGAAATAAACAGGGAGTTAAACAATAAAATTAACTTTTTTCCTTTTTAGCCAAGATTATTTCAGTTGAAGTGCTACGATGAAAGTGTACAATAAAGAATACCTTCTCACGGGGCTTATTTAAATAAATAAAAAGGAAAAATTATTATTTAGAAAAGCAAAAGGATTGTTGTGAGCCTGAAAATACGACTACACACAAAATGTTGGTCCTGTAAAAAGGTTGGGAGGCAACCTACATTGCTCCATTGAGAAAAAAATCACTTATTGAAGGTAAACTGAGCCCTAAAATAGTCTCAGGCACTAATATCTTACTTTTGGGGGCTAAATCAAAGGACTTTATGCTATGTAGAACACACATGAGCGCATAGGGGCACATCTGTGCAGGCTGAGGGCCTCTGCCCCAGAGATGGAGCAGCTCCTCAGGTGGGGAGCGAGGGACACACACACTGAGATGGATGAAAAACTGGATCGAGGACCGAAGGAGACAGTCTGTGAGCACAACATGAGCAGAGAGCAGATCTGGGTTTTCAAAGCACGGAACCAGTCTGAGTACAGGAAGGGGACATATGACACACTTCATTTCTCATTTTCCTGCACTGGAAAGGGGAATGACTAATGTTACTCAACAGATTTATATTTTTAGCAATATTTATGTTCAAGAAGTAAAACTGGACTGTGTTTTTATGGACTCACTGCTTTCATACCTACCCTGAAATATTTGGAGCAAGAAAGGTGCAAGCTTGCATTTATTAACAATTCCCACACTTGTCATGGGAAGTTCATATATTTTTATATATGGGAAGCTCATATATTTTTCTATATCTGTCCCGGTGCTATTATATGATTTAAAGGGAACACAGTTTTTTTTTCCTTATAGAGATAAACATAGATGCATCTATAACAGACTAGTGTATGATGATAAAATTTGCAGAGAATAAAGCCCAGCCAGTCAAGTATTAGATCACAAAAAAAGAGAATATTTTTCACAACTATGATAGGAGAAGTTTTTCTGCTTTTAGAAATATTTTGTCAAGAATTGTTTTTTCCTCCAGGAAAAAAAGTAAACTGGGGAAAAAAAAAAAAAAAAGAGCTATCCTCAAAAACTTTCCCTAAATAAACTACACTATAAAAGAAGCTCTGATGATCTCTCAGAGATTGAAATAATCCCTTTTTCAGCTAAAACTACCCACAGCAATGAAACTGAAAATACTCAAAAAGAGGGCTGGAGACTGTCTTGCAATTAACATTAAACAGATAACATATTTACAAGGAAGTCAAAATATTTTGGAAGCCGATAATCCTGTAAGCCTTAACGTGGTATAAAAACAACAAATAAATGCAAAGTGTTACTGTTACACATGCCTGCCTGATCAATGGTTTTCACATATTGATCTATAAATGGAGTTGACAGTCTGTGTTGGCTGCACATTTTCCAAGCAGCTCTATTTTTGTACAAAACCAATACGGGCAATTACCTTTGTTTGAGATGCCAAGTCTTATCAATTCAATGTGATTTAGTGTCATTTTAATTAAATATCAGGATCTACTTCAGGACAATCTATACAAACAAAGCCTCAAACTTGACTATAAGCTTGATTTGAAGTAAACACGTACAAGCCCTGCAATTTCAAAATATGGCTCAAAAACTCTTCTAAACAGAAGGCTTATATTTTTAGCAAATTTATTTCTGTCTTTTTGGCTAGCCATAACTTTGGCAAGTGTTCTATGATCACAGGAGTAAGAAACAAAAGAAGATTGCTTCCTGTTTCTCTGATAATGTATTAGAGAGATAAATAAACCTACCAGTTTGTTTAACCTATTCAGAGAAAGCTCTAATACATTAACATTTTGGAATGTGTAAATAGGTTCTAATTCTTAATATAGACGCCAATAAAAAAGACATTTCATTGTTTGAAGTTGTTCTGAATGAAGCAAAATGCACTTCCCTGGGGTTTAACACATGAAAATAGCAAATATTCATTTACACTTCTAGTTCAGACGCTACCATTAAGCACAGAAAGAGCCCACTCTTGCCACAGTCTGTGTCCAGCTTCGTGATTTGTGTTCTTTGAACTCTACATTAACATCAGTTTCAGCCTTTGCACAAGGCTCAAGCATTTCCACCAAAATAAATAACATAAACACCCAAGAATCTCCTGCACGGTTTAGGTCACTCATCCCACATTTGCATCCGCACCACTATAAAATGCTCAAGTGCATATGGCCCTACTGATGTATGATGCACATTCTTCTTTGTCACACTATAGAAAATAATCTGTCCACCTTCAAAAGTATAGCCCCAGGTGTGCTGACAAGCACCACAGCAAATGCTTGAGAATACAGCAAATCCCTGAGAGAAAATTAAGTATTTTCTTCTCTATAAATCACCGGTCGTCTTTCTACTTTTGTGCCTGGTTTTTGCCCTTTATTGTCCAGAGTGGGCACTTTTTTATGACTATGTTTTAGAAACCTATATTTCTATTGACTGTTCAATATGTGCCAAATGCTGACTACCTTAATCCACTCAAGTAGGTAGGTTTTGCATAAGTTGAATAAAAAGGATTTGACCCATTTATTAGTAGAACAGAATATACTGCACACACCAAATATGGGCAGTGAAAGAGTAATATGGAGTCCTTTATTCAGCTGTTTCTAGCTTTTCAAAAGTAAAATCTTTCCAATAATAGGACAAAAATATTCAGTCAATGAAAAATAGAAAATAAGTATAATCAATGGATACCTCATAGAGTATATTCATCACCTAAAGGCAGACTGTGAAAACAGAAAATTTCCAAATAGATCATGATAAATTTGTCTTTTAGCACAAAATTATTAGTTTTGATTGATATGCTGGTAATATGTGTCTTTTAGCAGGGACCTGTGTGCCTTTAAATGGAAAAGTGAAGACTGTAGAGGCACAATGGAGAAGACTGTCTCAAATTTTAAAGCAATATTACTAAATTTATATATAAATATATATATATATATATATATGTCTGTGTACCTATCACTTGGATTTTTATTTTTCAAGACACTTGGATGGACAGAAAATACTCCCCTCCATTACTTTTCCCAAAATCCTTCACCAGTCACATGCACAGACATGTCAGCACAGGGCTGATACACACAACTGACATTTTGCTGCTCTTTTAAATTGAATCTCGCTGCGTTTAAAGCCTGTGTTTGAAAATGTTTGGATCCTCAGGAATTTTGCTTTTACTTTGGGCGTTAGCAAACAACTTTAAGAGGCTTATTTGAGTAAATACGCCCAAACACTTTCAGTCTGTCAATATCTAGTCAGAAAATTCTGCACGGCAAAAAGAGATGAAAAGAATGGAAATAGAAAGGAAATTAGTAGCATGGCAAGCTTTCAGTCTATTATGTCAGAGCCAAGTTTTCTTGGTAAAATGACATATACTCGGTAAAATTCTGCTTTTATATAATTAGCTACTAAACAAATGCAACACAAAGCAACTTTTCAGCTCCCAGCCAATGCACATATATTGTACCTGCTATGGTTATTGGAATGCAGCAGTGAATATTTATGTCTAATTTAACTTTTTAGAGCCCTTGCTCTGTAACAGTCCAGCATACTATCCCCCAAACTAAAGTTATGTAACAAGGTAATATCAACAATGAGAAACTGCATGATAAAATCCTGCCCAAAAGTGAAAAATGCTAATTTTGTCTCATTTAGCAGCTGGATACAGAAATGCTCATTAGTTTTAAGAGGGTTAATCCTTTTAACTTTTGCATATTGATATGCCAATTATGCCTAATTGTACAAGAGGCATCAGTCAAGGTAATAGTGCATAAACACATGAAAGTTATTAAGTACATCCCAACATGTAATAAAGTAGGTGTTAATTGGTAGCTGAGTTCTGCAGGCTATTGAGGTGGATAATTCATTGAGAGATGGATCACTTGTAATTTCTCTACATAATTCCTTTTGCAGTCTCATGCTGTGATGTTTTCATGCTTGTCAAAAACAACTGCAGCCTAGTGCCTTTTGTTAAACACAGCCAATAAAATGTTAGGCATCATTAAATATACTTAACTTTTAAACTTTTTCAAAGGTGCAGTTCTTCCTTATAATACATTACAGTATTCCCAGTAAATTATTATAAGCAGTGTTCCAGGTTTGTGTTGGAGGAACATTCCACATCACATAAAAGGAGTAAACATGTGCAGTGTGTCTGAGGCAAAGACTATAATTTAAATGGAGTATGTTATCAGCTGCTAAGATCTAAACAGATTTTTCTCTCCTGAAAAATAAGGTGAAATGGGTTGTTATACCAGAGAAATTAATGAGTAGAATAACATATTTCTAAATAAGTCTGAATTTTGAGTAAGAAGAAAAGAAAATATGGAAGGTCTTGGAGCGCTCCTCCATTTCATAACTTTGTCAGAAAGCTGAATGTTTCATAGGAATCCATTACACCAACAAAACAAAAAATTAATGGTTGGCACGGTTGTGAGAAGTGACTGAGACCTGGGACTCTGTCCCCAGCTAACAGAGTTTTCTCCCTCATTTGCATTCTCTGAGAACAAAATGGATCTGGAGTCCAAAAAGTGGCTAACATTGCATAAATAATTTTGTAACATCATATGGCCTCAGCTGCAAGTTGCCACCATTATGAAAGAAAATTAACCAGGGGAGACTCATACCAATCAGTTTGTTTAGTAGCTCAGGAGTACAGGGGCAGGGACACAACTGGCAATAGAGTTCATCACTAACTATTTAATTTTTTTTTTTTAAAAAAGATAATGGGTAAAAAATTACTCAACTCCTTCAACTCTGTCAACTATTGAAACAATAAGTTCAGTGTCTGATTTTTGTGCAATTCATGCAGCCTTAAAACAAGACCTATTTTTGTTACAGAGTTGTTATTTATTTACGGAGCTGAAATTTGCATTTTCTTTTGTCTGTTTTTAAAGTCTGCCTTTTGAGCAACGGTGACATATATCTGACACTGTAAGCACTACTCTCTACGGCAATCTTACTTAAGTACCATTTCAACTGAGAGTAGAAATGCTGAGTAGATGTTATGATCATGGCCACCAAAGCCCAATTCTGCCTTTCATTGAAGGAAAATTGTTATTCCAGTGCCTAGCCATACTCTTAAAAACATATTAGTGACTTTAAGTACCTCCTTTCAAGGGATGATCATGAAACCAATATCTTAACACACATGAGATAATTCTGTAGATTTTTAAAAGTTGGAAGACTCAGAAAATATTAGGGGTGTTCTACTTACAGGCTCGGCGACTTTCAAGTTGTCAGACAGAATCATAGATTTGCTTTGGCTCAGTCTATCGTGGTGACTGTTGGCATTTTTGATCCTCATTTGAACAGCCCCTGTACTGTGGTGGGAAGGATTAGGCTTTTCAGAGGCTGTATCAGAAGTTGAAGACTTTTCCATGGTTACTGGCTTGACCTGAACAACATAAAACAGGAGCATTAGTCTGGGGACTCTTCATACAAAAGTGTATCAATGCCAGTTCTCTGTCACTGTAGTCAGGAGAAGAAGCTGAGTTATCTCGCTGGCAAGATCTTGATCATCTTTGAGCACCAGGATAACTATCAACTGTGTCAGCCTGTAGTTTTTATTATTGTCCTTATCACTCACACATCCAAACTGCCTTGGAAGAGTTAGTTTATGTAAAAGATTATCCTTATCTCAAAAGCCATTCTCCTCCATGGTGTAATCTCCCTGCAAGCCTCTCTCACGTCCAGCTGGCAGCCACTACACTTTGTCTTTGGCCCTGCTCACACGACACATTTTAAATCTTGCAAAGGAAAACGACACGCTGTGAAGCCAATTAACATATCTTACCTCCACAGTTCCATACGTTCGTGCTACAAGTGCATCACAGGGCCACACTGCAACCCTGACAGAGTCAGGTTCAGACACAGAGCTAATAAAAGTTCCCCTAATTTTTACAATTTTCTGACTGCACAGATGGGATTTTTGTTTCTCTAGCCATTTTTAAAATTTGAGATTGAGAAATGGTGGAACACATCAGCTCTCAAAGCCCTTGGAGGGACTGGGGGGAACTTAGAATGGTCACAGTCTCCAGCAGTGCTGCTGTTCAACCTCCAGTTTTGGTGTTAGAACAACTCATCAAACTCCATTTGAGTGATTCCGTGTCCCCAAATATTTTTCATAAAAGTTACTCTATATTTCCTGTACAAAATATCAAGACACTGATTTACAACACTTGTTCTGCTTTCCCTCCCCCCTTGTTCACCGTAGAACTACTACTATATGTAAATCATGAGTAAAGTAATATGCTAAGAGTCACAAGAAAACTGGCTCTTTATGGTTTTATGTAACCTCACGAGAAGATGTGTAAGGAAAAGATACTACATAAGCTGAAATAGCTGGTTTCCCAACTATGGAGCCAGGGAAATGGAAATCCATCAGTGCAGTTATAATATAAACTGTTGAAAAATCACCATTTTCCAAATGGGTCGAAGAGCACAACTATTTTAGCAACATGCCCCCAAACTCTGAAGACTCTGAAAGATTCAATTCCCTGATTTCAAGAAAGCCCATTGCTCCGAAGGCATGGGAGCAGAAGAGGATATGGTCCTGGTGTGAAGCTAGGAGAGAGATGGGGAGCTGTGCTGCATGTCTCTGGGCAGGACCACGGACACTGTGCTGGTAGAAGGACACAATTCTCACAGGCTCCACCTCTCCTGGCACTGATAAAACCATTCCTTACAGGAAACTGCCTCAGATGTAGAGGATGATAATGAGAGGTCAGAATGTGGTCAGAATGACTGAGGTTGGAAGAGACCTCATTAGGTCATTTGTTCCAACCCCTCTGCTCAAGCAGGACCACCTAGAGGTGGTTTCCCAGGACCATGTTCAGGAGGCTTTTCATAAAATCACAGACTAGTTTGGATTAGAAAGGACCTTAAGATCATATAGTTCCAAACCCCCTGACACGAGCAGGGGCCTTCAGGGGAATTTAAACTCATTCAGCCAGATATATGGAAACAAGAGGAATCACAGCACTCTTGATGAGAGAAATAATTAGAAGAAAGCATTTTAATATTAGCCATTACTCATTCAACATGTGTGTCATGACAGAAACACTGAATTGAGTAACAGAAAAAGTAAAGCTTACACCCATTGGCTGTTTCCTGCATTGAGTCAGTTTCTCAAGAATCACAGATATTGAACCCCTCATGAGAAAAATTAGATGAAATCTGTTTCCTATTACTCAGGAGCATGCATTACTGCTGCAGAGCTGGTGTATGACACTGGAGAAAACTCTCTGCATGGTCCTTTGGTGGACAGCACTGTGTGTTCTCCCTCCCCAAGACACCCCTCACCACCCTTCAGAGCAGTCAGAGCCCAAATCCATGTCACAGGGACACTTTGCCATTCTGGCAGTAAGGACTGCAGCTGCTCTAAGGGGGAAATGATTTTTTTTCCTCCTCCTAAACTTGGAAAGTCAAACCATTTTGTGTTTCATGTTGGTATCAAATCAAAATTGCTTCTCAACAGATTTTCAGTAGGCTCCAGGCTGGAGAGCTGATCAGACTCGAGAGACGAGAGCAACACTGGCTCTGTCACAGATCCAATGTTTGGCTGGAGCACATCACTCAGATTTTCTTCTGAAATCTCCCACCTATAAAACTCTGACGTATCCCTTCTTGGGAGCATCATGAGTTTTAATTAGGTACCCTCAGTCTGGTGCTGCCAGTACATGATGTGTTATAAAAAAGTTTAATAGTGTGACAAAGTCATCCCCTGGATCTCAAGTAGGAACACAGCCAGTAAATGACAGGTCTGCAAAGACTCCTGAAAGTTTTAATTGTAATCTCATTGAACCTTAGTAATTTTCCTGAAAATTGGAACAAATTTGCACACACCAGAGGTGACTTAAGGTGACTTAAGGTCACATAAGGTGACTTTCTCGAGTACCAAAATTACAGAAACCACCATAAAAGAAAAAAAACCAAAACCCCAAATCTGAACATTTCCACCAGATTTGTCTCAGTGTAAAAAATGGTAAGATCCTGCAAGATATGAAGGAGGTCTTGCAGAATACGAAAGAAAGGTGCAAGTCACAAAAGTTGCTCCCTTAGGATTTTCAGGTAGGAATCCTCTGCTGTCCAAACTCCATTCAGACTCCAGGCAGCGTTACCAGCCCTACATGCCAGTAGATGGCACCCTGAATATGAGCTCCACAAATGCAACAGCATCACATTTGCATTTGCAAGAAGAATTTGGTAATCCTCACACACTGCCCTGCCTTTTTTTTTTTTTTTCCCATTATTTTCATTTTTTAAAAAATAGCAGAGGGGAAGATCATCAGGAAACAGATAAAATACTGACAGAAAACATAAAAAGGGTCCTATCTTCTGCTTTTATGTGGTGGTGCTTCCAAACTGTTAATAGCATCATCAGGGCCAAGTTTGGGCGGGTTTTGCAGGGGAATTGGTTTCACTTCCTTTGGAAGGCAGAGCTGCCAAGCCCCATGCAATTGCTTGTGAGGCATTCCATGTTCATTATACAATTAGCTAATTTGCCTTTTGGCAAATAGTTAGCATCTGGATATAAATTTTAGTTTCAAAACCTCCTATGGTTGATTTGTTGGAGAAAGCCATTAAACCAAGACAGACCTTTCCCCCTCTCCTCCTTCTTGTTTATGGGGTTTCTGGAGCAAAGGGACACCTTAACTTTGAGACATTGACATAAGTGAAGAGGGGCAAGGGAAACACACTGAAAATTCCTCTTGGAAGTACCTGTTTTGGGGCACTGTGTAACAAAAGGGATAGGTTGGAAAAGGGTGAGAAAGAGTGAGGGACGAAAAATCCTTGACATGAGGTTGGATGGATGATGCAGGAAGAGAAAACTGATTCATAGAATGGGGAAAAAGGGTTACACTGAGTATGACAAAGGAGGACTTTAATTTCTGGGAAGTGGGTAGATCAGCTTTCTTATTGGGCAAGAAGCACCACCGAACTGAAGGGATAAAATCATCCTTCTGGCTATGGAAGCAGAAGAAATTCAGTCCTACAGAGCCAGACACTTTCAGAGGTACCTCAGGAGGTCAAAAGCCCTCTTTGAAGGAAGAAGCAATTCATCCCTTAAATAAAATTTGCAGCCTCAGTGGGTCAACCCTTGCAGTCACTTTTCCCACAGGTTGTTCCATGGGCTTGGGATGCTCTGAGAGGATCCCAGTCTGCTCCAGCAAGTAGCACAGCAGCCTCACAGCAAAGCAGGTTGAATTTAAGCCAGAGCTCAGACACCAATCACAGGGGTGAGCTGGCTAATAAATATTCAAGGTGATATTTGACAGATCCTAAAGATCCTAAAACCCCAATTTCTAAATATACAGTTGACTTTCAAACACAGGTATTACAGAAGTAAAAAATAGAGAGGTTATTGCAGATGTAAATCCACAGATACAACAAAGCCATCCCACTTCTGAGAATCAGGCCCAGGTTGAAAGAGTAACACATCAAATTGTGAAGATCAGATCTCAGTCTTACAAAGTACTGAATCTTGCCAAAACTATTCTCAAGAAGATTTTCTGTGATGTTTCTTTTAAAAGTAGTGCTTTCACAAAATCGTGATGTTTGATAACAGTGAAAATATGTCAGTTACTTCTTTTTTTTGTTTGATGAGGAAAAAGTCTTTTCTGCCTTTTCAAAAAGAGAAAGGAGATGACAAAGGAAATAAAGTAAAATTGTTAACTTCCCAGTGAAAACCAAACCAAAACAAACTCTTCCTTTGCTATTTGCAGTTTCCATGAAAAAACATACTTTTTAGCTTTTTGAAAAAATGAAGACAGCTCATCTTGCTGCCATTCTTATGTCTCATGGACCTAGAATGGGTTTCATATTGCATTTATCAGCATTTTAATTCATTTTATACATGTTTCTCTGTCCAGAAATTGATCCTATAATGAGTGGACTGACAAGTATTAGCCAAAAACTTTCTTTCATGAGTTTTGGTGCAGTACTGGTAAAGTCAGTATAGGTTTTCTACAAAGCAAAGCATTAATTCTTCAAGAAACAAGAGGATAGCAGTAGTTCTAAATTCTGGGTTGAGCTCTGCCTACACCTCCTACAACTACATACAGTAAAAGACAGAATGCAAATGTTAATTCATCAGCATCTTGTACCAGAGAAGCTGTGGCTGCCCTATCCCTGAAGTGTCCAAGGCCAGATTGGACGGGGCTTGGAGCAACATGGAAGGTGTCCCTGCCCATAGCAGGGGGTTGGAACTAGATGGTCTTTAAGGTCTCCAACCCACACCATTCTAGAATTCTATGATGAAGTAGTTGTAAAAAGTAACTTTTTTTCTCCAAAAAAATGGGGAAAAAAATCTATAATTAATATAATTTCTTGCATTTGCTATTCAGGATTATGAGATTAAAACCACTGTATATATTTTTCAGTATTTATCAAAATAATCTTCAATTTCTACCACCTTTTCTCCTTGTGACTTATGCACCATTATCAAGTCAGAAGCATAATGAACATGAAAGTGCTCAACACAGTAGTGTGAAAACACTGCAAAACTCAAGTAAATTCTGTTGCACTGACTATTTTAATTCCATTGCTGAAGAGCATGCTGTACATGAAGGGAATCCACAAAACCTAATGCACCAACATCACAGAAGAACAAAAATCAACGCTAGGTTCACCACCCCACTCGAACTGTGAGCTTGCTGAACCATACAAATGGAAGCAGAAGTTGCAGTTAACAACTGAAAAAAAAAAAAACCAACAACCGAGTGAATGCCACACACGTGGTGAGTCAGAGCATTCCTGCTGAGGACAACATGTTGCTGTGTCTGTGAAAAAAGTGTTTGAAACCAGCACACCTACGTAGATATTTCTGCTGCTGGGTTTTGCTCTTGGCCTCTGCTGCATTCTCTGTTATCTCTGCTGAAGCACAGCTTGGGGCAGCAGGTGCTTGAGCACACACTGATGGAAGTAAAGGGGGACAGATGAAAAAATTATGGGTGAAGAGAGGGGATAGCAAGTGATCTGCCTCGTAGCTCTTTTCGATTGTTCTTATCTGCACTCTGCTGCGTCTTTATTTTTTTTAGCCATCCGAGCTGCTCTCACAGCAAACACGTCACTCCACTGTGCCCAGGGCATGGACACAAACTGCAAAGGCTGCTGAGGGATACGGTGTCCTGGGCTGGTGCCCAGAAGTGTCCTGAAGCCAGTTTATCTGAGTACTAGAAAAACAGAAAAAATCCCATGTAATGAAAATACAGAGCAGACGTAACGTTCCTATGGCTTTTCTTTTGCAAAGAAGCTGTCATGTACTTAGGAAGTAGCATTAATTTCAACCATTAGTCCTATCTTTAAATAAAGTACGTGATCAGGAATGAGACAGCATCACCGTTGCCCGGGTCTTTATTCCAGTTTTGTCTGTTTATATCAGATAGACAATAAACCAGAATTTAGTGCTGAGTTCAGTCTGCTGTAAAATGTTAAATGCCCTGAAATCAACAGCTCAGTTTCCCTTATGGCCCAAAACTGCAAACTCATCACTGAGTTGATGCACCCTTAGTCCTACAAAAGCTCATCAGCATTAATTATGACATTGCCACAATCTTTTTACCTGTTGCAGCCATATTAGACTTTTGGTGGTGTCTTTCAGAGCAGACAACACACAGAGCAAGGATCACAGGTCATCTTACCTCATGTTTAAAAGCTGGCTTTATAGCCTCTCTTTTCTAACCCACTACTTGTGGACTTCCTGCAAATAAAAGCAGAAATGGCCCACAAGTTCTTCAGGCAACTCTAATTTACATGTACAGTTACCCATCTCTCTCCTGTGGTCCAAGAGAAGAGTAAATCGTCTTTTCTGGTTTGTTTGTAGCCATATCTCACCGTCCAGAATTTCCCTGTTACCACATGTGGCATAAGCTGCTCAAACCATCATTCACAATTTTTTATGCTCCGAGGTATACAATTCAGTCTCTATGTAGGATGCACATAAAGGCAAATTTCTTGACACAGCTTGACCCAGATCATAGAATCATAGAATAATTGAGCATGGAAAATACCTCAAACATCATCTCTTGAAACCCAGCACTGTCAGGTCCATCACTAAATCATGACTCCAAGCACCACATCTACATTTTTTTTGAACACTTCCAGGAATGGTGATTCCATCACTTCCCTGGACAGCCTGTTCCAATATGCCTGACCACCCTTTCAGTGAAAGAATTTTCCCTAATATGTAATTTAAACCTCCCTTGGCACAACTTGAGGCTGTTTCCTCTTGTCCTATCACTCAGTAGGCCACCTAGGTAGTAGCTCAATACAACAGTAAAGCATTAAACAATCCCTTAGGTTGAAAAACCTTTTATCTTTGAGATTTTTACCCAATCCTTGACATGATGACCATTTCAGCCTTTTTTGGTTTATTCTCTTATATTAAGAGATGGTTATATTTTACAACAACACCATTCTCACAACTGAAATCTCCTGCCCCAGCTTAATACCCAGTAGGAACAAAGTGTCTTATCATATTAAAGAATATCTTCCTAATTTGTGCAAAAATATAAGTGGTTTTCTGCTATGAAGATTGAGTGCAGGTTTTTTTCTATTTCCTCCACTAGCAGTAGCACATCCAACAGTCAAACAATTAAAAATATAAATTAAAATAATAGAAGGCTGATATTGAGTCCCACTTTCTGGCAAATGGCAGAAAAATATCCAGATATATTCAGTAGAAATATTATTAATCTTTACAAACTGTTGTTTGATTTGTCTCAAGGACTAAATAGAGAGAAACACTAAGAGGCAAAATGTACATACCTGGACTGGCAATTGATATCAGTGAGGATTTAAACAGGGACCTAAAGTCCTCCTTTGTGTTCTGAAATTTTGCAGAAGAAAGTCCCAGAGTCTGTTCCCTGCTATGTATAGCCCTTTGAAAACAGCAGGATAGGTGACAAAGAAAAACAGGGACTGGGAAAAGCTACTTGTACCCTGTAAGGCAGAGACATGCTATGTCTGGAAATGCTTTCCTATCTCGATGGAAATGGCTTAAGAATTAGAAAGAAAAAAGAATGGAAGACAGTTACTATTCCAAAGTTTTGTGGACTCAGTGACAAACTCTTCACATCCACATTTAATGACTACAGATCCAACAACTCTAATCCTGTAATTTTCCACAACCTGCTGTCTACAGGGTACCCTGCACAAAGAAAACTTGCTAGGAATTATCTCTGGGATATTACTGCAAACAACAAAAACATGTATAACAGACTAAAAGAGCATCTTCAAGTCAGCAAGTGACTGCAGATGGTCATGTCTCTTCTTGCATCCCTTAGTTTTTTACTTATGTTACGTGTGAAGGTCTCAGGAAAGGTAACAGTTGTTTCCAAAGTTCCTCTGTCCCAAAATATCATATGGGATAACATGATGGGGTCTGTTTTCACTGCTCCCATGTCAATTTAATATCTCACTTTTGAGTGGAACTTGAAGCTAAAAGTATCCTTTTTGTGTACAATTTGGCCTGCATATATTCTGGGAACATTTGTCCATAGTATAAATTCAGTTGAATATGTAAAAGAACATGCCTGGGAAAAAAATTGCTACTTCTAGGTCTTCCTGCTGGCAGTGCATTTCATTCCTTTCTGGAGTGCATCTGATCCACGACACCTGCCTCTATTTTCCATGCTGTGCAAGCTAGCCTGCAATCCTTCAGATGAAGGGTATTGGTTATACACATAGTATTAACCAAACAAACTGTGAATATCATCCAAAACTCAGCACTTTTAATGCATCCCACTACACTGAATAGCAGGGATAACAGGACTAGAATGGTTTAGACATTAGACCAATGGCAGCAACTAGTTTACAGCAGCAAACTTCATAACTTCTTATGATTCTAAGAATTTAATTAATTTAACACTAAATAAGACCTAATAAGTGCTAGAGAACAATGCTTGGTTATTCCTGGCCTGACCTACACATGAGGAAAATATAATTTCCTTCTACATCCTTCCTTTCTTCTCTAGTTTTATATACTACAGAGAAGTAGAGTCATGGCTTTTCAAACACCTGAAGTAAGATTGACCAGTCTAAACTCATTTTACACCTCCATATGATGCTTGCTGCATGGTAACTTTTTAGTTTAAAGCTACCTAATTCTGAATTAAAAAAAAAAAAAAAATCCAATGTTTTCTCTAGGAAGATCACATAAGAATCACAAATTTTCCCCTGTGCTTGAAAGAAATCTGTTCCTATAGCCTAAATGTTCAGAAAAGTGTTGTTACTTTTAATGTTGCCAGATCTGAAGTGATGAGATACTATGGGAAAGGTTATTCTTGCAGTATTTACAGATACAAGCAGAAGCAGAAGTGACAGAAATTTCAAAGTAAGGCTGCTTGAAATACTTCCAGCTCAATTTTTGCAGAACTTCTCCTCACAGAGATTCGGATATTCATCCAAGCTTTCCGTGCTTACCTGAACTAGACATGTGGTGATGGTAATTTTGGAACAGCCCAAACTCTCTGGAGAAGTAGAAGAGTTGGTACCACAAGGCAAACTGATGTACTAGAAAAATATTTTTTA
Source organism: Platyrinchus mystaceus (assembly GCA_035041135.1). Taxonomy (NCBI): domain Eukaryota; kingdom Metazoa; phylum Chordata; class Aves; order Passeriformes; family Tyrannidae; genus Platyrinchus; species Platyrinchus mystaceus. The sequence continues at coordinate 3,998,450 of JAWWLV010000183.1, forward strand.
AACATCTGAAGGCCTGCTGCAAATAGCCAAAGGAACAAACTTCATATAAGTTCTAAACTTCAGAGCTGTACTGTCAGAAATTTTGGGTTCAATTTGGCAGGGACTGTAACAAGAAGTTATCACAAGGCCAGCTCAGGTAGGATGTTACAGCCCATTTTTGCCCTGCATCACATTCGTGTACAGGCACATCCTCCACTGGTTGATTCAGGGGAGTGAAAGCACCTCACTTTCATCACTGCATAAAACTACACACAAGTTTTATCCCACTCTGCCTCTCAATCACTTGGGCACTACTGAACACTTGGAGCAGTTGTAAGTCAAGCCTCAGTTTGCCCTCTGGTCCTTAGTTCCTGCAGCAGCACCATCCCCCTCACTAGCAAAAATGCTTCCTTTAGTTCTGTAAAGCCTTTGGTGAAGTAGCAACAGTAGTTTTTACCTCTTAGAGTATCTCAGGGTTCCTAAACTTACAAGTTTTAATGCATATCTTCTATGTCTTATTCCATTTGACAGTTCCAAATACGCATCATCCTACAGAAGACATGGCTGTCAAACTGAAATACTGAGTTTATTGAATAGCAAAGGCTTTAAATCTTCTCAGACTTTAAAAGTGAATTAAAGAATAAAGTAAATTTATAATAAAACTATTATTTATTTAAAACTTCCAATAAAAGTTTTTAGTGTTTTTTTTTTTTTACACTGCCTGCCTCAATAGTGTCTTCAACAAGAGGCTTGTCCCTTATCCAGACAGCAAAACCCCCTCCCTCCCACTCCCCAGGATGATGTTCCACTCCCCGTGCTGTGCACATGAAACAGTCCCTCCTACCCTCTCTCAATCTTCCATCATACATTTCTGCAGCAGTTTCTGTGCTGTGATCCTGCAGCTGCTCCCTTTACTTCTTCTCACTGCTCCCACTTCCCATCTGAGGGAGGAAAAAAAAAAAGCCTCCAGACACTTTTAATCTGTTCCCACACTCCATCTCCACTCTCCTTTGCAGAGCTCCTGCCCTTCTAAGAGACGCTGCTGTGAAACGCAGCAGAGACGGCACCTACAGTTTTAGGAGAAAACTTTTAAGCTGCAGCAGGAACTAGAAAGGGAAATTCTTTGTGGTTTGCTTTCAGCAAGCCCCTCTTCAGCATTTTCTGGGGCCTCCAGTTTGCTTTGTTCATCAGGCACCGCTGCCAGGGCCCAGAACAGAGCTCAAGGCAGCAGGAGTGTCTACCCCACCACGCTGCTCGCCAGCACCACGTGGCAAAGCAGAGAGAAGACAAAAGCACTTGTTTTATGTGATAGTATCTAGTGTCACATTGTGCAGCTAAGATGTCTGCATTTCGTAGCAGGGAAATACCAATGGTGTTGTGGTGCCAAAACTGTAACAGAATCATAGAATGCTTTGGGTTGGAAGGGACCTTAATGATCAACTAGTTCCAAACCCCACCATGATTTCTTTGATAATGCAAGAAGTTTGAGCACAGGCTCTGTAAATCTGCAGGCCAGGAGGCCACAACCACCTGTACCCCCAGTCCTACCACAAACGTACTACACTTGGTAGAGCAGTAAAAGTCAACAGCAACGGCAGCAGGATCCACATGTGAACACAAAAATTCACAGTGAGAAGAGTCACAGCCATTCATCTGCTCCCAACCTTGTAAAAACCAAAAATACTCAATGAGTATTACATTTTCCATCGACTGCGGGTTTATGAGGCAGCGTGGTAACATGAAGAGCTGGTGGACTCCTCAAATCCCTTGTTGGATGAAATAGCTGCACTTAGCTCATATAAATCTTTGCAGACCTATGTACCTGAGTTTAAATGTGCTTACAGTGCATCAAGATTATTCCCTAAACATCTGAATCTTGGTGCATGGTACAAGTCTGGTAAGAAATAGGTACATTTAACTTCTTTTATTTTAAACGATTTTTGTTCCACGTCTTAATAGACTCCCTCTCTTCTGTTACTCACACTCTGGGAATGGTTTTGCAAAAGACCCAAACTTCAGAAGAAAATTAAACCTACAAAATAAATTTTCAAATCCAAACTCTGTGTAACAATCCTGAATGTCTCATGTCTGTATGACTGCATCCTACTTAACCCAGAGCCAGTGCTGGAACTTCTAAAGGAAATTCAAGAATGGGTTGAGGACACCAGTTCCTCTAAGCCTCTGCAAAAGTTTGGGGAACTCCTTGAATTTTCCAGGGTCCTTAATGAAGGAGGAGGAACTGACATGCTTTCACTGGGGCTGCTTCTGCTTTCTTTGCCTCTTCAAGAAGAGTGGGTGGATTAATGCTAAATGGATTAATCCTAAATCTAAAAATCATCACGAGAATTTGATTACTCATCACTACTAGTAACTATACTTTGCCTTTTTTTTTTTTTGCTAATAAATTAACCAAGCATGGAAAGTACTGCTGATAACAGAAACATCAATCTCTCTAGATCAAACCTCAGCACTACTCAGCCCGGCACACAAATGGCAGCATGTGCCAGAGCAGCTTGGCCAGTTGGAAAGTCTGAGGTAATACCTCTCCAGTGGAAAACATCAGTTCATTCATAGCAAAACTCTTTGCTAGAAATGCCTTTTGTCTGAGAGAGCCCAGGGAGGCTTCTGTTGGTGTTTGCTCTGGGTGTCCAGGTTCTCCAGCAATGTATGTGCGTGTTTGGTTATGGACAACATCACCATGTGAGTTGGGGTCTCCCACCATGGACCCCGAACCGTTCCCCCACCATGGACTGCTCAGTTCTTCCAACCCCACTGTCCCAGCCTGGTTGTCCCAGCAGCAGGTGCCTCCTGAGCCCCAGCTGCAGCAGAGACACCAGAAAGCTGAGGGCATCCTGACGTCCAGCAGGCTGGTGACAGACCCACCAGTCACAGGGGTGACTCTCTTGGGGACAGAACTCCAGAACTGTCTTCACAAAATACCTCTGTCATTTCCTTCCTCCCCCACAAAGGAAGGGAGTTTAGTAACATCCTGAGCAGCAAACAAACAAGTACAGGTGCTCAGCCCTGTGCTCTGCCCAGGAGCAGCTTCGGTAGCTGGTATCTGATTCAGCACCGAATACAGTGGTGGCTTTGCTCAGGGTGGGGCAGGAAGAGAAATTCAAAACAAAGAGCAAGCACGTACTTGAAGCACGTCTCTTCAGCTCTAAGCCACATTCACTTCTGCTTTTCCTTCCTCCTCGTCTCCCCCTCCCCTCTTGTCAGGTTTCAGTTGTACTGAAAACTGAGGGATGTCTTGGAGAAGGAATTAGAAGTCCCTTCAAGTTCATCTGTTTGAGGACTGTGCCTTTTTAGTATAAATGTCACAGGCTTTGAAAGAAATATTCATGAAAATCACAGTACAAACCCACAATACCCAGCTTAACTACAAGTGAATGATTTAATACCTGTCAATCTCAAATGGCAGGAAGAATTATATTGGGTCTTAAACAACCTTAAAGCACCAACCATAGCAGTATCAAACTTGCTTAGTTAATTTATTGAAGAAATGCTTCAGTAAGTATCTATGCACTGTCTGAGTTAATGCAACTTGCACATACACACAGTAGTTTAGAAGATAGTTTGGAGAATACCAATATCTGCTTAACCCTCTGATATCTTTCCCATTTAATTCTTAAAACATTTCTTTCTCATACAAACGGAGCTGAATGAAAATACAGACAAATGAAGAGAAAAAGGTCAAAATTTTCAAGTACTTGTGAATTTTGGTTCTTAGTTTCCACAAACAGGACTCACTTTTACACGTCAGGCCTCAACACCCCCAGATGACTTTACCATGAACCAATAATATTCTGAAAATCTGCTCCAGCATGACCTGGCTGCATCCCCAGGCTGAGATCTAGCACAGACTACGTTTGTCCCAACTGCACTACAGTTTGCAACATCTAAATATTTGTGCCCAGAAAATTAATTCCTGATTTTCTCATTCAGACAGCCCTCTTAATAAAAATCCAGTTGCATTCCTTTTACTTCAGTTTCAGCCAGCCTGGAAATTATCAACCCAAGGAGCATCAAGGAGCTTCAAGATGATGTGAGTCCACAGACTCTGTGACAAGAGGTCTTACTCTTAAAATAAAAATGGCTCAGAATTGAGGAAGTCCCAGTGTAAATGAGGAGCTAGCAGTGTTTGTTTTGTATTGAGTCTCCAAAACAACCTTTTTATAGTACTTCTCAAAGCAGGAAGACTGACAGAGGCGTGTCGAGTGCGTGAGGGCACAATCTTAGTATCCAGCACAGCAAAGAAACATCCACCTCTGTCCTCCAGATGTTGGTAAGAGAGCTGTCAGAGAAATTAAGATTCATTGAGGCTGCTGGTTGAAGCAGACCAACCTTAGGAGAAGGTTTCAGAAGCAGGTAACACCAGTGCCTCCTCATGTAGACCGAGGTCCCAGGTTCCCAAATGCACACCCAACAGGGAGCTGGGCTGTTGTGAGCAGAGGAAGCAGAGCATTCAGCCTGCTCTGAGCCTCAGAAGTCATTACATCAGTTTGGTGGTGACAAAAGCTGTTGGATGTCACCACAGGGTGGCAAATGGGACAGTTTATTGCAGGTAGTGTAGCAAGGTAAAGAAATCTGCTGCAATGCTCTGAATGGGACTTGAATTATCATGGAAAATCTGGACCAAAATTTTATCCCATCTGCTTTCTTCAGGACTAATGTTATCCAGAATTAATCAGGAAAGCCATCAAAGCATCTTCATGTATACAGTATCCATCAGCACCAGTTTCTGTCTTTGTAGCACTAAGAAATAGGTTTGATGTATCCACGTGGAAGTTTTAGGAGATAAGTGGAATGTTAAACCTTCAGCTAAGCTTGGGTGATGCTTTGTTTTGTCTTTAAAAGAGATCAATGCAAACAACACCAAAACAGGAATTAAGATACCAACACAGGATTAGAGTATGTTCTGTACAACTGCCATGTTTCAAGTTACAAGAACACACCTAAGTACTAACAGAGGTCTTCAACATCAAGAGGAAGTGTTTAGCCATATGCAGGCTTTAACAGCTCATTAAATAGTTAACAACTCACACTGATTGAGCTGACACAGCACAGAGGCATCTAACAAAAGTCAAGAAAAATAGGCAAGTATCAGAATTACACATTGGGTCAAAAAAACTCAGAAGACGTTGCCTATAACCCACTAACCTAGATGTGACTCAGTAAAATAGGCCATAATACAGCATTTGTTACTGCTCAAAGTCCATGGAGTTGCTTAGCAGAGATCCAAACTGAATTCTTTAGACAGCACAGGCAAAGTCTAGAGCTCACTGCAGCACTAGAGATCACAATGGGCACTGTCTTTGAGAGCCTGGCCTGAAGCTCATCACTGCAATGAAGTAAAAATTTCTGGACGAGAAACAGACACAGAAATCCAAACCAGAGTTGTGGGATTGATCCAGCACCACATTGGAGATTGTGGTGTTGTGCCACCCGAACACCAGGAGAGGAACCCAAACATCCCTCTGTCACCATTTTAGCTTCTGGTTCCTGCTTCACTCCAGGTAGGGAGGAACATGCCCAAGACCACAATACATCCCTCTCCTTTGCTCCCCTGGTGACAGGGACAACCGAGGGGGGTCACACACTTGAGCTTGGTTGGAAGAACATGAAGCATCTCTTCCAAGCCAGGATATCTTTGTGACAAAGCAGAAGGAAGTTTCTACAACAAATGCTTTCAAATAAAGCAAAGGGTTTTTTGCAATTCAATAATAACGTACAGCAGGAGCTTTAAAATACAGAGTGTTTCAGCTGTTCACTCTATCTGGAAATGAAAATGAACAAATGTACATTACAGATGTAATTGGATTGAGATGCAAAGTGAACAAGAGATGCTGCTTTTAAATGAATTTTCCTTGGACACAAAGAAGTATGTTGCAGAGAAAGGGGGGAAAATAAAGAAATATATCTCTGAGAATACAAACTACTTCACCAAATCTCACAGCTCTGTGGAAAATGCATTTCAAATGACTCTAAGACATTGCAGCAGAAACATAAAAACCACGACAAACACAGGAAGAGAACATGTTCTCTTTATACAATTTCCCTATCTGTGCTGATTTGTGTATGTAGGCAGGACAGCTTTTTTCCTCCAAAAAGTACTGAAAATATGAAATGCAATCTTACAACATTCCACTAAAATCTGTCTCCAATTAGCATGCACTATTCCAAAATGAGCTTCGAGCCACGTGTGATATCTTTCAACTCTGACCCACACTTCCAGAAGAAAAACAAGTTGCTTGTTACGATAACATTATCAGTTACAAACATGGGCACACGTCACAAAGTTTGCAGCAAACTATACCTTACTGGGAAAACAAATCTTCACCATAAAACAAATCTTGCTAATTCTGTCCCTCCTTTATGTGGCTCATAATAAAAGTGTTTTGTTGCGTTATTGGAACAACCTCCTAAATTACTATTTCCGTGCACAGTTGTGCAGGCCAGAAAGCTGTTTGCCTACTCACAGCAATGCTGAGAGATCTTTTCTGATGGAAAAGAGTGAAGGGAGGGGTCAGAATGTACAACCCTTTTCTGGCCAGCTCCAAGGCAGAGGTGGAATCAGACTGGATTTAAGCAGCCTCATGCAGGAAACACTCAATCATGGCATCTCCACTGAACAGCTCCACAAGAAACACAGTTGGCTGCCCACAGATAAACCAAGGATATTTTTATGTACAATGTCCTTTGTGCCAGCCCTATCCCTATCAGTGCCACTGATGAGTAATAGAGTGGTACAAACTTTCTGATACTGAGCAGGGCAAGAGATCCCTCTATCAATGTCTTCAGTCTCTGGAATACCAAGTGTCAACTAGATACCTATCCTTGCCACTCAGTGATTTTTACAGTGTCTATGGCTACTAATCACCTCTCTTGTGGTCACCAGCAGGGAAGCCAGTTAGTCAAACAGTGCCAAAATGCACTCAGAAAAGGCAAATTCTGGGAAAAGTGATCTAATCTCATTTCCCGGCCAGTGCCACCAACTTTTCTACCCTTTGGCGACAACTAGTTTGTCCCAGCAGGAACATGAGAAGTGGTTAGTGGTTTGGAGTACTAGAGAAGGCCAGATAAAGTTCCCTCTCACACAGGATGCAACAGGTTTGCTAGATTCTGAGCACTAATTTAAAACATCATTTCACATCCTCTACACTTCTGCTCATTGCTTTCAAATTCACAAAAGCCAATAGAAATAATTGTTCAATTAAAATAATCCGAGTTGAATGGGTACAAAATGCACATAGCTGTGATCATTTTAAAAAAATCTTTAGCAACAGGTTTCCTAAACTGCATTAAGAAGGATTTAAGGCCCCTTACCTGCAGCCTCAGGGACGTTGTCGTCTCATCTCAAACCGCCATCAACCAGCAACAGTTTTAACTATTTCAAAAGAACGGAAAACATGTAGGTCACATGTCTACAGACAGCGTTTGGGTTAATCTCCCACAGCTCATAAAGACAGAAAGAAAGCAGGAAAAAAAAAAATTAAAAGTAAAATAAAACCACTTCCTGCAAGAGCAGAAGTGAACCATCTTACCAGTGAGCGACTTACACCCGGGGTTAGAACAAAATTCTTTCTTATGGGAGAAAAAAACCCAAATTTTAAAGCATGAAAGCAGCTTCTCCGTGAAAATTGCAGCAAACAGGGAAGGTTAGCTTTTGCAGAAGGTAAACATGAGGTTTTAAAGGAAATGCTGAAAGGAATTACAATTCTAAGCTTCAAGACAACTTCCCTTTTCTTACCTTCAATGAAACCCTTTGACTACAGAAATAAATAGCTTGCAACAAATCTGCTTTGCTATTTTGAAATATAGATTTAGTAAACAGGACACTTACTGTACTTTAGATAGACTTATAAAGTTACAAGTCCTGGACAATCAGAGGGTTTGCTATTAAAAAGAAGAAAAATGACTCATACTATTGCCTGGCAGGGGTCACCCAGGCAAACGCTTCTGTTTCTTCGATTTTCTGTTTTAACACTTCTCCCCAAAGCAGCCCTTGGAGAAGCACAGGCACACAGAGCTGCTGCCCTGCGTCACTTCCTGCAGCATCTCACACCAAAATGGTCCCTCTCAGGCAGGAGGAACCCAGAGAACCTGTAGATTTGGGGGCAGCTCTGTGCTTTTGGGGCTCTGGAAAAGCTGCTTCCTTGCACGTTCTTTCACCAGTGACTGCCCCGTGGCCTTTTTTTCAGCAAGGAACAATAACATCTTTCCAGTATTTCTAGGTCAACTTAGGAGACAAAGGTTTGTTTTCCTGGAGCAGTGGGGATTCCCATGCAGGGCAGGGTGGTGGTGCTGTGGGTATGAGGACAATCACGGTACTGGTCAGACTGAAGAGCTCTCTGGTGATGCTTTGGTAGAACAATGGGATCTTCTTTGCTTGTCTCCCACAGAAAAAAAAACAAACAGCCACCATACGACCTGAGAAAATCATTGCCAACCTGATATTTAAGGGTTTGTCCCAGCAGTGAGGTAAAATGAACCCTCTTGACAAGGGATGCCAGTGGAGATCCTCAAGAAGATGTGTTGCATCTGTGCAGGTGTCCAGCAAGAAAGACACTGAGTGCCCTAAGGAAGAATCCTGCAGAACAATCCATGGAGAAATAGAAATAATGGAGATAGCAAAACTATCCTAATGGAGATTGGAAACTAGGGATGGAGCTGTGGCTGGAGTGGAGCTTGGGAACACCTAGAACAGGATTTTGACAAATTTTACAAGACTGCAAGGAAAGGACTGATTTTCAGGCAGATAATTTCCTAATGCAGCAAATAAAAGATACAACAAAGTTCCTGTGGAAAGGAGCTTTAACACATCATGCACTCACTGAAGCACTGAGGCAGCAAGACCTTCAGGGACTCAAGAAATTCTTAAGTACAGAGACATAGAAGGGGAACATAGAACTATTGAAGGAATGGCAGAGCTATTGGGCTACAGAGTGAACCTTATTACTGATTTTTTAGAGACTTCTGCAACATCTATTTCATGGCTAAAATCCAGTTCTGCAAAAGGCCATTCAAAGCCAGAGCCCTGACTGTCCTTGTTCCCAAACACTTACTACATGTGCCAAGAGGCAGCACACAGGCTCAGGCAGGAGAGTTTGAATAACACAACAGCTGGTCTTCACTGTTCTACACTAAAATATCATTTCTTTGTAGGCTCTGCATTTTAGTGATGTATTTGAAAGAGGAACTTTTTGAATAAAAAAGTGGATGTTGCCTATGAACAGTGATGAGTTGTTTCCCTCAGGTGTGAGGAGATGAGAAAGCAAAATGTTGCTTTCCTGTAAAATAACCACTTCTAGTGCTTCAAGAACCTGCAGCAACACTAATTAATTGCTAGTTCTTTTAAAACCAGTGTATGTTCCAACTATTTATGTCATATGAAATAAATATTAATTGAAAAATCTATTGTAGCCTTGTGGATCTTAAGATTTTTCTCAAATAAAATCATTGAAAGCATTTTTGCAGTCACAAAATATTTTGGAACAGTGTGGAAAACAGAACTTCATCACTAAATTGTGAAGAAACCATCATCAAACCTGTAAAATACTGCAGCAGAAGTTGCCTGTGTTACCCTGTCCACAGCCTGGGTTACTGAGGACGTGACATTTCTCATGAAAATGTCTTTCACTGCACACCTAAAATTTCACGTCAGGTTGGATCCTGCGTCTGATTCCCTGCACATCCACTTGACAGTATGTCAGCAGTGACAAAATTCTATAAAAGGATGGCAGCTTTGCATACAGATCAAACTTATGCAGCACAAGCTTCCTGTGCGATCTCTGAAAGGCTGAAAATACTTTAGATGTAAAAAAGAAAAAAGAAAAAAAAAAAAAAGCCAGTTTAACAAAATCTAAGAGGTGATTTAATCTAAGTAAAACTAAACAGGGAGGAAACAGAAACTGCATAGGCACTACCTAGAGCAGATTGCTGCCTAATAGGCTGATCCTTGTGTGTTTGCTGTGCAAGTTAAAGATGGAGCATCATTTCTGAAGCTCTGATTCTTGTCCCTGTTTCAGTGGCTCGTGGCGTCATTGCTTGTGAGACATGTCATCAAGCTGGTGAACATCCAGATTTCCACATCTCATACCTCAGAGAACAGAGAATTAAGACTAGAAAAGTAGTTTTTAAAAAATCACTGTTGACTGAGGGTGCTGAATGCTGAGCAACTGCTACCAACTCTGTTATAATAAATGCAAGAAGTACCATAAGCTTCCTCAGGTGCTTGAACAGTGATTCTCAGACTTGTTCTGGACCAGCAGTCTCCTGAGGGGGAAAGGAACTCGGCTTTTTTTTTTTTTTATCTTTTTGCCTAGTTCTCTGTTGTGATGACTGGCAGTCAGCCTGTAGTCTGGCTTGTATAGCAGACACCCAGTAGCAAATCTAATTCAGTGGTTAAATCAAGCCAAAATAGACAATACAAACCTGACAGCACAAGCCTGGAAGAAGAATTGTGCACCCAATAGCTGGGTGCAGGAGAAAACAATTTTTTGATTAATGAAAATAGCTAAAGTTTCAGAACTTTGCAATTCACTGGGAAAAACCCTAGGAAATTAGAAGACTGTGGGATAATCATGGAATCATAAAATGGTTTGGATTGGAAGGGACCTTAGAGCTCATCTCATTCCAACCCCGTGCCATGGGCAGGGTCACCTTCCACTGGCCGAGGTTGCTCCAAGCCCCGTCCAACCTGGCCTTGGATAATAAAAAAATAATGAATTATTTCCCACATTCTTCACTAGAGAAATGGTATTTTTCATATTTGCAGTAGGTTTTAGAATATTTAAATTAAAAAAGAGAATAAAGTATTTTCTCTGTATGGCCAGTAATTCATATTCTTCCTCAGAGCAATCATTTGCTCAGAGAACTGATGTCCATTCAGTAGCTGTTATTTTTATGCTGCAGGGGCTTTGAATATTTAATCCCAGCAAAAATGTTTCTAGAAGCACATTCTTATGTATTGAGAAGGCCATGCATGTGGCCATATAACAGCTCCAATAGCTTATAGTCCAACTGCAGCCTCTAATATTACCTGCTTGGGCTGTAAATGCTCATTATGTAGGAGCCTGAATGTAAATGTCAATGTAAATATACAGTAATGGCTAAATTCCCACAGCCTTCTCAGCCATAAAGTGCATTATAAACATTCTGGTATCATCTTCCAAAACCCTTTTACTCTGAGCTGATTTTTCCCCTAAACAATCCATTTTACTTACTGCAGGCTTGAAAGTGCAAAAGACATTTTTAACAAAATGGTCACAGGTGGTAGAAAATAGATCTTTTTAGAGATTCTCCAGCAGTTTAATGTTGGCTACATGGGAGGAACATATGCACTGTGACTTGGGGTCTAAAGCCCAGAAGACTCAGGAGAAAAAAATGATCTTGCATTAAATCACTTACCAGCTGAGCTGCTAAAGTTTTGATAATAGATATACTTTACAAAGCAGCAGAGAAGTTTAGGACAGAAGTCTCTGAACATTTACTTCATTTAGTTCATTTTTGCCTCAAAATAATTTTTGGATTTAGGAATATTCATATCTAAGAAAATAACACATATTTTTTGTTTTACCCTCATTATTTTTCAGGCTTAGTTAATATAATATTTCACTGTTTAAAGAAAAAAAAAAGTAGGTCACTGAAGGTACTACTAGGTATGAAAGTTCTACATGAATCCAAATTAGTCCATTTTTCTATCTTTCTCAGCTATTTTTAGGGATCTTGACACTTATTTTAAAGGCCAGCCGTTCCTAGGGCTATTTTTAATAACTTAGAAAAGCCACTCCAACCCATTGTGTAGCCATACTGTACTAAAAAAAGAGACAAACCCCCAGCATATGTTGATGCATTATGTAAAGACTTTCCTTGACAGGATTTAGTTACATGCAAGCTTGAAATGCAGTGTAAATGTATTTTCTGGAGTGCTAAAAGTACTACAATACCAAACTGCCAAAAAGGTGGGTTTACATCACACAAGAAGAGACCTTAAAAAGATAAGAGAGTTGTGCACATTGGGAGACAGTATCTTGATCTATGTGCTCATGATCAAGGCAGAGTTACAAAAGCAGCCAATGTTTTCACAGCAAAGGAAGAGTGAAGTTTCTGTCCTTAGCATAAAAATGATGCTCCAGCCAGTGATGTTTCTACCTCTGTAAAAAGAGTTTCAGCTTCGTGGTGAATAATTTTCAGTGGAGAAAGTCCCAAGCCCTGTAAAATCCTATGCTGAGCAGGAATACAGGAGAAAGGTAAGATGTTCTGGAATATTTTCTCTTTCTGCTTCAGCCTTTGAGGAAGAAGAGTTTCATTTCTGCAGTACCAAACTCCCCATTCACACACACACACAAAAAGATAAATTGCAAGCACACAGCCACACAAGACACTCACAAAAACAACATGGCCCCATCAAATCCAGTGGAAATAAAAATTTCTGAAGCAATTTCTTGTCTCTTCCTGATAGAGGTTTCATCTGTGTGACAGGCTCTGCTCTTGCCCTGCTCACTCCCACGCTGCCATCACAGAGAGTGTCAGAACTGCCTGGGCACTGGTGCCAGACAAAAGAAGTCAATAAATGCAAGAGAAAGTCAGATGCAGGATGTAAAACTTCTCTGCAGATGGATGGCGGTCCTCTCTTGTGTCCAGAAGCTTTGAGGGGGAACTGTACTGCCTGAAATGGACTGGGAAACAACAAAATAAATCAGTTTATCAAAGTCTTGAAGCAGTTAGTTTAATTAATTAGTTCAGTATGTCAGTTCCAATCGCTTTCTATGATTTTATTTGCTCATGTAATACAAAAATACTTCAGTTTGTGTACATGACTTTACTCTGCTGCCCTTTTGCCCAGCTCCCTCCCTCTGACACGTAATTGTTATATTATATTCTCATATGATGTGGGAGATGTCAGGAAATCTTACATGTTATTGGTGAATGGGGATATCCAGATCTGGATGAGGTGAAAAAAAAAAAAAAAAAGAAGAAAGAAATGCACCTCCAGTGCAACTAGTAACCACAAAGCTAAGTATTAGATGTATTGGCTGTTTGCACTTCCTAGAAGACAAATTCACATCAGCTACCTACAGAAAATAAGGATGTCTTTACTAAGAGCACTTCAACATGTCTGCACAAATACATTTAATTTCAGCTTACTCCAAGCAGAAAATAGAAAACTGATAGCCCTCATTCTATAGCTTTTGAGCTTGTTCCAGTTTTTCAGTTCCTTTTAATCTCTATAGTCTGTGGTCTCATAGACTTCCTTCTCCCTTGTTTCTCAACACCACTCCATCCTCCTCTTTGCTCTGGTTCATGCTTGTAATCCTGCTTCTTTTTTTTTTTTTGAGCCCCATTTTTATTTTATATCTGCCAAAATTAATAGAGACTCTCCTAAAGCAGGTGCACAGCACTGTCCTACTCTGATGCTGCAGTTACCTACAGAGGTTACCGTGGAAGAATCACCTTTAGTCTACAATAGAGGTGCCTAGAGCTGTGCTTTACAGCATTTCCACTCCTGCACGATGGGGAGGGGGTTGTTTAGCAAAATTATTACAATTTAATTTCTTTTCAGCCAGAATTGGACTTTCTGAGCTGTGAGAAATGCTCTTTTAGGCCCATTGTTTCTGTAAGTCCGGAAAAGCTCTGCAACAGGACAAAGTGTATCATCAGCAGTTCAAAAGGAAAATGGTATTTAGAGTCAGGCAATATATTTAGGAGTATTTAAGATTTATGAAAGAGTGAGACAGGGAGTTTCTAGTGCAGCCACTGTGTGTTTATAAAGGCTCAATTAATTATAAACCCTTCAGTCCATCTCCCCACCTGTGTTATCATTTCACCTTTATTTCAAGCTCCAGTTATCGTGACCCTTCTAATTCTTCGAAGTGAAGAAGCATTAAACATTAGGCCTGTTGGGAAAAATATTCTCCATGAGGCTTTTTAATCCTGGTTTATTCTTCCCTTGTAACAGGGTCTGCAAAACCAACTTGCACTCATTATTTCTTCACAGAGCCACGAGTTCTTTTTGATAACCTTTAATGACAGAGCGATGGAGGCAACAGCCCTTCTCCCCTTGTGCACGAGCTTGCAAATCTAAAATAGGACCTTAATGAAAAAAAATTTAAATATTATAACTTCACAGTATATGTCATTATGATATATTGAATGCAAAGCAGCTGTTCCTGACAGATTTGGCATTTAACAGGGGTAAAGCAATTTTACACAAATCATTATGTTCATTATATTGAATTAATAGATTAGAATTAGTCAGCGATGTTTTGTAAGACCATCTTACCCATAGAGCCCTTTATCTTTATATTCTAAGAGGGGTTTTTTTTTTTTCTCCTCAATATTCTGTGCAGAGAGAACATAAATGCCCTGATCACTTGGAGCATAAGCCCCTAAATTCATGGCTGTTGAGCCTCTTCCAATATAAGCATCTGAAGAAAAGGTACTTAAGGGAAATAGAAAATGACATCATTTTTTCCCCGATCTTTTGAAGAATGATTTTTTTTTTTCTTCCCATCCTACAGGAACAGATTCTGGACTAATTTTTCCCACTAAAGGCTTTAAAGTCTAAAATTCATCAAACATCTTGTCCTCAGAGACAATGTCATCCAAGTTCAAAGGATCTATAGCCCTGCAAAGCTGATGTCTTATTTCAGAGCTAACGCCTTTGTTTTCATTGAATGTTTGATTTCATCAAATTAAACCACTTCTTACACTTTCTATAAATGTGAAAAAAAAAATTAAAGACAGAACCAAACCTCTTGATTCTCTGGAGAAGAGCACACATATACATACATATAGATGTACATCTATATCATATTCATTAAATTGGTATGTTTTTCTGTCTAACATTTTTTCAGGACAGAAATATATTTTATGGGGTTTTCATACGTTTTTGAAGAGACTTTGAATTGAAAATAGTAGTCTTAAAAGGCATTTGTTTTAATGAACATCATTATAATTAAGAGCATGCTTTTCATAACTAAATATAAAAAGAACTTTTTTCAAGTAAAGTCTGGGTCTGATTACTGATGGAGCAACTTCAAGATCTTTTTTAGTGAAGCATTTCAATATTCATTCAGAAAAATGTCAGGATAACAGACTTTAGCGTGGAACTTTGGTGATTCATACTTTTTTCTGGTATTTTATCTCTTGAGTTTTAATATCCAATTAAAGCAAGAAAGTTTGAATAAAATAAGAATACTAGTGAAAATCAAGCAGTCATATGTTGCATCATGCGTCCACAGAGTTTAGGATATTCCAAACATTGACACATGACATTATCCTTCATCAATATCTGATACAGAGCAATATAGAATCTTTCATTTATTAGTAAAATTTGAAAAGTTGAGAACAATTTCTTTTCAAAATTTGTTGTACTTATTACTTCTGTTTTAATGCAGAAGAAACTTACCTTCTCTAATTCCAGTTCTTTCAACAGCAAATGAAACAAATATTATAACGAGGTTTATAAATTCATTAAATTGGTCTGCCCCTGAACTATATTGAAACCAGAAGTCATAAACAACAATTAGGGAAATAGTTTAGTGGTGAACTTGGCAGCATAAGGTTTATGGTTGGACTCAATGACCTTAAAGGTCTTTTCCAACCCAAATGATTCTATGATTCTATAATAAATGGGATTTTCACATCAGTTTAAGAGCCAAGATCCACTATTTTTCTGGATAGCTGGAAGAATACCATCACAGATACTGCATTGTACCTGAAAAATCAGTTGATAGAGGTCTTTCCACTCTTAAGCCAAAGTTTTCCCTTCTCTTTCCCTATAAAAAACCGAAGATCCTTGCACTCAGAGATTCTACCCTTCATAGCTGTCACATCAAAACTGTTTTTGCAGTCCCAGTGATACAGAGACACATCTGTGGAATCAGGAAAAAAACCCAACAAACAAACGAAAAATCAAAAGGCTCTTTCAGGGGTGATGAAGAGAACCCAGAAGCAGATTAATATGGACTTTCACTCACCATTTCTCTAATGAGACCTTCACCCTGTTTTTCTCTAAGTAGCAGCAGTATAAGAAAGTCTAGCAGCATCCTTAAAAAGGAAGGTCCACATATTCACAACCTACCCAGTTGCAAGGTGTTTTCTATTTAAGAAGGTAAGAATTGGCAGAGTCTGTTGTTTCTTGACCACCATGGTTTAAATTAAGTAGAGCATCTGAGTATTTTACACAAACTTTCAACTAAGACATTAAAAGTCCTTCTATGTCCTCACTGAAGGATAAATATTTCTGAATATTTCCTTTCACCTCCAAGGTAGAAATTAAAATAAAACAATCATTTGAAAGAAACATGGTGTTGGTATGCCTAGCATACCTTATTTCTAAGATAGAAAACACAGGCAAAAAAATTAAAGGCATGTTTCTAGTGAGATTCATTGATGACATTTAAAAGTTCCTAGTCCTTAAAGCCTTGTGCCAATGTGAACTTTACAGATGTCCACTCCCAGCTACCCTTGCAACACCCACCTCACACCAGGCCTTGTCCTGGATGGTAAACTGAGGCACCAAGAAAATACCTGAAGTAGCAAAGTTACAAGTTGAATTCATGAAAATCTATTTGGCCTCTATTGCCAAAACCATATGGCAACCCCCACCATACATATCTTCATATTTGTGCCTTGTACAAGGAAGATAAAACTGCCATTCACTTTTATTTCAGATGAAGGGGTTTCAGTGCTGTTTGCCCTCACGCTCATTTCAGAAGCCTGTGTAAATCTTCCCCCACATGGGAATCATTTTGAACGTATTAAATAATGATTTTTCTATGTCTCTCCCACTTTGATGTAGCCTCCTAGGAGAAAGAACTATCCTGGATATACCACTTGGTCATGTTTTAACAATTTGAGGTTTCCTTCAAAATTCTTCAATAAAATGTAAGTTAAAAAAAAAAACAGCAAAAAACTCCAGCACTTAGCTCAGTTGATAAGAGGCCCTGTCCCCCCCACAAATTATAATGTAGCAACTTTTTGAACATATACTTTAAATTCACGATTCGTTTCCTATTTTTAAAGCTATTTTTTTATCATTTGATTAATTGCTTAAAACTGTACACAAAGATAAAGGGAACTTTGAAATTCATACCTTGGAGTATTAACATGTACTCAGGACTAGATGTAAATGTCAGAGAGAAAAAAGATCTAATGAACTCTTTATTGGTGAAATACAGTATTGCAGCTGCCTAGAATTTTAAATGGCTTCTAGTCAGCCCCAAAGCAAAGTAAGTACAGAAGTTTACTTACAGCATGGACTCTCATTCAGCATTTCCAATATCTTCTTCCAGGGTAGATGGAAACCATTTGTTTTGCTAGAAGTTGCAGCTATTTCATTTTGTTGAAGTTTAGTGGATCCTTTTAACATTAAAAAAATATCCAGAAAAAAAAATAATAATGAAAAAAAAAAAAATTGCAACCGCAGAAGAATTTTCCTGTCTAGAAAATTACAAGACCATAAGTTTTCCTTTTCCCTGATGCCTTCTCTTCCATAATAATGGCTTCAGGATTTAAATCCTTTGCTGCTATTGTGACTTCAAAGCCTTAAAACTGCAATTGAATGAAGTAGTTCATCTGTCATTATTCAAATATGAAGCAATTATGATGAAATAAAGATAGAATTCCATTGAGAAATACCTCAATCAATTCTCACTTATATTTAACTAGAAACATAAAACGATGCTTAGAAGAGTAAGTTTAGGTAATAAAAACTCGGCATATAAAAAGTATGAATTACTGATCTATAACTTACTCATTTCTGAATAAGCTGTCTAAATATATTTCCCAAATATTGACAAAAGTTTAAGCTTACGATGCAAAACTGTCTCTCAGCTGGCTGTGGAGAGTGAGTGGCTTTTCAGAAATGTATTTGCTTTACTTTGTGTACCCAGAGGTTCAGATGGGAACCTGCAGGGATTTTGAAGGGTCTCTGGGCAGGTCAGCTCCCTTTAAAAGGTGTCAGATCACGACATATTAATTGCATCTGAAAAGAGTGGGGTTTATAGGCGAGTGTATGAAACAACACACCTACCTCAGCCATGTCTTCATGATAGCACTGAGCATGGCAGTGCTGGGTTGATGGTTGGACTCGATGATCTTTTATAACCTCAACGATTCTGTGACTCAGGCAAAGGCATTAAAATAAAATATTGCTGTGACTGCTTTGATGTCTGCACATCCTGTCAGGCCCTGATATGGGTTTAGCCCTAAATGCTTGTTTTCACCTTTGTGAACCCAACTGAGGCCCATCCCTAACCCAGAATTTCACAGGGAATTCCCACCTGTACCCAGTTGTATTTGGGAATATGTAACATAGATTAAAAAGTTATTTTTTTTTTATTTTTAGTATCTTTCAACCTTGCTTTCTCCTTTCATCTTTCTTGCTTGATCTAGCCATGTATAATAATTGGCTGGTGAAATGAAATCAAGGATTCTGTAGCAGTCAGACCAAGGACTCCCAATGTTTTGAGTCTTAAGCTCTTCAAATGGGCCTCATCCTTCCCATTCTCAATTATGTCACAAACTCAGATGAGAAAACCACTCTATGTCATGCCTTTTTCTTTAATCATATTGTTCTTTTAAAAAACAAACCCATTCTTCTCTGCTTATGAAAGAAGAATTTGCTTTTTCTTTTGTCCTCCCATGGCAAAACAGGGTTAAAACCACACAAATAGTGTTTTCCCCTCATGTTTTCCACAGTTGCTTAAGAGCTCTGTACAGTTTTAAATTCTGTTGTGCTGAAAAAGATCACACAAAGATCACACATAAAACAAGGGATCTACATATTCACATTTATCTTCCTTCATTTTGTAGGCATCTTATCACTCTATCTTGGTATCAATTTTATGTCATCTACAGACACTCATGTCTTGCAGTTCAATTTGAAAAATATAATTTCTTTAGACAATCCAGGAAGGAAATGTTATCACAATTAGAAAGCAGTGGTACTTAATATTGAATTTTAAATAAGAGATGTAACTACCAAGAAGCATTTGGGGTATATACAATTAATTATTTCACACATAATTATTCCTGATATTACTCTAAATGTGATAACTTAGAGCATTTGAAAAAGCAGACTGTAATATTATTCCTTTTTTTCTTTTTTTTTTCTGCAGAAGCTCTTTCACTTGATATTCTTTTGCTAAATAATATGTAAAATACTGACACCTAATGTTAACTTTCAGTATTATTCATTTTACAAAACTTTTACTTCCAAGTAGGGAAAGCCCATGTGAAACTGGTGCTTATGCTGCAATTTTGTTACAGTAAAATGCAATGTAGCCTTTTCTCACTTTTTGGAAACAATACTCTGAATTTATACATGTCCCTATAAAAGCCAGGAGCTTTCAGGTTTATCTTCACATCTCGCAGGTAAAAAAGAGAGAGTAACTCAGAAAAGTTGAAATAAGTGAGTTTTTAAATAATGAATTTAATTAAATCCATCAAATGAAAGACAAATACTTATTTTTAAAGTCAGCATTTTTACCTGTAGCCTGAAATAATACTAAAAGACAAAATACTATTAAACATTTATTAATAATCTCTTAGTCTTTGAAATTTAAAGTATAGTCAGTACCTTACTTGCCCTATTTGGTTCACTTTCCTCAACCAGAGACATAATATATTGTTTTCACAGTTTCTGGATTAAATGCAGATGCCAAACTCCACTAATTTCACCATTTATCTCCCTGTAACTGCCAAGACAGCAAGTCCAAAACCTGAGGTCTGGCTGCTATTTAGAAAGAGATTTTGAGGTTCTTATTCCTCTTGGGTTTGTCACACAATAAGGTTCAGCTGATAACAGGATAAGATACTTTGCAATATGACCTGGATCCATCCTATATCTGGATTTATATTAGCCTTGCCTAACTTTATAGGGAAGACATAAGTGACTGTCAGCCAGAGCTGTGCAGCAGCACAAGTGCTTCAAAGGTGCTGACACTGAATTAAAACCCTTTCCAACACTGTGGACCATCAGAATTTTATTTTCAGTGCTTTTTTTTTCAGCAAGAGTTGCTTTATGGGAAACAATCCTTTCCTAATATCATGTCACTTGACACACAAAGCAGCTGAGCTGTAGGTGCAAGTGTAAAAATAAAGCCATGAAAACACAGATACCTGTGCTGCAACACAACCATCCAGTCTCAGCTGAGCTAAAGAGCAATGTCAACATAATCAAAGCATCTTGAGACAGAGCTTTCCAACTAACACTCCTGTGCTATTCTTTATAACAATATTCTAGTTTAAAAAGATCTTTTTACTCTTCACAAGTGCTAAAAATACCAACAAATGCTTTATTTGCAGTTCTTTCTGCTTTCCCCTACACATTACAACCAATTAAATAGGTGTTACTGAAGCGAGGGTTTTAAAACTACACATCTTCGGGGAATTTTAAAGCACAGATGAAGGCCCTTGGGTTTCCCTGCAGGAAACCCAGGAGATGCTGGAGATGCTCTAAGAATGTGATAATTTCAAGTAACAAAAATATCATGAGCCAAAATGGAGTAGTCTTCACTCCCCCTCAAATCCCTTCTCACCCTTTGAAGGAGAATAAAAAGAAATATAATGGAATCCTAGAGTAGTTTGGCTTGGAAGGGAGCTTTTAAAGGTCATCTATTCCAACTTCTCCTGCCATGAGCAGGAATATCTTCACCTGGATCAGGTTGCTCAGAGCCCCAACCAACCTGGCCTTAAATGCACCCAGGGATGTGTCATCCACCGCCTCTGGGCAACCTGTTCCAGTGTTTTACCATCCTCATTGTAAACTAATGCTTTCTTATATCTAACCCAAATCGACTCCCCTTCAGTTTAAAACCATCACCTCTTGTCCTATCGCATCAGGCCCTGATGAAAAGTTTGTTCTCAACTTTCTTATAGGCCCCCTTCAGGTAGCGAAAGTACTATCAGAAGTAATTTTCTAAGTGTGCCATACCAAAAAAATCAGACACATTGAGTATCATCAGAAAGTTCTAATTGATTCTTGAAAAAGAATAGTATGTGAATAGTACAGGGCTATTGGGGCTTGGTTATGCCAAGATGTTATTTATGCCTTGAAACAACTTGGATAATGAGTTGGTGAAATATAAGCAGTTTTTCTACATTGCTTTTAGCTGCCTGGTGCAAATCTCTGCAAAAACTCGTGCCACACAGTAAGTTAAGAATGAGATATTTTTCTGCTGCTAAAAGAGTTCAGAGTTCATTTTGCCTAATCCAAACTAAATCTTGTTAAAGCTGCAGGGAGTGTTCATAGAGCCCTTCACGCTGCTTTACACGAATCTACAACTATTCTCAGCTTCCTCAAGCCCATTGTCTCCAAGATGACTACCTAGAAAGATCAAATGCTTTGGTTTAGCCAACTGTATCACACCGAAAAACATATCTGCAGTGTAAATTTATTTTACAATTAAACGATTAATTAAACCAGAATTTCAAAATATTGGGCCCTTTGAAAGATTTGGTGTGCAGCAGCTAACAGTTTTGAAACAACTAATTGTTCAACTTCTACTTTTCAAGTATACCCTGTGCTTTAAATAGAATTACTAAATTAAAAATGTAAATTGGACTGTATCTTTTAACAGTTGGTGATTTGTCTATTTTCCACATTTTATTATGCATCATTTTTATAATAAAGAAGGGATTTTTTTTTCATTCCTGTTCTAGTTGATAGCAATTCTGCCATGCTTCTCAAAGCTAATGTAATAAAACTACATAAAATGTTTAAGAAAAGCCCCATTAAAATATACAAAGCATACTAATTCATGGAGTCAAAGTCAAAGCAGAGTGGAAATATGAGCTTTAATAAAACTATGTCTGTTGTAAATAACTATTCAAGCACAGTCATTTTTTTGCAAATTGCATGGGGTATAGCTCGGTCTACTCGAAGCAAAGAATCGCTCAGCAGGATAAATGCATCTTGGTCAGAAAGAGATTAAAAGATACAGCTGAGCCATCAATAAGAAGCAGATAGTGCAGCATTATTTGCTGTTTGTTTTGAAGATGTAATTGCAGATCCCAGGATTTCAATAAATCTGTGCACGTCACGGAAAGAATTGTAGAGAGGAACTGGGGCAACGCGGAGAGCATTTGGTTCTCTCATGTCACACTGCAAAACAGAGAGGGAATGTTCAGTAAATTCAGGTCACTTCATGTTTATCTGTCAGGCTATATTTTCAAATGCCACACTTGTCTTCAAGGAAGGATAACTGGACTGACAAGGAGACACATGTAAATACCTTTGGATCCTCAAAGAACTACGGTGAGAAGCACTGTTGTGAAAAGCATAGTGAAAAGAGCAACACATTGCCCAAAAAAGGATGCAAAGTTTAAGATGGGCAGGACTTTAGAAGTGGTATTTAGGGCTCCAAACCAGCTGTGTATGCCCAGAATTCACCTTAGTGCTTATAACAACCTACAGTTGAAGAGGCACAAAGGTGACAAAAAAACCCCACCACAAAACCCCCACATTCCTGTAGGATAGAGTGTGTTGTACTATAGGTAATACTAATATCACAAGGCTTGCAGTATTTTTCTTCCTCTCTCTGTGAATTTGAACATTTCCCTGAATATAATAATCCCTCATATTTAAAACACATTACTGCATTGCAAAGACAAGCCAACAGTGTGAGGCCTCGTGCCCTCTTAAAAGCAGCAGTTCCTGGAATTCCCTGGCAGCACCAAAACAGTAGCACACTTAGCCTAGAAGAGTTGCCCTTCAGGGAGAGAAGCCACCAGCAGAAATAAAACTGATATCTCATTTATATGGCATTACACTATCAGCCTCACCTTCCAGCACATCTAAATCATCCAATGTATGGCCTTAAATTTAACTTATATTCTTTTGGAGTAGTGTGCACAAGTAAAGACTAAAGGTGCAAGAAATTTTCATCACTCCTAGTGTTTGGTTTTTTCCCCCTTATATGAGACTATATTTAAATAAAAGCAAATTATTACTTTGTTATGGTATAGCTCACAAAACAGCGCATAAGAAGATGAACTTTGATTTACTCACAGCTACTCCTCTCTTCTCCAGCTCTTTAAACACAGATTTGATTGGAAGGGAAAACGATAGAGTGAGTTGGCATCCTCTCTCCTCAATCCCAGATGGTGTGATAATTTTTACAAAGGGCTTCTGTGGGTTTGTTTTATCCTCACTGTAGTAATGTTTTATCAGGTATTCCAAGTAACCAGTGAGTAGAATGGATTTTCTTCTCAATGCCTTCATCGTAGTTTGACTGAAAACCTATAATGATTTGAATACACTGGAATAAGAATGTGTTGCTATAGAAAAAAAGGAAAGGAAATAAGACTAAAAAGGTGGCACATTTCTCTGTACATTATCACTGGAATCCAGCAGTAACATCAGATAGACATTATACGTAAACATGGCAGAACTGGGCTTTTGAAAACACAAGATAATGTTATGCTTTAGATAATGAAAGACATTTGTGTCTACTGTTAAAAATTTTCATACACATCTATCTCTGCATAAATGAACTTGCACTCAAAACCAGTTTGCTAAGAGAGCATTCGTCTGCATATCTGAGGAGGATCCATAAATTCTCTATAGATGCTACACTGCTGCATGAAACTCAAAAATCACATGAAGGTTTTTCCATGTATGTACATCTAGCAAATACTTTCTCACTGTCCTCAACTGCCTGACAGGAGGTTGTAGCCAAGTGTGGGTCAGTCTCTTCTCCCAGGTAACAAGTGATAGGAAAAGAGGAAATGGCCTAAAGGTGCACCAGGGGAGATTTAGGTGGGATATTAGGAAAAATTTCTTAACTCAAAGTGCTCTTGAGCACTGGAACAGGCTGCCCAGGGCAGTGGTGGAATTACTGCCCCTAGAAGTGTTCAAAGGGCACATAGATGTGGTACTTGAGGGTCTGGTTTAGTGGCGGGCCTGGCAGTGCTGAGTTAAAGGCTGGACTCGATGATCTTAGAGGCCTTTTCCAAAGTAAATTGTTCTATGACCCTACTGACAAAATCCAAGGGCTGAGACTGAAACATCATGACTGCTCTACAAATTCTTGTCTTTGAAAGCACAAAATTTATACTAACATATTAGCTTTACTGCTTTAAGTCCTGTACAGGCTCTCCCTCTAGTCCACAAAAAGAAAAAATATTCACT
>JAWWLV010000183.1:4022673-4058041 GCA_035041135.1 Platyrinchus mystaceus
AGGTGCACCAGGGGAGATTTAGGTGGGATATTAGGAAAAATTTCTTAACTCAAAGTGCTCTTGAGCACTGGAGCAGGCTGCCCAGGGCAGTGGTGGAATTACTGCCCCTAGAAGTGTTCAAAAGGCACATAAGTGTGGCACTTGAGGGTCTGTTTTAGTGGTGGGCCTGGCAGTGCTGAGTTAAAGGCTGGACTCGATGATCTTAGAGGTCTTTTCCAAAGAAAATGATTCTATGACTCTACTGACAGAATCCAAGGGCTGAGACTGAAATGTCATGACTGGTCTACAAATTCTTGTCTTTGAAAGCACAAAATTTATACTAACATATTGGCTTTACTGCTTTAAGTCCTGTACAGGCTCTCCCTCTAGTCCACAAAAAGAAAAAATATTCACTAAATTCTTGTTCAATAGGCCTGTGCTCTGACACAGCTGCAAGAACTGGCGAGTTTCAGAAACTCAAAATATCATGAGACTTGCAAAAATGACTGCCTGAAAATGGCAGTGTTGTTTTGCCACACAAACAAGAACAATGTGACAGAGGAAGTTGGGAGAAGAAGGTGAGACAGCTTCTGCTTTTGCTCTGGAAAGGCTCAGTTACAGGGAATAATGGAATAGGTGAGCTCAGAAACAATCTACCCATGCCTTCCTCAAACACTCTCTCTTCTTCCCATGGAAGCAGCTTCAGGGAAAAATGACAAGACATAGATATGCAAGAGCCCAACAGCCCCTTCAAATCACATCCTGGCACATCAATGCAATATTGCTTCTCATGGACAGTTATCCCTCCACCAACTGCAGCTGCAAAATCAGAGGCAAGGCAGATATCCTGGATGAAAATCCATGATCTTTCCCCTGAAGAAATCACTGCTGCAGACTGGAGAAGTAACAGTTTTAAGGTTACTTATATCATAACCTGGAAGAGCATATAGAGAGGTACCTGAGAAATCACTCAAAACACAACAAACTCTGGTTTTCAACAGCATCTGGAAATCATTCTTTTGTAGAATATCCCAAGTCTCACTTCCTGATGCTTTCACAAGCACTAGATGTTGCAAAAATCCAAAACCCCCTGCATATGTTTTCTGTGAAATGGAATATGGAAGCTGTAAGACAGAATTTGCAAGGAAATGAACGTGACAGGAACCAGAGGCACCAGAGCACTCAGCACTTGCACAGGTCTACAAAAATCTAGAGGTGCTTCCCTCACCACCCAGGCAGGCAGAGAGCACACAGCACTGTTCAGCACGTAACTGGAGAGAAAACAGAGACCTGCCTCCTGTTCCTCCAGGGTTTGCAGCAGTATGAAGGACTGATCTCCTCAGGCTGCATGCAAAAATCTGTTTCCACAGGCTTTGAGCAAGGAATATATGGTCTCCTGGGTGAAATTTTTTGAAAAAGGTCTTTTAAATGTGGCTGTAGAGTGCTCCCCTTTTTTCCGTAACAGGGAGCAGCTACTGCCATAACAGTCACTTTAAGCATTATTGAGGAATAACATCCATTAACACTTGCAGTTTTCATTGTTTCCATTGGAAACACTGCCTTCTGCTTAATGTGTCCCAGTGAAGGTGGCATGCAATTTCACTAGCCATCTCTTGCCAGACATGAAAACTATTTTGTTTCCCACTGTATTAGAGCAATTAGCACTGGGAAATCCTGGCTGTGCCAAAAGGTAATGTGGGCATGGAAAGGGGAGGCGATGGAAACTGCTCAGCCCTCATTGTTCGAGGCTCCCTGCAGTGGGCTAAATGACACCAGCCCACACAAACCAGAACACTGACAATCTGGGTCATAGCAGAATAGCTTTCAGCTTATCTCGGAGGTCACATAAAGTTTAAAACAATATATTGGATGTTTAAGGACTAACAAAACAAATTGTCAGGCGGAACAAGAAGCATTGCTGTGCCCTTTGGAGTCCTTCAGCGTTGCATGTAAGATGGAGAGAGCATAACTGGCAATTTTCTGACTTTGTTTGCTTAAGGTACTGTTTTTTCAATAAATTAAGAAGAGAGACATACAGTGCATGGACACTGTTCTTTGTTCCAGCATCAGCTTTGCTGTTCCGCTAACATTACTGGAATGTTAAGCAGAAATATATTCTCCCGTTTCTGCTGGTGGCAAAAACTTGCTCACCAAAGGCTGACTTGAAAAGCAGCTTAGGGATAATTTAATACAGTAGAATATTTAACATATAGTAGGTAAATCTGAGTAACACCATCCTTTTCAGCCACAAAGACCCAGAGTCCTGATTTCAGGGGTGAACCATCCGTAAGGGAAATGCTGATACATCTCAATATGAAACACAGCACCATATAAGATGTTTAGAGAACAGCTTCATGCCTTCAAACAGGGATGAATTGTGTTCTCCAAAGTGGACCACAGGCTTTCAGCACACTAATCACACCTTTACAGAAGGGGAGGGATTATCTTTGGGTGGCAGAACTGCCCTTCCCAGTGCCAGACACAGGACAGAGGTGGGGCCCTGCTCATTTGGCCACCACAAAACAAATGAAGAGATGAAAGAAAAAACATTCTGGAGCTATGCCACACATGAACTCCCCTTTTAGGAAGCATTCACAGACAGCTTCTGTCTTTTCTGTTTGTAACCAAAGGGATGACAGTGGAGGACAGGTTCCCTAAGCCACTGGTTCAGTGTAGACCTCAGGACACCCATTTATTTCATAAAGGAGATAAGTCTGCTTTTCTCAGGAAGTATATGTAGAAGCAACTCTGGATGCAACTTTTCAGAGTTACGTGATTCTTTTTTAGGAAGGTCTTGGACAGCATCCTTTGTGTGAGTTGCACTGAAGCAAACCTGAATATCTCTATGGGACAAAGCTGCTGCTCATACCGAGCCCCTAAATTTAAGAGAGAAAAGCCCAGTGTAATCACTGGGTCCAACAGCAAAGTTTGTGAGAACAGTGAAGGGATGAGTATATTCATTACAGACCTTGGTGTCTCAGGGTTGTGGGGTTATTTTGTTTGCTTTTCATTACCTCTCACCTTCAATTTTTAACTATGCTGCAGATTTCTTTGAGGCAGACAGCAATAATACATGTAACATTCATTAAACATTTTTATACTCTTAAATTGAGGCTCAAAGTAAAGCAATTACTTACCTCTAAACTGGCGTGCAGAGCACAGACCAGTAAAATTGGAGGATTTGATAACCGAAATCCATTAATTCCTTCACTTAGTTGTAATTCTGGAAAATGAATAACTTATATTAGTGTTTTTGATTTCTTCCTTTTAATGGATTGGACCTTATCTTGAAGTCTGTCCTCACGCAATAAAATATTTCCCTAATGTGGCCTGTAGGAATCGGTCATTAAAAGCAAATAGTAATCTATTCCCAGCTAATACTTTTAACTTCGAGAGAAGCCCAATTTTATCCAGCAGAAGACCTCATTAGCAGCTTCATGGGAACCAGAGGACTGCAATTAATTTGTTTAAATGGTGTGTGTTAAAACCACCTTTACACTCGAATCTCTTTTAATGCTGGCACAAAGCAGAGAAATTCCAAGTCAGCAGAGGCGCCGCTCACGCGGAGCCGGGAATCACGTTCCTCAACTTTATTAAACTGACGAGACACATGGGAGGCTGCATATGCAGCTAAGTGTAGCTCCAGGCCACGTAGGGAAGTTGCCCAGACTTTGGGCTGTGAAATTTTCACAAAATCTGTTTAATAAATCTACAAAGCCTCGCTGTAAGTTTCGTGTCACCGTCTATATTTCATGCTCCAGCACCAGAGCGAGAGGATGCGGCGGAGGAGACGCTCTTCACGCGCTGCACACTGGCTGATTTTATAATGCCCAACTTCTCCCCTACAAACTGCCCATGGAAATGAACAAACAACGTTTTCTTCCTTCTAACAGTGTTTCAAGGCAATTTGTGTCTCCTGCTGGCTTTCCATAGTGCCACTCTCTTGCATTTGGTCAGAAAACAAAGAGCAGACTGAGGCTATTAGGGAGGTGCTCTCCAGCCAAAGCCATATCAACAGGCGCTGCCACAGAAAATTAAAAATATATTAAAAACAAAACAACCAATCAAACCAAAAAGCTCCTTTCTCATCCTGATCCCCCAGGATATTCTCTCTGCCATACTTTAAACTGGAACTGCACAGTCTAGCTGTCAGATTTGGAAAGGAGTCCTCATTTTGTATTGGGACAATAAATACTTTGCTATTTCAGAGCAGGTTTTGTCTTATAACCCATCCTCCCCTAGTGCAAGAAATTTGGAGATGCTGAAGCGTTAGTGGCATTTCATGACTTATGTCAGGTTGCCTTACCTTTATTTATATAATTTCTCATTAATTCCAGTGGAACTAATCCTAAAGTAAGATATTACCCAAGTGAATGATAGCAGATCCTCCCTCCTCAGGGACTTATGAATTTAATTCACTGAGATACTTTGAAAGTTTCATCCATATTCTATATCTGCATTTTGAAGGTATTTCAGCAAAATGTCTAGAAGCAGACAGTCAGACCCATATGCCCACACATAAATTTATTCCTACATTTATTTTGTTAACTCCATTTCATTACATATTTTGGGTGAGTTTAGCTTAATGCCCTTAACATAAGAGAGGAAATGCAAAGTTCTGTCCTTTCTCCTCAAGCAACTACAAAAGAGAAGCTGGTTAGATATAAATACACCAAATAAGGTAAAACTGGAAAAAGTACGTACTGTTGTCCATGAGGAATCTTGTTTTGAAATCGTGACTCCACCAGCCGATTAGCCTAAGATTTTACAAGAAAGTAAATTAATAGAAAACTTGGTATAATGTCTTTTAATTTAATTTGAGAGCTAAGAGCTATATAAAATTAAGAAATATATACATTTCCAATAATACATTTTATTTCTAATAGTGACATTAAAATGAAATAAATTCTATAAAGAGATGATACTAAAAACTTACTATTTAGAAATTTCTCTTTTACTACTAATGATAAAACACACCACATCTTTCAATTAGCTATTGATTTCTAACAATATTCATTTTCTCTGAAATAATTTTACAAAACAAAAAATAGAACAGAAATATTTCCACTCTTTTCTCCCAAGGCATTCAATTCAACCCTCACCCTTAAATTTATTTTAATGAATATTGAAAGCTAAAAGGTGTTATGAAACCTTACTTAGTTTCCCCAATAAAAGGACTTTGTAATGAACAGTAGGCAGAAAACAGGACCTCAGAATGGGGATTGTGTGGGCATTGTCTTGTCTTTATCGTGTGATTTCAATGTGAATTCTGCAGACACTTTTCCTGAATTGATTTAAAAAAAAAAAAAATTCTTTAAATAAAAACCAATCCAGTTTAATCCAATATTCCTTTTTTTAAGATTATGCCCAGGAAAAAAACAAACAAACAACTCTTTTGAAAATAATTTCCCTGAGCTTGTACATTAAGATGGCCCTACATTATTAACTCACATTCACTGAAAAATATACTCAAGGAGATAGCTATGAACAGTTTTCCAAAGCAGCTGGATGCACTGGATCACCCAGTGCCCAAGGCACAGCAGGTAAAATCAATATTGCAAAATCAAGGAGTGCCTCCCCACCTCCTTTGGGTTCTCTTCTTCTTAACTCAGCCCACAGTAACACCAGTGACTAATATTGTCAGTTCTACTTGAGATCCCCCATTTATCAATGCTATTAAAATATCAAAGAGTCACTCTTGCAGACCCCTTCCTGAACTTCCAAGCTCTACAGGACTGAACATATTGGACCCCATTTCTTCCAAGGTTTTGCTCAATTTTCCTTATACCAGCAGAGTTATTAGGCACTAAGCCTGGCAAGTGTTCAAAAGTTGTAATAGTAAAAAAAATCTACAAGTAAAACTCTCAGCATTCCTGGAAGTAAACAGGGAAAAGAAAGTCATGGCCCCTCTCTAAAGCAGGAGCACTTTGCCTAAAAGAGCTTAGCTCTGCAGAATTAAGACCACTTTCAAATTAGAAACTTGTTATATGAACACTGCAGAGTGTAAAATAAAGTACTTCATATTATTTCTGGATAACAACACAGGTTTTATGTTTACTTCTATGAAAGGTTCTGAGCTGCATCCAAACAGAGTGTATACAGAAAAAGCACGTTTTTTTCTTTATTGCTGCATGATGTTTTTATTATTCTAAGACCCATGAAAATTAATAGTGCAATATACATTCATTTCACGTGAGATATTGTATTGCCAAAGTGAATACACCACAAATAAAGCATAATGCAGCCTCTGCCCAAGTGACTCAGTTACTGATGCTTTGAATCATAAAAGATATTTCAGATATTTTATATGAACTCTATAATATATAGACAACACTGTGCAGAAACCCCTGAATATTCTATGTTACTGCAACATACTGCTAAAGTCAATGGCACACACATTCCATGAATTCCAAAAGGTTTAAAGAGAAAAAATCCACGGGAAAGATAACATTTGGACTGTTACTCTGCAGCAAGGAGAAAACAATTCTAAGTTTTTTTGTGGACCACATCCTAAAGTGAAAGACAAAATAAATATCAATCAGACTGTGACCCGGGTCGAGCCTGATGAAAAGCACTCTGGTTGCATCGTGAGTGCGCAAGACTCGCTAACTCTGAAATTGGCTCAAACCCAGGTCTCTGCTGCAGCACCACGTTTGCAACTTGGAAACTGAAATTTCAGAACTTTTCCAAACTGACAGAATGAAGGGGTTTTTTTTTTTAAAGACAGTTTTAGCTGTCTTGCCCTTTCCTACCATAATTTGACAATTTGCTTTTCCTCTTCTTACTTTTTTTTCTTTTTTTTTCCTTTTTGGCTGTTCTAGAACTTCAGAGGTGTCACTACAGGATGTGCACTTTGAGGCAGCTCCGGTCCTACACTCCCGTTGATCTAATGGTCCATATGGATGTCACGTTATTTGACATTTAAGCTGACAGGCTTCAAAGTGTGGAAATTAACAAAATCTTCACAAATTATGGCAATTTGCTGTTTACAATTTTCTGTGAAAATTTTGAAATGAAGGTTGCCACCGCTATGCCAAATTTCAACCTGTTATGATGGGAAAGAACTAAGGTGTTAAACCCCAAACATAACGCTTTATAAATGCTCACTAAAAATAATAGGCAATAAAACTGCACATTAAGTTACTGCAGTAAAATTTCTTATTAAAGAGTTGTTATCTTGCACGTAAAGTGAACTGCAGTCACCATTTCAACTATCCGTGTTTCAAAAAACAAAGGCAACAAGATCTAAATTGATTTTGAATTCCAAAACACTTCTTTTTTTTTGCAAAAATCATAATGTGTAAAGCTCTGAAAAGCCTTATATGATGTGCTTGTGTTTAAAAACACCTTAAACGTGTTAGCAGTGATTCTCTAGAGTCACGTGCTTTTCACTGCAGATAAAACCCATTTTGGGAAGTCTGTTAAAAATCAGTGTCTAAGGAGAAAATGGTTTAATTTTGCAAATGTTCCACAATAATTTTAAAAATGCAAATTTATCCAAACTGAGCCCTTGTTTTAACACAGCACTAATCAAAACTGTTATCTCTGTGATGGATGACTTGTGGTTGCAGCATCCTCCTGCCAGTACCAGGTACCTCCAATAGCCTCCCAAAGCTGCTCAGCAGAGATGCTCCTGGAACACTTTCACTATGAACATCTCTCCATCCAGGAGCAAAAACATACATGAAATCCATTGCAATCATGCCAAAAAAAGAGAGTAAATTAGTGCTGAATTAGCTGTGGGTTTTTCTGCAAGGTGTGCATGTTCTTCTGTAAGAAAATAACTTTTAAAATAAATAACCCTTTGTTCCAATTTATGCCTGAAATTAAACCCATGTCATGATAGCACGGTTTGGGTTGGAAAGGACCTTAAAGATCAGATCTTTCCAACCCCCCTGCCATGGTCAGGGACACCTTCCATAAGATCAGGTTGCTCAGGGAGCCATCCAACCTTGCCTATGTCCTCATGGTTTGATAATACTGAGACTTTCCCTGGGAATTCTGCAACTTCCCGGTCTTTGCAGAGAACTAATTTTTACACGTGCCACATAAAATATAAAGCAAACTGTTACCAGCTCAGTTTCATGAAACAAGTAAGAATATAATGAAATATTGCTGAAAGGTTTTTGAATTCCCTGTTTTTACATCAAAATGTTCTCCTATTTTACAAATCAACGAACAAAGATTTGCCATGTTGAAAAATGACTGCAGAAAGGAACAGCATCCTCTCATTTAGTCATGCCCTCTTTAAGGCCATTTACACCAGGGAACAATCCCTTCAATAAGTATTTTTATTTAGCTCATTTTCCTCCTTCATATCTGTCTGCATTACACTGAAGCACTGGTTGTTCATAGCTTGAGTCATCTCATTTGTAGCTGCATTAATGATGCAGGAGTGCGGGACATAATGATCATGATGTATGTGCAGTGTAAACATCAAAGGAGATCCAGTTAAAGAACACAGGAAAAATACAAAAAAAATTCCTTTGACCTTTGCTTCGACGTTACAGATGATCATGCTACTCATTTATAATTTACAGCCTGAAGCAACACGGGTCTCATTTCCCTTCTCGGCAAGAAAAAAATAAAGAAACTCTTGAGTACTGCTACAGAAAACAGGGAAATACCATTAATGTAGCCCAGCTTTTGCAATCCAGGGCAATGTGCTGGAAGTACCCTGTCATTATACTGTGTGAGATAATAATTTCATGTCCACGAGAAGGCACATTGAAAAGCTACAGGAATGCAGTGTGAAATTAGTAATACTTGATATTACATTTGCCAGCTTCACTGGGCATGGAACAGTTTGTCTCCTCTCTGTTGTCAGGTCACAACGTGAGCTAGAAATTTCATAGTCGTTATTTAGCTTACATTAGTAGCATATACCAGTAAAGCATGTTATGGTTATGAAACCATGGATGAAGTAAAATCATAAACAGGCAGTTTTGGGGCAGACTGTGTCCACAAAGCAGCTGATGTAACTGCTGAGTGGCTGCTAAGCTCTTCATTCACACATTGCTTTCATTTTGCAAAAGCTTCAATGTATTGGCAAACATTTGTTTGGTTTTTCATGCTACTGTTCTATCTGTAAGAATCAGCTTTGAGGAGTTAATGAGATTTGTCACTGCTCCCAAAGTTTATTTACACAGAATAGGAAAGTTTGTTACACAGATCTAAGCAGATATTATGCTATGTTTGGAAAAAAGCAGCCTCGTGCAGAAAAAGGAATGAAAGGGCCAAAAACAATCATTAAGTTCAGTTTCTTGTAGTTCTATATGTTTATGGCACAACTGACTAGTTGAAGAGAACATCCTTTTCTCATGACACCCTTAAGAGCTATAACAGACAACCAAGAGTCACTGTGCAGTGTGACACAAATTTAGAAGACAGAGGATAATAGTGACTCAAATATCTCTCCATTAGCAGGAAATGTCTTAAATAAACACCCAGGAGGTCTTAGAAATTAAACTACAAAAGAACACAGAAAGACTGGAGGCTGGAGCCAGCCTGGAGCTGGGAACAAACTACATCTGACATCAGTCACAGCCACTTGACCATGTTTGATCATCATCCTGCTGCCTAGGAGAACGTGGTGGTACCACATCACTGGTGCCACATCCAAAGTCCAGTTTTCATGTTTCAAAATCCAGGATTAAAAAAAACAAACAAACAAAAAAGAAATACAAAAAATGGTACAGTCAGCTCCCAGACTAAAAATATTCCTTAACATGCCTTACATCCTCATGTGGATCTTCAGCTCAACTGACAGTTTAATTCCAGATCTTGAGGTACATTCCTCCAGTGTCCTGGGCTCCACACAGTGAAACATGGATAGAAAAAATACCCGAGACTCAGGTCCTGAGCAGGAACATCTCCTAATGCTGCTGCACTCAGACAAAGGTCAGTCCCAGAAATCAAACTCATAAAAACAGTTTAACACTCTCTCAGAACCACCTTACTCTCACCCAGGTTTTCAAACACCTCTCCACAAACTCTGAGCAGAGACCTGATCCCCAGGCTCAACAGCTGGGGCACAGTCCTTGCATTCTACTCTGCATTAATTTTATTGCAGGTTTTTTTCTAATTGCATTTTTTATATGTTTCAATTTAATTTTTATTGCATTAATTTTATTGCAAGAACATGAGTGTGACTGTGTTCCTTCGGATTCAATGCCAAAATTCAGAATAAACAGTAAGAATGACACACACACCAACCAAGAAAACAGAAAAACCTGCTCGTTGCTTTGTGTGGCATATTTTTGGCTCACTGACTGGAGTTTGAGGAGAAGTTTTAATTTTCTTTGCTATCACAGACTTGTCTGATCATTGATGAGATATTTAGTCTTTCTATGCCTCAAACCCTAATGTCTATAAATTCTGCTCAGGACTGCCCTAACTCTGATATGAGGGGTAAGAATAAATTTATTAAAATGTTTTCACATATTTAGTAATGAGGGCCATGCAAGAATGGAGAAAAAGATTTATTAGGAGCACCTACTACAGGATTTTTTGATATACAGATAAGGAAAGAGGAATTGGAGATAAAGACTGATGCCACTTGTTTTTTTTTCTCCTCCTGTCAGCCTTTCCCAAATTATTCTCCCAGCATCAAAAGTTGTTTCCAGTGTTAGGATTCAGAATTTAATATTTTTCTTGGTCTATGTCACTTAACTGGCATTTCCAATAAGGAAAAAAAAACACATTAAAAAAAACAATTAAAAAAATCCAACAAACCTATATTTTTATTGCTAAATTGTACATGGTATTTTACAGCTATGCTGAAACAAAACTGAGGCCCAGATGGATGGACAGTGTTATTACATTCCAACTCCATTCTCTCCACAGATGGAG
The DNA here is from genome assembly GCA_035041135.1 of Platyrinchus mystaceus. Taxonomy (NCBI): domain Eukaryota; kingdom Metazoa; phylum Chordata; class Aves; order Passeriformes; family Tyrannidae; genus Platyrinchus; species Platyrinchus mystaceus. The sequence continues at coordinate 4,033,504 of JAWWLV010000183.1, forward strand.
CACCTAAGTAGGGTCCTGCTCTGACCCAGTGCTCCCATTCTGACAGTTCACTGGAAGGGAGAAAACCCATTTCAAACCAGGTTTGAGGTGGTGATGAGGGGGTCTGGCAATCAAAAAAAAAAAAAAAAAAAGGAATAATTGGAAAGTAATTCCCAGTTTCATCACCAAAATCCCTACTTCAAAGATTCTAACCCGCTCTGTAGGGAAAATTGTTCATATACTGTGGAGCTGTCAGTTATGGAGTGTATATTTATATGCCATAGTATATATCTATATGGGCTAGGATTTGCATGGGGAATTAAGGGAGTTAACAGATACCCCTGTTACTCTCCAGCAATATTTCAAACCTAACTCTCACTGTCTCCTTCAGAAAACCTTGCCAAGACTGCCAGAAGCTATATTTAAAGCCTTTCCCCCCCCCCGCTCCTTTATATCTATTTAGATATCCTTTATCCCAAATGGTAAGCTTGGACTTGTTTCATTATTCTCTTCCGTGCAGTGCCTGTTGTTAATTTTAAGTAGGGTCTGCTGTTAGAATTTGAAAAGCTTTTGAAGCCCAGGTAATTATTAGCCCCAGACTTCTGTAGTTTTGGACTTGCACACACACTGCTGCCTTCCTTACCCTTTTCAACTCATTACAAATGTTTCCTAATTATTAAGCATATGTGACTTGTGAGCGGCGCCATACATTATTAATGGGCCAGTCTCTTAGAACTCAGTGGAAAAAATCAAGACTCTTTATGAAAAGTTGCTACTGTGAAAGTAGTAACTTTTCATATTTAATATCAATGAGGCTTTACTTTGTCAAAGGACCAAAGTAATACGATTGTATTAGAGGCTAATAGCATGACATTTTTCTTCTGTTAAGAGGCTTGCGTTTTCAGTGCCATCTAAAGGGAGAAAATTTTTCTCCTCTATTTTGAGGCTTGTCTAGTTTAAAAAATAGCTAAATTCACTTTCTGCCTAGCAGCAAGTTTTAGCAGCAAAGACCCAAATCCTGAAAAACAGTCTCATAATTTAAACAATGACACTTAACTATGCGACTGCAATGGGTGAAATTAAGAAATCTCTACATTTGAGTAATCCTCCTTTTTTCCAAGAGTAGTTGGGCAGCTTTGAGCTCCTGGAGTGTCACTCTTTGAGGTGGGGGATTTAACATGACTTTTGTCATAATTAGAAAGACTCTTGGGTGAAAAACCTGGGCATTTTGGTCAATCTAGTGCAAGGTGATTTACAGCTGATAGGTACTTGAAGATGAAGGGTACACAAGCTCCTCTTGGATTGATTTTTACCTTGTTAGTCTTTTAGGCTCGACACAAGTGGGAATACACCACTTTCAACACGTCCCTCCATATTATCCCTCCAGGTCAAAACAAAAGGAGATTGAGTTCACTTTTGTAGAGGGAAACAAGTTGCTGTGATCAGGGCATGGGGAAGAGGAATGGCTGCAATGCTGCCAATCCAATCAGGGCCCCTCAGAGTCACACAGAGCTCTCCACCAAACCTCCAAGGCGCTTGGGATGAGGGATGATAATTTCATTCGCCACGATCAGGCAAAAGAAAGGTATGATCAAGCAGCAGACAAAGTGGGAGCCTAAATTAAATCCCAGGAAAAGATCTCACAAAAAAAACAAACCCCCTCAGGCTAATGAAGTTGAATTAAAAACTGTTAAATCAGCTTACGAACAACTATTATCACAAAGTGCTCATATAACACTTTCACTGGCCAAATATCAGATATATGAAAAGGGGGGAATTCAGCCAACAGTATGTTCGCACATTTAGTAAGGGGAAATTGAATATTCTGCCTAACACCAGAAATTAAAAATCAAGCAGGGAGCCAATTTACTCATAGAGATATTAATAAAGTTCTCAGTGATTTTTATAAAGTACTGAATAGTTCTCGATTATATTATGGTGATGAAAAAAAGCACTTATTACACATTCTTTAGGAATTCAGTAATTTTTTTTTAGGCTGTTTCAAATAGATTAAATTAAATAAGTGAAAGCAACAATCCCTCCTAGAGCTACTTTTAAATGTGAAGTCTGAATTAAAGGGGACTTGGATAGTTTTGATTACTACGATGCATTTACTGAGCTATACAGTCTCCACAGTCCCTTGAATGAATCTTTCAGGGAAAGATATCTAGATATATTTCTAAATAATAAATGCATCTGACTGAACTATAATATAAAAATTTTAAGTTCTGGGAAGTTGGGCTTCCTCACGTCTTTGTTGTTTTTGAATAGAGTAATCACAATATTAATGCAAGACCTTTATCATACTGGAATCCTTATTAGCTAAAATGTAAGTTATCACCTCTGCTCTTTGCCTGAAACAAGAAACAATCAGCATTAGACCAGATTTTAGGGGTTTTTTAATGTCAGTGGCTGGAACTAATTGAATTCAGAGTTTCAAGTACCAGCAGATTTGCCACAGAATCCAGTAGTTGTGTTACAAAACATTTACTAAGTGATACTCGAGGAGAAAAGAACTCAAATGGAGCTTTTTCAGTTGAAGTCTAAAACATTAAATAATTAAGGGAGAACAGAAATGGGCATCTTTCAGAGTTGTTTTAAAGAATCTCTCCCCAAAAAGGTTAAATTTCATCCATTGCTAGAAAACATAAGAAAAATGTGATTTAGGAACCTTTCTTTACGGGATTCTCATTGCCCTAATTTTCAGTAGCACCTAAACTACCAGTATTTTTGGCCCTAAAATAGATTTGACAGGAGGCCAAATGTTTCAGGTACAATGTATGTCACTTTTGACATGAAGTCCAACACTGATTTCAAGAGCCCTCAAGTTCCTCTCACTGCAGAAGCAGGTGAAAGAACATTAAATAAGGACGTTTATATGGACTTATTCTCCTGTCACAAAATAACTGTTCCTGCAACACTGACCTTCAACCCACAACGACTAAACCTCTCTGCATTTGTTCACAGTGGGTTGCTAGAAAGTCAACTCAGAAAACTGTCAATGAAAACAGAGGGAAGCTGAAAAACTAGATTACAGTAGAGAATTATTGCCTTTTTGCTCGATAACCTGTACATATCTAAAGAAATTAATACACAATTCTTTGCTTTGAGCAGCTTCTTTTCATACCATGGGAGAGAAAGAACCTAATATTTTCCCAAAACTATTGCACTGGTGGATTAGATCACTGAATTGATGTCATACTGACTGAGAAACTAAGAGAAGGAAAGGAAAAAGAGATGTGAATCCTAGAATTTCACTGGAAACTGCCCTTCAATCACTTGATGAGCACTTTATGGCTGTAACTGCCCTGTAGTTTCCACACAGTGAAAGGCAGGAAGAGACAACTTCCAGCAAGCACTGAAATGACTTCAGTGAAAAATAGGGAGTAGTCACTGTGACAGTAAAAATTTGCCAGCAGCAACAAAGAGGTGTGAAAGTAAGTATTTCACAAATGAAAAGTGAGAGGAAGGATGGCTTAGAGAAAGTGGGCAAGAATAAAGAATATAAGTCATGAAGGCCTCTAGGAAGCTCCTGATTCAAAGATGTGTGGAGATGGGTAAGAAGTAAAGGACAGCAGGCTGTGGATGTGCTTTGCTGGACTTTGCAAGAAAGGAGATGGCATGGGGGCAAAAAAATCACCTGACTTGCCCAAGCAATGGTGAAGATAAAATAGATTTTACTGAGGGAGACAAAGGAAAAAAGAATATCACAGAATATTCTGAGTTGAAGAAGACCCACAAGGATCATCAAGTCCCACTCTTAAGTAAATGTGAAGATGTCTGCCTTGGTGAGACCTTATTCTGGCTGAGGACTGGAGAGATGAAGGTTCAGCCAGGAGAAAGAAAGGGTAGGAGGACCAGAAACTCCAGGAACAAGTGGAAACATATAAGCACAAGTTGTAAACCAACCAAAAAACCCAAAAACCCCCACATAATCCTCCAGTGTACACACCCAGGATACCAACTTTGCAAGAAATAATGAGACTGAATTATTTCCTTAACCTGGCCAATGACCTTCTAATTACCTTTAAAAATGCTGGTGGTTTGAATCAGGTGCTGACTGGTGCTATGAATCACAATATGAGCTGGATGTGTGATCCCAGAGCTGTGACTAAAGCCAGAGAGGTGTCCAGGGACACAAATAGCTCTGGGAGACATGCTGGGCAGGAAACCCCATCCGAACCTGGAACTGACAATTACAGGAATATACTACAGGGGACAGGAATGGGGAGGAAAAAAAGGCAACTATTAATGGCACAAAAGCATAATGGCTATTGCTGGTGCTTTCAGTTTAGAGTAATTTCAAGGCACACTGTGATCTCAAAGCACAGTCTATAAGGAAAAATTAGAAACACTTCCCCACTCTGGTCTAATGAACTAATACAAAAGCATAACCATCCTATTTTTAATGGACATGTATAGACTACAGCTGTAACTGAGAATCCTAGGAGGAAAGCTTCATATAAAGTTCCAAAATTTTCTGAAGTAGAAAAAGTGAAAAATGCTGAAAGTGAGTCAATATCTAGTAGGAAATCCCAGATGCAAAATTGCATTAGTTCCAGCACATTTCTGCACAGAGGTAAGCGAGCTCTTAGTGGAAACAGCAGCAGATTTACTTGAGGTACTTTGTTAAAAATAAACTTTTCCCTCCCTAAAAGAGAGAGGTTCTGTGAGGTGGATACAGGAATGTACAGATGAATAGATAAGAACAAGAGGAGAGATAATGCTTCTTTTTGTGACTTATTAAAAAAGCAGGCACAGAAGGGTTTTTTCCCATTTTCTTAAAGGTGTGTGACACCAGCACAAGTGTTGAATTTCTGAGAGTTCATTCAGCAGGAAGGAAATTAACTTGCTGCTTTGTCTTACTGGGAAAAATCAAGACATGGCAAAGTGCTTTCAATACTACCTGTCTCAAAGCAGAGAACTGAGGCACAAAGAGCAGGCAGCTAACAACACAGGGCCTTTGAAGTGGGGGGAAAAATCACAGACTCCAAGGAGAGCCTCAGGATCTCTTCCTTGCTAGTTAAGGGGATGCAAGAGTTGCCCCCAGGCTACATTCACCTCTCCATCAGGCTAAGCCTGTTGGTTCCTTTCATGTATTGGAGCAGTTGTGTCTTACACCATCTGATGAGAAAAGCTGAAGGCAGCAGATGGGAAAGCACATCCTCAAGGAACACAGTCACCTCCCTCCAATTTTCCAGGCTGGCAGTGGGAAAGGGCCATGGCAGAGCACACAAAGTGGTGTAATGTCCCATCAGTGGTGTCCAGAAGGAGAGGTGTATGGGAGTTCACTAAAGGAATGAAAACAGTAGATTTCTTTCACCCCTACTCCCACTATAGGTGATGCAGAGTTCACATACAGCACCTTTACACAGTCCCAGGAGTTTACAAGGAGGCCTACAGCTTCCCTCTAAAACACCTTAAAGTCTAACCAGGGCAAAGATGACAAAACAAAGGGGAAGACCTTCAGGGAGGAAAGAACGAGAAGGTTATTTATAATGAGAAAAGAAGCAAGATTGCTTGAAGATACAGCTTAATTACAAGGGAGGATTTGAAGGGAGAGAGACAGAAAATGCTCGACAGAGAACAAGGAGACAATCATGGGAGCCACATAAAACGATGTGCAGAGCTGAAGGAATAAGAATGGGAATAGATGATGTGAGTGCACATTAACCTCTCTTTTTCTCACAGAGACTCAATCCAAAGTTAAAAAATGCTCTTGGATATTTGCCACGCAGTTGGTGAATCTGAGAACACAACCCTGCAGGCCCATCATGGGTCTAGATTGGCCTAATAAATCACTTGTCCCAAGACAATGCAATCAAGCCTAATTAGCTGATAGCTGTATTCCTAAACAGTCTCTTCCCAAGGGAGGTTTTAACTTTTGGTTTCTAAATTAGCTCAAGGAGCTAAATTGCTCTCATCTCCTTGGCAATGCAACAGTTCATTTCTACCTTAGTGCAGGATACTTCATGTCCTCGGGGGACACTTGTTGCACTGCATGGGTAGTTTATCCCTGCATTAGTCCACAGTTTGAGTCCACTAGGACCAGTGACAAACCCTTCTGGAAACAGCAGCATGTACTCTTCCATCTGTCACCGCTGGCTTTCCCACCTGGCTGCACTCAGGAGTCTCTATGCTGCTTCTCCAGATCCTCTCCCTGACCAGGACAAGGTGCTCTGTTCTGCTAAAGCTTTCAGCAGTGCTGAGATATTCAGAGGTGACAGACTCCAGGGTCAGTGAGAAATGGACCACCTTAGTCTGTTATCTCAGTAAAGTCTGAGTAGAAGACCCAGTCTGAGTAAAGAAATTCTTGGCTGTGGGGGTGGTGATGCCCTGGCACAGGTTGCCCAGAGAAGCTGTCGCTGCCTCTGGATCCCTGAAAGTGTCCAAGACCAGGTTGGACAGAGCTTGGAGCAACCTGGTCTAATGGAACCTTCCCATGGCAGGGGATTTGGAGGGAGATGAGCTTTAAGGTCCCTTTCAACCCAAACCATTCTGTAATTCCATGATTCCTGGAAGCATTTTAAACAAGGGCAGCTTTAGTACTTTCCAGTACAGTAGATATAAAACAGCCTTCCAAATCTTTTTACGACTGTCATTTGCTCCCAACTCACACTCCACCAAAGATCCATTATTTTCAGCAGTTTCACAGAAGCTTCAGATATTTATTTTGGGGATTATGTGACTCTAATTCAAAAGAGAGTAGTGTGGTATCTCCTCATAGATCAAGAAAACCATTAAAGAAAATCTCAGGCGCAACTGCCAGCCCTGAAAGATGTTGAGTAACCTCTTGCAAAACAGAGTTACTGGGCAGTCAGGGTCTGCACTGGAGCAGGATAGGGACCCAGAGCACCTGGGAAAAATGGGAAGGGGAAGGTCTATGGAGCAGCATATTTCTGTTTATCTCATTACAGGTTTAAAGTTCACATACCAAAAAGTCTGTGCAGGTATCTATAAAGAAGTAGCAGGAAGCTGTTTATGCTCTGGCATTTTCACTGGCAACAAGACACTAAACAGGGAAGTGATCTAAGAGAAAGGGCTGATATCTCACCTCTGTCTATGAAGAAATTGGCTGAAGATGCCTTGTGTTCCTCAAAGCCAGTATGAAATAGCTACCTTTTTCCTTCTTGTTCTTTGAAACTTTTTTTTTTTTAATCATAGAAAAAAGTAAAAGCCAACACATTTTTGGACATCAACTGCTTCCTGCACATGCAGCATTTCTTCACATCACAGAAACTTTTCATTTTTAAACTCTACCTGCTGCTAGTGCGGGCTAAAGCTAAGTTTGATAAATCCTTTCATTTTAAACACTAAACTGTGTACAGTTTTCATTTAATCCTCTGCCAAGGCTTATCTATTATTCTCCTGACTGCTTTACATACATTTATTTCTCTTTCATCTCTTTAAATTGTGCCTTACTTTTTCTTCCTTTACTGTCTCAGTGAGTTTTCCCCCTTCCATCCCTTATGCCAGCTGACAGCAGAGCTGAACCCCCTGCACATCTACAGCTGCAAATACTCTGCTGTGAACACCTTACTTCTCTTGCACCTTCTTCCCCAGCTGCTCACAAATATTCACATTTCATTATAGCTAAATTGCTTGGTAATTCTAATTCTCCTTCTTTTTATAAATGGAGAAATAGAGAGAGAGAAAAAATAAATTATTAAAAAATTAAAAAGGAAGCTTTTCTGGAGCCCAAACAGCTAGACAAGCAAAATTTCAATATTAGTAGGTCACTTCAGTGTTCCCTGTGTCTTAGAAACTTCCCCTCTGCAACACTCATATGGAAACTTGATGGCACAGGCTCAGCCTGCACTGGCCCAACAGTTTCAGTAGTATTTCATAGCTCTGCTCTCTCCAGGTCACTTTATTTTTTTTATTTGAAACTTTCCCATAAAGAAATCACTCTCACACAATTAGCCAGGAATATATTGCATTGTGATATATAGAGCAGGTATTAAAAAAGCTATTTGAGTATTAAGAGAGACTTCAAAGGAGGTGAGATCATGAGAGAATGGGGATATATTGAACCCATATATGTCAGATTGATTCAGTTTTACTGCTCTAAGGAGAAAGATTGGGGGACTAGCAAAGGACTACCCAACATGCTTGGGTGGAGATGTTAATTGGGATGGTTACAACATGTCACTTTTGGACCCATGGCCTTTGCAATGAATTAGGGAACTATCCCCAGCTAAGCCAAGGCTCTGCAGGACACCAGGATGGTGTTTGCAAAGATGCGAAACAAGAAGGGGACAAATAAGACTGTATCACCGTCTGCCAGCCATCAGATCTAAGGACCAAACCTTGCCCTTAGATATAAATTTTTTCCCAAGTTATTGAATTACCAGCTTTATAACTCTTGTAGGAAGCTTGCACATCCACAAAGAGGAAGAGTGGGACTGGTTTGCCTTTTGTCTGCTGGGACATGCCCTGGTATTACTGACTTATTCCAGGTTTGGTTTGTGGAGGTCTCAGCCACGGCCTCAATGGCAGCCCCAAAGCAGAAAGAAGTTCTGGCACAGCCTCAGGTACTGATGGTTATTGAATACTTTAATAACTCTTTCCTGAGTTGTATTTTAAAAGAAAGCTGCAAATAAGTGTTTTGTTATTGGAGGAGCAGGGTCTGGAGGGAGCAGATGGAGGGGAACCCAGTTTCTTAAACTGGGCATAGGATAAAAGACCCACAAAATTGAGGGCAATTAAACCAAAATACCTAAATCCCTTTGGTGATTGGCAGTAGCTGGGTTTGAGGGGTTTAAAATGCAGGTTTTGGATCGAGCTGTTTAATCTTCAATAAGTACCTAAGGCCTGTTTGCCCCAGTCTCAGTAAAACAGGCAAACACCCTGAAACTGCCTCTCTGAAATATGGTCAGAACATACATTTTTCTATTATGGCCCAACACATTATTTCCTTATGCAAATAACTACCTAGTCAACAGCTTGCAGAAAATATGAAGGATGAGACAAATTAAAGAAATCTATATAGGTGGGTAAAGTGACTCACAGAATATCGGCCGTGAGTTAAAAACAGTATTTCAGACATTTTAAACGACAAAAGGGTGTCAGCCGGATTGGAATTTAATTCCCTGTGTATGTGTGGGCTGGGAGGCAAAGAAACAAGTGTTTGGTGCTCCTGTTTCTTGACTGAAGTTGTGTGGCCACTGGGTGTCATCCTTGATTCAGATGACAGCCAAAGACTTTGTAGCTCCATCAGAAAGCCTGCAACTTCCCAAGCAGTTAAATTCCACTCTATTTGATTGTACAACATACAGAAAATTGCTCTGCATTTAAATCAGCTATAAAATTGAATACTTTGACATAGACAAATTCTCCTTTGTCTCTGTGCCTTATTTGGAGACCTGAAATGGCTGGTTGATGCAGGAAAGAAAGAGAAGTAATGTAACCAGGGCATAGGAACTACAAACAAATTTGATGAGTGATTATCAAATCTCAGGAAATATGAAATAACTATGATTAAATAATGCAGAGGGACTACGCAGGAAGGTTGGAATTATATCCTTAATTGGGCCCCAGGCTGAAAAAGCCTATTTCATATAGGTAATTGTGTTTAAGATATTCAGTAGCCAGATTTGGCACGCAAATTAATGACTATGTATGAAGGAGACAGTTCAGGAAAAACTAATTTAAACTCTTACCTACAATACGAAGCTAGTGCCCTCATAGAAGTTTCAAAATTTCATCAAGGAGGAAAAAAGACTCAAAGTCCTTGATATTTTATTCATTTGCCCTATTGTTATTCTGTGATTTTTGACATTTTTTTCAACTATTCAGCATCTTCCCAGTTCCCCAAAACCAGGATCCATGGGAACTACACAACCAGGTGGGACCATGGGAACAGTGCAGGCACCCAGCTAACAAGGAAGCATAAAACTTTCCAGAAGAAACATCCAGATATCCGGAATATTTTGCCAACGTTCACGTATAAGGATTGAACCAGCTCACAACAGGTCGTATGTCATCCTAATGAGTTTTCTGCTATGGGTGACTGAGAAAAACTTATCAGTGTTATTTTGTTATCTCCTGAGAGTCTAGACAGTCTGAAACCAGCACAGTGCAGCGAAGCTGCTTATTATAATATTATTTGTCTCTGAAACTTGATTTAGTTTGCCTTCTTCAAGCTAAAATAAAAGGAAGTGCCAGCAATTTCTCCAAGCATTACAGCCAGAAATGTTTACATTTGTCAGTGCATTGAAAGTATTAATCCTACCGTTCTTAATACAAATACATAGAAAATAATAATATACTAGTTTAAATAACAGGTATTTTTTTAATGCAGCTAACCTCAGTTGATAGCTCAGCTTTCCATGGATTATACAGTCTTTGAGAACACAGATCTCCATGTAATACTTCCTAGCTTTGCCAGTGGATATAATTTTAATGAAAACATGCCAGTACTAAAGAGTTATTAAGCACAGAGTCGAAATTGTCTTTGATTTTGTTCACCAACCAGAGACTTTGAGGATTTTTTAAAAATCCATTTTTAAAAGAAGATGTTAAATATTCTCTTTACATTAAACAGCCTCATAGGGATGATTTAGGTTACTTGTTTTTAACATTATCAACACTCTCTTTTATGATTCTACTTGGTTTAGAACTGATAGCAGACTTCAATGAGGAAAGGCACTTAAGATGAGGGCATGTGCATTAGCAATTTCAAAATTTAATAAAATTAATGTACAACAACCCATCTGAAGTAACAAACTCACATAAATAATTTGACTAAATTTGTACTACCTTTTCATTGATTCAATAAATCAGTAACAACAAATGCTAGCCCAAGATTTTGTGGGGTTTTTTAACAGGATTTTTTTTTCTGTTTCTATAAATATATACATAGATGCACATGCTCACATTCTAAGACTAGGTATCTACACAATTTCACTTTCAGATCTTGATTCAAAGGGAAGACATTTTCCCCTTTGAACTTCACAGGACCTTTTATTTGGGTGTAGAAAAGTACTCACGTTGGTTTAACACTCTTGGAATGCTTTTCATGAATGTAGGCACCAGCGATGCCTCCTGCTCCAGAATTTAAGTACTGCAAGGAATAAATCAACATGTACATGTTGTGCTCATTATCTGTAAAGTATTGCCTTCCTTCCCTCACCCAGCTCTATAAAACAGACCAATTTTAACATTTCTAGAGGTTTCTAACTGGAGATCTTAGCATTTGTCACAAAGTGCTGATGTAGATAAAAGCAGATGTATTTTTTCAGGTTAGATTTTAAAATATCTTTCTTGGCTAAGGTACAATAATTGAAGTCTAACAGGCTAGAAAATTGAAGTACAGCTGAAACAATTCCATGTCATAATACATATAGCAGAGTCATCAAACAAACCCTCTGACTATATCTGTCGATTCTTAATCTCAATAGAAGTCAAAGGAATTCAAGATACCTTGTTCTTGTGATTGAAATCATTTAAGTTTGGGTAAGAATAGTATCTTATCTAGGGACCACTTCATAAAATCCGGTAGCTGTGAGACCTTCTCATAAAAGAAATAAAAGCCTCTGATCCTGTGACCACAGGGCAGAATGTGCTTCAGAGCAGATGTTTAACCACCACCAGCATCCACCTCACATTCACAAGACCTTGTAGGTCATTGCCACTGTTAGTTTTTGGAACCTCTCATAACAAAGCCACCACTAGAGTCAATGTCCAACTCCTCACTGTGGCTGGTTCCAAGATTCAGCCAAGTCTTGATCAACAGTTCAGATGCAGTTCTTATCTGACTGGTTTGCTGACCCATGATATAAGTGATGTTATGGAAAATAGTTACAAACAATGAATCTATTTTACCTTGTAGGAACACCAGCAGGCAAAATCTACTCCCCAGTCATGCAAATGAAGCTCTACATTCCCAACAGTGTGAGCCAGGTCAAATCCAACAAAGCATCCCTGCAGGAAAGAGATGATTATTATACTACTTGGATAATCATCACCATAAAGTTATTTTGAAAAAAACACCTGTAGAGCTTTACTGGCTCTCTCCATAGTCATGATATTTAGTGACTTTTTAAAAAGTCACGTAGGGATAGGACAAGTAGAAGTGGACTTAAACTAAAAAAAAGGAAAGATTTAGATTAGACTTTAGAAATTCTTGGCTGTGAGGGTTGTGAGGCCCTGGCAGAGGTTGCCCAGAGAAGCTGTAGCTGCCCCATTTCTGGAAGTGTCTAAGGACAGGCTGGACAGAGCTTGGAGAAACCTGGTCTTGTGTAAGGTGTCCCTGCCTATGACAGAGAGGTTGGAAATAGATGGTCTTTAAGGTCCCTTCAGACCCAAACCCTTCTATGATGAATCTATCAAGACCCATCTGCTTTGAGTTATTACTAGATCTGGTTTAGATTCCCAAGATTTTGATCACATAGTAAAGTGGAATCACTTAATAAGTATTCAGAACAACGCATAAGTACAACCTGTTGTATGGCACAACATGCAGAGACAAAGTAGTAAAGTACATAATGATGCCAGTTACTCATGACCAATTACATTTCACCATATACTTATGCTGAAGGTCTCCCTGATATTTAAACTAGTAGGATCTTGCTCTTTGGGAATCCAAATGTGTGAGACAGCAGCTTATGCAACACACTGATCTTTAAAGACGTTTTTACTTGTCCCTAAGAAGAAGAATTCTGCCACTCCTCTGTGAAAAGGGTCGTATTTACCATCACCACAATTTGCACAGGGAAAGAATGGGGAAAAAAAGCATCTGAGGAACAGAGACATCTAGACCAAAAAAAAGCAAGTTTTACACACGAAATAACCACTGGATGGCAGCATTTTTAAACTAAAACGTTCTTCCAAGCTTTGCTATTTGTTTAAATGCAGAGAAATAAAACTGCTTTTTGTGCCTGGACTACGAATTAAATGCTATTTTGCATTTTGCTTTTAAAACATAAACAGCTTGCTTGCAAGCAGCGGGGCAGGAATAGGAGTGAGAGCAGAGGCTTCAGAAAAATCAGCATCCAATAATAAAACAAAGCGGGTTTTTTTTTTTTTAAGAATCTCCTACTGTTTCTTGCATGGAGGGAGCCTTAGCTAAATTATTTAAACAGTACTTTGGTATATTTAATCTTCTGTATAAACTAGATAACAATTTGAATGAAGCAGCATTTTAAGAAGATGTGACACGTTAATTCTAATGGGGGCTTTGGTGGAGTTATCAGCTTAAGAAGCTGCCGCAAAGCAATGGGAAGAAAAGTCACTGCCATAGCATTTGCATGATCTAAACATTGGAATCAGAGTCCAAATAAATAACCTTGGTGGCTTGACTTCACAGGGACACACAGAACTGAGTTAAACCAGATCAACTGAAATGGTGAAGCTAAGGCAGAGGGGCTGGAGCACACTGAATTCCCGTGGGAATACTCTCATTCAAGGATAAAGTGGCTTCAGAGCAATAAGCTGCAGCAAACTAAAGCCAATTACCAGTGAACAAGAAGGTTTTCGTAGGGTTTTAAGGCATTAACTTTAAAACTTCAGCTGACTGGATTTAGACCTTCACAGGTGTCCCTTTGCACATACATCCCACATAAACTTTTGGAAGCAATTCTATGACAGATTCATTGCTTTCAGTGGAAACCAGGAATAATACTATAGGATGAGAGTCTTGCAGAATGTGTGTGCCTGGCAGTACATTAACAAAATCAAACTAAACAAAACAATAGAAGTTGCTCATAAAGAAAAAAACTATAAGAAATTTGATTCTATAAGTCATGTGCCAAAATCAGTTGTCTTTTCCCTGTCATTAAGTCAGAAACTCTACAGAAAATGTGTTCAAGCACAAGATGGGAAGCAGGACAGGATGTTTTAGGACAGTGGCAGTTTGGATGCCCTTGCAGTCATGGTAGTATAAAGATGCTCCATAGCCACATCTAACTCTGTAACCTTGATATGTCCAAAATTTCTTGGGCACTGACACTGCCTGGAATAGATCAGCTTGAACCCACACCATGGGCCCGTAGCCCTCAAACAGGAGGCCCACAGATATAGCACCCATGGGTCATCCTTCTGAACTCCTCCAACTGCTTCCCAGTGCTTTGGAAATAGTTGGCAAATCCTACTGGGCACTTTCTAACTTAGTATTGAGGCACAGCCTGAAAATCTGGGTTCAGAGCTGGCAGGTTTCCTGCATCGTCTCAGAAACACCCACTCACACTAGTTCGTTCGAGTCGTCATCTGCAAGATATGTTGTGCTGGTTTGTTTTTCCCAGGGAGGTGTCTGGCACTTGAGTCACACAAACAGCAAATGTTTAGCCACACAGATTGCATGGAAAAAGTAAAACAAACCGAAACAGCTCTCCCTGCACACGCCACGCAGAACCAGGACTGCGTGGGATCGGCGCTTCCCCAGACTGGGGGAAAAACAGAGCTCTCCATCTGCTCCGGGCGAGGGAGAGGACGTGTGCTCTCCCCTGCCTCTTCCACTTCATTCCAACATCTAAAAGTCATTTCTGCAAAGTGTCTGGGTAGCTGCTGATAACCAGCAGGTAACAACTCAGCATGGACAATGACATTTGGAGAGAGGGAGAGAAATGACAGCTTCACACCGGCAAAGCTGGGACATTTAGAAAGAGAGACAGGAAAAGAAATGAAGATGAAGGATCTTAAAGCTCTTCCTACTGGGAACTCAAGAGATCAAAATATTTTACATAACAGTACAGAGTCAGTGGAAAGTACAATATAACTTATGAAATGAAAATTGTATTTGAAAGGTAGAGTCTCCTAAAAGTCAGCCATTTCTTAACTTGCAGAAGAATAAAACGACTCAGCCCACTCCATCCTCTAAAGCAAGCTCAAAAGTATGAAACAAGGAAAACTGCTACATCCTCCTCAGCCTGCTGATGAGTCTCTTGCACAATATGTAGTAATTTTGATTTATCTGAGAGACCTTAGATGGAAAAATAGCCTGAGGTAATTTTTCAAGCTTAATTTAGTTCATTTAATATTTAATGACTTAATGAAGCTGTCTATGTGCAGAGCTTTCACTCTGGGAGGAATCTTAATGTACGTAGAGAACTTAGGAAATTGGCTTAAAAAATGTAAAAGGAAATCAGTAACTTAATTCATAAATGATTGACCTCAAGAATCCTAGGACATTTTCCAGACCTCCAGAGCTCACAGCTCAAATCTCTCTCCAAGACCTGATAGGGCACAACACTGCGGGATTTTATTTCAGTTGTACATTAAAAGAATTATTAAGACCATCTGTGTAGGACTTTTCTCTCTAATATACTGTCTGACAAGTGATTTTTTTTCCTCACTTTTTCTTGAATGACATTTTCACCTTGTATTTTCGCCTTCTGAGTCATTTGCTTGTCAGCTCTCCCCAACCTATTTTCTGTTCAGGAGCACAGGGTCATTCACCACCCTTCATCACTGGGAAGGAGAACGTTGCATTTTTCCTCTAAACATGGCTTTTCTGTCTTATCCTCTTTCAAAATGTATTTTAAAGGACTTCCAGTCTTTCTGTTCTAATAAGTATAAGACAACACTGGTTTCATCAGGTCCAGAAGCTCTTGAAGGAGATTTAGTCTTTGAATCCAATTAAAATTATAGAAACATAGATGCTAATTACTCTGCTTTAGCAGTTAGTTTCATTCTCCTCTAATCCAACAGCAGCTCCAAACATCAGCTCTGACCTGAGAAAAGGGGAGAGAAGCCAATTGCTTTTGAAGATCCCCCATTTTGGGCTTTTTGATAACCAGAAGTTTTGAGATTAGGAGAAACAGCAGGGTGCAGTAATAGCTTTTACCAATATTTAGAGGGAAACTCTTCATGAATCGCTGATTCTGTGGCTATTCAAGTAAATATTTACCATATGCAGACGTTTAAGTGTGGTATAAGAGTCTGTTACATAGTGCGTTTGTACAAACATATAAACACCACTTAACCCCGGGGCAGAATCCATAAGGACAATGAGCTGAGCATATCTGACAGGAGGGAAATAAAAACAGGGCTGGCTCATGTTTTCCAAGCCTTAAGGGTACTCAAACAATTCTTCAGGTTGAATTAATTTTGCTTTTTCAATATACCAACAACATTTTAAGCCATGAATCTACCTGGATATCCCAGTCCTACATACTCGAAACACAAAGAGACTGGTAATTAAATCTGGTAGGGTCCCCCCTTTAGAAAAATCTTGGAGGAAGAGATTCAGGTCTACTTACAGCACTCCTAACAGGCCTGCAGGTGGAAACAGGCCTTTGACCTTTACCTGTGCCTGCTGGAATGCTGAACAGCTGTCAGAAATTGTTCTCCTCTTCAGTAACACGACACAGTCTCTGTATAAAGTGTGCAGTGGTTTTGTGTGATCCATGTGGAAGCACATATCCCTGAGTTAATATTTTTATTTGCACTGCCTTATAGAAATTTTAATCTCTCTCTACAAAGCCCTGGTTATCATCTCCTCAGATATCATAAAAATCAAATCCATTATCACTCTGTGTACTAAACTATCAGGGACTACTCTTCCCCAGGACACAGGTTCTCAACCACTTCGGGGCAGTTTGTAGCTTTCAGTGAAACCACATCCCTTCCACTCATCCAAGCCCGCGTCCCTCAGTCCAGAGAGCATTTTCAGGGAGGTGGTGAAATGATAGGCTATTCCCAGGTTTTTCATGTTTATAGAAGAGAAGAAAGATTTCTCTCTCTCAGACACCTTTCAGATGCATCACGGAGCAGATTTCAGGGAAGCAGCACTGAAGGCACGTAGGTGTTGGCGGCTGAATGAAAGCTTTTCTGCCACCAGGAGTGTGAGAGAGTAGAGCAGTGGGTGGCATCATCCTGTTAATAACCTGTCTTCCCTTTCTGACATTTCAGCATAGTCTTGTGATTATTTGTGGTCAGCAAAGTGCTGGAAGACCCTCCAAGAAAGCACCATAACGGTGTTGCTTTTAGAGATAATACACAACCCCATTTCCCCCTGCAGTTGACTCCCCCCATTTCTTCTTTTCCCTGGTTTTCTACATCCACACCAGAAGTTGGGTTTGTTTTCTACTGTTTTTAGCACCAATTTTATCACCAGGTGCTGCTCTGTGAGAACATTCCCTTTTTATATCCCATGGGCCATGCACTAGCTCTCACACCTGCTCTGCTCTCCCAGGGGGGACCTTACCATCACCTTTCAGCAGCATAACTTATGCCCTGACCTCCAGAAAAATTTCCACTGCCAAACCTACAGCAACAGAAGATGTACAGACTCTTGTGAGCCAGGAAGCTCTCCAGAGAGTTAAACCATCAAATATAAAGGGTTAGCTGGTTTGCCAAAAGCCCAGTGATACTAAATAAGTTTACCCTTGAGTGATTTAATCTTGTGTGAGATAAGGTGCATCCAGTAAAAGGCTTGCCACTACGGAAAGTCTGGTGACCTCCTGTTGATAACATGAC
Organism: Platyrinchus mystaceus; assembly: GCA_035041135.1. Taxonomy (NCBI): domain Eukaryota; kingdom Metazoa; phylum Chordata; class Aves; order Passeriformes; family Tyrannidae; genus Platyrinchus; species Platyrinchus mystaceus. The sequence continues at coordinate 4,050,901 of JAWWLV010000183.1, forward strand.
TTAATTAAAAACTATTTTCTCCTGAATTCCTAAGGCAATTGAGATGGTTAAAGAGTTTTACAGCTATATCCACAGAGCCTGCTAGCTCCAAAGGCTGAATCCTCACTAAAATACAGTCATCTTGTGATGTTGATGTGCTCCACATTGTGCCTGTCTCCTGAAAACTCATCAGCCTAGTCCGAGCAGTGATGGCCCCATGGGGAACTCACCTCCCTACACACTGGGGGCAGAAACTGCCATAACATGGCAGTGAAAAAGGAGGAAAATCATGAAAGTCTGACAAATAAAGCAGAAATCTAACACAAACCAACTTTTAAAGAGAGATTACAGCTGTGGTTACCTCCCCCTCCTTCTGCACTGAAACTCTTGATACTCTATCCTTCAAAAAAAGCCAAGTATAAGTTAATAGTCATGAACTATCTTTCCATATAGTTTTAGACTCATCTGCAAGATTGCTCTAACAGGGCTGTTTCTTCATGCAGTACACAGCCCCCAAAGGATATGGGCACAGAATGCTTTTACATTTTACCAAAGTCACACAAATTTCCATGTTTTGTTACCAAAAAAATAGTAGAAATTAAAAATATATCACACAGAAAATTGATCTAAAAGTGGTGTTAAGAGGATGAATCTGGAGCAGTCCTACCTTTTTTTGGCCAGCCTTTGTTATTCTAGGGATGTCAAACAACTGTCCTGTGTAGTACTGAACCCCACTGAACATAATGACAGCAATAGAGTCCCCTTCCTTCTCAATTACAGCAAGGATATCTTCAGTCCTCAAGGTCTCCTCCCCCTAAAACAAAGTTAAAGCACACATTTTACATCAACTCTGGCAGTAATGAAACTGTCAGTCCTTATTTCATAATCTATATTTTACCATGAGCCACTCTGCTTGCATAAGGAGATCAAAAGCAAATCCTTAGCACGGTAATGATGCACAAAGGTAGTGCTATGAAGTAGCCTATGAGCAAGTAACCTCAAAAAAAAAATCATTAGCAAATGAGTCTTGAAGGTACCAGTTATAAAAAGTCTATTCACTTCATGCTCTAACATGCCTTATACTCTCCAATATTTCTGACAGTTTTAATTTACAGCAAAAAATTCCTGGTGTAAACAGAATATCTAATGATTTTTAAGTGGCATCTGAAATTTGTGACACCCACAAGACTTGAAAGTTGTCTATCACTTTCACTCTGTACTTTTTTAATAAACTTGGTATCCCACAGGAAGCTATTATAAACCTGCCATATTTATATTTCAAAAACAATGTCTCACATCATGAAAAGTACAAAAATCCCCAAACCTGTGGTCATTAAATATAGAAAAATTGCAACCAAAAGGAAAAAAAAAAAACCAAACTCATTTTTGATTCTTTATAGGAAAATTACTGTCCCATCCTCCCCCTGTCTTCCTAGCAAGGGATCTTGTAAAACATACCACCACCTAGGGATCAATTAGGCAGTGAAAACCTAGAATTAAATTAGACTTGTTACTGAAAAGAGCTTGGGCAAGATGGTTGAATTGCAAGGGACTGTTATTATCTCAACAATCTCTGCAAATCTATCAAGCGTTCAGGAGTGGGCTCTGTACTCACAAGATGACTCAGATTTCAGAAGCAAAAGGTCACCCTCGGTTTATAGTTAGGTGACAAAGTTCTTAATGCTGCAGAAGTGAAGCGAGGCAGCCTTTCAAATTAATCTGAATTGCATATTACTCAGAGCAGACCTTTCTCTCAGTCTGTGCTGATACAGACAGTGTTGCTCGTGTTATGGCAATCTCTTACCTTAGGACATTCAGAGGACATTGGGCTTTCTCAATGAGTTGCTATATTTTGCAGGTGACTCAGTGTGCTGTCAGTTTTTGCAAACAGGAAAAATAGGGAGAATAACCTTTTACTTGTTGTTGTTCCAGGAAAATTCACTATTGAATCAGCAATTGTAAAATGGGGTTTAATGTCAAAAAATATACCCTGAAACAGACCACACGATTCATAAATTTTACTTAAAGAGTTTTAGCAAAAATTATAACTTCTGCATATTCTTCTCACATATTTGAGAATATATGCCCTACTTTCACATGAAATATATTTCTGCCCTTAGTGACAGCAAGCAGAACTGACATGTTCCTCACCAACCTGCCGTGGCTGCAGCAGGAGCATGCTTTTCTCCACATCCAGCCCGTGCAGTCGAAGCTGGGACTCAACAACATACTGGAAGAGAATTCCAGAATTCCAACATTAACACAAATACATGATATACAACTAAAAGAAAAGAAAAGAAAAAAAGGACAAACACATCAGAACTTCAAAAAGGAATTCAGAAGCCTTGTCTTTCACTGAAAGTAATGTTTTGAAAGCATAACCCAACTTCACTGAAAAGTTTGCAGATTTCCTTTGGATTAAAAAAGACACAAATTTAGTTCATGTAAGACTGTAAGAACTTTTGAGTGAGAAGTCAAAGCCTAAGTCCTACAGGGTAAGTTCATGGAGCAGAATGAGGGTGGAGATGGGGCCCTGAGCAGCCTGATCTAGTGGGTGTCATCCCTGCCCATGGTTGGAGAGTTGGAATGAGGTCATCTTTAAGGTCTCTTCCAACCTAAACCATTCTGTGGTTCTATAATGTGATGGAGGATGTGCTTTATCAGATGCCAGAAAGCCAAGCCTGCATGGATAACATGCCAAGGACAAGATTGAGCATCACTTCTGTGGAGCCCTGGGTACCCACTTTTCTTGGTCACACACACTCAATCCCAGGCCATCACAATGCCCTGCTGTCAACACAAATGAGGCTTGGCCAGCACATACATGTGGTCCTGTGTTATTCTCACCTCTTCTATTTGCTGCACAGCTGGCAGGAAACAAGAGCTTTAAACTCTTCATAATATTTTGAAAATCCTATCTGCTGATTTTATCAATAAATAATGATTCTGGAGATCAAATAACAATCGCCAAATAACAGTATGAAGCAGTTTAAAATTTCACAACAGGAACTGGAGCAGTGGCAGTTGCAGAGATTATTACTGAACTGCTGTAGAAATTTAGGAAGATGGAGTCCAAACACACAAGTGTGCCTGGAACAAATGTGGGATTAATATAAACATTACTTAGAATAGAAGCAATTTGAGGTTTATACATCTGCGCCACCATCTTCGCTACAAATAAACCCATTAGTAGCTCAAGTCATTTTTATCACACCTTAGAGATCAAATTTTTTATCAATTTCCACAAGTTGATGGCGTTGATAATAAAGTAGCAGTGGGCCACAAACCCAAAGATTAATTTGCTCCAAGCTCTCATGCACGGGCTATTGTCTCCTGTTTTATAGCAGACAAATGATGTTTGAACTAGTAATCTAAAGTGCTAAGAATAAACATTTCCATCTCTGTCTGGGGATGTATAAGTGTTAATGTTGTGAGTTTGTATTGATTTGGTTTCATAAAGTAAAATAGCAACAAGAATTAATAAAACATTTACAACTTTAGTTGATTTAGGCCAGTAGTTTGCTCAATGTCTTTAAAAAGACTAATAAATCAATGCACCCATTCAATCTTTTCCTCTTGTAAGACTTTTTATTTGAACAAAAGGAATAAAGCTACGATCTGTAAAATATGCTGAGCTCAAAGGCTTCTGACAGATTTTTTTATTGTAATGTTACTTGGACAAGATGAGCTAATAAATATTCAAATCATACTACTGATATTCTGTGGAAAAATATGATTAATAATACAAATATGGTGAAATATTAATTTCTTACATGGTCAGAGGGAAAGGCTCTTGCTTCTAGAAGAATTTTATAGCGTTTTGGAGTAGGCTTAAAGAAAGATAGCTGTTAAGGAAAAAAAATTATGTTAAAATGTATCTAAGCAGAGATGAGAGAGATGCTCTCAGCATATAACTTAATAAAGACTGCTTTACTTTCATGTAGACGACAGAGAATCCCCCAGAAATTACAAATACTTCTTTGTCCATATAACATTTATCAAAGTAGGAAAGTGGTATAATACTGTATTTCATATATCCATAACAAAGGTGGCAAAAACCCAGCAGTGAAAACTTGCACTTAACAGGAATCAACAGCAAAGCTTTGACTACAGCCAGGGAATCTGGGATTTCACCCAGCTCCATCCAGGAAGCAAAAGCAGCAGCTGGCAGCAAACAGTGAAAAAGAATTGGATTTTCATTCCTGCACGAAAATATTTGTCACTGAATCATCCTTTACTCTGAAACAACTCTGACCAAAGGACTAAGCCTTCTGCAAAAACCTGATCTAAGCACCTTCAGGATGGTCTTTGCTTCTTAGTTCCTCATGTGAAGGCAAGCTGGGCTGGCCACCATGCCAAGAGGACTAGTAGAGGACTTACAAGTCCTCCTGCTAAAGCTTGGGTTACACCAAGCTCTGCATGGACTCTGTACTTGAGAAACCTGAGACAGTTCTGACTTCATGGCACCTAATTCTGGGCAGAGTAGCCAAGTGAATTGTCTTGTACTTACCCCCATCCTGCCATCTTAATTTAACAATGGTCAGAGACATTGCACAGAGGAGCAGATTCAAGGGATAAACCTTTCTGTGTGAATCACTCAAAATGAAGCTTCACATCTACACTCAGCTGAACCAAATCTTTGCAAATACTAGAGAACTAGAGACAGGCTTTATGTAGCCACAGAGGCACCTGAGCATAAATAAGATACATTTGTGGCCGCTATGCAATACAAATCAAAATGCTCTACCACATTTTAGGTATAAATAAAACAGCTTATCTCTGCTATCTCTTATTTAAAAGCTTGACTGAAATTACAGATTTGTCTTGTTCACAGTCGAGCTCTTGTGAACTTCAAAATTTTATGTGAAATTGAAATTTGAAAAATTACTTGTAAATCTTCCTTAAATAATAAGATCTAATTTGGCAACTGACATACAACACATGTGAGAACAGCTCAAACTTCCCCTACAAAGTCCTTGAAAGTATTTCTCTGTCCAGCTTTTCTGATTAGTATTGAGTGAGGCCAGGTCTTGCACATACATTATTCAAGATACAGCTCCCAAGTCTTAAAAAAAAGTTAGTCTGTCACCCAGGTCTGTCTCTGTGAGGTCCTCAGAAAGCACTTTGCTTACATACACAAAGAAAGGAGAAAAATACTTGTCAATACAACATCAAATATACATCATAAAGACATACCATCTGGAGGTGCAAGTTAACAGTCAGCCCATTCATTAAGGCTACTTCGTGTCTTTGGGCCCCTGAAATAATAAAAAGATAAAACATAAAAAACACTGGTTGGGGGTTTTCTTAAAAATTTCAGAAAAATCAAGAACAGTGGTGAGAGAGCAAAAGTATGTTTTTAGTCAAAGTCTCTCTAAAGACTGGAAAGCAAATGTATGTTTGAGGTGTCATCAGAGTGAAGTAAAAAGATTTCTTGTCTGACTCACTAGACTACACTGGCAGGAAAATATTTATTTTTTTCAGGTCAGCCACAGAAAACAACAAACAATGAAGTATTTTCATTTCCCAGCAAACCACTGGTGGATTTATTATCATGAATACCTCAGACAAATCAGGTCAGAAGTCTATACGTAAGACTTGAAGGCTTATTTTTGTCAGTAGTTTAGATGTAACACAAGTGAGAAAACATACTGAGATAATCATCTATGGTAAGTGGTTACTGTAATGTCAAGCTAAATCTCATCCCCAATTAAAAAAACAAGCAAAATTGACCCACTGAATATAACAGACATTATTAATGTAACAGCTTTGCTAGAAGCCATATCTACATCACTCCCAGGAGATTAATAACAGGCAGAACTAATGGAGTAACAACTAATTGTTATTACAAAGTATTTAGTAGAAAATTCTCCAGTGCTTATCAAGTCCTGGTGAAAAACTTTAGGCCAGTCAAGAGACTGTGTGTTGATCAGGGAGCCACTGAGATATGGAGAAAATTAATTCCTGTTTCTTTCTGGTTCACCTGATGTCTGTTGTTGAAAAGTAATTCACCCTTGAGAAAAATCCATGCTTTGAGTTTTCTTCAGCTGGGACATCGGCTCGTGCACCTTGCCCTAAACATCACCCAGACATGGAGCTCACCAGAGGTGGGGAGAGGTTGTGGACAGAGAGGGATGAAGACAAGTGTAAGCAGGCAGGGAGGGCAGCAGCCACCCTGGAGATCAATAAAGGGGAAATAAAACACAAATAGTGGGGCAAAATGGGTAAGGGGAACTCCACAAGAAATGGAGAGGTGAATCCCAGCTTTCTCCTGTCCCTGCTTTTGAGGGTGTGCAAGGTCCCAGATAACACAGGGAAAAGGCAGCAGAAGCAGAGAGACACTCTCACCATATCCCACAGAGTTTAGGTTCACACTTTGTCAACATAGGAAAAAGGCATAACCATTGGTTGACCTCAATACAAGCACATACAGTCAAAAAACATGGAAATCTATAGTTAAGAAGTGTTAATAAATCCTTCCCAAGCAGGCCTCAGCTTCTTCCAGCACAGGAGCTGCCAAAACCCATTCTCATTGAGGTGTTTAAGGGCCTTTTTTTGTGTTGCTGGAATCTCCAAGTTCTGGACAGAAAGCTTTGGCAATAGTAGTCAGTGACTCTGGAGGACCTGTCCAGGGATGAGCCATGAGGAAAAAGAGATGTCACGAATAAGTTCCCTCCTTCAGACCCCAAAAACATCTTAAAGTTTATGTGAAGACATATATAAAGGACTAGTTCTTCATAGGCAAAAATAAGTTCTTTTCCTCATTTAAACTCCTCTCTTTTGCTTTCTTTTCTTCCCTCTGATAGCATTGCACCTGTAGGCTCCATGCTGCTGGAAGAGGTCACCTTGTGGCTGTTCTCTTGCAGATATAGAAGACAGCTAGACAGAGTGATTGCAGCTCAAAACAGTATTATTTGCAGTCTTAATATTTCTATGGAACTCTTGAGGCTGAAAAAAGGGACAGCATCAGGAAATGGTATTGTTCTTATTTCTCCCTCTGCTCCTTCCATGAAATTTGTGACTTTCCCAGCAAATTGTGCACGAGCAATCCTCTGCCTGCTGTATTGTTTCCCTATAAAACAAATGGTTAATGTGTAGATCACTTTTAGCTGCATGCTAGCATCCCAAATTAAATATGACACTACATTTGTCATGTAAGTCT
>JAWWLV010000183.1:4058141-4104488 GCA_035041135.1 Platyrinchus mystaceus
GGTTAATGTGTAGATCACTTTTAGCTGCATGCTAGCATCCCAAATTAAATATGACACTACATTTGTCATGTAAGTCTTGGTCTTCCGTAAATTATATATTTATTAAAAGCTTTCCATTATTGAATTTCATGCCCACAAAACAAACCTCATCCGTGTCATTGGAAAACTGTTATCCTTTATAACCTGAGCTGCGTTTCGGAAAACAACCTTCCTATGATCCAATTAACCTATTAGAATATTCAAAGACCCAGCACATGGGAGACAAAATTATGTTTGCTTTCCTTATTTCCTAACTTTATACCGTATCTCCAAGACAGGCTAAAACCTGTATGTTCTGCATGATAAATCTCCTCTTTAATAAAAGGAAGCAGCATTTGCAAAGTACAACTTCAGAGGCAATTATGATTGTGTTAGGCAGACACTGCCATCCTTCTCCTCTCTGACTGCTGTGGAAGGCTGATCCTCAATGGAGTAAGTAGAAAGCATTTTGTAAAATGATTGGGAAAAGGCTAAGGGCCCCAATTTAGAAAACATTTTGGTTATTTCAAATAATTCTTATCACTCAAAGTCACTGCAAATCTGCTCAGCGTTCAGTCTTCCCTCAACACAGACCTGCCCGAGCACATCGTGCAGCAGCAGCCATACAGTTAATCTTGTTCCATCAGAAGGTGATCCTGCCAAGGTTGTAATGTTTTAATAAAGTCTAGTAGGAGAAGCAGAGATTGCCTTCACTGCGTTGTGCCACTCGGTGTGAGCACAGAAAAAAAGCTTTGGCCTCCATTGACCTTGACTCTTCATTTCACAAGGTATTTACTACTGTAACTTTCATTGAACAAGAAAATGTGACTGCATTTAATAAGCAAGGTGTTCGAGCACTATAAACCATTAAACAGGCAAAGGTGTTTTACAGTCTTTGGTCCATTCCTGAATAAATCTCACCAAATGGTTTTACTTCCTACTGCTGCTTAGAGTGAGAAATGACAATTCTTCCCCCTCCTCCAAAATATATTCAGTACTGAGTAAAAAACACTGTAAAATTCTGTTATTATTCTTAAATTAAATTCACTAAAAAAGGAAATTCAGAGTTCACTCAACTGATACATGATCACCTTGTAGGAAACAGCACTTAAACATAAATTGGGGGATTGGAACTAGATGATCTTTAAGGTCCCCTCCAACCCAAACCATTCTGTGATTCTATGAAATACCACACTGGAAGAGAGCATTTTACCTTAATATTTTTTCCTATATTTATTCTATCACCCTCTTCACTATTACCTACAATTTTAAAAATCAAAATTTATTACAATACATCCATTACTCGGGAGATATTAATTCATTTGCATTCCAAGAATCACTCACCTAAATCTTTAAAAAAGCTATGAAGATATTTTCTAAATAAAACCCTGCACATAAATTTGAGGGCCAGATTTGAACCCAAAACATATTTTATAGTTGAATTAAACAAAGCCCCCAAAATCCCAGAGAACAAAATCCAAGCTGATAATGTCAACATTCCATTTACTTCTGAGAAAAACAACAAAACTATGAAACACTTCTCAGGAAAGATATTTAAAAACAAAAAGTAGGTTAGTGGTAGTGTGGCTTCAGTGAAAATTTTTACAGAAAATTTTTACAATATTTGTTTACAATGAAGAAAATAGTAAGTTCAGTGTGGTTTGGCCCCTGTGAAATAAAACACCAAAGTCATATGGAGCTTGGAAAAGGAAAATAAGGAGATGGACAAGCAATTAGATGAAATTTAAGTAAAGCTCTTATTTTCCTCTCTTCAGACCTAGAATGCATTTTTTAGTTAAATTAATATTAAAATAGAAACACAGCTGGCAGCCTCTGCAAGACAGATGGTTGAGGGGAAAAAGGGTCTCAGCCCGACTCCCTGCTTTCTGCAGTGACTCTTAACCTAAAGCTGAGGCCAAATGGACCCTGGCACCAGCAGTGACAGGAGGTCAGGGCTCACCCTGCCCCAACACCCTGTGGGGACCACACAGGGGTCCAAGTTTTGCAAACAAAGCAGTGGAAAACGTCCACAGAAGCTGATGCAGAGAAAGATGATAATTTAAGCGCCTCCAGCTGCCCTTTGGGGGATCTTGTCTGTCCCTCCCATGGTTATCTGAAGAACATCAATGGTCTTACCTTGTTGCTTTACTAATTTAGGTGCATAAAAGTATGTAGTGTGACTGCTCTCCCATTTTCACAAGACATAAGAGAAATTCTCCACCCTCCAGTTTCAGAAATTCAAGGGGTCTAATTACAAATTCCAAGTCACATTTCCCCACCTGCCCACAGCTTCCCAGTTCTACCTTACCAGAACAAGAATATCCAGGGGTCAAGGAGGATGGGTCATACTAGAGAAATCCCTAAATTTCACCACACTCCACCCCTCTTTATATCCTCACATATTTCTGTTCTATGATAGTTTAAGGATGAAGGTGCAGAGTTTGTCCTTGAACGCAATGAAAGCAAGAAAAGTAATTTCTTAACCTCCTGAGCAATACCAGGTACAACAGTAGCAACCTACAAAATCAGAACCCCAATCTGCATTTTGGGTTTTTTTTATTTCATTCTACAAAAGGGATTTTTCTGCATAGCCCAGTGATGCCCAGTGCAAACACACTCATACTTATGTTATCTCTGTGCTTACATCATGGATAGACCGACTACAACAACAATTTATTGCATTTGTTCTGCTGCAGTAATAATACCCTGTATTTTAGCTATCTGGAAACTTCATAAAGAATTCAAGAAGTGATTTTACTTATGAATACATAAAAAAACTTGTCATGAAACATTCTTTAATGTCTCTATTTTCAATTGTTCTGACCCCATTTGCTTTTCTTGAAGGAAAAAACCATAATTTTCTCATTGAACACTTGTCCACAAGGAGAAATTACGATACAATATCCAGCATAGAGTAGATCAACCTAATTGTAATATTTTTCCTTAGTGATGGCGCAAATGAATGCCTGATAATTCAGTTCTGACAGTCACTATTGACAGTTGCCTTCAACACCTAAACTGAAATATGGGCCAAATCTCTCTAAAATCTACTAACCTGGCCTTGACAACAGCTGTGAGAGTGGGGGGAGAGTAGGGGAGAAAAAGAACCTGCCAGGATAATTTCTCTTTCCCCTTGTGACAGCAACAACTCTGAAGGAAATCCAAATGAAAAATTATTTCAACTACACAGAGGAAATTTGCATTCGGACTCAGCCAGCTTCTTTCATGGCTGGCAAATTCACTAGGAGAAGTCTCCAGAGCTCCTTCTCAAACTCTAGAATAAGCAGAAGCACTCACTGCCAAGGTCCTGCAGCACTGCAGGCCCTTCCAAGGGTACAGCAGGGTAATGGAAACTCATCAATACAGGTCCTGCCCCAATTATCTGCTCCATTGACATAAGCAGCCCTCAAATATGAGGCTGGATTTAGCGGTGGGAAGAGGAAAAAAAGCAGAAAATGTCAGATAGAAATCATTTTTCAAAGGGGAAAGTTCATCATTTTACTTTTAGGAGAGTGACTGAGAATCTGTAGCACCAAGTGCCCTTTTTAAAGGGCTTCACGTGTTAGTCCAAGTGGTTTATGATGCTCCAAGAAACCCTTTGCTGCAATTAGTTTCATGATATGCATATGCTCATATATTATCACATACATTCATCTATTAAATCACTCCAGTCTTAAAAAAGTGTTAGTCCATAGTCAGAAAAACTACTTTAAAACAAAAGAATTAAAGGAACTCAATTCTGCTTACAGAGTTGCAGGATTTTCAGTCTTAAAAGAAACAATTTTTTTTATTATTATTATTATTTCTGGAGAAAGATTTTCCCCTGCAGTTCACACCTACCAACCAGCTGAGCCATCAGGTCCAGGATGCACTCATCTCCCAAAGCCCACGGGCGCCGACCATTGAAATGGCCATGAACACCTCTGAAAAGGAAGAGAGAAATGGTGAAAACAGGAGCTGTTCCCTTTGGATCTGTCCTAAGAAACACATCTGATTTGGAGACCCCACATTTGGAGGAGGGAAGAGGTGGAGGAAGAGACTTGCCTAAGCTGATAACTTTTCTCATGCCATTGAAGCTCTTAGCAAATGCAATTCATTTGCTGGTTTCTGACAGGTTCTCAGTTGCTTGAAAACTGTTTATATTGATCCACAAAGTTCCTTAAGAAATTCCCCAGAATTAAAGCTTTTCCAGAAGCCCTCTGGAAGTGGCTGCATGGGTACCAGAAGCCTCTGGGAACAGGCACTCTGGGAAAGGGCATCTCAGTATGGGATGGCACCAGCTAACCCAGGCTCACATCAACTGCACAGGGAGCAGAAATCATCCACAGAGTTACCCCACCTGCACTTCCAGCTGAACATTTTATGGTACAGAGGATGATAGACTTGAATACTGCCTTGCTCCCAGACAGAAATATTTCTTGTCAGAAACAATTTCCATCCTCCTGCATCTCCTGTCTGAGCTCACCTTCCTGCATAAGCCAGCAGGTACTTTGTGTCTCTGCAGGACAGCACCTGTCCCAGCTGAGCATCTTGCTAATTTTTACTGCTTCTCTTCTCCCTGACAAATTGTTTTAGATCTAAGAGTGCATAAAACTTTTTGGGTTGACAAATGGTATTTAAAAACTTTATGTTGCAAACTGCTCTTGTCTACAGTGGATCACATGGTCACCTTAAACCCAAGTGCCCCACTATTCTGGAGTGACACATATGTACATTCAGTCCTGGATTACATGCTCTGAACTAATTTTTCCTCAAATTATGACAGAGAAGAAAACTTCTAAAGGTAGCTACCATGCATATATAAATAAAAAGTTGCCAAGTTTCTTAAACATGCAGGGTGTAGAGTAGAGATTTAAATGCAAATGGAGGCAGATTGAGGAAAGTAATAATGGTGCTAATCCAGGGGAACATTGCTCTGGGCTCCCATTTCACACTGGATGATTTTCATATTTGCTGAGCACCACGGGGTACTTGTGGAGTCAGAAACACCAGGCTGCATGAGGCTGACTATAAAGCTGTTTCAAAATAGGGACAAAGCCAGTAGGAAGCTGGGTAGAGAGGAAAAAAAGGCCCTAACAGCTTTGATGTGGGGGAAAAAAAAGAAGTTCTTTTAAAGAACAGGCCCACAGTGTTCACATAAAATCATGAGAGGACAGCTGGAAAATTAAGACATGAGAAAGGAGGGTGCATGAGACACTACCACAGCCTCAAGGCTATTTAAAAGACTGTTTTTCCCTATTCACATCATACTTTCCCTTCTCAGGGAGAATTTATTTCTGTCTCCCACACAAATTACCTGGGCATTTTACAGTCAGACCCTCTCTGATTGACTTGGGTCTAATTCACACCTCCTACGGATATTTCCAAAAAACCCTACAATCCTAGAGAATAGAACTGCTGCAAAAAGCACAGTTGTATTAACCATTTCAAGCCTGTCATCCTTGCAAAATACCACCTACTTTTGGACTAGATCAGGTCAACAGATGAAGAAGGGCACAGCTACAATGGAACATCTCTTAGAGATAAAATAACATCCCTAGGTTTGACAAGGCCAGTCCTCCAAAGATGACAAGGAGCACCCTGGTCCCCAATTTGGATAAGGTCATGGTACACCAACTCACTGCTTTTCTCCATTTTAGAATTGCTCTCTGATGAGACCTTGACAGCAGAGAGCGGGCAGTGTGAAATAGCTCTCATTTACCAGAACATTTCATAGATGAGGAATAAAGGCAGTGGGTGGGTAGGGGAGAAAATGCTGTAAGGGGCAGGACTAGTGCTAAAATTCCCTCCCTTCTATCAGACCATAATGCAGCTGCCTTCCCTGAAGACTGTTATGTGTTTCACAAACAGCAAGACATTTATTGGTAATTTCCCTTCTTATTCTTCACTGTAATATAGTGATCAAGGGACTTTAGGATAATAGAGACTGTTAAAGTAAAACCCCCAAAGATTTTCAGTGGCTCACAGCCCAAGGGGAATCTGTATTTTTGAAAGAGGATAGTGAACATAATAAGATGGGAAAAATAAGTCCTAACTACCTATGGGATTCTCTTTCATTAGCTTTCTCTGATTTTATGGCCATTAGTGTCCTCCTGATGGGAATTTACTAATGAAAGTTCTCTCTATCAGCACACAGGACTAACAAAACTTCACAATAAATTTCCAAGTTATCATGAGAACAGATATGAGATTTTGGGCATAAGAATACTTTATTTCGAGGAAAAACACAGACATTTAACTATATTGAAAGAGGGGAGAGGCAGCATTTATTATTATTCATATTATTATTATTATTACTGCACAGCTTACAGCTTGCCTCCCTCTGGATGGCCAATATAAATGACAAGAGACAGAAATTATTGCCATTAAAATGGTAGTTAAAGGCATATTCTTGGACCCTTTTTTTATTTTAATCACATGAAACTCTGTAGACTTTGCTGATGGCACAATACATCCTATTACACTTAGGTTGTAAAATTCTATGCTCTGCCTCAGAGAATTTATATCTCTGTATATTATGCCACCCCTCTCTCAGCTCTGATAGGCACTGGGGGTAATAATCTTTAAGGACACAAGTGCTGTGTTTCTGGCATTCCCCTCAGACATGGAGAGCCTTTATCCCTTTTTCCCTTTCCCACTGCACCCTTGGTTGGAAGAGAGATTTAAATCAAGGTACCCAAATTAATGAATACAAAACGTTGTTCATCGATTCATAAAGCATCACACAAACAGCCTATTTCTTCAAGTACTGTGAGAGTTTCTCGTAGCCCAAATTAATTTTTAGTTGGTTACCATTTTATTTTGAATTTGGCAGGAAATCACAATGCCACGTTTTATTTGCCCAGTTCTGGTTGATTTAAAGCTCACTAGGGGAGCTGGAAACACATTTTCCGAGATGATCCCAGGGTTTCAAAGGCAGTGAGAAAAGGGATTTAAATTAATTGCCAGCTTCAGGAATCTTCTGTGCTCATCCAAATCTTGTTCAAGTGCAAATTTCTTTCTTGCTTCTTTGCCAAAAGTGATGCAAGGTATTTAATGAGCCAGTACAGACTCTGAAGTTGGACCATGGTTTCAAGCAAAGAAACAGCCAAAAAGAAAAAGAACTACATGGATCAGTAAATAAAAGGCAAAGCTAAAAACCCAGGGCACCATAAGGGGCAGGTCTAACAAACAGCCTGCTGAAAGGCACAGGGCTGAGATGACTCCTGAGAATGGCAGGAGAGGTGGGTCTGTCACACAGGACACGGACAAGTCTCTCTGAGCTGCACTGCTGTTTGCAGGGCTGTTACCTCTTGCAGGATTAGTTCAACACATAGGGCTAAAGACACTCTTTGACTCACTGAAAATAGTCCTTGCTGCTGCAGGTGTTATATTAGAAAACCTTTCATGGACTAGGAGGTTGTTAATCTGCTATGTTCATGTCTGAAGCCTGTTGCCAGCCTACTTCAGTGCTTAGAAGTATATGTATATATACATGTTTTATTTCTAGTCCCAATTTATTAATTCCTAGTTTACATTTGCTGTGCCAGAATGCTATTTCACATAAGTGGCTCCATTTCCCCCACACACGTTTACCCATTGATACACCCATAGAGAACAATAATTTTCCTTTCAGTCTTAATTTTGCTCAACCTAGCGACTCTAATCCTCAAGGCTTCCACACAGCAGGTTCTCCACTCCCCAGGTGCCCTGCCAGCCCTTCACAAGAGCATAACAACTGGCTACAGCAAGCTCTCTTCTCTCTTAATAGTTCCACTTTAATGAGTTACTTGGACATGGAGAGACATTTCCTGCACACTGAACTGAGTATGTTCACATGCAATAATGATTTTATAAAATATTTTAATTACTTAACCAGTTCTGGCAGGGCAAAGGGAAAACACTGAAAAGCACCTCTTGGCCTTTTGCCAAGCAATCAAGTCCCTTTAAGTTTGGACTTTTAGATTTCAAAATATGGGGTTATTGGCTACTCTAGGCTAAGCACGAGGCAATAACTCCTCACCCTCCCTCTCTGCCCCTCTTTCAATAAGTCTTGGATTTAGCTGAAATCATAACAGAAAGATGAAGTCTCAAAGGTTCTTTTTAAATCCATACTAAGAATGCCAGTGGCTTGGATTTGTAGTGTTTATACATTAGCATTAAAAAAAAAAAAAAAAAAAGGAGGACTGAGAAACATGGAGAGGAACACAAAACCAGAGAAGGTCTAAGAGAAAAAAGCCATAACCCAGCATTTAACGTGGGGGTGGACAAAAGGGACTCAGCACTGAGGGGGAATACAACAAGAAAAGCATGAAAAAGCCTCTTTCTCCCCCAGCTTTGCTCTCATGAGTTGCCATCACCACAAGGAGATAAAGCTCTGAGCTTCCCTGCCCTTGACCACCACTGCTGGGTAAATCTTCCCTTTCACTCTTGCCATTAACTACAAGCAGTGAAAACCATTTAAATAGACTCGTAGCAATTTGAGATGGGTCCCAAGACACAACAAACAGAAAATGCGATAAACCAATTTATAAGAAAGCCAGAATCTATACCATTGCTGACTTGATGGATGTGCCTAATTTGCATGCCATTTCTTAGACTCTCTCTACTTATTTATCCAAGCCACAGCCACTAAATTCCAGACTGCCAACACACCAGCCATTGAACAGGATGCAGGTGGGAACAGCTTCCACCTTAGACTGGATTTTGCTGAGCTGTCCTTGGTGACTCAAATAAAAGTACCCATTTCTGTACCTCCAACCACCTATTCCTTTGCAGGCCCCAGCACACCATCCCACCCACCAGCTTCTTTAAGCACTCATTGCTCTCTTCCAAATTACCTTGACCTTACTCTGACTTTCTCAGTTGCTTTAGGTGCATCTGCAACTAGCAGGATTTTAATTTTGGGTTTTTTTGTTGATTTTAATTCAGGTTTGGGTTTTATTTTTGTGGTTTTTTGTTTGATTCTAAGGGTTTATTTATTTGGTTTTAAACTTTCTGATTTATTCTGGGTAAGGTTTTTTGGGGCCAAGATGTATTTTCGGCAAAAAGTCTTTCTAGTTTTGCTCCCTCACTTCCAATGGCTCGAAATCATCTTCAGCCATATTTCCCCCTTGGATACAGTTACTGAAGGCACTTTTGATCTGAACATGCTGCCTACCTTTTTCCCATGTTTTTTTATAGTTATTGAGGAAAAAAACATCCTTCACTACAGCAAAGACAAACATAAGAATAGAAGTGAGCCAGTGAAAAGATACAGTGGAGGAGCTGAAATGCGTTTGCACTCTCACTGCATCACTCTAACAGATAAGAGTGCTATCTGACTTCTACCTTTTGAAGGAGCTCAGCTGTTTCCCTGATAAAGTAGGATAAACAGTACAAAAATGGACAGGGTTGCAATTTTTCCAAACCACTGGAGAAACTGCATCACTGTGCTGACTGAATAACCAGCAGGAACAAACACTTCCCAAAGTTCACAGTCATTCCCATTCATTCTCAACTTATTACTTATAAGAATACAAGTGATAAATAGGAAACAGCAAACCATATGTATGAACTCACAGCATTCATATATTAGCAAGTAAAAGAGCAGCTACAGAGTTTTCCCATTTCCATTGTGAAGCCTCCATCAACACCATTCTAACTGAAACAAGGCTGCCCAGTTAGAAGAATTCATTTTTCCTCTTCTGCCTCTCCATATTTCCTCTGCTCTCTCACCATGAAATCACATCTGTTCCACTGATATCCTGCACCCTATAAAAGAGTTCATCTCTCTCCCAGCTCACTTACTCATCTGGATGTTATTTTCCTTTCCCACCTTCAGTTACCTGGTTTCTACTTATCTTTTTCCTTACTTATCCCTGGTCCAGCTGCTCAGGCAGGTGCTGGATACCTCAAAGCACAGAATCTCAATGGAAACAGAGCATAATATTAATAAAAGTAAAATAAAGAGTAAAAAAAAAGCCTTTTTCCCCCCTATATATATTAAAATTTTCCCATTTTTTATGATGATAGTGTTCCTTTCCTGTGATTTGTCCTTCTCTTGTCCTCCTGTCTCTCTTACATTAGGTTAATTCAGCAGAGCTTGTTGCAATCCACTCTCAGCTCCTTGCTGAGATGCTATTGAGAAGACAGGAATGTTTCCTTCTAAATAAAATGAACTTGTCAAGCACAGACCTGGTTTAAGAGGAGCCAAGAACCTGCCAGTGCTGGCAGCAGCATCACCTGTGCTCAGTGCTATTTCAAGGGTAACTGCCCATTGAAAGGTCTGCAGGGTGAATCACACACAGTTAAAAACACTAATTAGAAAATAACAGGGCCTGGAACCCAACCACATTCACCAGCAAGCAGCAGAAACCAAATGAGTTTGTGTGCCTTGTAAACACTGTTTATAAAAGCTGTTGGATGGGGATGGTTTGGATGAACCAAATCAGAGCCACGATGCACAGCATGGGTTGTCACAGCTGGAAGGGTCTCTTGGCCTGTTCTACTGCTCATACCTTTAAAAGAGATATAAATAGTGCTAGGGAAACACTGAGCATATATTACTCCTCGACTGTAGTGGTTTTAACACACTATTCTGCAATTCAAGCATTTCCAGGGAAGATCCCAAAATAAATTGCTGACCTGGAGCACAGGTTAGCCTCTCACATACCCCACAGCGTACTCACGTTCGAGCCCACTTGTCCAGTTCTTCATCCAAGTAAGTTTTGACCTTTCTTGGCTGGAGCCCCAGAGAATTCCCAGCAAAGTACACACAGCTCTCCTCTCCATTCACCAGGCTCGGATCAGCTGTGGAGGGAAACCACAGAAACAACATGTACAGGAGGGTCAGCACGTGTGTGCACACAGCCCCCAGAACACACGTGCCACCACCCACAGCTCTGTCCCTTCCTCATCTCCCTGGGACATCGTGGTCCCCACACTCAAACAGAGGTGCCACCCTCCCAGAGCATCACTACAGTGGGCAATTTGCAAGCAGTTATTCACCTTGTCCTCCTACAATTCTTGGAGCTAATGTGAGTTCAAGCATCACTAAATCCCCAGATCTCTGAAGAGATCTTCTCTAGAAGCAACCACTGGCACCAATTTTATCAAGTCTGTAACCACAGGTGAGCAAAGAGGCAGCATTTTCCCAACCAGGCTATCCACTTTTCTTCTACCATCAGTATATGCCTTCTCTGAGCCGTGAAACTACTTGAATCATGCATTTAATAAAAGTTAAGACTAGGTAAATCTGTGCCTTTCATGTAAGTTCTCCCTGTACGATTAAATCTCTATTTAGAAAAATGTAGTCATTGCACAGAATATTTTAAGGCCGTCTCAAAAGTTCTTGTCTTGTCAGCATATACTGTGGGCTGCACTTCATGTCATCATCATCATCTGAGGAGGAAATCTATGTTGACAAATCCTTTCAATGATTAGGAGAAAAGCAAGGCAGTAGAAATTTATAAATAATAGCTGTAGTGAGGTTCTGAACAATCTAATTACCCTGTGTCATCATCTATCAATCCAAACACAAGCCTTTTTCTATTATTTCTTATGGTAGAGATTCTTGGAGGGACAAGTGATGGTGACCTTCTAGAAGTAGTAATTTACATTTGTCTATACCTATACTTACAATTCCCCAAGAGCTAATATTACATATCATTTTGGTAAATATAATCATTAGAATTATTTTTACCAAAATAGGTTGCATTAGATCTCAGAATAAAGAAATAAATTTGTTAAGATACATACTAAAAATGAGCATAAAATTGCAATTTAGTCATGGAAAATTTTCTAAGGACTGTAGAAAAACAGCCTGGAAAAGGTTTCTTACTATCTTTTGCACTAGCAGTTCCCAACTTCATTGAACTTCACCAGAAACACATTTTTCAGGAGTATAGACCACTTGGGTAATTTCTTAATTAAAGCTTTAGAAGCTTTTAAACTGCATAAGTCAGAGAGCAGTTTCAGCCTAATCTGTTTTACAGATACTATGTCTGTTTTTCATCTCCATTCTAATATGAATGAAAACAGAGAGGCACAAACATTATCCACGTGCCCTAATTGATTCCATTAACAGTTCTTTTCCTATCAAGAAACAGAATAACACTGTCCCATCGGGATCAGAGAGAAGGATCTTTGCTCAAGAATTTGGAGCTCAATCTCACTAATACTCCTTATGCTCTGATCAAGCAGTAAAACAGGTAAGGAATTAGAAGCAATCCAGCTTTACCTGCACCACAGACCCTGTCAAATAAAAACACCTCTTGTTCACCGTTGGAGAGAGATGACATTACCTTTTTGATAAAGTGTATTTTCTCTACTTTTAGAAATAAAAATATTTTTCTACCTGTTACTTTGGATATACTTTTTTGACATTTTATCAACTCTTTATCTGGCTGTACTTTTTTCCTTTTGGCAAAAAGGTGTTTATTTCCCCCTCTTTGATATCATTAAAAGACTCATTTTGGACCACTGCTACTTGTTTTTTTGCAGCATCTTTGTCATTTCACAGCTTCTGACCAGCACACCCTTGTGCTCCAACACTTCCACAGTCACTGTTTTATTCTTTACAATAATACATTTGTTTTCTTAAAACTAGCACTTGACTTTTCCCAAATTACTCTACCCTTACTCCTCAAAGTATTCACCCTTTTTATTTCTGGAGGAGCTGTGGTTGATATGCAATACATATTGAAATATTCAAACAGCAAATAAGCACAATTGAGGAAATAAAGGCAGAGCAAACAAGAAATAATTATTGAAATGTGTTCTTAAAGAAGCCTGAATAAAAAATACACTTATATTAAGATTAATTAAATACATAACATATTTGCACACCTACTCAGGTTCATGCAAAAATTATTTTGCATAGTAATTATATCCATTTGTGTACATTAAAAAGAAATTTCTATACCTTTTAAACCTAAAAGAAAAAGCAAGTTTATTGTCAGAAATATTCAGTCCAAGGAAAGGTAAAATTACAGTCTTTATTAACTAGAGAGGAAGGACTAAATCTGTTTATACATATCTGAGATCTGTCCCTTGCTGCAGGATAAAAGATCACCTCCTTCATCCCTGCCTGTACCCCCCTCACAAGCCCTCCAAACAAAGAACCACATTTATATGATTAACCACTACCTTTAACCATTTCTTCAGGGAAATACAGCTCAACACTTTCACTCTTGGGCACCTTTTTATTCCCAAGAAACCCAAATGATGCTCTATTCCTTCACAGGATGACAAAGCACGAGCCATAGCCTTAATCAGACGGGTGATTTGGTGCCTCAGTGCCAACTGCAACCCAGGCATTCCTGCCTCCTCCCCTGCCGGGCACGGAAAAGCGTCAAGGAGACTTTGTTGTTGTCAGCTCGGAGAAGAGCAGGGAGATCCAACATTTCTCTAAATCTCCTGCTGTCATCTTTCCCTATCTGCTCACCTGAGCCTCGTCCCTCATGCTTGCACATAAAACCTCAGAGATTTGCAGGGAGTTGGGCTGCTGTTGGTTTCCACTTGATTGATATAACAAACAAACAGCTGCGGCAGTTCATAACTTGATAACTAAATTAAACTCTTCTAATGACTTCCTAAATATTTTTTTTCTGTACGTCATCTTACGGTTGTCTCCTATGGATGTTCTGATCTGCTTCTTGTAAGGTTTAATTTTAAAACCTCATTGTAACGTTTTATGTAAATATATAAAGAATATTTGATGGCTAATATCTGTAATGACATTTATCTTTAGGAATATGCTATCTAGGATCCGTTCCTGGGCGCAGATAAATGTCATGGGAGATCTGTCTCTATGGGATAGACACACAATGTAAATATATATATATATATTTACACCCCTGCTGTTTTTCAGCAGGGAAGCTGTTCCTGATGACAGCTGAAGCACAGAAAAGAAGGACAAGGGAAAAAGAGAAGGGAAAAAAAAAACCCTTAATTTGGGAACACAGGAATGATGGGTTCTCTGTGCTGTACAACTAGTACTACTTTGTACATTGCTTATCTTCAATAAAACACATATATCTCCACAGTCTCAGGACTAAATATTATCATAACTGCAGGGAAAAGCATATCCATCAGCAGTCTTTGGGTCTAAATATGATGGTGGTTGAAAAATAAACAATAATGAAGGTTGGAAGGGAAGAAATCAAAATTGTCCAAGGGGTATCAAAACCTCTACAGAAGAGTCTTTAACATGAAGCTGCTACAACACTACACTGAAAAGTGACCCTGATGTTCTGGAGGGACATTTGACACGCTGCAGCTGGAGATCCAGCTGATGTTCAGGTGTTCCACTGGAGCTGGATTTCAACAGCACAGCCCAGTGAAGGGCAGCAGCACCACGGCCATGAGAGCTGTCTGCCTGCATATTTCCAGCTTTGGAGGCACATTTTGCAGCACCACTGTGGTAGCTGAAGGAGCTTTGAGCACAGAATAATCATACTCAAACAAACAGATGGGGTTTAGGAAACTCTTTTAAGTAACCAGGGGAAAAAAAAAAAAAAAAAGAAAAGAAAAATTACTTCTTGGAAGACCAGCTGAGAACATGTGGAGAAGCACCTTGTTTAGATATTTGTAAAGTGCCCAGTTCTTCTCTGAATAATAGAAACAGTACATAAAGAACTGGGATTTATCATCCCTAAGGGAGGGAGCAGACAGCATTCTCAACACTCATCATTGTTTAGCAGAAAGATACTGAAGACAGATAGTCTGAATTCCTGGACATCTTTTGAAACTATGAATACCATTTTCTATCACAGTCCCTTACTGTACACAATTTGAGGAATGCACCGGTAGTTTCTCATTTACCATCAGTACTGTTCTTTTCAGAAAATCTGCAGAAAATTCTATCTGCATTTATTGGAAAATGGAAAAAAATTGCAAGAAAGTTCTGTCATATTTTTTTTTCTTTAATTTTCAATAGATGTATTTTGCCACAGCAGGAAAGGAGTAGAGTGACTATGCCTATACTTTACCATTTAAGGAAATAATATGCCATTTCTTCAGTTTCCAGTGTGCAGGGTCTGCAGAACCAGCACAGCTTTTGCTTCCCATGGATCTGAATTGCAAATAAACCCAGATAGGACTTGGGAAGCAGGAGAGGAGCCCAGTACCCTGCTGCCTCCACAGGTGGTGCTTCCACTAGATTTCCCTCCATGATTTTGGCAAAACACAGCAGAAATTGTGGGTACAAAAAACCCCATAGAGATGTTTTTTGCTTTTTAGTGGGCTGGAAGGAATAACCTGAAGCAAATTCTTCCCCCTCAGCTTGCCAGCCCTCCTGCACACCCCTCCTGCCTCCACACCACGCCCTCTCCACACCCAGGGCATGCCACAGGCTCCTCAAAACAACCTACAGACCAGGAAAAAAGCAGAAAAAACTTCCAGGACCATTTTGCACATCTACATTGAAGCCATGTGCAGTTATCTATTTGCAGGCAATTCATAAGGAAAGCAGGAAATATCCTCAGATAAAAGGTTTCACTATGAATTATTTGCTCAGATCAATTATTTGTTCTAAGGCACAGTCTTCCATTTGGCCTCAGGAAGAAAATATCTGTACTACCAGCAATAAGACATGAATGTTAATATAATACATGTGCTGTCTCTTTCATTAACTAAAATAATTGTAACCAGATAGATAATACCAAAGTGTATTACAGCAAGGAAGCAACTGCTCTGAACTATCACAAGCGACTTTGCCGTTTCGAGCCATTAGACAGAAATGCTTCTGCCTATAATTTTCAATCAGTCACTATATTGTTCAAAGCTGCTGACTGACAGGATAAGCACCATGTAAGTACTGTATCCTCACATTTTATTCAGGATGGGAACGAGAGCATAAAGCTTCTGGTGCTAGAATAAGCTGATGGATTGATTTAGCAACAGCAGGGACATTCTGTGCTCAGATACGACTACAATTGCTCAATTATCTCATAAGTGATGATGATTTCCAAAGATTTGTGATAAACACATGCAGAAGATGTAAAGCCCAGCCCTTTCCCTCTTCTGCTCCCTCAGAGCTGTTATAATTCTCACTTGGAGGCAGATCCTTGACTTTTGGGATACAGAAACATTCACGAAGGTGTTTTAACTCATCTTGCTCATCTAAGTGAACAGCGAGTTTTTTGTCTGTGGGGCTGCAGCCGAGCCGCGAGGCAGTTTGTTCCAAAATGGTTGCTGGTACCACAGGAGAAGAAGGATCCATTTGCAGGTCATTCAATTTCACCTGAAAATCAAAAATGCCAGTTTAGCTCCCGCAGTTTACATATTCATGAGTGGCTGATAAGCAGCCACTAAAGCTGCATCATTCAAGACCCAAACTTACTTGATTTAAAGGTTTTTAAAAGTGTCTGAATAGAATGGTAAAACTGATCAAATATTTCCAAGGCAACATATTTCTGTAACCCCCCCCAAAGGCTTTTTTCTTCCTCTTATATAGATACAATGCTCTTCCCTTTTTAAGTTGTATCAGCCACTTCTAAGTTCTCCCACCAGACTGACAGCAGTTCCAAATGCTGAAGTGTCATTCACAATTTTGAGACGTCAAAGCCAGAGGCAGCATTATTGTTTCTGCAGTTTGAGCTCCTAAGAATAGCAGGTGCACAGCTACACTGCAGTTGTTTCCAGGCTGTGACACGTTTAAGCCTCCTTCAGCTTTTCTGCCTCAAAAATTGGAGGGGGAGTTTGTGTACAGTTTTGCTCACATACAAGGGCAGAGCAGGCAATGTACAGGCAAAGGCATCGTTAGAAACGTTGCTTTCAAGACCAGGACCTTGAATTATTATTTCCTTTCAGCTGCACTGAATATCCTGGTGGGTTTAGCTCTGTTTGCCCTGGGAAAAGCGAGAAGCCCAAGTCAAACCGCAAACATGACAGATCATGGATTCTGAGAACATCCACAGCTAACTGCAAAATTTACAAGCTCGCTGATCTTGATAAGAAAAACAGTCCTGTAACTGCAATGCTCAGAGACAGCACTGTGTTCAAGATAGCATTAGTGCACTTGGCTTTACAGATCTATGGGAAAGAAAGTTTATAACACATACCCTGCACTTTAGGGCAAGGCTTCAGTGGTGCTGCCTGCTGTGTTCTGTGGCAGGAGGCAGTCAAGAGGCTCACTGAGGTGCTTGGTGGTCGTCCCAGTTTAGGGAACTGTATAGTTACACCACACAATATTTTCTGCCTTTTTAACATTCCTGAGAGTCTTGGTGCAAAGGAGCACTCGAGGGGATAGCTGAAATAGGGCAGATTAGCACATAACATGCAGCATAGAGCCACTAGAGAATATTACTTTTTTTTCCTCTCTATTTGAGAAAGAAAGCTCTTTAAGCACTTATCTTCCATAAGAACCAGCTTTCATTTCTTAAAGCTAAAAGCATTCTGTGCATAGTTATCCAGAAACAAGCTGTGGATAGAACAACAGATGACTGTTGAGAAGAGCTTTGTCAACACATATGGGAAGGACAACGGTTGGTATTCAAATATAAACCCCTAAACAGCACAGACTCATTAGTGCCAATTGATCCAAACCTGTTTATACTCTAGCCAAATGGCCAGCATGATGCTGCTTACCTGCTTTAATCTGCTATCCTTTGGTTTATGATGAGAACATATTCTTTTTCCCCCTCCAGACTTAATAATTTACACAGTAACAATTTTTCCCCTCCCACCAGCATGCAGAGTTAAAAGAAAATACCAGCAGAGTTCTTTAAGACAGTTTTCCTTTAGCTAATGAAATGAAAACTCCTGGGAGTTACTGGATATATCCTATTTTTGTGCTGTCTCCATACAGGTTGTTCACACCTCCTCATTGTTGCCAAGTTTATCATTCCCACTCATTTGTCCTAATCATCTCCTAGGTGATAAAAAGGAAAATAAAATAACAAAGGTGGTTGGGGGAAAAAAAAAATATTTCAGCATCTTGGTTCTTGGAGTGCATTTTAGGGTTTCTAGGAGGCAGAGGGCTACACCTAGACTAGTTGCTGGGTGGGATGCTCAAGAGGCCAAGCTGGCTGGGATCAATATACCCCACTATCCCTCTCCCCAGAGAGCTGTCACCCCACTGAGAGCCCTGAAAGAGGTGTGACCAGGCTCCCTGTTCACCAGGAAACTGCTCCTCAGTTCCTCCACAGCTCAGCAGCAGATCCAAGACCTTCTGACAGCTTCTCTGCTGAGATCTCAGTAACACGTGTGATTTTCTGCAGGTCAGAAGAACACTGACCTTCTGGATCTCACTTGGCAGACATCAGGGAGGATAGTTAGGAATCTTTATTTCCTCTAGAACATATGAAATGAGAAAAGCAAGCTTGATTCTTGACTACTGTGGCCATCACTAATACAGGCTCCTCATTATAACCTACAGGCACTGTAAGGTAACTTCATTTTCACTTCTCCCACTTACAAGTTTTAAGAACCCACAGTATTAATCAATAAATGAGGGCTTATTTCCAAGCAATATTTGGATCAGCACTTAGAAAACAAAACTAGTTTTTTGTTTCCAAAGGTTTGTGTATTTGATTTACAGCACAAGCATGGATGTTCTGATCCCATTACTTCATGTACCGAAATAAGCAAGATATAGCCCTCTATTTTTAATAATGGACATGAAATGCAAATTATATAAAAAAAATCCTTGTAGAAGAGGCTTGAAACCATGCTTCCCTGACTGTCTCCTTCCAGGTAAAAGAACCACAAAGTAGCTTGTGTAGTATTTTCTATGCAATCTCCTTCCCACTCAAGATAATGCCTGGATTTTTCACTCCCAGTGACATAGCTCCTAAGTAAGGGAAGAAGCCTTTTAAGCTCCAATTCCTCTATAGTTTGTGGCCAGGAGATGGATGATAAGGGTGCTTGAAGGACAGTTTGGTATTATCTGGCCTGTAGATGTTCTGCTTTGCACCATGTGAACACAGCCCAGCGTCCCACTCTTTATCTTACTAGTCACCAATTCCATGTAAGGACACCCAGTTATTACAGTGGATTAATGACTATCATATTCCAGGTCATCCTCTGACTTGTCTGGAAAGCATAGATGGGTTTGGTTTTCATTTGAGGCCTGACCCAAAACTCACTGAAGTCAATAGGTCTCTCTATTACAAATGATTTCTGGATCAGGCTTTTTGTTCCCTGTCATTGCTGTAGTTTGCTGCATCTGATCAATGATTCACATTTATTGTTATTTGTATTGATATTTAACTTTGACAGCAGATATAATATAAATACCAAGGCCTAGAAGTTAAAAATTACAAAGTGCTCAGTGGCATCTGATTTAATACAAACATTATGAAATGAGGTAAAACTACTGAAATAAAATCAATCAAAATCCTATAGAGGGATGAAATTCCAGAGATTCAGTTCTAAAACCAGAATAAGAAAGTACTTTTGTCCTTTGAATGAGAATTAGGCTTCATAGAGAGCAATTCCAGAATTTATTTAGGATTTGGGGGTTTTTTTTACCCTTTATTTTAACTGACATAATTTCATTAATCACAGAATCAAGCTCTGTGCAATTATTTTACAATAATTCATGAGTTCTTTGTTGTTTTCTACATGTAGAGCAAACACATTTGTATAAGAACAGCACATCTTTTTTCCAATTATCTTCATTTAACTGAAAATAATATTCTATAACCTCTTCAAATTAAAATTCAGGCCCATCAGTGCAAAATGCGTTTCCCACCTTGATAAACACGGTTCCTTACCAGGATTTTTTTTTTCTTTTTCAGACAGCTTAGAGTAAAAATAATCAGTATCTTAAGAGAAACAATTTGCCTCTACCACCTACTCTGAAAAAAAAAAGCATTCAGGTGTTTCCATAGAATCCAGAATGGTTTGGGTTGGAAGGGACCTTAAAGACCATCTCGTTCCAACCCTCCTGCCATGGGCAGTGAGATCTTTCACTAGAAAAGGTTTACTTCTTTTCTTTGAAACTTCTGCAACACTTTTTGACTCAACACAGGACATGAAGTCAGCATATTTTTATTTTTTCCCTATTTCCTTGCTCTTTGGACTCTTCCATGGCACTTGCCTGTACTACATCCTGATCTAAAGAACTCAGCAATGACTGTAGGCAAAATATTCATATTCATATTCAAAAAGAGCATAGGCAACTTAAATTAAGAATACAGTCATTATTCCATACTTTTTCAGCATAGACATTGCCCCCTGCTACTTCATCTCCCATTTTAAAACTATAAAAGACAATGGATGAGAATTAGTCAGACACAAGTGATATGAATGTCTGGGTGATTATTTCTGTTTTGTCCTTTATGCATAATTTACTGACTAAATAGGAAAAAAAAAAGTGTGAATATTAGCAAGTCATCAAATTTACTCAGGAAGGTCTATTAGGCTCAATTATAAGCATGATAATTTGTTCTTTTTTTAGATCCTCATGATATTTTTATGGACCTATCCTCTGTCTTGAGATCTTTATAAAAAAAAAAAAATTAAAATTCCCTAACCCCCCCCCTTTAAACATTTCCTTTAAATATTCCAAGATGTTACTCACAGTCTACCCAGCACAGTGCTGACAGGCATACAATGAATCTCTACTTTAAGCTGTATCAGTATCCTCAGAGGAAAAGTGTTTGTCATGGAAATAGCCTGTCCTGCACTTTCTGCCCTCCAATAGCTGTTCACCAGGTTGCCAAACACAGCTCAGCCCACAGACCTTTGATATTTTGTGGCCAGTGTCCAAATGAATTCTTGGGAAGGAAAACTGGGGGTGTGCACATGTGTGAGTGTGAAAGTTTGCAGTGTAGGTCCAGGCTGTCAAAATACACCCACTGAAAGCACCAATAGCACCATAATTGAAGTTGGTTTAGAAAACAAACAAAAGAGAAATTACAGAACTGCACAGTGTCTAAGGACTGTTTCTCTTCCCGTCTTTACACTAAAAAAAATTGCTTTGCTGAATATGATTTCACAGAAGGAAGTTTCTAAAAAAGCACAGCCCAAAGCAGCACGCAATCTAGATTACTTCAGGTTAAATACACTTCAGTGAATTTGTTTAAATTACAGAACTGGAGAAAAATCTAAATATTCATAACATCCCCGACAACAGACATACAGCGGCAGCCACCACTGTATAATTAAATAAGTTACATGCACAGTGTCACAGCTGCAGCAGGGGAATGTGACAGAGAGGAATTATAATAAACTCAGTTACTTAGAGTAATTTAGGCACTTATTGACCTTCATGTCAAGAAGTGTTATGGTGTTAGAAGTAATTTTACATAGAAAACTCATCTTTTCCCCTCTACAGTGGAACCACGTTACCCTGCGGTCGGCAGCCGTTCCTGAGGGAGGATGATGAAACTTGTGTGCAAATAATTGTCACTGCATGAAGAAACAGCCACAGTCATGTGCCTGGTTCTCCAGACTCTGACCCCTGCAGCAACCAGACACACGACCTCGGAGAGTCAACCAGAAACCAGGTGTGCATATATATAATTATTTCCTTTATTGTTGTTTTCTTTTCCTTTGTCACCATTTTAAAGCTCTAATTAAATTAAGAAGGCACTTTTTTTTCCAATACAGGCAAAAGAATACACACACAGTTCTAATGAAAATGGTTTTAAACCAAATTCTTTCCCTCTCATGATGGAGACAATCAATAGCATAATAGCAAGAAGTCAGCAGTGTTTGCAAAAACATGGCAGAGAGAGTGGTGGGACATGGAATATAGATTTGCCAGGGTGGAAAACAGAAGAAGAATTAGGGATGAAATTCAAGAAGAACAAAGTTGATATCTCCTTTTGCTCTCTAAACATTATCTCAAACCAGCCATGTGTAAACCCTATCCCCTCCACTCAAGCTTGAATGACACCCTTCCTACACATAGCTAGAACACAGTCATCTGGAACAAGAAAAATAGTTTCTCTCTATTCAGCCCCTGAAGCCTCAGAGAGGGAAAAAAACCCAACAAAACAAACACACAAAAAAATCCCCAAACCAACACACAACAACAAACTGAAACAGTGACGAGAGATATAGAGGCAAGAGGGTCAGAGTTGTGGACTAACAATGTAATTCAGAGACACATCTCCATCCTGGTGTTCTGCCTGCCCAGACCCCTGCAGTAATGCTTGTTTATTATCTGGATTTCCATTTTCAGTGAGCATCAATAGATGTGACACACTTGAACTGTAACATTTCATCTTCTTTGCTAGGAAAAAAAACCCGAACAACAAAACAACCACACAGAGCATTTAATATTGACCCAAAACAGAACTGACCTCTATCCATCAGTTCCTGCAGTATCATTGCCTTGTTCTGCACTGCCAAATGATTTTTTGGACTTCCCACTAACTTGCTCTTTTACTCCACCAGCCAGATAACGGGACTGCTGCTAGAGAAACTCTGTCCCACCAGGAATCTAGTCCAAGGAAGAAGCACATTGAGGCACTTCAGCTGCTGAAGTAAGAGGGATCCAATGTCAAACTCGGCCCAAAAGGGTATTTATTTCTTGTCTGGTTGGCCATTTAGGTCAAACCAAGCTTAAATACACTGCAACTTTTCAATTTGCCCTTGGAAACAAAACTACACAAATGGTGGAGTGATATTTTTTTCCCACTGTATTTCCTTTTGAATAAGCATCATGTGTTTTAACCTTGATTGTCAATGGTGGCAGGAAAGCAGCTGTGCTGGCAAAGGCCATATGTTTGTAGACTTTCATGAGAATATGAATATTGACTCCTTCTTCCCAACTTTTCTGACTGAATGAAAGAAAAACAGAGACAAAAACCTTTGCCCTTCAATTTCAGACTCAAAACCAAAATAAAATAAAAAAAATCAGCAAACATGTAGCCTAGATACCTTTTTTTTTTAGCTGCAGAACTAGTATAATGGTCTGTTGTTCTTTTTTTTTTCCTGTGTTGCTATGAAGTAGCCAGAGGACAGGAGGAGAAGAAGGAGCTGCTGCAAGTTACAGCAGGACCAATGTACAAGGGAGTGAGGCCAGGAGAGATGGGCAAAGTCCCAGCGGGCACGAGGGACAGAGAGCAGGCAGAAAATGTAATGGAGGGCAGCCCTGCCATCACCCCCTCAAAGGAGCTGTTAAGAGAGTGATGGGAAGGTAGTGGCATTTGACAGACAGCTTAGAGAAGAAGAAAAAAAGAAGCTCTGCTTGTCTGTAACTGAGGGCTGTGTGGGGTACACGGGGCAGAGAAGGAATTAAGGGTTGGGCAGAGAAACACATTTCTCATACCAGCAGCTTCCCTGCCTTGTTTGGAGGAGCTTAACCATATTAAGTCACACACTGCCAGCCAGTGTGCTGATACTGTTTCATCTCATCCTTCATCCCAATTATTTGCTGTACCCATCCATCACCACCAGCCCCAGACTCACCAGAGCCTGTTCAAGCCCCTGTCATGGAGGTCTTGTCCCTTGACTGAAAGAAACTATGTGAATTTTTCTACAGGAATGCCAATAAAAGTTGTATTAAATTAATTTGACAAAACATATGCCTTCTTCTCAAGACATGTGACAACAACAAATAACCAAGGGCACCCTGAAGCAAACTCAGCCCATGCCATATGGGATGCCAGGACACTGGGCCTATCAGGTCATGAAAGCTTGCCTTGGCAGTGCTAGCCCAGAGCCTTCTTGCTGTCAAGAGGGTAAAATGATCCAGCAAACAAAGAAAGATTCTCTTTAACAGGAACAGGCAGGTCTTATCCAGAATGAGATGTCCTGGAAGACCCTCAGGCAGGAAAACCCTGTGGTTCTTACAGCCAGAAAAGGAGCAGCAAAGCAGCGATGTGTCCAAGCAGCACACAGTGCACCTGCAGCACAGAGCTCTGCTCAGCACACAGATGCTTAGAAAAACCAAGATTGTCTGTATTTACAAGGCAAGCCCCACAGCTATTTTTAAAGCATGCCATCTGCACCTTAGGATGGCAGGATGCAACTCACCTCGGGCCTCGCAGCAATCACTCAGTAAACAACAGCACACAACCTTTGGTCTCCATCCTGCTGAGCTTGCTACAACAACTTTCTTATCACTTTTGTTTTCTCTCTACCCCATCAACACACCTGCTCTGCCTGAAAAGCTCCTCTCTTATCTCAGGTCACATTTAAACCCTATGTGACGAGCCTGCCCTACACCTGCCCTCACTTACCTTGTTGTCCTCCCTCTCTCCCAGACCCCGGGGAGTTCCCTGTTCCTTCTGAAGTCATTTAAATGGAATGTGCATATTTGGCCTATTTGCAGCAGTGGATTGCTGTGGTTGTGTGATTCTGACTTTTGTTCTTCTGGTTAAGACTGAAAAGCCCTCATTAAGTCAATTTAGCTTTACCACATAGGGAGTTAACTCCCTATAATAACAATCCAGATTTTTTTTTTTTTATTTACTTATAAAGCA
The DNA here is from genome assembly GCA_035041135.1 of Platyrinchus mystaceus. Taxonomy (NCBI): domain Eukaryota; kingdom Metazoa; phylum Chordata; class Aves; order Passeriformes; family Tyrannidae; genus Platyrinchus; species Platyrinchus mystaceus. Next base: position 4,082,504 of record JAWWLV010000183.1, read on the forward strand.
GTTATTAGTAGCTGCTGTTAAACAATTGACAACCCTTTGGGTGGCCAAAGTGAACTCATGAAATCTTCTTGCTTGTCTGAATCAATTTTCCCTACATTTTTTTTCAGTCAGACTGTTAGGCACACTTCCCTAAATACATATGGATTTTTTTCTGTCATATGACCTGCTCCTAATATCATTTTTCTCCAGCCTCTGTATCAGTTATCATTTTCACTTTTTTTCTAAGTCACTAAACATAGTATTTTTCCTTTAATTCTATTCTTAAAGTAGTGTCTCTATGAAAAAAATAATCACAGAAATAGGAAATTATTAACTTTTCTGTGGGAACATTTAAAGAGAAATATTGCACCACTGCACTTATAATGGTAATACACTGAGAGGGACAATAAGGGAATCAGAGTCAAGGGTTTTCCATGTAAAGAAAACAAAAACAGTAACTCCCCCTGGCTCTGATAACTCCGTGGTAGCTGCAACAGCAGAAGAACATATTTTGAATAGATGAAATTTCCTTGTATCCCTCTGAGTGAGCTGCTGCTAATAAAAGACAACTGCGCCTCTTATGCCCTTACCCACACTTGCAGGCTGGATGCACACACACACATATGTTTTTAAAGCCTATTGCTATAAGGAACGGGTTATCACAGTTGTTTATCTTAATGTTTTGCAAAGAAAAAGAGATTTCCCCTGCCTCTGGTCAAATATTTGGCCTCAGTGTTTGCTTTGGACAGCAATGACGTTTGAAGAAGTTTTTACCCAATGTGGGGACAGGAAAGGGGATGTGTCTGTCCTTTCCTGACTGAGCAGTAGTGTGACTTCCAAGGGGGCATTTGAGAGACTGAAAGGAAAATGGGGGACATGGCACCCCCTTTTCTCATGGCAGCTGCTTATTATATTTTACAAAATCTTCTTAAAAATCAGTGTGTGTACTTTGGGGATGGATTTACAGCAAACTTCTTTCTCCCAGGTCCTCTCAAAGACAGGTGAAGGTGTTTGTGTTTCAGATATAGCCTCTATCTAGCCACTGTTTCTTCACCCTCCAAATGCCCAACTCTGTGTCCAGACTCTGACAGTACAACTGCCAACCTCTTCGTCTACTTGCAGCACATTTCCTGCCTGTGGTCACAGAGCTTCTGGGAAAGGGGAAATCAGAAACCAGCAACAGGCCAGATACAAAGGGATAATAACAATAAAACCTCACTGAGAGGCTCCCCACAACGCCAGAGCTTTCTTTTTGTCTCAAATATTTCGTACTATGTCTTTTATGACGCCCTTCACACCATTGCAGGCTGACTGATAGCTGAGGACATGAACTGAACTGAGGTAGACAAACAATCATGGTGCCTTTTCCCTCCTTCCCCTGCCCCTTGTTTGCAGGTCCATAAAAGTGAATGCACTTCACACTTTCCCTGTTATTTTAAAGTTCTTGCAGCAGTTACCATCTGGAGCAAGACTTAGGCAGGAAAGAAAAGGCAGGTCAGAAAACAACAAACTGAGCTTGTACTACATGTGTGCTGCATAAAAAAAAATAGAAATAATGAATAAAAAAAACCCAAAGCAAATGCTACATAAAGCACAGTACAGATTAATGAAGAATCATGTGGATCTGGACCCTCTAAAAGCAGAAATGGCAAGGAGGGGATCTGCCTGATTTAAATAGTGTGCTGCTGTTCTGGGTGGCCTTGAATCAGTAGAGGAAGCAATAGTACATAAGGATGATGACAGGCAGAAAATGGCATGTGACACCTGAGAGAGGCCAGCAGTGGCTTAGGAAGGGGATAGAGTCATACAGGTCCTGTGATAAGAAACTCATTCTGCACCTTTCCATCCAAGGGGGTTTAACAGTATACACACACACACACACACACACACAAACTGTGGTAGATCTCTGCAAAGGTGAAATTCCTGGGAAACACTTTAATGCCAAATAGCACAAGAAAAGCAGCAAGTGCCTTAAGGCCACCAGGGCACAGCATGGCTCTTGCAAGGGGACAGAGGTGAGGAGAAAAACCTTGTCCTTTATTCACAAACCCAGCAGGTTCCACGGGAATGACATATCAGTGGCAAACTCTGCCTAGAAGAACAAACACAGGTTTTGTGCCGCTCAGAGGAGGCTTCTGCTCACAGCACACAGTCATTCCTTCCCTCCCCAGCCTCGGAGTTGAACCTCCCAGACCTTCCTAACCAGAGATTTTATCTTTGTTTGATTTACTAATAAACTGATTATGCAGCAAATCAGACCACACGGTGGCTAAGGTCTAAACAAAGCCTTTGCCAATACTTAACTTCCTAATGATATTTATAATCCCCAAATAACCCTTTGTTTGCCCCCTCCCTGATCGCAGGAGGTGACTCAGGAGTTGCAGGGCTCTTTTTAGTATTCCCAGAGTGTTTCCTGAGCATCTTCCACTGACTGTCTCCCTTGTGCTGTGATCAGACCTATCAGGTTGTGGTGAATTGCTCTGAGGAAGGTTACAGGTCTCCATAGGGACTGCTCATGAACTTTGAAAAGTGCATTTGCCTCTAGCAAGCTATAAATACTCAGGAGAGTTGCTAAAGATCACTCAAAACAGATTATTGAATACTTTGATGCCGTACTCTCATTCTGTGTTATCATATACTTAAAGTATATTAAAAGATTCCCTAAATACCAAGTGCATTTGCGTGGAAGAGAATTGTGTTTTCCAAAGCCAGGAGAAAATAGCTTTGAATCATTCCAGGATATGCAATGCTTTTTCTGCAGTTCTGCAGAAACCTTTAAAGTGTTTGACAGTGCTGGGTTTTTTTCTTCTTTTTTTTTTTTTTCCTTTCCCCAGCACCACTGACTGTTGTGATAGACTTTAGTTAACTTCTTTGGATTGTTTTTTTTTTTTCCCTTGCTAACGGTCCCACAGTCAAAATGAAAAATAAGAACCTTCTGGAAGCTGTCTTGATAAGGTCAGACTGTAGAATTTTTCTTTCCAGCAATTTAACCAGCCTCTCTTGTTCCAGAATACATTTACTCAGTAATAAACATCTCCAGACAGCCAGGCTGTACAGACTGGAAACAATTAAGCCAAAACTGGGGAGAGCAGCACATGAATAAGTATTTCACTTTTAATGAAATTAGACTGAAAAATTCAGGAGCAAAGGAAATAAAAGCATTTTCAAATTGTATCAATTAGATATATTTGTAAAAACCTGGGATATACAAGTACCTCATGCATATTTTAATATCAAAGTATGAAGAAAATGTGCTTTGGTGCTGTCGTGCTGTGGTCAAGCACCAGACACACACCAACATTTGGGGCACATAATTTAGCATCTAGTAGGGAAAACAAAGCAGTTTAGCCATTTTTCTTTGAGCTTCACAAAAGAAAGCCTGCTAAGCAACAGGTTAAAAAGGTTTGTCTAACTAAAGTAGAATAAGATTAAAACACAGCTTTTTCCAGAAATGAACAGTTTATGAAGAAGCCTCATCTCTCAGGTACACAATGAAATAAATATGTTTAGCTGCCCCAACATAGAGATACAAGTAAAATTCCTTTGGAACAACCCAGAGTTTTTCTACCATCACAAACACTTCACCAGATCCTAAATTCCATTGTTGTCCAATTTTTGCATAAATGCACTTGCCTACCACATAGACTTCACTTGATTGTAAATCCATCACATGTTCACGGTCAGTAAGAGAACAAAAAGCATCTGTGCTGTTATTTTTAATTAGGTTACCCTCCTACACCTCCTCTGTCCAACATCCTCAAAGAGTTTAGATGTAAATTCTAAAATAATTTAGAACTGAATAATTACACATCACGCTTGTGACAACTCTTGGTGTGGTTTTCTCAAGAGATTCCAAACTGGTACAAAACTGAACTTGGTTTTATAAAGCACTATTTCAATTTGGAAAGTTCACAGCATTTTCCAGAGGAATTAATGAACGTTGCTAATAGCTGGATCTGAGTTACAAGGCATTAGGAGGACACAATCAGGAGGAAAGGCAATATGTAACCTTTAGATGGGACAATTAAAGATCAATTATTAGAGCCAAAGAAGAGCATTTGAAAGCAGCTTCTTCATTAATCAAAGATTATCTCAAATTAGAATGTTTAATTATTTGCCATGGTTTGTATATTCTTCTGCACAAAAAAAGGAAGAAAAAAAAAAGCCAGGGGCTCTTTGAAAGCTGCTTGGTTTTGAACATTTCATTTAAACATGGTTTTAAAACTAAAATACAAAATATTTTAAACAATATGTAATAGTGTTAAAGCAGCATAACTCAGGAAATTACATTGAAGATACACAACTGCTGATTTTTACTATGCTAAATCTGGTAGGTATTTTTAACTATTTAGATGCCCAGAAACATGGAAATATTGTTTTAATGCCAAAGGTAAGAAAGGAAAAGATGTGATTTTCCAATGCAATGTAATGATTTGGGGCAGGGTCCTTGGGTCTGATGTTAGATTTAGATCAAACCCATAGGCATCTGAGTTTTAGATTCCCAAACAACTGAGCATATCCAAAATTTAGAGAGAGAGGCATCATGAACAGGCACAGAAAGGGTGATTAGACCAGCTGGTGGATAGAACATTCTGGGCTCCATGTGGGAGGCAGTGCTCCAAATGAGAGCTGCAGAACATGCTGCAGGTTTGCTCAGCGTTGCCTTCTCTGGGCCAGGAGCCACCACGGACCAAATCAGCACGTGGATTTGTATGCTCTGACAGTTCAGATGAGAGGTGGGAGGAGATACACCTGGAGTGCAAGAAAGGCCTTTTGCAAACAAGGAATTTGGGCTCACACAGGGCAAAGAGAGCCTTGCTGAGATCACGTTGCAGTTTAGACAGGAGCAAAGTATGTGGCTCAGGAGGAACAATAACTGCTCCTCATCATTGTATGAGACGGAGCAGAGCAGTTCCCCCTTAAAATAGCCCTGAAAGCTCCCATCTCCAAGGAGCCATCCCAGAGCTCAGTTCTCACATCCTGTGGGAATGCCATCCACTGGCTGTTCATGATGTAAAGTGTTCAGCCTGTGCTTGGCACACTCACCATTTATCTCCTGGAGGGAGACAAATGCTCGGTGACAACAACGTGAGCTGTCCACGGGGCTGTGGCCACCTGATACCTCCTCATGGATCTTCTTAGGAAGCGTGTGCCAGCAAAATGCCTGGGCAGTTATTCTTCAGTGACAGCCAGACACAGATACAGAGGCAGTCTGGGGAACAAAGCTGTTCCCTTTATGAGATACTTTTCTTACATAAATATGTTTTTCCTTCTGGCCAACCCTATACTCAAGCCACAACGCAACTATTGGATACAGACTTTCTTCTTCTCCTAGATGTCTTTCTCTCCTTGCTAGGTCCCATCCTTTGTTGGTCAGGTCAGGATCAAAGTAATTTAAACTAGAGTTTTAAAATCACAGAATAATTTAGGTTGAAAAAGACCTTTAAGATGATCAAGCCAAACAGTTAACCCAGCACTGCCAAGTCCACCACTAAACCATGTCCCCAAGTGCCACATCTACATGTATTTTAAATAATCATAGTCAGCTGCAAAACTAAGTTTAAGATAAACTTTTTGCAGCAGGGTGCTGCATCCTTTCATTGCAAAGGTTCAGAGCCTGCTGTAAAAGGATCCCAGTATCTCCCCATGACCACTTTGAGCTTTGCCAAAAAGTAAAAGATAAGGAGATAATGATTGCATTAATACGGGCACTGGAGTTCTGTCAGCATTTCAAACTGCTCCAGTCTGGTAAATCTATTAACCTGCCTTTGAAATAAAATACCAGCCTGGTGCCATTCTCAATGAATTTCCCATTAAAAAACAAAACAAAACCACAGTAAAACTATTTGAAAATTGGTTACATACATGACAGTGTATTTCTACAGTATGCCGGGCTTAACCCAAAAATGTCCTCAGATATTCCTCTGCACCCCACTACAAAAACCTGAAAACAGAGTTTATTACAGGTTTACTAAAGACTGCACCATAATTTAGGTGTCTCAGGAGTGATCAGAAAAACACCTCACTGCAGGTTATCCCAAACTCTTATTAGCCAATACCTGATTTTGTCCTGTATCACACATAAGTGTTACTATTTTCAAGCCTCTCAGGGCAGAGATAAGATGCAGCATCCACCAGGTAAGGGCCAGGCCTCGCAGCCAAGCTCTCAGCTTCACCACAGGCTTTCTCCACAGTTCTTCTAGTGCAAAAGATCTATAAATACCACCAATAAAATCTCTTACATGCCTTCCAAGTATAAGTCTTGGGGATTTCACTGCTGGAGTAATACCCTGCCTCCTCCAGAGTGTTATTTTTATGGGGGGAGGGGAAATATATATATATATATATATATTTTCAGCTAAAAAACCTCAGTGCCACAGCAAGCACTACTCATGAAATCAGTCAGAAACTACTGAGAGCTGCAGTGACACTGTTCATGATTGTGCTGGGGGTGAAGTGGCTGCTCATCACAGAGCACGGCCAGGTTTGTCATCCAGGTTGAATGCAGAATATTCATGATGACAACAGACACAGATATCTGCAGAGAAATGGAAGTCTTTTTTTTTTTTTTTTTTAAATTGATGTTTTAATACCATGTCTGTAATAAGCAAAGGGTCATTTTTTTCTGATATCAGATGCTGGAGTAATTAACAATTTGTTGTAAAAATCACATTCTCTAATCCACAGTTTCTCCTGACTGTAGAAGGACAAATGTGATTATCAGAGAACACATACACCTGCATAAGAACATTTCCTAATTATTCCTGTGGCTATAAATGATGTCTGGGAGTTCGCAACATGATGAAAACTGAAGATGAACTGTGCGTGTCATAGGGAAAAGGGAGAAAATCCTTCCCCATTCCCTTGACAAAGAAATAAAATTGAACACACAGCTTTATGAAGCTTTAAGATCCTCTCTTGTCTTGGCCACATACTTCCAGCACCTCTCTTGTGCCAGCACCAGTAATCAAGTTTAGAAATTAATTTCTTCCTTTTTTTTTTTTTGCCTTTAATCTACATTAATTTTCAGATTATTACCCAGCTCATTATAAGGTTACTCAAAAGTAGGACTGATGGCTTATGTGGGAGGCATCTGGATGCTTGCATAGATAGAAGAAGGATGAAGGAATGATATACTCAGTGCTAACTTGGACCTTTCAAACTAGTTGCAAACTTGCAGTCTGATTTATCCTCATCTGAGGAAACATAGATGTCCATATTACACAAAGCCCCATGCAATCTTTCATGGTGTGTTTGTACCTGTTAACTGCAGTGCAAAACCGCACAATATACTAAAACAAATTGGTTCTGTCTGAAAATGGGAGAGACAAACTTGTTAGAGAAGATGAAAGTCTCTGCATTTCACTCAGAAACAAGCTTTACAGCTTAGTCATAAATACCTAAAAATCTTGTTTTCTAATAGAACTGTGATACAAGTTAATATATTTCATTTCTAGGTGACATGTGGAGCAGTAGAAAATCCAATGTGTCCCCATGGCAAACCTACAACTGTAAGATTCAGTGTTTGTTTTTTGATACAGTTTTACCTACACAAGAATCAAACTCAATCCAGCCCCAGCTGAGAGTTAATTCACAGTGTTTATTACAGCAGCCCACAAAATAAATTATATCATGCCACTATTGCCATTAAATTATGGTTTATAGATTTAAGGTGGCAATGCTAAATAAATATTCATTAATTTCTTAGTACAGTGATCTTGAATAACGGTTATTTCACAATTTGTTTTCTCCAATAATCAGATTAATTTGCAGACAGAAATATTAAACTTTTTTTCCTATTATTTCTGTTTCATAGGACAATATCCTTGTTGTCCTATTCCATTTAAAATAATTATCCTATACTGAGATAGTTTTAACATTTCTGTAGCCATTTTTTAAAAAAAAATGCCCCAAAAATATGCAGTTATTAAAGTAACATTAAGTGCTTTAATAATCATTTTTGGTCAGGGAAAAAAAAGTAAGAAATAAATTCAAATGATGTATTAACCTGAAATTGAAAACTAGAAAAATCACAGTCAGCAAGAAAATTAGATATCTTACCAAACTGCATTGCAACTTTTAAATTTCCTGAGAAGATTTTCCTGGAAGTGATGCTTAACCTTTATATGTCGTGATCTTGGAATGGCAGGGCCTACATTTCTGTTGCCAGGCCAATTATCTGCAATTAAGCAATAACTGTGCAAGGCTTGTTCAGTGCCAGTATAGATTCCTCAGCTTTATACTATACCTTCAGAAATACAGTAAGAGTTAAAAAACAGAATCACCTTCCAGTAAGATTTTAATGAAACACACTTTTATGTAACTTCACCATGTAATACCTTTCATTTAGATTTTTTTTTTCTAGGTTTTACAGCAGCCTTAAAGAATAAAACTGCTTGGCTACCCTAATTTGAAATAGAAAGCACATTGCTCTAGTGCCTTGCAGGGGTGTCTTAACTATCCACTATGGATATTTCTTCTAGACAATGACCATATAAAAGATTAACATGTTGAGTGTGTTCATTGTAAAACATAAAATTTATTGAAGCAGTTCATTTTTTTTGAATTTACTATAAAAGATTACAATCACCTACCCTGCAGGAACAATAGGAATATATCTGCAACATAGTTTACTCACACGGTTCTTTTGGGTTTGTTATTGAAAAGGTAAATGAAATAGATTTAACAGAGACACATGCTGAGAGTATTTTCAAGATGCATCAAAAATTTTATTTAATTTTTCTCAGAAGTAACATATTCTGCTGAGGTGATTTTATTGAACGAAAGACATCACAAAGTTACAAAGGTATAAAATGAGGACCATAGAGGCTACTCTGGCATTATCAGGATACAATATAAAACATCCAACAAGTGGGAGAAAAGTGAGATACAGGCCACAGTAAATATGTCCTTTCCTTACTAACATGTGAGATCAAGATCAATAACTTTTTATATCACTTTTTATACATAAAAACCTCTTTTAACCAATGCATTTTTTTACCAAATTGCAGGACCACGTCAGTCCTGCACTGCTAATATCACAGTCACTGGGGTTCACCTGGGTGATGCTTCCCAGCCCAAAGACATCTAATTAAATTATCAAAGGCTTTGAGGCAAGACAGGGCACAAGCTATTTGCTAGTGAGTAGCAAATACCTCACACAAGGAGACTGAGGATTTCTGTCTTGATGCAATGATAGCAAAAGAAGAAAAAAACACTGAGTAGGTCCAGCATCCAAGAAATTTCATCAGCTGCTGACAGGAGGCAGACAATAAATAGAATCATAGAACTGTTGAGGTTGGAAAATACCTTTAAGATCACCAAGTCCAACGATCAACCCAGCACCACCACCATGCTCATCACTAAACCACACCCTCAAAACCATGCAAAACCATGATGCAGAGGACAACCCACAGCTCCAGCTCACCACTGGGATTCACTGAGCTCAGAGAAAACAACTCAGATTTCTAAATTCACAGGGCCAGTGAAATGGGTTGATTCTCACCAAACATATTCTGAGACTCTTGGTCTGCCAAACTTGCAGGAGACAAGGTTCAAATATCCAAAATATTTAATGCTACTTCTGCATGTCAGTCCTCTGTTGTTTCTTGAAGCATTTTCTGTGTTTTACATTGTTCTCTGTGCGTGAAATTAAGTGAATGTTGACTGGCACCAAGAAATCTGGGTTTAATCACCCGAAACAGGCAGAAAACATTCCAAAGCACCAGACAGCTGGGCAAGGGATAACACAGATTGTGGGATGGAGCCTCTAGCCACGTTTCCCTGCCCTCCATCTTACTGACACAAGGGAACTCACTGGACTTAACAGTAACCAAAAAAATAGAAAACAATAGTACCAGCTGCCAGGCAGCCTCAGAGAAAATGCCTCATTATTTACTGCAGGCAGAAATTTTTTGTTTATCTTTAAATACTTTCAATTGTTTTAGGATTCATTCTTTAAAATTTGTTAAATAAGGCTGTGAGGTTGTAAACCTTTGCTGTTCTGTATTTAAAAACCCTTTGCTGACATGACTATACTGTTATTTTTCAAAGCATGATACATAATTTACATGTAGTGTATTCATAGATGTATATTGAGACCATCCCATAGAATCGAGCTTTAATATGACCTTAAAAGATCCTGTATTTTAAATTGATTCTCCAGAGGCCAGAAGCTCCTGTTTTTTTCTCTCAGTCAGAAATTCATTGGCAAAGTATTATTCAAAAGATGCTGTTGACAGATCCTTCATTCTCAGTTGTGCCCTTGGTTTCTGAGAGGAGAACTGCTGAAATTCATGCTCACCCAGGTCACTGTCATTCATAACCAGAGAGATGCACATATTCAGATGCAGCCTTCCCACAGACATTTTTAGGCTGGGTAACTGAAAAAGGAAGGACTCACACATGTGCAACAGCTTTCCTACACTTACTGTAACTCTCCTCCCACTTCCACTTCTCCCCACTTTGGATGGAGAGCCTGAGAGACTCACTCTTCTCAGTGGAAACTTTTTGCAGAGTTTCAAAAGCAGCTATTGAAAACGTCTAGTAACCACACTTCTCTCACAGTCTCTGGATCTTTCCAAAAAATTGCTTTGCCTGGCACTCAGTAGAGATAAAAAGGATTTTGACTAAAAATCTCACGCCTCCTCTTCCCTGTTACCTTCTCTGGCTCTGGACTTTAAAAATGAAGTTGGTGCTGTAGCACAGGGGTGAGTCTGTGATGGAAACGTGGACCTTTATGACTGAACAGAGGTAACAGAGGTGCTTCCTTCAGCATAATTGAAGATCAATCACAAAAGCTACAAAGGAATCCATCTCTCAGGTTTGGCCTTCTCTGGCTCTACCCAAAAGAATTTGACAGTGTTTTTTCTTAAAATTTATAATGAGACTAAAGAAACACAATATTCATACATTTAAATCAAAGCCTTCTATGTAATCTAAGTGATGCAACATAGGACACAGGGAAGGATCTGTATTGTTCATGTGGCCTTGTAGCTGGTAATTCCTGATGGTGAGTTATTTTACAAGCAGTTCCTTTATTGCTGTTGCACTGTTAATTACAGTAACATTTCTTATTAACTAAATAAAACATCAAAAACCTATATTTTTGAAATCTTTGTTGAAAACCCAATCATAATGTCAGAACTCCACTGGGAAGTGGTTGGAGGCTTCCAATAGCACCTTTTTCTCTGAAAAATTATAATTTCTATACAGTACATGTTATGTCAAGCATGTTTTCCTTGTTCCTGGCCACGACATATAACAGAGCCTACAGCTGAATCACATCTACAAGTCACAGTGACAGCACTGCTCCATCAGAGTGTCACGAGGATTTAAAGTGCTGTGAGCTGACATCTCACACGCTTCTTCTCCCTTTCTTAAACCAGCAATAACACTCCTTCATCTCCAAGATGAGCTGATGTGAGGAATTCTAAAACAACTCCAATCTAAATCTCATATGCTTCTAAACATATTCTTCTAAGTTGTACCAGGGGAGGTTTAGATTGGATATTAGAAACAATTTCTTCACTGAAAGAGTTTTCAAGCACTGGAAAAGGCTACCCAGGACAGTGGTGGAGTCACCTTCCCTGGAAAGATTTAATAGATGTGTGGATATGGCACTTGGGGACACGGTTTAGTGGTGACCTTGGTAGTGCTGGGTTAATGGTTGGTCTTCATGATCTTAGAGGTCTTTTCCAACCTAAACCATTCTGTGATTTTACGGTTCTAACACACCCACTAAAGCTGGCTCACAGCAGCTTTACCAGGTGTACAACTCTTCAAGAAAATGTGGTAAAAAAAAGACAAAAACCCTGGCAACTTTGTCTAAGTTAGTGTTCTTCACAGAGCAGAACCTGAGCATCCACAGAAGAGCTGTAGATCTCAGCATCACATCACCACCTCCTTCCCAGGCTGAGCATATCATGAACAGGAGGAACAAAAAAGCAGAAAGGTGAAAAATCAGACATAAGAATCTAAAGAACTTCTAAAGAATTACTTCTAAAGAACTATTATCACCACCACTTGAGATGCTGGAATAAAGAAAAAGTTTCAAATTTGAAATTTAAATGCTCTGACCACAGCAACACCTGGGGGAGCTACTACAGGACAGCTATGCAAAAGGAAAAAAAATAAAATTATAGACAATTACACACTTAGCATTTCTTATTTCTGAAGTGTTTACCTTCACAATTAAAATACTGTTTTGCCAATAGAGTTATTTTGTATGTAACATGTTTAAGGAATATATATGGAGCTGTGCTACTAAAATCAATGAAAATATCTCAAAAATACATGACATTGTTTCTTTTTATTAAATGAAGCCAGTTGATGTGCTAATCTCTATGTGTGTAGCTATTCATCATATTTTAATGATCCCCCTTGGCTATTTTTTATTTCTTTGGCCTGCTTTGATCAGGCTCATGACTCATTCCAGATCATGAAGACCTTCCTCGCAAAGTGCCTGTGGTGAGATGGACTGACTATATGTGTTTGAGAATATTATCATTAAGGATTTGTAGTTTTTTGTATATGTCCAAGGCAGTTAAATTAGGATTATTTTCAGCAACTTGAGAACTAATTGAATGAAGATGAATAATGATGAATAAAGATTTCTTTTTCAAGACGATACTTATAGAATGCCTCCACGTGTAACACTCTTTTAATAGGAATTTGCCATTGAAAATATTTATAAATTTCAAGGGCATTTCAGACTTGTCAGCATGAGGCCACCAATATTATGTCACTCAAGCTGAAGTCCTTTCTGACAACACAGCATTTCCCCCCAGTATTAATGACAGATGTCTCCAGAGCGAGTCACCTGTTACATTCAGTGGTCGGGAGCTGACACTTCTCTGATTTTGTATGCTAGAACATTACTCCACAATAATTTAAAATGATTTCTCTCTTCAATGGCTTTGAAACAGATAAAGCCATTTGTAACACAAGCCAGACAATTTTTACACCGTGGCAGCACATCTCACATCCCACATTTTTCTCTTCTGCAAGGGTTTTACTCGCAGCAGGAACAAGGCACCTATTTAATATCAGCCAGGGTAAAACCCACAGATTTTTTTGTGTTCAATTTACCAAGAAATGCAATGAGGTCCTAAACATTTAAAGCAAATGCACCCCACGTGGCTCTTTGTCTTGCTGTACAGTTTCCCAATTCAAAGGGATATCAGGAAGAAGCAACATTAAACTAGCAGCACTATACATTGATTTTATGAAAGATTGAGTATTACAAAAATGCAAGAGGGAAAATTTAGGCTTCAGAAATTTGCTTGACATAAGGGAATGAGTGGTGGAGATTCATTAATCAAAGTCTACAAGGACTTTTATTAATAACCTTGCCTGATAGTTATAAAGGAAAACAATGATATTTTAAAACATTTAGAACATTTAGGGTACCTGCAGGAATTGCTTTTGTTAGAAACTATGTTCAGACTAAAGCTCCACTAATAAGATGAAAATTGCTGATATCAGATTGAGGAAAATATAAGAGTAATTTGGGTAAGGATGTGCTTGCAAGAATGCATAGTTAATGAAGGCATCTGAGAGTAGTTATTCAGAGCTTTCCTGGACTGTGTAGTGACTTAACAGCATCTCAATGTACCAGACCACATTAAAATAATGTAAAAAGTTTAAAAAAAGATAGAAAAAGAGGTGAAGTTCATATTGTTTGCTGCCTTCAGTGGCTTGCCATAGACAATTCTGTAGTTTTAGTACACGAGTTTCAAATGAATTCTTTTGATTTTTTCATAGTAAACCTATTAATTTTTGTAATTAGTCAATGAAATTAACTCAGTTAAGTCTGTGTATCTGATCTGAACTAATCTTGACAGTGAACCCAATATTTTGGGTAAAATGTCAGGTTTTGAGGTTAAAGATTAAATCTAGTTTAGTTCTTAAATGTGCCAAAATGTTGCTCAGAAAGTGTTTAAAAAAAGATCATTCCCAGCTATAAAAGAATTCAGGGAGAAAAAATTCCAGAGGAAAATACGCAGCATTGGTAATTAGGTTATTGAAGAATTGAATTAACCAAAGTTTCTGCAGTGGAAATTTTAGCCCAAATGTTGATGCATATTATATAAAATTGGTTTTGTGTTAAATAAATATATAAATGAAAACAGACTGATAATAGGACATTTGAACCAAATAAAAAGTATATATACTTTTCTAGTTTAAATAATGCTTATTTTTCCACTTTAAAATTTTCCTTTAAATATTCCTCTTTCTCTCTTTAAATACTCCTCTTTCCATTTTTCTGCAAGATTATTCTGCACAGCATTTGGTGAGGACATCCACAAAGCATATTGTTTAAAAATAAATAAATATCCTCCACTTCAGTGCTTTTGTCCTGGTGAATTTGTGAAAGTACTTTTAAAAATATGCCTTTTTTTTTTTTTTTTCTTGAAAGACTTCGGTGTAGAACCACTAAATTATCTTTACTGTGTGCATCTCTATAACACTATTCAGTAGGAGCAATCAGGCCACATTTTCCACTCATGCTTATGTAAATCACAAATAAATCATTTGCAGCCAGCAGGCGTGACCCAGTGAGAACAGGTTCCCAGCTGTTAAGCACGGGCTTAGTCAGGAAAGATTTGTTGGATTCTGTGGTTTACGCTAAATGCGAGTAAAGAGCAGATTTATCTTCGCTCCTGGTTTATAGAAAACGCCTGGAATTTGGGGCTTTATCACTTTGTTCTTCCCTGAATGTACTAAGTGATATAATTACTGTAAGTAGGAGTTGTGATCCCATTCAGATTCAGACCTCGGTTCTCCCTGGTATCCTGCTGTTGCCTGAGCATCCTCTTCTTTACCCTTATCACACACAATAGTGGCAATTTACTGATAAACTGCAGAGCTGGGGAGAGAAATAATGCATCCTCATCTTACCATTCTTTTGGATTCATTTCCTCAGGGTTTAAGGTGAAATTCCCAACCCTGAGCAGCTTCAAATACCTGGTCCTTTTTTCCACTGCAGTTGTCCTACCATCTGTCTCAGAGCTGACTTTTGCAGGTTGTCTCAGGAACTGGCAGATTTTTTGAGAAGAGCCACAAGACATCGTGGCACAGGGTTGAAGGGCAGCATCAAGAAACTCTTTACATTTCTTGATGTCTTACTTATCTAATATGTATATCTTGTGGCTATTCTAAAGATTTTATACTTCTGAGAAAAGGCAAACAAGACAGGGATGGGTAAGCTTAGAGTTTATAGAGTCTCCCCACGCAGTGACAGATGAATGTACACCCAACTTTGTACAGCCTGAGTGCATGCAAACATCAAAATCAAATTTAATTCCTTCTCTATCAAATAAGACAGGGCATGTTGTGTTCTTCAAGTAATCAGTGTTATCTACTCAAGCACTGATATATTTGATCTCCTGAACTCTGTTAGCTTGGCCTTTGGAATATCTTTCTCTGTGATTAGATAGTGGGTATAATGTGGTCAAAGGAATGGTTGTATCAGTGCACGTACACATCTGCCTAGGCATTGATACTGGGAAAACAAGATCCCTCCAGGTCTGCAGCCCAAAATCTGGGGTGAAGAATCCATTAAATAAAGTAACATCAAATTAGGGGGGGACAGACTTTGCTTTCCCAGCTCTAAATTTACTGAGATTTGTCTAAAATTACTCAGTATAAAAAAGATATACAATATCAAATCCCAGACATGAAAGAAAAGATTCTCCCCAGAACCTGCTGAATCACTGACTAATAAAGTTATAGAGGGAATTAAACTAAAGCATGATTTTTTTTTTCCTTAGTATGTAACTTTCTAGGAAATAAAACACAATAGTTTTTTTCAAAAACATCTTCCTAAGCTCGTATTTCCATTTAATAAAGCAGATGCATTAAGGGACCGAGGCCTTATTCAATCTAAGCATTCAAATTACTTAATGGAATGTAAAACAGAGGCAAAACTTTACAGTGATGGCTATCGGCAGTCCTGAGCTGCCATGGGCTTAATCGACTCCTTTCTGGACAACATTCATCAGTCAAACCCGCCTTGCAGGGCTCCACACCTGAATTGCTGATGGTAAAGTCAATGGCTGGTGCAGTGCCGAGCTCCAGGTCTAATGGTCCCACTCAGGTTTCAGGGCTCAGTTGCTGAATGTTTTCATAATCTGCCCCGTGTAATTATATTTGATGTAACTCAGGCTGTCCCTGTGCTCCCTGTGCTCACTCCTGGCCTCCACACATCACCCAAAAGCATATGGGGCCATTTCACCAGTCCTCATGCAGAGTCAGGGCCTTGGTCCTGCTTCCAGCACCACCAGCCTTTCACTTTTACAGTCTGGCTTAGTTTAAAACCCATTTAATTAAGGTTTAGTGTCTGCCTTTATTAACAGGTATTTGTATATGATTGTTTTTTATTAATAAAGAGTTATATTTTCCAGTAAAACAATAATAACTTTTTTCATG
Source organism: Platyrinchus mystaceus (assembly GCA_035041135.1). Taxonomy (NCBI): domain Eukaryota; kingdom Metazoa; phylum Chordata; class Aves; order Passeriformes; family Tyrannidae; genus Platyrinchus; species Platyrinchus mystaceus. The sequence goes on from JAWWLV010000183.1 coordinate 4,098,914, forward strand.
TTTCTTCCTAGGACTAATTCTATTTTTAAACAGACATAGCTGCAGCAAGAATAGTGAGAGTTCAGCGCTTCTTGACTCCTGGAATCAGGAATCATTCAAGCAAGTAAACTGAAAACAGCTGTGGTAATCGGCTGAAATTGCCACTTTTAATGACACAAATTATACCAGAGTGATGTTTAATGAAAGCTACAATTCCCAGCTTCTAGATGCAAAATTTAAAACATTCTCCTAAATTGTGTTGACCTCTCTTGTTTAATACCCTGCTAATCTTTGAAAATTGGAAACAAATGCTTCAATTAAGAGACAATTAATTGACAATTAATTCAACAATAAGCAGATGGCCAGAAAGAGCATCCTGCTATTAAATGAATCAAATGTGAGAGGGAGCATTTGACCTTTCTTATGTAAAACTCCCCTCCTTGAAAAAAAACACTTTTCTTTAAAAAAAAAGAAAGTGTGTGGATTTTTTGGTGTCATACTGTGCTGAGCTATAACTTTGAAAAATGAAAATAAAAAGCTTATTTACATCAGTGTTTTGGTCTAGGGGATAGAAATTGTGAATTAGGAGAGGAATAAGGAGCAATAGCATGCACAAGTGCAAGAGGATTTACAACAGCTCGTGCACCCCAAGGCCTAATAGAAGAAAATAAAGCCTCCATTATCATCAAAACTGCAGATGATCTCATAAAGGGCTTGTCTACACGGGGAGGTCAGCACAGAACAAGCTCTGTTATGAATTTAAAGTGCAGTTGAAACTTTGCCTGACTCCCCGTGCAGGAGCAAGGGCTGCTTTTCCATGGTTACGTGGATGGATGAGGTGCATTAAAGGGCTCAGGGCAGGAGGGTCCCCTCTGATCCCTGTGCATTAACCAAAACTGGGGTAAAGGCACTGGGAGCACAAAGGAAAAGTCAAGCAGGTACTTCTGGAAGGTGTAGCCAGGGATGTGGCTGATTTGCATCATTTCACCCCTTCTCAGCTGCTCTGCCATTGGGATGGGGCAGTTCAGCACCCTACAAGGGTGGCCTAGGGGTGTATTGTTCTAATTATATCTTAATATATATATCATAGAATCACAGAATGGTTTGGGTTAGAAAGGACTTTAAAGACCATCTTGTTCCAATCCTCTGCAGAGACACCTTCCACTATCCCAGGTTGCTCCAAGCCCTGTCCAACCTGGCCTTGGACACTTCCAGGGATGGGGCAGCCACAGCTTCTCTGGGCAACCTGTGCCAGGGCCTCACCACCCCCACAGCCAAGAATCCCTTCCCAATATCCCATCTAACCCTGCCCTCTGGCAGTGGGAAGCTGTTCTGCCTTGTCCTGTCATGCTAAGCCCTTCCCCAAAGCCTCTCTCCACCTCTTTTGGAGCTCTTTCTGGGCACTGGAAGAGTCTCTAAGGTCTCCTTGGAGCCTTCTCTTCTCCAGGCTGAACACTCCCAGGTCTCTCATCCTTTTGCAGGGGTGTATGAGGAGACTTGAATTCCATAGTAAAACTCCCATGGGCAAGTCAGGGCTTCACTCTAAATATCTCACAATATCAAAGCCAAATTCTCAGTGGCACTGGGGATATCTTCAGATAATATTAGAAAATGGTCCTTTTTCAGCTCTTTGCTTCTTTGAGAAAATGGGCAAGATTCTAATTTTTTTCAGAGAAACCACTGTAAATAAAAACTTATGCTGAATTTGTAATGCAGTGCCTAAAACAGAGAAGCCACTTGTCCCATACAGAAAGAACTGTGTTTATGGGACACTAAGAAATTAATTTTATTAGTCAAAAATAAAAAGTCTCAAATAAATTATGAAAGATAAATTGGTGGAAAAGGGTAGCCTTGACCAAGGTGAGAGTTCCTTTAAAAGAACTTACATACAGATAAACCAATGTTGCTGTTCTTCAAATTTTTATTTAACTTATAGTTAAAAAATAACTTGGTTAATGAGACTTATAAATAGAACATTTCTATCATCCTACATATTTTGCTTCAGGAGCTCTTACTGTGTTTCATTTGTTGGTGTATTTTATGCAGTCTGGCTATGAATTCATTGGTAATTTATACTGCATAAACCTTGACACCTGGATGACAGAAGCAGTAAGCTCAGCTTTCTAGGGCTTTGGCACAGGTAAAGCAAGCAGGTTAATCATTGCTTATACCTGGAGCTGTCTGAGTTTTGTTAATATTCATCAGGTGCTCCTGCCCTTTATTTCAGTGTATGCCTCTTAATCCCACCATGAGAACAACCTAATCCAAAAGCCGGAGCAGCAAGACCATTAAGCAAATTCATGAATACTTTCCTCATAATACTCATCTTTCCTATGTCAACATAATGATGATTTTTTTTCTTTTAATATTAATAATACATTTGTACTTGAAAAAAGGTTTTTTAAAGTATTCCAGAAGTTAAACAGCCAAATAAAAGTAGCTGTATAAAATCAGCTGTATTCTGCAAGTTGTGCTTGGACACAGTGGTGTCCCCTGGAAAGTGTCTCCCAAACTAGTGAGACCCTGCTTGAAATTTTGCATAGTTTAGACAAGAAATGTGCAGACAGAAATAATTAATCTGGGTTTCTCCGGGTAGTTCATGGAAAGTAGAAGACACCAGTGGAACTGGAATACACTTTACTATTGTTTCAGGAAACAAAACAGAAAGAGGAGAGAGAAAACAATAATTTTTAATGTTAATAAAGCCAGACTCTATAAATATCTAATTAACTGCCACAATTCTAAGTTACCAGACAGAAAGCAATGTGACAATACAGAGAGATGGTTCTTGGTGGAGCCTACAGAAGTGGCATAGCCTGTGTGGTCCGGCTCCAGAACTGGGGAGTTGGAAATGATCACAGAGTTTAGTTGCATGGAATCTTCTTTTAGTTAGGATAAACTTCCTAGTCAGACCTCTCAAATCTTAAATATTAATGATTTTATCTTTGATTCCTGTTCAGTTTCCTCCTGCTCCTGCTTAGAGAGTCACAAGAGACTGAAATAATAAAGGAGATGAGACTGTGAAATAATAAACACATAATGTTCAGAGTCATACAGGAATATTTTTTTCTTCTATAAAGACATTTTTACAATAGAATAGTGAAGCTTTGATTATCTGAGTCCCTATCTCAGTAGTTCTCATTTTCAAGAGAGGTGTTGTTATTGATAACTGGGTTATTTGGCTTTTTGCAAGTGCTTAGTTAAACTTCCTGAATTAGTGAACTCTAAAAACTGCTTTAAAATTTTAGCACTGATTCCAGTTTCCTTCTTTAATTAAACTTTAAAGAGTCCCCCAGCAGTTTTGTGCCTGTCTCCTCTCGGGATATCTCAATCAGTTCCCAGTTGTCCTGTCACAGTCTGGGCCTGCACACTCATTAGCAGATGCCATGGGGGTGGCAAAACAAACAAAAAACCCACAAACGAGCAAAAAACCTCAAAACAAAACAAACAAAAAGGAAGATGATATAGAATATAATTTAGGATAATGCATACATAAATGTGTGTTGAGTTTTTCTTCACAGATCATTGGAATTTTAAAATATTTTAAATTGTTCTCTGATATCAAAAACGTAAACTTCTTTTGAAAGGAACCTTTTCTTATTAATAACATAACATCGGTTTTAAACTTGAAAAAAGGAAAAATATGTATTTTTTAATTTTCAGCTTTCTCTTTCAAAATACCATTTCAAACTTTATGTTGTAACAGAGGAGTCTAAAAAGTGAAAAGCAAACAAACAAAAGAAAACAAATATAATAAAACTATGAAAGTAAAAAGTTTAGTTTAATGTAAAATAAGTGTTCTTGAGACATTCGTTATTTTTAATTGACATTCCTAACAAACATATAAAAAAGTATAGTTCAGCGAGAAAGAACTTCCATTGATAGTTGTGTTGTATAATGTGAATTTTAGTAAACATTGTTTTTCCAAAATAAATCATCCCATTTTCTTGAAATCATTAAAAGAGCTTTTGTTGAGTGCTGTAATTTTGTCTACTATTGCTAAGATTAAGATGTCTCTTGATTTTCTGAAAATTACTTGTCAATTGTTTAATTCCTGTAGTAATCAAGATAATTAGGAAAAAGGGGGGGTTATTAGTTCCACACTGGAATTTCTAAATGTCCAACAAAGCAGCTATCATAACCATTAACATAGCTGATATTGGTAAGTATTCATTATTATATTAGTGTAAAACAGTACTAGAATAATCCAGGGATATTCCGAACGATCAGAAAATACCTGAAAAAAACATCTTGTCGATATTTTAACAGAGTGCACAAGAACATCTGGGTAATCTTATTCCTTAGCCTTTGGTTCCAGGCTCAAAGTACTTCTCTAATGACACCAAAATAATAATACAATCCACCGTCCCTCTATAGCAACTGATACCCTGGACAAATTGATGAGTGCTCCTCAACACTGCACTGAGATCCAACAGTCAGGTCACCAAACAGGCAAATTCAAGTATGGTTGATTTTCTTTTTCCAGTGGAATAATAATTTGAAATAATAAAACGCATAAATAAGAGTGTATTTACTATTTCACTTATTTCACTACAGTTATGTGAATTGCTATAATGCTGGTACAATACAAGGGTCAGACATGGTACCAGGGATCTAAATGGGCTCACCCTCTGAGAAGGGTTGTGTTCAGTTTTGCAAATTAAGAGAAGAAAGAAACAAATTAACAGGGTTTTTTTAGTCTTTTTGCCCTCATTTTCCTTTGTTGTTACAGGAACATAGGCTTACAGAGGTTTTTTTGTAGCCCTTCAAGTCTTGGCAGCTTGTCTCCAGCTCCAAGGCAGGATACGGGTTAGCAGGGTATTAGCTCTGTGTCATCTTCACTTGAGACCAAAAAAACACATTTAGTCAGCTAATGAAAGATACAGTAGACCTGGCAGTTTATTATAAATCCTGTGCATTCATCAGTGGTCCCAGCAAGCAGGTACCCTCCTGCAGCTCAATTCAGGGATGTGCAGAGGATAATTTTCCCTTTAGATCAAACCCTGTGCTTTGCTAATCTCCTGTCAGCCAAATTCTCTTTGCTCTTCTCCGTTTTGCACCATGTTTCATTTTGGAAATCCTTAATCAGCCACCGAGGCAGGTTAAAAAAGTGACACCACTGATGAGTCAGCATTTCAGCTAACAATTGACAAAATTTTTATTTTTCTTTTTTTTAAGCCCCAAACTCAAGAAGTCTCTGGCTCTGCAACTCACTTTCTGGGTCTTTGAAATGCAAATCAGTAAGTCCAGTAGACTGAAAGTCAACCTGAATTACTCAGAAGTGTCAGAACAACAAAGACTTCGCCAGTGTAATGCCCTATTTAACAAACCTTTTTAAAGAGATCATGGTGGAAAGCGTAAAGTTAGTCACTTGAAAGTCTTTACAAAGTGGTCTTCCTGATCACAGCTACCAGACCTTTTTTCTGGGCAAGTTTTAGAACATACAGGTGTAAAAGTGTCCTGGCATCCAGTTCACCAAAGATCCTTACTGGTTTTATATATGAAATGGTGTAAGAGTTGTGGTGCACAGGGGGCTGAGCTCAACAAGTCGAGGTTCAAATCCTCAAAACCAGCTTTATTCAGTCATGATTTCTGC